>JARPMR010000009.1:20534907-21784907 GCA_029955525.1 Oeneis ivallda
GACCTCGCGGTAACGGTATCCCATGATTATTCATTCAATCGATACATGACGACCAAAACTGACATTATTATTATTATGCCCGTTTTCACCAAACATACCTAAATCATCCCCTATGTAGGAGTCTCTTTACGTAGGTAGCTCCAAAACACAATCCTAAGTCCTAACATCCGTCCCAATGTCCTTTTAGGTGTCCCGTACAGGATCGTGATAAAGAAGTTGACAGTAATCATCACATAACTTATCATAGGTAGCCCGTAAAGGTTAGGGAACGTCAGTGAAAACATTGAATTATTATGTAGGTACTAACGAGTGAAAACGGGTTAGGGGCATCTGTACAAATCGTCATCTATCGACGCGAATAGAAAATATACAAAATGATATTTAACTAAAGAATAATTTTAATTGAATAATATGTTATTATATTATGTACCTAAATAATAATGGTCGACGCAAAACTGTTTTTGGGATAAATTATCGTAGTCGTAACTCCTAGTTCAATGGAATAGTTAATGACTGCGCCATCTATTAGCATTATTGTGAAGCTATGTGAAATTTACTGATGCTCATTAAAAATTAAATTATCTCGTTTCTTTATAATATTCATATAATTTTAGTATTTGTTGTTCAAGTACAGGATACAAGTGAAGTAAGAAAATAAGTACAACTTGAAAATATATAGAAAATTTTCCCAGAGAGCGTCTTCAAGCGAGCGTATTAAATCGCCACTTTGGAAGCCCCCCATTTCGTCAATTTTAGGAAAAAAATAAAAAAAAAAATACGGTTTTACTCTGTTCCAAATTGTCTTTAAAATGATACACAGAAAACCTATGAATCGCAAATAAAAAAAAATTTCTTCGCATTCGCTTCTATGAGAGCCCCCCTGAAATAAAGATTTTTATAACTTTTTAAGCCATTTTCGGCTGGAGGCCATCGGTTTACATATTTATATCTAAATTTGAAGTAATTACGTTCAGTAATTCAAAAGTTATAAGGCTCTGACAGACGGACGGACGGACGGACGGACGGACGGACGGACGGACGGACGGACGGACGGACGGACGGACAAGTGCAAATCGCTCTAGTAAACTCAGAGACCTCGCTTCGCTCGGTCAATAACTACTATACTATTTAGGGTGGCAGCAGGGGATACAAAAGTAAAGACGGCATAGCTATTATAATTTTATGCTATAAATTTTACATTGAGTATTAAAATCTAATTAAGCTAAACTGATTCTATTGTGCGTCTCGGCTAGATGGAGCGATAACATTCGGAAAGTGGCAATCACATGGCAAGCGTTAATTAGGATGCGAAAGGATGAGGATAGGCAACTTTGGCACTACCAAGTTACCAAGAGGCCTATGTCCATTGTTCACCCGTGAATGCATTTAGGTTAATGCTGAATTAAGTAAGTTACAAAGTAAAATTTGTGGCAGAGGATGGGCAGAGGCTTCTAAAGCTTATTATTGTGATGTGATCGTCGCCAGTCCAATTGGGTGGCTACGAAAAACAATGGGAAAATTGCTAATTAAGAGCTGTCTACCTGTATTTCGTGAATACAAAATGCGGCTTTGACAGCTCATATGTTAGCAAATTTCGATAGCTTAGATAGATTCGATAGCCCCACGCCTTGTTCTACATCAGGTTGCATTTTCTGTGAAGCTGACGTAGCCAACGTTGGGACACGTCAAAGGCACGTCTAGGCGCTGCCTAGACGTGCTCAGCTGTCAGCAGTGTTTCAGCTGATTAAGCTAAGCGCGTTTTAGCTGATTATGATTAATTATGCGAATACCTGCGAAACAAATTGTTTTCAAAGACTAATTCAGTTTTTGTTTTATTTGAGTATTTTACATTTAAATGTTTCCAAAGGCTCTAGAGGGTTTGTTTACAAGTTAAACCATCTTGTGGTTTGTTTAAATTATACCTCAGTAAATTAAATCCGTTTATAATAGTTTGCAGCTATTGTCACATCTCTTTCATTCAAATAAGTCAAGGCGCTACTGTTTTAATTAAACATCTTTACAGCAGCGCAGGATTTTAAAAACTTGTAGGGCCAATTTTACCATCACCCAGTAAACTTGAACCGACAAATTTTGTATTTGCCTAATTTATGTCCTTACTCATGTGTTTTGGGTTGCCTGTCTCCTGGATACTACCTACCACCTAACCTCACAACGGTACGTTCATCAACCTACGTCATCCATAACCTAAGTATATTATGAAGGCTCAGAGGCCAGAGCAGATAAGAAATAAGTAGGTATATGAATGAAGGGTAGATAGAAGGGTCTACCAAACTGTCAATCCACTTTCCTTTCACTAAGATGGGTGCAAACTTATTTATTATCTGCTAGCTGATGCCCGCGACATTGTGCGCGTTAATTTAGGTTTTTTAAAATCCCATGTGAAATCTTTGATTTCCAGGATATTTAAAGTATCAATCAAAATGTCCGTTCGAAGATCGATTATGGCCAACTTAAGACGGTAACTCGTTCATCGTTCATTTTTGTGAACATTTTTTGCGAAAATGAACCCTAAAGCCTTTTGCCCTAAAGGCGAATTTAGACGGTTCATTTTCGATGACTCATCGATGAAGCCTCGAAAATGAAAGCAAAAATCTCTAAAAATGAACCGTCTGAGTTTCGCCCTTAGGGCGAGTTGAGACTTTTCATTTTCACAAAAGTGTTCGCAAAAACGATGAACGAGGCACCGTCTAAATTGGGCTTCAAGCGATTAGTCTCGAAAGGGTAACAGAGAGTTTGATCGCCTTTCCTTTTTCTTTGACGTTAGGTATTTGTAATGTCTGATCTGATTGAGGAATGTTAGGTAAGTAGGTCCAGGTATCAAGCATACATCAAAGAGTTCTACATTTATATCAGTGGCATACATGCATTCCATATTGATGATGGTGATTAGGTACCTACAATTTTTTTATGAATCCTATTAATATTCATTTGATTATTCCGATCTGGGGGGACAGATAGGATTAAAAAGTTCAATCTGTCGCCTTGTTACGAGGGGACAGATCGAACTAGTCATTCCTGTCTGTCCCCTCGATGTTTTCTTAGGGGGACAGATAGGAATAAAAAAGGTCGACCTGTCCCCCTGTTTCCGACGAGAGGGGACAAATCGAACTAATGCTTTCCGGTCTGTCCCCCTGTTACCAACGAAGTAGGTACCGAACTAATCGAAAGAATCAGACAGCAGACAGATAGAACTAATTATAAAAGGATAATAATTGTTATTCAAAAATAATAGAAAAAAAATTGTACAAAATACAATACGTACAATAATTTTCATTTAGTTAGGTATACTAGGACCTCTTTCCACAATCCATATAACATATATTATATATACCTACTACTATACTTAGTAAATAGGTATAACATATGTCTGAGAAATATAGATAGGTAGTAGGTACCTTTGGCCGGTGACGACATACCTATCTAAACTCAGAAGATAACGGCAAATCCCACAAGCACCGCTAGATCTGCCGAGGGCAAGCAAGCTAAGTGAAAGGAATTCATTACTTCGTGTTGATATCGTAAGTCTTAACGTAAGCTGGTCGTGAACGTCTATTTGTTAAACTTAAAATTTACTCATCAAAAATAACAGTAGCTTACGTTAGATAAATACCTATCTACCTACTTGGTAAGTATAAGTACCTACCTACATTTTTATAAAACTCAGTCAAACCTTTATCAAGACTTTAATATTTATTTATATCATAATTCATAACCGAACGTTTTGTTAGAATAGAAGCAGCTAGGGTTGCCACTTGACCTATTTGGGTAAAATAGAAATCTTAATATATATATTTCTTGTGTGCGTGTGTATGTCACTGAACTCCTCCTAGACGGCTGGACCGATTTTGATGAAATTTTTTGTGTTGATGAAAAATTTTGATTCGAGGATGGTTTAGATTCACAAATTTTTCATTTATAAGTAGTGGCGGTACGAAGTTCGCTGGGTCAGTTAGTAACTTTATATAAAAAATAATTTTATATTTCATTAGTCATTACTATGTTTCTTCCACTTTCCAATGAGCGAGGTTTATTATGTTTGTATCTCTACGACTTATTATTTAGAAACCCTAATATTATAAAAGCGAGTGTGTTTGTTTGTTGGAATGCAGCAACGGAGCAATAGATCGACTTGATTATTGCATGGTATAGTTTAAGACTTTAAGAGTGACATAGGCTAGGTAGTTACCTACCTTTCATCCCGGAAAAATAGGGTTCCCTAGGGATTTCTAAAACATAACTCCACCCGGATTTACCTATAAACGTATTGATTTTGAATTTGTTGTTGTCTCAAATCTCAGTCGATAGATGTCTGCAACTTTCTGCTGAACATCCCCTTGCACTATTGTCGTACCCACTCCTAACTTAAGCTTTCCGTTTATTTGAAGGGAAGAGGAGAACTTGATTTCAGCTTGGCAATTGGCTGTTTGATAAAATAAAAAATATATAATTATTTATTAGGTATTTATCTCAATTACAGACGATGGTACTAAAATTATACGGAGTATCTGACGGCCCACCATCTATCTCGGTTAGGCAGGCGTTGACGATATTGGAGATCCCTTTTGAACTTATCAATGTTGACTATGGCCAAGGGGAACACATGACCGTCGAGTATGCCAAGGTAACGAACTCAAATGAGCTCGTATTGTGAAAAAAGTTTCAACCAATAATTTTTACGACCTTGAAATTGAGTACAGTCTAGCACTGCTTTATGAACCCAAGTAGACTGAGCATATGTACTTTGTTGGTCATTTCAGCCAATAATTAATTATTACTATATGCCACCACCGCATTGGTTTGGGGAGCTTCCCTAAATTATTAAATACCTACTTACTAGCTTTTACCCAAGGGTAGCCTAAGTATGTCACGCTCTCATTAACATTTCTGTGGTGGTGTCGTGTGATGCGGGTTGTTACGTTCCCTCATATATAGTTGAGCGAAGCAATGGCTGGGTCATGGTCAATGGGTGCCACCGGCGGGAATACTTTGAATTATAATTAGATATAATTAGGTATGCTTTTGTGGAACTTCTCTTCATTGTGGAAACACTGCATACATAGCATAACTTAATATTCTATTATATTGTAAACTTGTTTTGAAAAGAGCAACTGCCGAGTTTCTTGCTGGTTCTTCTCGGCAGTAACGGCATTCCGAACCAGTGGTAGACTCATCGACGATTCTAAAGAACTTGTGAAAAAGTTTATTTGAATAAAAAACATTTCTATTCTATTCTATTCATGGCTTCACTCCCGCCATCTGTTAAGCGTAAGTTCCTAAATTCGAGGTGTAGGTGTTCTTTTGGCTTGCCCCTATTTTTTTTTTGTTTTTAAACCACTCCTGCATTAAGGCGAACAAAACAAAAAAAATATTCAAATCGGACAAGCAGTTTTTGAGTTTTAGCCAGACATGGACAGAAATTAATTTTTATAATATATAAGATAGATATAGGGATATAGGATATGTAGATATAGGCAGATGTACTGTTTTGTAGTGATATCTGAGAAACTTTCGAAGCAGTATAAAAAGCTTTGTGATACTTAATTTTTTTTTGTATATTCCAGATGAATCCACAAAAAGAGATTCCTGTTTTGGACGATGATGGGTTCTATCTAAGCGAAAGCAATGCAATCCTGCAGTATATTTGCGACAGGTATAAGCCAGGGTCAGATCTGTATCCAAAAGACCCTAAAGCACGGTAAGTCAATTGATCTTAGATTTGAAATGAATAATTAATTAAGTAATCTTTTAAAGTAAGCCAAAATAACTAGCCAAAACTGTGGAGTAATAACAACAGGGCACACACTTTGGATTGACACTCTTCTGCGGTCATTAGAATTACAAATTGAAAAACAATTTAAAAATAATTGGGGTAATGCTTCAATTTCAAACTCTGCATTACGCAGTTGAATTCTGCTAAAAAATGAGAAGTACAATTTTAACTTACATCTATCATTATTTAGTTAATTTAGGCCTTACGGTAAAATTCCGGGTTATTCTTTTAACCCAGAGTTAGCTGCTGCTTTGACAGATTTCTCTTATAGCTTCTGTCAAAATTACAAAATTCCGGTGTTAAACCTAGCCCGGCGTCTCAGCAAGCGGGTCTTAGCCTGTGTAAGTGTAGGTATGTGTGCCTTTGTGTGCCGAATGTAAGTGTACTTTTGCAATTTCTCTTTGTGTTGATCGTTACGATCTTTATCAATAGGTAACTTTAATTATTGCAACATTAAGCAGGAAAATATTGTTCAATTACAATAACAAGATAATTGACGATTTCAAATTTTTCCAGGGCCATCGTGAATCATCGGCTCTGCTTCAACCTATCAACATACTACGCTAACATATCTGCTTATACAGTAAGTTAAAAAATCAAAAATACTTACGTATCGTTTGAGATGCTGAGAAATCTGTGATATCATATCGCCATATGTTAAGTGATTATCTGCAAATACTTGCAGCACTAAAACAGAGGTTTATGTGATGCCGGATTTTAAGGAATTGAGTAACCTTAAAATCCATTATGTTCCCAAAGGTGTGTGAAGTCTGCCAATTTGCATTGGTCCAGCGTTGTGGACTATGGCCTGTAACCTTTGAGACCTGCGCTCAGGAGTGAGCCATTAATGGCTGATGATGAAGAACCTCAAATTAAATCTCAATGGGTGGGATCATTCTGTTTTTGATATAAATAGCCTGCTACGTATGCAAGTAACGATATTATAGTTTTAATCTAGGAGCTTAGTTTCATATTACACGAAGGAAAATTAAGCTAAGCCAAGATTAAGTAGGTTCCTTTATCAAAATAATATATTTAACTATAATTTCAGATGGCACCGGTTTTTTATGACTACCAACGCACTGAGTTAGGTTTGAAGAAAGTTCACATGGCTTTGGACGTATTGGAAACGTATTTTGAAAGACAGGGTACCAGTTACGCTGCTGCTAATCACTTGACTATCGCAGACTTCCCTCTCCTTAACACAAATATGACTTTGGAAGCTATCGGTTTTGACTTCAGCAAATACAAAAAGGTACATAAGTAAATGATGGATTTGTGTAAAATTTCTACCTGTATTACGATTCCCACGCAGATATAAAATCGACTAACAACCCTCATAAAATTTATTTTCGGCGTTATTATATATTCGACATAAAATTAATTAAACGTCTAGCATGAACACACTGATATCCAAGATCCTTGGTAGATATTTGTTTTTTGATGAAGATATAGAATTGATAAAATATTTGGCCGTTAGTAGATAGAATCTACTAGTTCATCTACTAAATATTATCTTACGTTGACGTTTTATTACCTACCTAGATCTACCTACTTATTGAACTCATTTAATAAAACAACATTGAAAATTACTTTAATGCCGTATTTATATACCATAATATTGTATTTTTACAGATTTCCAAATGGTACAACGATTTTAAAAAGTATTATCCTGAACTCTGGAAGATCTCTGAAGGCGCGATGAAGGAAGTTCAATATTTTATAGAAAATCCTCCAGATTTAACACATTTAAATCATCCAATTCACCCAGCCCGTAAAATTAATAAGTAAATAAATATATTCTTCGTTGTACCGTTTTTTCATTCATTCTTAACCTTTTAGGAAACGCATCTCTTCATAAAGCCCAAGCAGGAGTGAGAGCAGCAATCGCTGTTGTTATTACACTGGAATACAAAGAAATAATTATGTCAATTTAGTGTGCATTATGCATTGAGGCTGGGTTTTAAAAGCTGCCAAACATATATCTGGTTAGCGCGTTTCCATTATGTTTCATAGACTGCATAATATTATCGTCGCTTTAAATCATATCAAGACTTGTCATCATATATCCAAGACAAATCATTCAATTATAATTCTATATCAATTTGTTGATATGAGAAATGTAATATAAATTTTAAGCAGTATCTATGTTCTAGGTACTTACAAATTCTCCTATTTCAGCGCACTTTTTGGAAACCCTTAAAAGATATTCCATTGGAGTTTCCTCAACATTTAAGTCATTACTATCGATTTGTTTAGACACTGGTATTTCCTCTAAAATTAATGTAATTCTATTCATTAAATGTGCGTTCACATTGTAACTAGCGAAAACAATAACAAAGAACAATGCAAAATAAACGTGAGACATAGTAGCTAAGTAAGTTGAGTCTCGTCTCTCGACGATGCACATAGTGGAATGATGTAGTAAGAGGAAACAGTCAACAACATTTATAATGAATCACAAAAGCTGTAGGTACTCGTATGATATTTATGCAGTGTACACCTACACACTGGAAATGGATGGGAAGCTTTTTTTGTCTGTTTCGATAGATATATTTCAACTTCGCGCGAGTCCATAACGCTTCGGACGAGATTTTCAAATTTTCATCATAATGCCCATCGATGGCTAATTATTTATTGGGTACATGGGTCAGGCATACCTACAGGTTTTCTCGCGATGTTTTCCTTCACCATTTAAGTATAGTGATATAATTTAATTACCTATGTGTTAGGTAACCTAATTTAATTAGGTACAGCCTATTAAATATCAAAACTTGAATTATTAGATTTTATTTGATGTATTTAATGGCAGCTACGCGTTTACAACCCTACTCCTTCAGTATACAGTGCTAATGAAATAGGTGAATAAAAACAAATAACAATAATAATTATTAATTTATTTTTTGTAACATTTTAAAAAGATAGTAGACCTACATTTTTCTAAACATAGGATTTAACATTTCAGATTTTAACCAATATTTTCGATGATCATGACGTAGCTAAAATAAAATAAATAAATTATGTTCATGTTAACTAATGAACTGGTAGGTGCTCAGGACACGCATCTCTTCATGTAGCCCAAGCAGGCATTTGTGCAGCAGTCGCTGTGGTTCATGCACTGAAAGAATAGAGAAACTCAAGGTTAAAATTAATTTGGTAATAAAAGTAATGTAGGTAATAGGTAATTAATTTTAAAGTAGATTCTTTCAAATCTTTGATGAATACATCGAAATAAGATGAATATGAATAACTAGCTGATGCCCGCGACTTCGTACGCGTGGATTTAGTTTCCTCCCTCGGGAACTCTTTGATTTTCCGGGATAAAAAGTAGCCTATGTCACTCTTCAGGTCCTCAACTATACCCATGCAAAAAATCACGTCGATCCGTAGCACTGTTGCGGCGTGATTGAAGGACAAACCAACAAACAAACACACTTTCGCATTTATAATATTATAAAGGACTAGCTGATGCCCGCGACTTCGTCCGCGTGGATTTAGTTTTTAAAATCCCTCGTGAACACTTTGATTTTCCGAGATAAAAAGTAGCCTATGTCCTCAACTATAGTACCCATGCAAAAAATCACGTCGATCCGTGGCTCTGTTGTGGCGTGATTGAAGGACAAATCAACAAACAAACACACTTTCGCATTTATACTATTAGTATGATTAGAATATTAAATTGCATAGGAAAACACTGTAGCATTAAGTCCATACGATGTATTACATCCATACCTACTATGTAGTATGTAGGTATAATGATCGTTTGGCAAAATCTGACGCCTTTGGAGTAGTTTGACTTTGACAAAATAGGGCTATCCACGATGGCTATATACGATAAAGTACGCTTGCCAGCTTAAGATGAGCCGTACATTCAAAGTATCTTGTAGATTCCGGGGATCGTGATGTCTATAATTTCTGAACTACGAAATTGACGACCTTGAAATAATTACAGGACAATCTCTAAAGAACCTGCTTTCTAACAAAAAAATAATGGATTAAATCGGAATACGCCTTAATGAATTACAGCGAAATACCCATTTGGACTTTCAGCCCCTCTCCCAAGGGAACCGTGCTGAATTTCGGGATAAAAAGTATCCTATATTATACCTCGTAGTATTATCTTAAATCGTGCCAAATTTCATTTTAATCCGTCCAGTAGTTTCGGCGTGATGCGCGGCCAAGATACAGACAGACAGACAGACAGACAGACAGACAAAAAATTAAAAAAAAATTGTTTTGGCTTCAGTATCGATTATAGAGTGCCCTCAAACAAAAATTTTCAAAATATCTTCAATGTACAGAATTGGACCTGTTACAGTTTTATTATATTATAGATTGACATGCACATAATATAACTAGTGGTTCGCCCCGAACTGAGACCTCGCGGTAACGGTATCCCATGATTATTCATTCAATCGATACATGATAACCAAAACTGACATTATTATTATGCCCGTTTTCACCAAACATACCTAAATCATCCCCTAAGTAGGAGTCTCTTAACGTAGGTAGCTCCTAAATACAATCCTAAGTCCTAACATCCGTCCCAATATCCTTTTAGGTGTCCCGTACAGGATCGTGATAAATAAGTTGACAGAAAACATCAATCACCTAACTTATAGGTAGCCCGTAAAGGTTAGGGAACGTTAGTGAAAACATTGAATTATTTATCAAACATTGAATTTAACTCGTAGTTCCATGGGAATAGTTACTGACTGCGCCATCTATTAGCATTATTGTGAAGCTATGTTGATGCTATATGAATTACTGACGCCCATTAAAAATTAAATAATCTCGTTTCTTTATAATATTCATATAATTTTAGTATTTGTTGTTCAAGTACAGGATATAAGTGACCTAAAAACATAAAATCAGTTTGAAAATCCATAGCGGATTTTTCTAGAGAGCGTCTTCAAGCGAGCGTATAAAATCGCCACTTTGAAAGCCCCCCATTTCGTCAATTTTAAGGGAAAAATTAAAAAAAAAATATTTTTGTACTCAGTTTAAAATTATCTTTAAAATGATACGTAACAATTTTATGTAACGCGATTTTTTTTTTTTTACTTCGCATTCGCTTCTATGAGAGCCCCCCTGAAATAAAGATTTTTATAACTTTTTAAGCCATTTTCGGCTGGAGGCCATCGGTTTACATATTATATCTAAATTTGAAGTAATTACGTTCAGTAATTCAAAAGTTATAAGGCTCTGACAGACGGACGGACGGACGGACGGACGGACGGACAAGTGCAAATCGCCCTAGTTAACTCAAAGACCTTCGCTTCGCTCGGTCGATAATACCTACTCGGCTAAGCCTTGATGAATTTAAATTTTTGCGGTTTTTGCCTTCCTATTTAGGCCTTGGCCAAACTGAAACGTGACTCAACTCGTAATCTACAGGACAAAATATGTTAGACTCAAACATACCTAGTTAAAAAAGGTCATCATCATCATCAGCAACCCATCAACGGCTCACTACTGAACACAGGTCTCCTTTCAGAGAAGGGTTATAGGCTGTATTCCACGGTTTCCACCACGCTAACCCAATGCGAATTGGCAGACTTCACACACCTTTGAGAACATTATGGAGAACTCCCAGGTACTGCAGGTTTCCTCACGATGTTTTCCTTCACCGTTGAAGCACATGATATTAATTAGCAATTAAAAAAAGGTTTTTTTTTGAAATAAAGATGTACCATACCATCGATGTACCTACAAGTTTAATATAATACTTACAAATTCGCCAATTTTGGCACACTTTTTAGTCAGCAAAACTTCTACTGGAGCAGTCTCAAGTCCAATCTCTTCTACTGGAGCAGTCTCAAGACCAATCTCTTCTACTGGATCAGTCTCAAGTCCAATCTCATCTCCTGGAGCAGTTTCAAGTCCAACCTCTTCCACTACATCTTGCGGCGCTGGCGCATCGTTTGCGAACACGGCTTCCAAATTTTTGCCTCTTATTAGAAATGCGCTTGAAAAATCACACGCGATGATAAAACTAACGAACAGGACAAAGAAACACGCACGAGCCATTGTAATTTATAATTTGAATATGTAATTTTGCTTTTTAATTGTGCAAGTGCAACGGACTGTAATCGAATGTTGTAGGGTGGACGGTTGGCGGTCCTTTTATGACTCTAACTTGCGTCCATACACCCGCATATGTGTGATAGGTACTTAGGTATTTGTTAACAGTAATTGATAAGGTTATACCTACCCGTTAATTTCAACTACGACAGGGCGGTTTCTTTTTTATTTTGCTTAGAAAATAAAACCAGTTAGATTACTGGACTGGGTAACTTTGTACTGGAGTAGGTAAGTAATGGATTTGAAGCCTTTTGTGGGTCGCTAGATCTTCGATCATATCAACAGGGGATACTGTGGGTAGGTGAGGTACAGTGTGGATGGACCACTAGGAAGGATGCTGTTGGACTCCCTTACCCCCACCGCGACCGCGCCACCCGCACCGCGAAAGCATTGTCAGACCCCTTACTAAGCGGACGGTATCGTAAGCGAATCACTTGCAGCGGTTGAGTACCTTCTTACTTGGCAATCAAGTTTGTTGGCAAGAGATCCTTGCGAGATGCCTTTAAACGGCACTGGCAGTGGACGTGTCGGCAACGAATAGAACCACGTTAGTTACCATCTAAATGAAACTGAATATTTAAATGCATAATAATATTATTTTTGCTAATTTAATAAAGCCTTACTAATATCATAAATGCGAGAGTGTGTTTGTTTGTTGGTTTGCTGATTTGTTGGTTTGTCCTTCAATCACGCCGCAACAGGGCTACGCATCGACGTGATTTTTTGCATGGGTATAGTTGAGGACCTGGAGAGTGACATAGGCTACTTTTTATCCCGGAAAATCAAAGAGTTCCCGAGGAATTACAAAAACTAAATCCACGCGGACGAAGTCGCGGGCATCAGCTAGTCCTTTATAAATCAAAATTGGTTTAATATTTAAAAAAATCGTGATGTTGCAGACGCACATGCAGTGCAATTGAGCAGACAATTTTACATTTCTGTAATTAATCCATTTTTCGTTATTTAATCAGGTACCTAAACCTCTTGTTTAGGTTTTGTATGAATTTGTAAATTATCGAACCTTTCTCGGACCGAAAAAAAATTGAAATTTTTTGTACTTATTAACTACTTATTTCTATCAATGTCAAAAAGTTATAAAGGTACTAATTTGATAGTATACTCAAAGGATAGCTTATTTAATTTATTTGATGTTTAAATTTTAATTTAATTCAAAATTATTTATTTCACGTAGGCCAGCCTGTGGCTCTTATGACAAGTCATGACTCTACCACCGGTTCGGAAAGCGGATTTTGCTGAGAAGAGCTGGCAAGAAACTCAGCAGTTGCTCTTTTCAAAATAATCATTTTACAATATTATTATGAAGCTATTACATTGTAATAAGTTTTTTATACTATCTTGTGGGCAGCCGGATGATCGTCAAAATAATATACATAGCTAATAACTTTATTACCTATATATAACGTTGTATCTTATATAATTGGATATTTTCTTTGACAATAAAAATCCACCTTTACATGAACTCAAAATAGTATTAATCATCGATTAACCTTGTTTACATGTAGTAGGTACTGTGTACACATTGCAGATACAAACTATTTTTCTACATTATCTAAGTATTTCGCATTGCAACATTCAAAACAAATTGAGATACTTCTGAGTAAGTACCTACTTCTACTTATTACATAAGTGTTAGGTATTTATTTGATACTTATTGAAATCTATAATCTACTAGCTGATGCCCGCGACTTCGTCCGCATGGAATAAGTTTTTAAAAATCCCGCGGGAACTCTTTCATTATCCGAGATAAAAAGTAGCTCTCCCGGTCTGAGGAACCACTACTACATCCATTACTATACCCATGCAAAAAATCACATCAATCCGCTGTTCTGTTTTTTTTTTTAAAGTATCCTATGTCCGTCTCCTGGTTCTAAGCTACCTCTCCACCAATTTTCAGCCAAATCGGTTCATCCGTTCTTGAGTTATAAATAGTGTAACTAACACCACTTTCTTTTATATATATAGATAAGTACTTAACCCAAAAAGCACAAAATCTACACAAAACCAAAGATTAATCTTTGCACAAAACCTACTTAATTAATTTCGCCACTGCATTTTTCGTACCAATTACAGGTACCTACATAAAATTTAAAAAATTTAAGAACCATAAGAATAAAATAATTATTAAACAAATAAATAAGTTATTAAACGAATTTTTCAAATGAAGTTCGATCAATATTATCTGAGTCGCTTCATTAGAAGATATTTCTAGGAAAGGAGGATGGCTAAATTTGACCCAGCATTTTTAAAAACCGTTCAGATATTTTTTTAATGTAGAAAAATTGACGTTCTACAAAACAGTATAGAAATGTTTTTGCTGTAGGACGTAAGGGAAACAAGTTATTGAGGAAAAACCGGAGCAAGGTCGAAAATTTTGCCGCTTTCCCCCCACCCTCCTCTTTTAGCACAGGGTCCTCGAGGTCCAAAACTTGAGAAAATGGTAATTAACGATCCTGAACAACATCCCAAAGTTTCATTGACTTCTGACTGATTGACATTGACTTGTACCTACATAATATTCAATGTTTTCACTAACGTTCCCTAACCTTTACGGGCTACCTATGATAAGTTAGGTGATGATTTCTGTCAACTTCTTTATCACGATCCTATACGGGACACCTAAAAGGACATTGGGACGGATGTTAGGAGTTAGGATTGTATTTAGGAGCTACCTACGTAAACAGACTCCTACTTAGGGGATGATTTAGGTATGTTTGGTGAAAACGGGCATAATAATAATGTCAGTTTTGGTCGTCATGTATCGATTGAATGAATAATCATGGGATACCGTTACCGCGAGGTCTCAGTTCGGGGCGAACCACTAGTATAGTAAAAAATTAACACGTGTTTTTTAACTATACTTAGTTGTTATAATACCAATCAAGAAAAGACACATTTTCGCGAGCGTAGCGAGCGCGAAATAATTTGCGATTACACTTGCATCACATGTAGTCCATACTTGGCAATCCAAAACGGACAAATTCACAACAACTTTTTAGTGCTGCACTACTTAATACAATTACTTCCTACAATACCAATTAAGAAAAGATACATTTTCGTGATCGAAGTGAGCGCGATTTTTTAGACTGCACTACTTGACTATGTACTTTATACTTGGTTTTTATATCACCAATCAAGAAAAGACATTTTCGCGAGCGAAACGAGCGCGAAAATTTTTGATTGCACTACGCCTCTTTGTAGTGTAACTTTGCATTTACAATAGCAATCCAAAACTGATATTTTCGCGAGCGAAGCGAGTGTGAAATTTTTTTGATATCACTACGCCTCTGTGTAGTCCATGTACTAATGGGTATCTACAAAAGCAATCTACAATCGACATTATCGCAAGCGAAGCGAGCGGGAAAATTATTTACGATAGCACTACGCCACTATGTATTCCATACTTAGCACCTGCAACAGCAATTCAACAGCGACATTTTCGCGAGCGAAGCGAGCGTGTTTTTTAACTAGGTATGTAATTTATACTTGGTAAAACGGACATTTTCACAACAATTTCTTAGTGCGGCACTACTTAACTGTGTAATTCATAGTTGGTTAATATGCAATACCAATTAAGAAAGGACACATTTTATCGAGCGAAGCGAGCGCGAAAATTTTCGATTGCACTATGCTTTTTTGTAGTTATACTTTGCACTTACAATAGTAAAGCAAAACGGATATTTTCGCGAGCGAAGCGAGTGCGAATTTTTTTTATTGCACTATTAGTATAGATACCCATTACTATACGGAATTCACAGAGGCGTCTACAATCCACAATCAAAAATTAAAGAGAGCAATCTACAACCGACATTATCGCGAACGAAGCGAGTGCGACATTTTTTACGATTGCACTATGCCACTATGTAGTCTACAGTTGGTACCTACAATATCAATTCACTATCGACATTTTGTAAACACCCCATATTTTGGTAGGTATTATCATCAGCAGCATCGGGATTGAGAAGTTGTTACCAGTAGTAGTTGTAGCATGGGGAGGAGGATGATTTCTAATATTTTGTTAACACCCCCTATTTAGGTAGGTATTATCATCAGCAGCATCGGGATTGAGAAGTTGTTAACAGTAGTAGTTGTAGCATGGGGAGGAGGATGATTCCTAACATTTTGTAAACACCCCCTATTTTGGTAGGTATCATCAGCAGCATCGGGATTGAGAAATTGTTACCAGTAGTTGTAGGGAGGAGGAGGAGGATGATTTCTAAACCGGAATCTAAGAATATAAAAGCTACTGTGAGAAATTTTAGAAAACGGAAACGCGAAAAACAGTACCCAGCAGCATCGGGATTGAGTCCTCATTTTTATGGCTTCATACTTGGTACCTACCATTGTTGAGCAGTACCCAACAGCATCAGGATTGAGTCCTCTTTTACGGCTCCACTACACCATTATATTTTAAATATTTGGCACCTACAATATCGATTCACAATAGACAGTTCGTAAATATCCATGATTTAGGTGGGCAGTACACAGCAGCATCAGAATTGAGGAGCTAGGGCCTGGAGTTCAATGATATTATAGTCTAAAAAAAAATGTAATGAATGGCTCAGTTCAAGATATGGCTATGGTATGTATGGATGTATTAAGATCTATAATATATCGTATGCGAGTGACCTGGAATTATTCGAGAGAAGTTCTGTCCTCTATCTCCGATAATATTCAGCAGATCTTCACGAAAATTGGACAAAGTATTTGCTGTAGTAAGCACTTTCTAATAAAGAAAAAACTATCAACATCGGTTCATATTTGACTGAGTTATGGAGTGAAATCGACAAAAACTATTCTGGAGGAACCTTAATATTTATCGGGATAAAAACTATCCTATATGTTGACCCGGAGTATCAGCTACCGCTATACCAAATTTCATTTAAATACGTTCAGTAGTTTTCGCGTGATGCGCGAACAGACAGACAGACAGACAAAACTTAAATAAAAATCTGTTTTGGGCTCAGTATCGATAATTAAGCATCCCCCAGTTAAAATTTTCAAAATATTTTAAATGTACAGAAATCTTCCAGTTACAGTTTTATTATAAGTATAGAATGATATAGGTATTATTAATTTTTCCTTACTAATACATAATTATAAATGCGAAAGTGTGTTTGTTTGTTGGTTTGTCCATCAATCACGCTGCAACATAGTTACAGATTGATGGATACGGATTTTTTGAATAGGTATAGTTCAGAACCTGGAGGGTAACTATCCCGGAAAATCAAAGAGTTTCCGCGGGATTTTAAATACTAAATCCACGCGGACGAATTCGCGGGCATCAGCTAATTTATTGATAAAGGGTTAATTTTAGACTGAGATCAGAAAACATAGTAGGTAATAAATTTTCCTTCCTGAATAAATCTATAAACTCATATCAAAAATTCCGAGGCCAGCGGGAATTTTCCTTCCTGGTTCAGATTATGACATTTGTAGTAGTACAATTTACAAGCATTTATTAGTGATGCCTTAGCTTTCTTAATTTTCTTAAATATTTTCATTGGTTGAGACTAATCATGTGATCTTTTGTTATACTTAACAATTCCAGTTTGGAAAAAGAGAAGGGAAAGAGTAGTATACTTGGTCAAAGAATTTAAATAGACACAAATGTAGAATGTGGTCCAAGCAAGAATGTTATTAAAATTTAATTTAAGATCCTTGGGTTGAAGGTTGAGAACTATCAGGTTGCATGTACCTAGTAACAAAGTTAACATTGTCTAAATTGCAAAGCTACTTTTATACTTCTGAGATTTTTTATATAGTGACTATGTTTTAAATTTTAATGAAGTAATTTTATAATGTAAAATTAATTTCGTTTAGTAGGTATTTCATATTAAAATAATATAGTAGGTATGATACTGATTTATATAAAATAAAATTAAAATTGTCTATTAAGTAAAAAGTGTTTTATTTTTAAGTAGGTACCTACTTGGTTAAAATTACAAAGTTATGGCACATCATCTCCCAAGTTACATGGGTTACTTCAGTTACATCTATTTTAGTTAAAATCCAAGTGGATTATTAAAAGGTGAGCTCCACATTGGTCTAACAGTTGGTGCAGGTTTTGGTCTAACAGTTGGTGCAGGTTTTGGTCTGGACGGCCCCAAAATACCTCCAAGTCCTTGGTCCAGTACACCCGAAGGTCTTTGGTTCTGATTTCCAGTTGGCTTCTGACCTTGACCAGCAATTCCTTGCACTCCTTGGTTAAGTATTGAATCCACAGGTTTGACGAGACCAGTCGCAGTCCCCGCTAATTTTGATGGATCGAGTAGATTGCCAAGAAGATTTTTGCAGAACGCTCCTGTAATTCTATCCCCTATGTTGCCCCATAGGCCCATTTGGCAGAATCTGGAACATATTAAACAAATAATTAAGTTAGGTAGTAGATACGAGTAAGTACTTAAATACATAATATAATCTACCGACATTCATGGATGCAAATTTTATATTCTATAACATCCATTCATTTTAGAATATTTTGATGTTTTGAAGACAATATTTTGGATTCAGTTCAGTATACATATATACCTATATATATATATCCTTCCAGGGCTTTAAAACAATAGAATCTACATGACTAATTTCACGAAATTAATTATTCACATAAACTTTTAAATAAATCTAAATGGTATTTGGTAAGTAGGTACCTGAAGTTTTTGTCCACGGTAATCTTGTCTCCAATTTTCAAGAACTGCTCGCTATTAGCAGAATACGGCATAAATCCGAAGACGCTCGAAATACTATTCTGGTCTTTTGCCTTAGACGTGTTTGTCTCAGTTTTGCTGTGAGCGAACTTGGCGATCAGGGACACAAAGGAATCTCTAACTCTTTGATCTGTGGAAGATATGTCCCCTGCTACAGGCCTTCCTTCATCGTCCAAAGGCTCAAAGAGATAGGCCAATTCATCCCCATGCGACGGTCCTTTGGCTTTTTTATTATTACTATCCGTCGGGTTGTCTGCTCCTTCTGTTGATATTAGAAACAAAATACTCGTTATAAACATGGGCCTATAAAAAAGGTTATTTTTATACGTTCATGGTGATAAAGATGCTAGACGCATTTCGTCCTATCCTGTCCTATAGTCCAGCCATTTGTGTTCTAATGATTAATTTTATTATTTATTGCATGCACAACATTAGTTCGTTAGATGTTACAAGGAAGATCCTATAACTAGTGGTTCGCCCCGAACTGAGACCTCGCGGTAACGGTATCCCATGATTATTCATTCAATCGATACATGATAACCAAAACTGACATTATTATTATGCCCGTTTTCACCAAACATACCTAAATCATCCCCTAAGTAGGAGTCTCTTAACGTAGGTAGCTCCTAAATACAATCCTAAGTCCTAACATCCGTCCCAATATCCTTTTAGGTGTCCCGTACAGGATCGTGATAAATAAGTTGACAGAAAACATCACCTAACTTATAGGTAGCCCGTAAAGGTTAGGGAACGTTAGTGAAAACATTGAATTATTATGTAGGTACTAACGAGTGAAACCGGGTTACGGGCATCTGTACAAATCGTCATCTATCGACGCGAATAGAAAATATACAATATTTAACTAAAATTTAACTAAAAAATAATTTTAATTTAATAATATGGTACAAAAAAAAATACAATACAATTATTGTATTATTATTATGTAACTAAATAATAATGGTCGACGCAAAACTGTTTTTGGGATAGGTCGTAGTCGTAAATCGTAGTTCCATGGGAATAGTTACTCACTGCGCCATCTATTAGCATTATTGTGAAGCTATGTTGATGCTATATGAATTACTGATGCCCATTAAAAATTAAATAATCTCGTTTCTTTATAATATTCATATAATTTTAGTATTTGTTGTTCAAGTACAGGATGTAAGTGACCTAAAAAAATTAAACCAGTTTGAAAATCCATAGCGGATTTTCCTAGAGAGCGTCTTCAAGCGAGCGTATAAAATCGCCACTTTGAAAGCCCCCCATTTCGTCAATTTTAAGGGAAAAATTAAAAAAAAAAAATTTTTGTACTCGGTTCAAAATTATCTTTAAAATGATACGTAACAATTTTATGTAACGCGATAATTTTTTTTTACTCCGCATTCACTTCTATGAGAGCCCCCCTGAAATAAAGGTTTTTATAATTTTTTATCCAATATTCGGCTGAAGGCCATCAGTTTACATATTATATCTAAATTTGAAGTAATTACGTTTAGTAATTCAAAAGTTATAAGGCTCTGACAGACGGACGGACGGACGGACGGACGGACGGACGGACAAGTGCAAATTCACTCTAGTAGACTCAGAGACCTCGCTTCGCTCGGTCAATTATTTTATTAATTAGATAATTATCAATTAGATGATGTACTAACATGTCCATGAACATCTTAAACTTATCTACATTCTTTGTCGTAATTCCCACTTATTATGGCTATAATATGCTGTATGCATAGAGACTTATGATGGGCTAGAATGATACTTCCTATAGTTATAGGAAGTATCATTCTATAGGAAGTATCAGCTATAGTTTCGGAAATCACATCAAACCAACACAAACATTCAACTTTTAAGTTTTCTTTTAAAGAAGTATGTATACCTACAGGCTGCCTGGACGGTGGAACAAAATGGAAAAAATCATAGACAAGCAAAGCTTACGCATCAGTTCAAGGCCAGGTAGGAAATGCGATCCCTTGGAGAGATTCCCCGTGTGCTCGAAACTGTACAGGAATGCGGGCGCGCCCTCGCTCCACTCACGCACGCTTTGGTATGCCGGGAAGTTGAACAGCGCATCACCTGTAAAAAAAAATATTGTTGAAATTTTAAAAAATATATAAAGCCTTTCCATCGGGTTTATCTTCGGCTTTTTGCTGTCAAGATTATGTAGCATAACGCCTTAAAGGTTAGGATCTCAAATTGTGTGACTATTCTTCTTTATCAACCTTCCACTGCTGCATAGACCGCCACATGTCTCGGTCTTGCGCCGCTCGTATCCAGCGACTCTCTGATATTCGTCGTCAGTCCACCCAGTCGGGGGTTTACCAACACTGCGCTTTCCTATAGACTACCTGTTCAAATTGTTTTGTAATTTTTTTATTAATTAATAAACTAGTGGTTCGCCCCGAACTGAGACCTCGCGGTAACGGTTTCCCATAATTACTTATTCATTCAATAGATACATGACGATCAAAATTGACATTATTATTATGCCCGTTTTCACCAACCATACCTAAATCATCCCCTTTGTAGAAGTCTCTTTACGTAGGTAGCCCCTAAATACAATCCTAACATCCCATATGTCATTTTCACCTTTAGTTGTCCCGTAGAGGTTTGTAATAACAAAGTTGACAGAAAGTGTCAACTAACTTAACATATTATGTAGCCCGTAAAGGTTAGGGAACTGTTAAAGTGAAATCCTCAAGGCCTCCATCAAACTTAGGTATAGTTTTTTGGAACATTCAAATTAAATTACTTGTACACAGCGTCAACTATCGACACGATCAGAAAACATGTAAAAACAAACTGCAACGTGAAGTTTTATTGATGTTTGCTAAATGACTAAATAATAATTTTAATTGAATATTATTATGTTACATAATATAAGCTGCATTTGCTATAGTATGAGATGAGAGCGCCATCTATTGACATCATTGTGAAGTTCTGTTGTTGCTGCTCATTAAAAGTTAAATAATTTAGTTTCCTTATTACATTTATCTAATTTTAGTATTTGTTGTTCAAGTACATGATATTACGCTAAAATTATAAAACTTTCAAGCCCCAGCTCTCAATGGTTATTCCGTTGTGAGGTCAAATATAATCTCCACTTTGAAAGCCCCCCATTTCGTCAATTTTAGGAAAAAAATTAAAAAAAAAATACTTTTGTACTCTGTTCCACATTATCTTTAAAATGACGTACTGTAAACCTATGAAAAGCAAAAAAATTTTTTTTTCTTCGCTTTCGCTTCTATGAGAGCCCCCCTGAAATAAAGATTTTTATAACTTTTTAAGCCATTTTCGGCTGGAGGCCATCGGTTTACATATTATATCTAAAATTGAAGTAATTACGTTCAGTAATACAGAAGTTATAAGGCTCTGACAGACGGACGGACGGACGGACGGACGGACGGACGGACAAGTGCAAATTCACTCAAGTAGACTCAAAGACCTTCGCTTCGCTCGGTCGATTATCAGAAAAGACTATCAAAGATACTCATACATCAGTTGACATAGGTAAATTGAAAAATAGGTTGTAGCAAAATCTCACATAGATTGAGAAAGAACTGTCGTTATATAAAACACTACAATTACCTATCATTTATCAATGATATTTAGAAATTCTTTGACTATTATTCTAAGTCTTCGTAAGCAGGTAAAAAGCCCCGATTTTCAAAAAAATAATCCCTCGTTCGGAGTAGTAAAAGCTATTGTTAAAGAATAATAGGGGTCTGAGATGGATTGGGGCTGCAGCTGCCTTTTTTTTCATCAAAAGGTACCATGTGGGTACCATAACTAGTTGATAAACTCCCAGCCAAACTAATAGGTGCAACCATTTTATTCTGAGGTGCACCCCCAAAATTTTTTTTTAATATTTTTCTTCTTTTGCTTTTGGGCTAAATTCACTAACGTAAAGTCATATCCCAGCGTAAATTTGATATTTTGGCAGTTTCAATACAAAACATTTCAAAATGGCCAATGTATTCCTCGGTTAAAGGTCATTTGACTATTGAATTATTATGTACATTTGACAGTTGACGTTGGTGAAATCAGCACGTCGCGTCAGCGGCGCTCGGGCGCGGCGGGCGCCCCATTAGACCCTGCGCCCATGTGAGCCGCACACTCTGCACCATAGGTAAACAAGGCCCTGCCACCAAACCTCGTTTCGTTGGCATCATAGTTGCAAGTTGCTGATTAAATTATTTTAAATATAAGCCTGGCCATTAATCTGGCATAGAATTGATAGAAAACGGCTAGTGAATTTCGATTGCCAGCGTCAAACTCATCCAATTCAATCCATAGTCACTGATTGAAGAATTAGATACCTACCCAACAGCAGCAGATTAAGTAGGTATATTTACCAGTCGCCTCAACAACTTGTCCAAGAACATCGACGACTTTAGAAGTAGTATCAAGCACAGCGCCGTAGTAATCCGGTAGTGGTAGAATATTCTGTATGCCCACGACATCCAAGCCTCCAACCGTCTCCAGTGTACCACGCAAGTTGCCGATGAGATCCTTTTTGATGAAGTCTGTGACAGCTTGCGCTTGTTGAGTGAGGAAGTTAGAGTATTTTCCTGGAAATCAAAATAAATAGGTAGTATTTTAGACTGTAACAATTCTTGGTCTGGACTCTGGCTGTAAGATCTTCGAGTCTCAAAGATTCAGAGAGTTGGCAGATTTGCTACTTTTAGTGACAGTGTGTTTGCGACTGCACCGCGTTTTCGCGACTCAAAAGCGTTCGCGCTTTTATGGCTTTTAGCGTTTTTGCTTTTGACCTTTTGCGTTCGATCGTGGAATCGCGCAGCAGACGCAAAAGGCCATAAAAACGCTAATGGCAATAAAAACGCCTCTATCGCTGCCGCTAAAAATCGCAGTTTGCCCTCTCCCTAAAAGACGCGAAGGACAACGCTTAAAAATCGCGCTAAAACACGCAACTCAATCGCTGCTACTGGCGTTTGTTGTGTGCCCTCCAACCCTTGTTTGTCGTTAGCGTTCGGACGCGGGATCGAGCTTCTTACCGACCCAAAACCATAAAAACGCCGATCGCTACCGCTAACAGTAGCCAGTCTGCCCTCTCCCAAAGCGTTCGAGACGTAAAAATGCTAAAAGTAGCGAAGGTCAGCGTTTAAAAATCGCTAAACGCTAAAAAACGCATCTCGATCCCTGCGACAGGCGATTGTTGTGTTATGAGTACCCACTGAAGCATTTGGACGTGGAATCGAGCTTCCGAACAGCGCAGCGACACAAACCGCAAAAACGCTTCGCTGCCGCTAAAAGTCGCCAGTCTGCCCTCTCCCTTAGATAACAAATAGATTTAAGCCTCAATAGCCCAACGGTTAAAGTTTTTATTTTATGAATATCCCGTGGTGGATCACACAAAAAGCATAGGTACCCCAAGTGTATTAACGTCCCTACTCACACAGCTTGAGGCGAGTAGGAAACATTAAAATGTAGAATTACCAACCCCAATGACTTTGCTGGGACAAATCGGTACTTATTTTCTTATGTAATCTGAGGGATAACAAGTTAACGAGGTCGTTTGCGGCATTATTACGATTTACGAGAATTTAAATAGTTAAATTCTCATAAATCGTAATAATGCCGCAAACGACCTCATTAACTTGGTTGTAACTTGTAATAAACACACGTTGGGATAAAATAATATTTAATAAACTTTTTTTTTTAAACTAATTAATTAATAGGCATAGATTTAAGATTGGTAGTCGCTTCGCAGTGACAACGTCGCGGCGTACTAGAAAATTGCGGCAACTCATAGTACCTACACCTAGAATAGGCTTAACCCATATAATTTCGTTGAACCAATGTTTGACGTTTTTAAACAAACTATGATAGTACGTTGCCGCATTTATGGAGTTATTGTTTGTAGGAAGGGCGGTATCGAGTAGCGACTAAGCAACCAATCCTAAATCTATGTATGCAGGATGAAGTTTATAATTTTTCTTTTACCATAAACAGCTCGTGAAGTCTCCGCGGATACAACCCCCGTCAGCATAGGGCTTTGCTGACACTTCTTTTTCAATAATTGGTTGGGTTCCTCTTCAATCAGTGGCGGCAATCCACGGTCATCGTCCAGCCCTTCCGTGCGCGGTCCAGACCCTCGAATGAATAATAATTATATAAGACCAAGATCCTTTATTTATTCAACTCACCAAGATCCTTCATCATCTCATCATTCAATCATCATCATCAGCCGACTCATTCCTACCTTTGGTGAAGACGACCGGGTGTAATCCTACTTTTATTATAAATGCGAAAGTTTGTGAGGATGTATGGATGGATGTTCGGATAGATGGATGTTTGTTACTCCTTCACGCCACAACGAATGAACCGATTTGGCTGAAATTTGGAATGGAGATAGGTCATACCCAGCATTAACACATAGGTTTTTTTGTCCCAAAAAATTACAGAGTTCCCGCGGGAATGAAAACAACTTAATCCACGTGGACGAAGTCGCGGACATCATCTAGTACCGTCATAAATACTGAAATTGGTAAAATGAGTAAGTAATTGATCACAAGTCGCACCCTATTTACACTACATACTTTATTTTAAATATACGGTGTCTATACAATGTTTTGGTCATAAATATGTAGGATATTTGTGAGGTGCCATCATATTGCATTCCCTAATGTTTGTACTCTATGGTGGCATTTATCGGGGATACCGGTGTCTGTGTTATCTGTATCTGTGGTAGCATTCAGATGATTCTAGTGTTCATGGTCTATGATTTGAATTCTGTTACGTAAGGTCGCAGGCGGCGTTGAGCAGTTTTATCATTATTTTGTTGGATTTAGGATTTTAGGATTAGGATTAGTGATTTGATAGTGATATGTGGTAGTGTAGAGTGATTATGCAATTATTGTTGGAGTGTTACTGGCTAATGTGGATATTGCATAGTGGATGCTGGTTATTCGCCGTCATTGTCATAGGCTTTTGGTCATGGTTTTGGTGCAGTGTACCGTTTTGTCATGGTTGCGAAAGAATTTGTGATCTGAAGTGATTGATTGTGTAATTGGTGATGCTGCGGTAAGATTGATCAGTCGTTGTGGAGTGAATTGGTTATTTGGCGAGTTCGTTGCAATGTTATTGATGTTACCGTGATAGTGTTTCTTTGCCTAGTGATGGGCAATGAGCGAGTTAGAAAGGAGATTTGCTAGGGTCTTCAATGGTGGAGACAGGGTGGCTGGAGGGGTGGATTTGGAGGCTAGAATAGTTAGCCGGGTTTGCATAGTTAGACATGGAAATATTGAAGAAGAAGAAGAATGCGGAGGTGTTTACTGTCTTAGGTCGGATTTACTTGAGACAGTTTGCTAGGAATTATTTTATTATAGGTAATTATCCTACACCTCATCATTGCTTCTTATCTGTCGTGCATGTCTTCAAGCATCTTTTAGTTGCTTTAAAATTAAAAGGATAACAAAAACAATACCTACATTTTAATTTCAAGTAAATACCTAAAGTAGTGGTAGGCAATAAATCCTTTAAAATCATGTAAGTTTTATCTGTAATGTTTAGACAAATAGCGTAGGAGTATGATAAGTCCAGCTCTTCCTGTGGTTATTTACTATCAATGCAAATAAATAAGTTACGAACTTTTTACCATGATAATAACCTAAATTATAAATGATAGTTGCACAACGAAATGGCCGAATATAAAATGGGTAGGTACTATTATTATAATAAGAAATGTACATATAGTCGAGTCAATAAGTCATTATCTTAAATAATTTTCAATAAGCAATTCAACAACAATTACGCTTACCTCCACGACCCGAGATTTCCTGCAAAAATGCCGTCGTGTCCAACATGTCGCCCTTGACTTCCTTGTCAACCTGAATAAAACATCAAATGGTAACATATCTAACACTGATAAATTACACCTCTCCCTCAATGAAAACACTCATCATTTAAGTCTTTACGTCTATACTAGACGGTTTAAACATTGTCTCGGAGGCTTTTTCTCCGGTAACTATGGAGACCTATCCGTGAATTGCAGTTACGTCCGCACTTGCTGCAGTAAAACCCAAAGACCACAGACGAAGTCCCTCTCGCTCGAGATAGCCTTCTCGCTTTCCTATGCGCTAACACTTTAAACCAAGCATCGTCGTGCACTCTTCACCCCTCACCCACGCTTCTCCTCCGACCGTTCCTGTCATCCGCCAGCTTCTCCCAAATCTTGTGCTTTATGTTAAAATAGGCCATGTCTCTCTTGGCGCATTCTTTAAAGCGCAGGCATAGTCTACCCACGCTTCTCTTTGCGTGTGCTAAATGGTCCTGTCTAAATGGAAGCATTAGTGGAAAACTCTTTACCAAGTAGAGATATGCTAAGTTGAAGGGGAAAAGGCAATATGAGTCATGTATGCATTTAAGCATGTGTAATATTCGAATAAAAAAATCACCTGTACGATCTTTTCCATAGGTAACATCCGCAAGCACATTATTAACCGCTCAGGAGGAGCTTTAGGGCATCCAGTCTTCTCAGCCACGGCTTCTGCGTGAGACACGGTTTGTGTCTCATTTCTAACCGCACCAGGGGACAGAGGTGCCCCGGACAGAGCAACTACTCCTGCCGATCTTCCTTCAGGCGTTAAACCAACAAGTGATGCTGCGCTGCCTCCGGAACCATGCCCCGCGACGACGACTCGTGTAGGGTCTCCGCCGAAGAAGTCTATGTATTCCTTAACCTTGAAAGAAGTAGAACTATGATAAGTTTGTAAAATGATAGGACTTATTCAACATAAGTTGACACCGCGCCGTAGTCGATGCAGTTTTCCATCAGTTCTTGATTTTTAAGTAAGAGATTCGAATTTTAAGATCGAGATTTTGTTCCACAATTTCCATGATGGAACCGAGAAACGGCATACATGTTACACATAATGATATATGTAATCTGTGACCGCTATCGTGAAAACTAATGAAGGGATTTTACTTAATTTTAAATTACTGAATTACATGTCAATTTCTGTCTACTATTCTTTTACCTACTTCCAACTAATATTATAAATGCGAAAGTTTGTGAGCATGGATGTATGGATGGATGTATGGATGTATGGATGGATGTATGGATGGATGGATGGATGTTTGTTACTCTTTCACGCCACAACGAATGAACTGATTTCGCTGAAGTTTGGAATGGAGATAGCTCATAATATGCTACTTTTATCCCGGAAAATTACAGAGTTCCCGCGGGAATCAAAAAAAACCTTAACCCACGCGGATGAAGTCGCGGGCATCATCTAGTGAAATATATGTGACTTAGTATATAAAAAAAACCGTGCATCATATTATCGTCAATAATCGAACACACCCATCGAACTCTCAGCATGGCACATTGTATGGCGATGAAAATATTTTGGACCAGGTAGGCCAGGTAGGTAGGTGGATCACACCACCTTACCCTTAACCGACGGTCGATGTCGCGCATAAAGCCTCCCTCCTCTCTGCAGCCATTCGTCTTTATAGCAGACAGCTAGTTATTTAGAGCAGGGCGTATTTTGACAGGCAGCGGATTCTGTAGCGACGCTTGCTACCTGCATCATTCGGCTGAAGTGATTTTTCTATAATACATAGATAGATTTAAATAGAGCAGATTCTCAGATTAATTCACGAAATTGCTCCAGACCACCAGCTTATCAACAGAATATGACTTAGGAGCCACCTCGAAAATATCATAATGTAAAAAAGAGTAAGTATATCTTAAAGAATCATTTTCTTACCCATTCAAGGGCGGCCTTAATATCAAATAGTCCAGCGTTTCCCGATGCATCCTTTTGTGCAGTGCTTAAGAACCCGAGGGATCCCAGACGGTATTGCACCGTCACTAATATTGTATCCTTTTGGGCAAAATGCTGACCCTGAAAAATGAAAATTATTACACAGTCAGATGCATGCATTTTAACTGGTAGAATGATTCGGCATCAGGGCCTATAACTCTTCTCTGAGAGCGATCTGCGCTCAGTAGTGAGTCGAGTCGTGATGGGTTGCTGATGATGATGATGAGGCATTGGCAGCCGCGCTGTGGGTAGTTACCAACCTAATGAAAAGGATTAGGTAAAATGCTGTATATAAACTAAATTAATCAATCCAGCAGGTCTAGGCAAACGGCATTCAATTTGAAGCGATTCTATTTTTTCATTCGCTATCTATGGTTCGGCCGTTCAGAGAATGCGTTCCTTACACATTTAGAAAAATATTGTTTACCAAGTTATTTGACACTCAGTTTGGCACAAAATTATAACATTAATTGATTATTGATATAATAATTGTAGTAACCGATGTATATATAATGTAGTAGTAGTGTGTAAATATCGGCTCGATGATCTCACTTGTCCACGTCTTCCCTGTGCGGGGCTCGGAGTTCGACTGACTAGACCTCGACTGTCCCCCTCCGTCGTTTACCCCCTCCCCGCACTTTGCGTGGGGTGTAGATCCGAGACGACAGGTTGAATGTATGTATTAGTAAGTTTGTATGTGTTATTTGCCTTTATGCTACATCCCTCCTTCATTATATATTTTTTTTCTAAAATACGTTAGATAATATTAAACACCCGTTTAGTTGTTCAATTAATTTTAATTATACTTGTGCAAATCATTAGGCATTATTATAATTCAAAATCATAAATAGATAAGCAAATAAATAAATCTATTTTCATTAAAATCAAATGTATCTTGCGACTAAGAATCTTATTTATAATCAATTAAATAATTACTTTCCATTACTCAGAATCGGTTTCGGTAGTGTCCGTTTTATCCGTGTCATTAGTGTCCGTTTTATCTGTGTCACTTGTCTCAACTCTCTTCCACTGTCCTTCCACTCGTTTTAAATGCAAAATATTTCGCCTTACCACTTGGCCCGTTGTATCATTACGAACTTCCACATCTCCCTTCTTGTTCGACTCGACAGTATGACTTGTTGGGTCATAATTTGAACTCAATTTGTTACTTTTACTTGTATTCTTCAGATAGACCTTTTCGCCTATGTCCAAATCACAATTCACTGCTCGTCTCTTCCTATCCGCATACTCCTTCCCTTTTTCTTTTTGCTCTTTATCTCTATCTTTCATCTCTAAATCTTCCGAGTTGTAGGTCATGTCTTGTAGCATTGGTAGTTTATCTCTAAATTGTCGCCGAAAGAATAATTCCGCAGGAGTTTTGCCCGTTACTGTGTGAGGTGTGCTGTTGTACATAACCATATACTCCCGCAAAGCTTCCTTCCAATTCTTCTTCTCAACCTGACAGATTTTGAGGCGTTTCAAAATATCTCTATTCTGCCTCTCTACTTCCCCATTCTGTTGGGGCCAGTTGGGTATGGTATTGTATAACCTTATATTTCTTTCTAAACAAAATTGTTTGAACTCTTCGCTAGTGAATTGACGGCCGTTATCTGCCGTGATTGATACCGGATTGCCTAGTCTACTGAAAATATCTTTCAGTTGGCTGATTATTTCTAAGCTTGTTATCGTCCGACATATTTTTACTTCTTTGTATCTGGAGTAATAATCTACTACTACCAGAATATAATCATTACTAGGTAATGGTCCCATCAGGTCAATGGCAATATCAACCCAAGATTCTGAAGGTAACTCTCTTCTCTTTAGAGGATTAGGAGGATTAGGAGCGGAAACCAGAACACAACCTTTGCATGCCTTACAAAAGTTCTCTGCGTCCTTGTCGCATTTTGGCCACCAGACTTTAGTTCTCAGTCTTGTTTTCATTGCTGATACACCTGGGTGCCCCTCATGAGCTAAACGTAAAATTTGGTCTCTCAGTTTCTTCGGGATTACAATTTTAGTTCCCCTTAGCAAAATATCTTCATAGAAGCATAACTCATCCTGAAACAACTTAAAAGGCTTAGTTGAATCGTCCCATTGACTATCGTATAAGCCCTTTTTGACTGCTTGTATTTCCACGTCCTGACGAGAGCATTCGATAATTTCTTGTAAAGGAATAGCTACAGGTTTTATTTGGTCTATCACATTTTGAACATAGTCTACACCCACTAATGGTGGATCTGCGCATGACTTGCAAAGTCGCGATAGTGGGTCGGCTATATTATTCTTACCAGGGCTGTATTTGATATTAAATCTATAAGACTGCAGTCTCAGTACCCATCTTTCGATACGGGCACAAGGCTTGGACTTGGGGCCAAATATTGCCTCTAAGGGTTTGTGATCAGTCACCAGATCAAAGTCTTTCCCGTAAAGGAACATATTAAAGTGTTCGATGGCCCAGACCAGCGCAAGTGCTTCTTTTTCGGTTTGACAATACCGACGTTCGCATTCAGTTAGTGTCTTATTCCCATAGGCTATAATCCTGGAACCTTCATCATTGGTTTGGATTAGTACTGCCCCCAGCCCAACAGGGCTCGCATCTGCAATAACTGTGGTTTTATCTTTGGGATTATAATAACCCAAACATGATATATCAACAAGAGAAGCTTTTAATTTATTAAAAGCAGCTTGTCGAGCTTCATTCCAGGACCCTGTAATGTCGGAATTTCTTCCTGCTTTCTGCCGAAGTAACTCTTTAAGAGGCTCTGTGGTCGTCGCTAAGTGAGGAATCCATTTTCCGACAAAATTTACTAACCCCAGAAAGCTTTGTAATTCAGATACGGTCACAGGTGCTCTAAAGTTCTTGATAGCAGATAAGTATTTGTCTAGAGGTCTGACCCCATTTCCTGAAAGTTCGTGTCCTAAGAATTTGACTACTTTAGCTCGGTAAATGCACTTTTCTTTATTTAAAACGACATTATAGCTCTCCAACACTTTCAAAACTTTTTCTAACCTGTCGTCGTGTTCCGTCTGATCCTTCCCGAATACTAGAATGTCATCTATGAAGTTGATCACCCCGTCACATCCTAAAAGTATCCTCTCCAACGTCTTTTGGAAGATTTCTGGCGCACAGGTGATACCAAACATCATTCTTTTAAAGCGGAACAATCCTTTGCTAGTTATAAACGTAGTTATAGATCTCGAGTCAGGGTGAAGCTCAATATGATGAAAAGCGTCTCGTATATCCAGTTTGGTGAATAATTTTGCTTCTCTTATTTTGGGCAACAGTTGGTCCATAGTTGGAAGTGGGTGATTTTCTCGTTTAATGGCCACATTTGCGCGACGCATGTCCACACATAATCGGACTTCACCGTTGTCCTTTAGTACAGGTACTATCGGTGAAACCCAATTGGAAGGACCTTTGACCTCTTCAATTATGTCCGTCTGCAGCAATTCCTTAATCTTGTCCTCGACCTTGACTTCAAGAGGAATAGGTATTCGGCGGTAAGGTTGGGCAACTGGTTTTATTGATTTGTCAATCGGGATCTCCACCAGCACGTCTTTAAATTTTGGAAAGGCTTTCCATTCTACATTATTAACGTCTGTTGGTATTGATTTGTAGAACTCCTAATGAGGTTGCTGTTATTTTGCCAAGCAAATTACGCGTACCCCCAGAGATCACATAAAAAGTAGCGTGGTCCAATCTTTTTCCTAGTTGTATATCCGCGTCAAAAGCTCCCAGTAATTTCAACGGAGTCCCACTACCATAAGCAACAAACTTCTTTTGCGGGTCCTTGTTTTGGTTAGTAACCTTTGAGTTGTTCAGTTTCATAAGTTGCCATGTCTTGTCCGTGATTAAATTATGGTTGCAGCCCGAGTCTATCAACATTTTTACTTCTGTTCCGCCTATTGAACACGATACTGTAGGACCAGCGTTCACATTGAAGATGTAGTCCAACTGTTTGCTAGTAGAAGCTATATTAGCAGTTTCTTCAATGTTGTTAGTACGTTTGAATCTTTTTAAGTCCTTATTATGGGTTTCTTCCCCTCGATCCGATTTTCTCTTCTGTCCGTCCCTTGTTCGGCACTGTCCTTGAAAATGGCCTATAATTCCGCATTTATGGCAACTCCTAGTCTTGGCAGGGCATTTTGAATCGCGGGCAAAATGGTTCATGCTCCCACATCGACTACAAGCTGTACGTTTTCTTATATCTTTGTTTTTCTCTGTCCTTGTAATAATCTTGTTTACTTCCTGACTTTCTAATTTCTTGTTCCCAAAATTTCCTAATTGTCTTTCTATAGCTTCTAATGCGTTAGCCTCGGAAATAATATCATCCAAAGTCATTTTATCGCCATTCTTCAAGATTTTCTTCCTAAGGTCATCCGACGAACATTTTTCTGTTATTTGTTCCATTATGTGTTCTTCTACATTTGTAAACTGACATTTTGTTGCTTGATGTCTTAATCTTATTAGGAATTTTTCAAATTTCTCCTGTGGTTCTTGCTTAATAAGTCGAAATAGGTGCCGCTCGAATCCTTTGCTTTGTTTAGGGGCAAAGTACTCATCTAGTTTTTGAATTGCAATTTCGAATACCTTTCCGTCGTTAGTATCGTCTGGCGTTACATTCGCTCCGGGGATATTGTAGAAAACCTCTTGTAATTCCACGCCCCCGAAGTGAAGCAAGCATGCTCTTTTCTTCACTTCTGTGTCAATGCCAGCTGCTATCAAATATATGTATAAACTGCGTTTCCATCGTTCCCACCTAACTGCAACAGACCCTATTTCGCCTTCACATTCGAATTTGTCAAGTGTAAACATAGCCATTTTGTTTACCTGTAAACAATGAAACACCTACTGTAACGCAATTTAATGCAATAAATTCTTGTATATATCACTGGTCCACAAAAGTTTAATTAGGTTATTATCGTTTTCAAAGCTAGATCAACTTCTAGATTTTTTTTTTTATTTTTTTTTTTTCGTTTTTTTTTTCGTATTGCAATTTAATGTCATCCAGCTTCGCAAATTAATGCTACCTAGATTCGCAATTTAATGCCACCCAATTTCGCAATTTAATGCTACCTAGATTCGCAATTTAATGCCACCCAATTTCGCAATTTAATGCTACCTAGATTCGCAATTTAATGCCACCCAATTTCGCAATTTAATGCTACCTAGATTCGCAATTTAATGCCATCCAATTTCGCAATTTAATGCTACCTAGATTCGCAATTTAATGCCAATGCACTTCGCATATGTTGATATAAAATCGATATATCGATATAAAATTCTCTAGCCTTTCACTGACTATTGAAACATTACGTTTCACTTAATGTACACCATTTCATTTATTTAAGTAATCTTGCATCTGAATTAACTATATTAAAATAACAATGAAACAAAATTGCAAATTGTATCTAATAATACGTCTCAAGTAATAATATATTTTTTTTTTATGTGGGTACTACACATTGATGGCTCTCCTGCGCAATCTACTGTCAACAACATTGTGCAAATATTTTCAGAATTCAATTTAAATTATGGAATTAAAACGTATTATTAAAATGAATTATAAAAATTATAGTTAAGTATACCTACCTACTTAAAATTCTAATAATTATTCTTCGTCCTTTCAAGTAAAGGTGGAATCAATTAAATATAATATGAAATTCGAGAATTCATTTGAGGTTGTTAAATTCACCATACCAAAGTCAGGGTCAGCTTTGATATGAGTCTGCCGTGAACATTGTAGCTTTGATATTATTTAAATTATGTACTAAACAGTTCATAATTCTATTCGAAAGGTTAAAAATCGATCGATTTAGTCGCTACAAAATCACTATATCAAATAAAAAAGGTAACTTGTGCTACAGGGTTTAATACCTAATTATATATATATAACTGCACTATAAGTAGGAACAACATGAATAAGACCATCTGAATCAGTGCCGATACTCGTATTCCATAAGCTTAGTTAAGGTTATAGAATAGTTAGGTTGTTTAAGACTACGATTTAGCCGTCGAGCGTTAAAATTACACGGATAGCGAGTGTTAAAATTATACTGAAAATAACCAAGTAGGTAAAATTCCTCAGCAGTCGTAATAACCAGGGTATGAGGGTACCCTCCCTTTTCTTTAAAAAAAAAATCAAAAGTACTTACAGTTTTTTTTTTCTCTCGTCGCCAAAATGTAGTAACCGATGTATATATAATGTAGTAGTAGTGTGTAAATATCGGCTCGATGATCTCACTTGTCCACGTCTTCCCTGTGCGGGGCTCGGAGTTCGACTGACTAGACCTCGACTGTCCCCCTCCGTCGTTTACCCCCTCCCCGCACTTTGCGTGGGGTGTAGATCCGAGACGACAGGTTGAATGTATGTATTAGTAAGTTTGTATGTGTTATTTGCCTTTATGCTACAATAATGTTGTTTTAATGCTCATCAATTGTTAAAACGGTAAACAACCAGCAATAATATTTTTATCGTAACTGCAACGCCATTACAAAGTTACGTCGTCAGTTCAATCGCGACGTGTCAGCAGGAACGCATTCTCTGAACGGCCGTAGTTTAGTACGCATACCCGTTCGAAGGTACCGCGTAGTCAATACAAACTTTTTCATTCAAGTCAATACTAATAGGTACCTATCATCGAAAAATAAATCTTAACATCTTACTCCATACTGTGTGGCCGATCCAGTTCTATAGTTGCCGCCATGAATGAAGATAACAACAGGAGAACCTATGAAAAATAAAAGCAATACTAAAAATAATATGTAAGTAGGTATGATATGACGCATAGATTTAGGATTGGTAGTCGCTTAAGACACTACTAGATACCGTCGGCGTACTAGTAATTTGCGGCAACTTATAGTAGGCCTGAACTGCCGTACCCACATAGTCACGTAGTAACCAATTTTTGACCTTTTTAAACAAACTATGAAATTACGTTGCCGCATAAATAAGGAGCTATTGTTTGTAGGAAGGGCGGTATCTAGTAGCGACTAAGCTACCAATCCTAAATCTATAGTATGACGTACATATGTCCTGGGAAAACGTAGTGAATGGAGATCCTACTATACGCCAAATGCTGTGTCAGTTTTATTATTTTACACACGAGTCACGACGGAACATAATTAAAAATCGGCCAAGTGGGAGTCGGGCCTCGCTCTTTTAGGGTTCCGTACATAATATGACCAAATCTTATCTTAATCTCCTAGCAAGTACTAAATTAGCATATGGGGAAAAATGCTCGGTCACAACTTACAAACCGTATTTGTTGTTTAAATACACTATATAGTACACTAGCTGATGCCCGCGACTTTGTCCGCGTGGATTTAGTTTTTAAAGTCCCTCGGGAACTCCTTGATTTTCCGGGATAAAAAGTAGCCTAGATGTTGACCCGAGTAATAAGCTACCACGGTATAAAATTTTGTAGAAATCTGTGCGGTAGTTTTTACGTGAAAGAAGGACAAACAAACAGACAAAAATTAAATAAAAATCTGTTTTGGGCTCAGTATCGATAGTAAAGCATCCCCCAATTAAAATTTTCAAAATATATTAAATGTACAGAAATCTTCCAGTTACAGTTTTATTATATGTATAGATAATAATTATACCAAAATTTCAACTCCACTTAATGAGCTCTAGACAATGACACCCCACATGCCAGGGTAAAAAAATAAAATTTTACTTTAACCACTTTTTTTTAATTTAATTTAATTTTTATTATTTGTCGTTATAGCGGCAATAGAAATACACAATATTATGTGAAAATTTCAATTGTCTATCTATAACGTTTTACGAGATACAGCCCGCTGACAGACGGACGGACGGACGGACAGCGGAGGCTTTGTAGAGCTGTCCCGTTGGCACCCTTTGGGTACGGAACCCTAAACGACAATTCGACTTCGAGCATGTCTCACAAACTAATAAACTGATGTTGATGCGCTTTTGTGCTCAAAGACAATCTAGCTTAAAACGTCAAATGAAATGATAATATTATGTAGGTACCTTCTTCATCTCCTGGCATCTTTGGCGCGAAAACGTTGAGACACAAGCAGTCCTCTTGGCCGACGACCTTCCCCGACCCCTGAGGGTCGAGTTGTGGGCACGGCGCGCAGTACCTCGTGGCATTGATCTCGCCGGCCAAGTACTGGCGCACTGGCCGCTGGAACCTCCTTTGCCCCACTGGCGCTTCGGCATATCTAAATGAGTGTTGTGCTTGTAGTAGGTATGTAACAGCCAGCTGATGCCCGCGACTTCATTCGCGTGGATTTAGGTAGAGGGCAGACTGGCTACTTTTAGCGGCAGCGATCGCGCGTTTTTATGGCCTTTATCGATTTTATGGCCTTTCGTGCATCACGTTTCGCGCGCGCGTAAATCGCGACTCAAACGCGTTCGCGTTTTTATGGCTTTCGATCGCAGAATCGTGAAATCGCACAAAACGCGATGCACGCAAAAGGCCATACAATCGCTAAAGGCCATAAAAACGACGCGATCGCTGCCGCTAAAAGTGGCCAGTCTGCCCTCTCACTTAGTTTTAAAATCCTCGGGAAGTTTTGTTTTTCCGGGATAAAAAGTAGCCTATGGCACTCCCCAGCTCCTCAACTATACCCATGCAAAAATCACGTCGATCCGTAGCTCTGTTGCGGCGTGATTGAAGGACAAACCAACAAACAAACAGACTTTCGCATTTATAATATTATACTATGATTACAAAGGTTTCTAGCACGGATTTCCACAGTACTCGGTCTTGCGCTGCCTGTATCCAGCGGCTTCCTGCGACCGTCCGATGACGTCGGTCCGACTAATGGAGTCTGCCAACATTGCGCTTCCCGCGCGGTGTGGTTATTTTATCCATCATACAGTTTTTTTTTCCTTCTTTCGCCATAATAATAATCGACCGAGCGAAGCGAAGGTCTTTGAGTCTACTTGAGTGAATTTGCACTTGTCCGTCCGTCCGTCCGTCCGTCCGTCCGTCCGTCTGTCAGAGCCTTATAACTTCTGTATTACTGAACGTAATTACTTCAATTTTAGATATAATATGTAAACTGATGGCCTCCAGCCGAAAATGGCTTAAAAAGTTATAAAAATCTTTATTTCAGGGGGGCTCTCATAGAAGCGAAAGCGAAGAAAAAAAAAATTTTTTGCTTTTCATAGGTTTACAGTACGTCATTTTAAAGATAATGTGGAACAGAGTACAAAAGTATTTTTTTTTTAATTTTTTTCCTAAAATTGACGAAATGGGGGGCTTTCAAAGTGGAGATTATATTTGACCTCACAACGGAATAACCATTGAGAGCTGGGGCTTGAAAGTTTTATAATTTTAGCGTAATATCATGTACTTGAACAACAAATACTAAAATTAGATAAATGTAATAAGGAAACTAAATTATTTAACTTTTAATGAGCAGCAACAACAGAACTTCACAATGATGTCAATAGATGGCGCTCTCATCTCATACTATAGCAAATGCAGCTTATATTATGTAACATAATAATATTCAATTAAAATTATTATTTAGTCATTTAGCAAACATCAATAAAACTTCACGTTGCAGTTTGTTTTTACATGTTTTCTGATCGTGTCGATAGTTGACGCTGTGTACAAGTAATTTAATTTGAATGTTCCAAAAAACTATACCTAAGTTTGATGGAGGCCTTGAGGATTTCACTTTAACAGTTCCCTAACCTTTACGGGCTACATAATATGTTAAGTTAGTTGACACTTTCTGTCAACTTTGTTATTACAAACCTCTACGGGACAACTAAAGGTGAAAATGACATATGGGATGTTAGGATTGTATTTAGGGGCTACCTACGTAAAGAGACTTCTACAAAGGGGATGATTTAGGTATGGTTGGTGAAAACGGGCATAATAATAATGTCAATTTTGATCGTCATGTATCTATTGAATGAATAAGTAATTATGGGAAACCGTTACCGCGAGGTCTCAGTTCGGGGCGAACCACTAGTTATATTAATTCATATTTTACTATCGTATAAAAAGTTGGCAGCGTTTCCTCCCTGTAGTCGGGCGTACCTCGTTATCAAAACATCCGCTAGGTATCCTAGTTTTGGGCGTTTGTGAAATTAGATAAACACATAGGTAGGTTGGTACTTGGTAGGTATATAAGTATTATAAAATATCTCTTTATATAGGTACTTAGTACTTACTTAATCAAGAGAATAGTTTAAAACTGCAACCCAACTACGATAAATTGGATAGATAAAATCATAAAACATCCGTCCTATTAATTTCGTTTGTTAGAAATGTAGCCAAATGGTGAGGCTACATTTCGTGCGAACATTCTTGTCGAGTTGTCCGCACCGTGAGTTGAGGCACCGGCAGGAATGGGGCTGTTTTCTGTCTGCCCGTCTTAACATGTGTTGAGTTGTAGGTAGGTATGCTTTTGTGGAACTTCCCCACATTGTGGAAACACTGCATACATAGTATACCTAGTATCTATTGTATTGTAAACTTGTTTTGAAAAGAGCAACCGCCGAGTTTCTTGCTGGTTCTTTTCGGCAGGAAGGGCATTCCGAAACAGTGGTAGACTCATCGTCGATTCAAAAGCACTTGTAAAAAAAGATATAGAAATATTTTTTATTTGAATAAACAATTTCTATAGATTGTATGAAGCTACTGTCTTGTGACATCAGTCATCAGTCATCACAGTTCAGTAGCGCTCTCTTTGTCTAACAGAAAACTTTAAAACTACTTATATTTCCGAGACTACTTTAGAAAAAAAAGAAAATGGCATTGTCTAAGGGCATTGTGTTATAAATTCAAAAGCTTTATTTTAATTATATTAAATTACATAAAAAATAGCAGTTTAATAAACACTTAACCCTATTAGGACGGGACCTGGGCCTGGAGCCTCCAGGCTGGAGGATCGCTTTTCTTTCTCTAAAGATCCCAGGCCTCGGGTCAGAAATTCTAACTCTCTATTTTTGCTCATCGCCACAACGAAGAAGCGATTTGGCTGAGGAATGGAGATAGCTCATACCCAGGATTAACGCATAGGCTACATTTTATTCCGGAAAAGAAGAGAAAGAGTTCCCGCGGGAAATAAAAAGTGTAATCCACGCGAACGAAGTCGCGGGCATCACCTAATTTCCATGTTCAAGCCATACTTCTGTTATAAAATAAATGAAAATGATGCAGAAGAATGCATTCCATAATACATTATCCGAAGATTCTGATGACTTCATGTGCCGAGGGGAACAGTACCTAAAGGAGATTATGGTGAAGAATCCCAAAACGTTCCTACCCTGGGGTAGATACCTACTTACCAATAGGCTTTGATCATATACATCCTTTAGGGTACCACAAGTGCAATTGTCTAAGTAAACCAGTGACTAAGACTCATCGACGATTCAAAAGCACTTGTAAAAAAGTTTATTTGAATAAAAAACATTTCTATTCTATTCTATTCTATTTTATTCTAAAAAACGCCGATCAAAATCGTATTCATTTGATGGCATTAGCGTCAAAGTAAAATATTCCTTGACTGTATTGATTTAAAGTCAAAAATTCAGTACAACTGATTTTAACATGCAGAGCTTTATGGAGCGTATCGCACATACCTACGTATAATAATGCATACACGAAATTGAGCTCTAATCCAATGCTTTTATGGTTTATTTTACTTTGACGCTAATGCCATCAAATGAATACGATTTTGATCGGCAAATTTTAGACAAGCTGGGGGCTGAGGTCCGATTGTCTAAAGTTATTCCATTCCAAAGTCACAAATTCGGTACAACCGATTTTAATATGTCGTATTTAATGATCGTTATCGCATGCGCTTACGATCATTAAAATCGGTTGTACCAAAGTGACTTTAAATCAATACAATCAAGACTTTCTTACAATAGAATCTTTACTTTGACGCTAATGTCATCGAATACTAATACGATCAATGGAATAACTTTTATAATAGACAATTGGTACCCTGTTTACTTAGCGGGTTTATGGCCAATTTCTCCAACGTCGAGTGATGTTTATTCGCGGAATAAATTGGGCGTTCTGACAGTTTTTGTATTGAAAATACTGTCAAAAAAGAGACGTGTCAAGGGACACCCGGTTGGAACGTAGTACCTTAGTAGTAGTACATAGTGAAGGAATTGTAATAAACTAGTGGTGTCATCTAGTATTAAATTGATTGACTACGATGAATTATATTTTTTAGTTTATTTCTATTGCACTGATACAACACCAAAGAGTTACTCTGGTGGAGTTACTGTTTTTTCACAGATGGCGTTATCCAATTTATACAATAAAAAATTAGGGAAAAAATTCCACATTTAGAAATTATTTTAAATAAAATTGAAAATAGAAAATTCAGTCTGTCGAGCTGGGATTCGAACCATCGACGTTGAATTTATAGGCGACTCTCCTAACCACTAGGCCATGCAGACGCCGAGTTCTAAGGCGAAAATACCGAATACAATGCAAAATTCACATTCAACCAAAAAATGACGTTTCAAAAATGTGTCGTGTCGGTTTCCTTAATTTTTTCCGTCTAGCCCCCTTCCGTACCGCGCGATAAGGAACTACGTTCCAAAACTACGTTCCAATATGAAATTTACACTCGGATAAGACTTATTTTACGTTGGTGAAATCGGCCCTTAGTAAAATTATACCTTATCAGCAAGAAAAGGTTAGAATTATTTTGCTATAATCCGCCAACAGAAAAATCTGTATAACTTTTACACTACTCTCGACGCACGTTTCGCCCCGACACCGGAGCATCCTCAGGAGATGTCGACTTTACAATGATGTATTGTCTAGTAGTGAGAGTAGTGTAAAAATTATACAGATTTTTCTGTTGGCGGATTATAGCAAAATAATTCTAACCTTTTCTTGCTGATCATGGACTTCCGCAAAGTAACGCCTGCTTCTATCCAATATCCAAATTATACCTTATGCCAGCAAAGGTGTAATATCCACGCGTATCATCCTTCAAGCCCTCCAACCTGCAGCTCAAGCCATGCTTCTGCGTGAACACCACAGCAGCGTCGGGCTCAGGCGGGGCCGCGGGCGCTCCGCCCACCACGGCCGCCGCCGGCGCCACAACCAGGGACAGCACACACACACAACACCACAGCATCGTTGATACTAACTTACCCTCTGAACTGTAAAGCTGTGGAATTTTTTGTCAGTTGCAAACGGATCTCGCAACCCACGCTATAGATTAATCTTTTTGGAGTTCCGTTCCGTTTAAAAAAATTATATACTTACTGATAACAGTCGTAGGAGAACCAGAATTACCGAAATACCGACATATCACATGTTTGTTGGTTTGTCCTTCAATCACGCAGCAACAGAGCAACGGATTGCCATGATTTTTTGCATAGAGATATTTTATGGGCTGGAGAGTGACATCGTCTACTTTTTATCCCGAAAAAATGCATAGTTCCTATGGGAAGATACGCTTACACTTACGTTTGTCCTTCAATCACACAGCAACAGAGCAATGGCTTGACATGATTTTTGGCATATAGAGATAGTTTATGGAAAGGAGAGTGACAAAGGCTCCTTTTTATCCCGAAAAAATACACAGTTCCTATGGGAAGACACGATTACGCTTACGTTTGTCCTTCAATCACGCAGCAACAGAGCAACTGATTGACATGATTTTTTGCATAAGTAGGTACCTATAGATAGTTTATGGGTCGGAGAGTAACATCCTTACTTAATATTATAAATGCGAAAGTGTGTTTGTTTGTTGGTTTGTCCTTCAATCACGCCGCAACAGGGCTACGGATTGCCTTGATTTTATGCATAGAGACAGTTTATGGGCTGGAGAGTGACAAAGGCTACTTTTTATCCAGAAAATATATACTTATATAATATACTCATATATACTTTTTATCACAGTTCCTGTGGGAAGATAAGCAGCTCACGCTAACGCATGCTTGCTTGCATGTTTGCTTGGGTTTTTTTTTAAAACCGATGCCTAATTGCTTGCTTGGGATTTTAAAAACCGATGCTTGAGATTTTAAAAATCTGGCCTTCATCCGATTGGGGAGACGCCAACCTGGTCCAATTTATGCTACCATAATGCAGGCGTGTTTGTTCACCGCCAAATGGAGTCCATTCCCCCTGATTCCGACTTTCCGTAATATATCGGTTGCTTTCTTGCTTGCTCGCTTGCTCGCTCGCTTGCTTGCTTGCATGCATGCTTTTGCTTGCATGCTTGCTTGCAGGATTAAAATAACCGAAACAAACGCGTACGAAGTCGCGGATAACAGCTAGTTTATCATAGTTTGTTTGAAAACGCCAAACATTGGTTGCTACTAGGCTATGTGGGTACGCCAGTTCAGGCGTACCATGAGTTGCCGCAATTTAACTAGTAGATAGTGGCTAAGCTACCAATCCTAAACTGTCACATAGCTCGTCGAGTCACGAAACTGAAGTTGTAATGGGCGTGCTCCATAGCACGTGAAGCCGATAGACGTTGGGCCGGTCCCAAGGTGCTGGAGTGGTCAAGTACCGGAAAACTATGAAAGAGGAAAAATTTAAGATTTAGCGATTATCACTAAATCTTCAATCTAGCAACCTGAATTAGCCCGAATAGTACGGCAGATTAGTTTGATACCTACTTTACTATCGAAGTAGTATACTTATTGATTCCAAAGGAGTACCCCATTTCAACTACTTTAGCGTAAATTTTCTCAAAACCTTTTCTTTGACGATATCGACACTAGAAAAAACCTACCTTCCCAAGTTAAAAAAAGAATAATTAAAATTTTACGAACTTCCATCCCCTATTTTTACCACCCTCAAGGGGTAATTTTCTGAAACCGCTTATACAAATTTTTATGATTGTGCCTACCTAGCACATATAGGTAATAATACTTACGATACTTACGCTGACGTCATCCGCAGCTCACCATTTCCCGCCAAAAATACCTTTTGTTCAAAACATACCTTTTCCAAATACCTATTTACCTATTACCTATTTATTTACCTTTTTTACAAATGCCAGGACAGTTACCATGTTACCGATCCCCATTAATATTACCGGGGATCTACCGCAATTACCGGGAGCAAGGAAAGGAATAAGAGAGAAATAAGTACACAAGGAATTCACTTTATTAAAGGAGAGAAATAAAACACAGATTGTATGTAAATAACTTTTTATCGACATCGCTTGTTTCTATACGAACACCATGGATATGGAAGGTGTGAGGTTGCCCTGAAAACGACAAGAGCTCACGTGGTGAACGTAAAGAAGATGTCGTTTCTTCGTGAACTGGAGCAAGCAGAGTTCATTTCGGAAAAAGGAAAATTTAGCCTCGAAAAAGGCTCCTCAATGAACCAATCTGCACATTTGTGTGATCATCGATGACACTGAAAGAAAACTCACCTGAGAAGAAGTCACCAGGAAAAATTCTTCAAGTTGGCGCCATCTTACGAAAAAAACTTCGCGGGAATTTTCACTTTGAACGAGCGGAGCGGCGAGGTGCGCGCGCGCCGCTGGTGGCGGTCGAAGCTGGACTAACATCGCGACTCGCGCCGGCCGCCGATAGCAACTGGCGTGCGCGGCCGGCGTCGCCCCCCCGCGCGTCGCGCCCCTCGCGCGCCGAGTGCCGCCGAGTTATTTAGGATTACGTCATGGCTAAGGAATGCAATTTCTACGAAACAAGAGTTGTGTCTAAAAATAGATTTTCCTGGAAGCGCGAACGCCCTAATTGATTTTAAGTAAGCGTTCTGATTGGTGGACGAGAATTGTAAATATTTTAATCTTGTTTTTTATTGGTGATTAGTTTTAAGCCTGTTTCTATAAATTGAGAGTGCATTTTCATTAAATTATTATTCGACTCTTCGACATGAAGCAATAAGTGGTTTCTTTACCAACCTGCTCGCAGTACACCGTTACAGTGGTGACCACCGACGCTGGAAAAAAGAAGAATAATCAGGAATAATCAAGAAGCCTGAAACTATGGCCGAAAAAGAAGCCACCGACGTGAAAATCGCCACGGAATCCAAGCTCTCCGACCTGGCAGCAATTTCTGTCCAGTCGAGGCTCCTTCCGTTTTGGCGCACCGTTCCAAGAGCGTGGTTCGTCCAGTTTGAAGCAGTCGTCGATCCTCTCAAGACTTCAGATGACCAAAAGTACCGCTACGTCCTGTCGAAGCTGGAACCGGCAGATCTACAGCACATCACCGATCTTCTGTACAGTCCACCGGCAACCGGGAAATACGAAGCTGTCAAGAACCGGCTGCTCACCGTATACGAAAAATCGGAAGTCGAGAATTTTCAAAAGCTCATCAGCGGCCTAGACATCGGGGACCAGAAAACCAGCTTGCTGCTCCGAAAAATGCGAGAACTTAACAACGGACTTATCACAGAAGAGGGTCTGAAGATTGAATGGCTAAATCACATACCAGCCCACTGCCGCTGCGTGCTCTCCGTCAACAAAGAGTCCTCGTTCGATACCCTCGCAGCGATGGCAGACAGGATGATGGAGTACGCTGGGAGCACGTCCGGAAACACCGTAGCAGCAATTTCACACCCAACCCCTCCAGCAACACCGTCTAATCAGCCAGCATATGCAGAAATATTGTCAAAGCTTGAAAAACTAACGCTAGAAGTAGCGGAACTGCGAGCACGGGAGTCCACGCGCCAAACACCTCGTCGACCATTCCAAGGACGCTACCGTTCACGTTCTCAGTCAAGATCATCATCAGCACGTGTGAAGCCTGGCGACCCTACGTGGTTATGCCGATACCATCACAAGTTTGGGAAGAACGCAAGACGCTGCGAGTCACCGTGCGCTCAACGTAACAAGACGTCGGAAAACTAACATCAACACCGACGGTGGCGGACGTCGGTGTTCCCAAGTCCAGCAACCGCCTTTGTGTTCATGATCGCGACACATACGAACGTTTCCTCGTGGACACTGGCGCGGACATATCTGTTTTGGCCGCAACATCAAAAATGAAGAAAAAGGTCGCAAATACCTACAAGCTCTACGCGGCGAACAACTCACCTATAAATACCTACGGAGAGAGAACTATCAAGCTTAACCTAGGACTACGGCGCTGTTTCACATGGACATTCATCATCGCTGACGTGAAGACATCCATACTGGGGGCAGACTTTCTTCGTCATTACAAGCTCCTTGTGGACCTTCACAAGAAGAAACTGATTGACGACGAAACCAAACTCACCATCGACGCCATACAAATATCGACAACAGCTGAGTCCATTCGCATCGTAAGCTCCGATCAGCAGTACCACGACATCTTGAAGCAATATCCTGGCGTACTGCGACCCATGTCTTTGAAGCAACCAGCCAAGCACGACGTCGTACATCACATAGAAACAACAGGTCCTCCGCTCTCCGCTCGCGCCCGCCCTCTACCGCCCGATAAATACAAAGCCGCAAAAGCCGAATTTGAACGGATGGTGGAACTTGGCATCTGCAGACCATCGAAAAGTCCATGGGCCAGTCCTCTACATGTCGTTAAGAAGAAAGACGGCGGACTTCGCGTGTGCGGCGACTACCGAAGATTAAACTCAGTGACGCAACCGGATCGCTATCCTATTCCGCGAATTCAAGATTTCACGTACTCACTTAACAACAAGAAAATATTTTCAAAACTTGATCTCAAGATGGCATACTACTGGATACCTATGGCGAGCAAAGAAGACGCGCAAAAATCAGCGTTGATCACTCCGTTCGGTTTATATGAGTTCACATGCTTAAATTTCGGGCTTCGAAATGCCAGTCAAACATTTCAACGATTCATGCATCAAGTTCTCCGAGGCATAGAAGACTGCTTTTGTTTTGTTGACGACATTCTCTTATTTTCCGAAGACGAAGAAAAACATCAGAAGCTTCTCCATCAAGTCCTAGAACGTCTCGACAAATACGGCGTCACACTCAACGTCGACAAATGTCAATTCGGAGTAGAAACGATCAACTTCCTAGGCTACGAAGTCTCCGCCAGCGGAATAAAACCTACGAAGGAACGCATCGAATCAATATCTACGTATCCGAAACCGAAGACTGTCGTCGAGTTACGTCGATTCCTAGGCATGATTAATTTCTACCGAGACTGCCTACCACATCAAGCCGAACATCAACACGAACTCAACAAGTTTCTTCACAACAAGAAAAAGAATGACAAAACGCCAATAGAATGGACACCAGAAGCTAACGAAGCCTTCGAAAAATGCCGTCAAAGCATCACCGAAGCAACAACGCTAAGCTACCCTGTTCCTGGCTGCGAACTCGCTATCATGACAGACGCCTCTGATCACAGTTTGGGTGCAGTACTTCAACAGAAGATTGAGAACCACTGGAAACCGTTGGCATTTTTCTCGAAAACAATGAGTCCCACGCAACGTCGCTACAGTGTGTACGATCGCGAATTATTAGCTATGTACACAGCTGTAAAGCACTTCAGGAGATTGATCGAGGGATGCGAAGTCACGATACTCACCGATCATAAGCCTCTCTCTGTCGCACTCAGTAGGCCAGCGAGCAGTAGCGACACGCCTAGACGCGAGCGACAGTTACATTTCGTATCACAGTTTTGTTCGAGTATCAAATACATCAAAGGTGAAGAAAATCCAGTTGCCGACGCCCTATCACGCATCGAAGACATCCAGAGCCCAAGCATCTTAGACTACAATCAACTTGCAATAGACCAGTGCAACGATGAAGAATTGGAGAATTTGAAGAAAAAACCTAACTTGAAGTTTGCCGAAATAACTCTTCCCGGACTCGATCGACCAATCACGTGCGAGCTATCCACTGCATCGCCCCGGCCGTACCTACCTAAAGCATACCGCTTTGCTGCATTTAAAGCGCAACACGGTCTATGCCACCCTGGAGTACGATCGACCCGGAAACAAGTAGCATCGAAGTTCTTCTGGCCAGCCATGAACAAAGAAGTAGCAACATGGGCAAAAGCTTGCATCAACTGTCAACGCAGCAAGGTGCATCGCCACGTCGTCACTCCCCTGGCGGAATTTCCACCTTCTCAACGTTTCGAGCATATACACATAGACGTCGTGGGTCCGCTACGATTATCCAACGACTGCAAGTACTGTGTCACCATAATAGACAGATGCACCAGATGGCCTGAAGCTGTACCGGTTCAAGAGATCACCGCAGAAAGTTTAGCGAAGGTTCTCTATGAGAATTGGATCATCAGGTTTGGCGTTCCAGACCGCCTCACAAGTGACCGAGCCCAGAGCTTTGAATCGAGGCTATTCAACACGCTACTGAAGAAATGGGGAATATCAAGAATACGTACAACCAGTTACCACGCGCAGGCAAACGGCAAGGTCGAACGACTACATCGCACACTAAAAGCAGCACTCATGGCAAGAGGCGCATCGACTACCTGGACAGAAGAGTTACCCACTGTGCTACTGGGTCTACGTACCGCGCTGCGTGAAGAAGATAATCTCAGCCCTGCATTGATGACCTACGGCGCAGCACTACGAATACCATCTGATTTCTTCGTACCTACAAGGTCGAATATTGAAGATGCGGACTACGTACGACGCCTCAGTGAAACAATGAACTCCTTAATACCTACACAACGCGCGATGACATCATCAAGACCTACATTCGTGCACAAGGACCTAGCTACATGCACGCACGTTTTCGTACGGAACGATACAGTCAGACCACCATTAACACCGCCGTACGACGGACCCTATCAAGTTTTGAAGCGCCACGAAAAATATTTCAAGATACAGTTACCCCTACGAACAACTGTGATATCATTGGATAGACTAAAGCCTGCCTACATACTAAACGAAGAAGACTCAAGCGCAAGCGACAAGAATACTACATTAAAAAGCAAGAGCTCGAGTTCAGTGAACCATGACCCAGTGACCAGCGGAACACAGAGTACGAAGGCAACGACCGGCTCAATGAACCCGGCTCAAGCGAGTGTACCTACACCCTACGTCACCACGAGAAGCGGACGCATCGTGAAGAAAAATGTACGCTTCGCTTGATGGGGGATACTGTGCCTACCTAGCACATATAGGTAATAATACTTACGATACTTACGCTGACGTCATCCGCAGCTCACCATTTCCCGCCAAAAATACCTTTTGTTCAAAACATACCTTTTCCAAATACCTATTTACCTATTACCTATTTATTTACCTTTTTTACAAATGCCAGGACAGTTACCATGTTACCGATCCCCATTAATATTACCGGGGATCTACCGCAATTACCGGGAGCAAGGAAAGGAATAAGAGAGAAATAAGTACACAAGGAATTCACTTTATTAAAGGAGAGAAATAAAACACAGATTGTATGTAAATAACTTTTTATCGACATCGCTTGTTTCTATACGAACACCATGGATATGGAAGGTGTGAGGTTGCCCTGAAAACGACAAGAGCTCACGTGGTGAACGTAAAGAAGATGTCGTTTCTTCGTGAACTGGAGCAAGCAGAGTTCATTTCGGAAAAAGGAAAATTTAGCCTCGAAAAAGGCTCCTCAATGAACCAATCTGCACATTTGTGTGATCATCGATGACACTGAAAGAAAACTCACCTGAGAAGAAGTCACCAGGAAAAATTCTTCAAGTTGGCGCCATCTTACGAAAAAAACTTCGCGGGAATTTTCACTTTGAACGAGCGGAGCGGCGAGGTGCGCGCGCGCCGCTGGTGGCGGTCGAAGCTGGACTAACATCGCGACTCGCGCCGGCCGCCGATAGCAACTGGCGTGCGCGGCCGGCGTCGCCCCCCCGCGCGTCGCGCCCCTCGCGCGCCGAGTGCCGCCGAGTTATTTAGGATTACGTCATGGCTAAGGAATGCAATTTCTACGAAACAAGAGTTGTGTCTAAAAATAGATTTTCCTGGAAGCGCGAACGCCCTACACTAGCGGCACGCTATGATGGCCGGTTTGACGTTTGTCCGCTCATGAAGTTCCGTATTAATTGATAACGACTTTGAAGGAAATAATTGTATTACTTTATTGACGATAGTGATGTGCAGAGATTCATAAATTTTATCGAATGTAGTTTTAGGTTTAGAACTCAAAATTTATTTATTAAATTGATTTCTAAAATGTATACAAGTGTAGAAAAATCAGTTTGCACCATTTAAGGGGTGAATGTACTTGTGAATATGAACAATTTTCACTATGTGGACAAACCTCTGAAATCGCAAAAAAATATCAGCTGTTTCATACAAAAGGTAAAATTTTTATTTTTATATGATATATACCACAACTCGGCATTTGGTTTTCTAAATTGAAAATTTTTAAAAATGGAATCTAATACGATCGTCACATAGGATCGCTGGCTAGCACAACTACTACCTCCGGCAAACTCGCGTCAATGCTCAATGCAAAACAAAGCAGTTTCGAATTGACGTTGCTTCGAAAAGTATAAACTGTCAGTGCAATGCGATTGTGATATAGTTTTGACCTGGCTTTGGATTTCAAATATTGATACTGCATTACTGTTGACCCTTGCTCGTTAATTTGGACTCTGTTCAAGCCCTTTGTTGTGGATTTCGTCGATATGACCGAACGTACGCAGAGAACTGTTCTAAATAGTCAGACACGTGAGTTCGTAATACGCCTTCGTAACTATTTCGATCGTGAAGCTCAAAATGGAGGGCCAATTTTACCTATAACGTCAGTGGTTGAACGCGTAGCTGATGCGCTTAATATTGGACAACGAACTGTTAGACGGATAACTAAAAAAAAATATGGCGAGACTGGCACAGAAGAAAATAAACTTCACACACCAAAAAAGAGAAAACGAGCAAAACCAGTCGTAGGCATCGATAGCTTTGATGCCGATGCTATCCGAAGACATGTTTACGGCTACTATTTACAGAAGGAGTATCCAACAAGAAAAAAGTTGGTGCATTCACTGAAGGAAGCTGGATTATTCTTCGGTGGGGAAAGTTCTTTAACGAAGATTTTGAAGACCATTGGATTTCGATACAAAAAATGTAACAAACGCAAAATATTGATGGAAAGATTTGATATAGCGATGGCAAGGTATACTTTTTTACGGCAAGTGAAAGAAATCAAAAATTGGCAAAATGTTGTGTTCTTGGATGAAACATGGCTTAATGCTAACCATACTGTAGGCCGTTCTTGCAACGATGACACAGCAGCATCTACTTCCAAAGTTCCTGTAGGAAAAGGATCGCGACTTATAATTTGTCACGCCGGAACCATCAACGGGTTTGTCGAAGGTTCTCTCATGGCTTTTGCGTCAAAAACCACTGGAGACTATCATGAAGACATGAATGGAGAAAAGTTTACTGAATGGTTTACCTCAATGTTGTGTAGCCTCCCTGAACCATCTATTATAATTATGGACAACGCCCCATACCACTCGATGCAAATTGACAAGCCACCTGCCCAATCCCAAAAGAAAGCTGATATCGTCGCATGGCTTCGTAAAAATGGCGTAGATGCAAACATGAATATGTTAAAAGCGGAATTAGTACGTCTTTTAAAAGAAAACAAACCAACCAAGATCCGATACGTCATTGACGAAATAGCATTAGAACATGGGCACAGAGTTATACGGTTACCGCCTTACCATTGTGAGTATAATGCGATTGAGTTGGTGTGGGCTCAAATTAAGGGATATGCTGCAAGACACAATACAGAACCCCCATTTACCACAAAAAAAATGCTAAAATTATTAGAAGAAGCTTGTGAACATGTGACTAAAGGAGACTGGGAAAAGGTTGTGAATAGAACTGTTAAATTAATAAGGGAAGATTATGAAAGAGATGTGAAAATAGATAATATTATAGAAAACGAACATATAATTATTAATGTAGGTGATGATAGCAGTGACGACAGTGAAAATAGTAGTATGGACGAATCTGATTAATTATGGCCTTTTGTCTTTGAGTAATAAACCAACACAGGAGAGGACTTGACCCCTAATTTATTCGCAAAAAAGTCTGTCAATTACGGTGGGGGGCGAGGTAGCACACATGAAAACTTGCTTACTACAGTTGCATTTTTCCATCACGTCGCTATGCACGCACACAATATAAATAGCAAACACTACCTTAAAGTATATGCACACTATCACATTCACACACAGGGACGCTCTATCATTACATGAAACAATCGCATCATTTGTGTAAGCATTTTAGGGATTTGACACTATCGATTATCGACTTTCGATAAGTTTTTCTAATAATTATTTACAACAGAGTTACTTTATTCGAGAGTAAATTTTTTTGTTCGAGATCTTTAACATGGTAGGTATATAGAAGCGCTAGGAAACGAGGCTCTTGCCGTTATTTTAGTCATAATATGCCTTTGCTATTAGATTGACTCTTTGTAGGCTTTTAGTACTTGCGTAAAGATACAGCTAGAAACTTTGGACTATATTGACGCTGGAAAGCGATCTAGCTTATTTCGAAAAATAACAAAATGACTTTTTTATATATTTGGAAGAAAAAGATACTGCGTCGGATTGTCGGATTTTCGTTTTCCTATGACATTATTTTTCTAAGATACTATGTTGACCTTCTCTACATGTTTATATTATATATTTTTTGTTATTCATATTTTTCAACGTACTCAAAAATGCTGTAAATACTAAGACACCATCTATTTTTCAATATTATACAGATACTTCAAAAAAGTTATCAATACTTTTTAGCAGTGCAGTGCACTTAGGTGTACCTACTGTAAGGACTTAGGATTATCTGATTATTAACAGATTTTGTAGATACCAAGGTATTTACTCCATCACTATACTCTCAATCTCATGCTGAAAGCATGCTGTAGGTACCACAGTATATCACCTTAGAGCAGCTGTTTAGTTATGATTTAAGGTTATAAGCCACCAGGGAGTGCTGTACTTTGTCATAGGTTTTTAATAATATTGTTTATTAAGTTGAGAGACATTTAATTTTTATTTGAATACGTAGTGGGTATTAATATTGAACACATTGATTTTTTAAGTAATCTTGTTTAAATAAACATACAGCATTTTTAATGAAACATCATTTGTTTTATTTATGTTTAAAGCGAAATTTACGATGTATCTATTTCTAAAAAGTATATTAAGTACAAACTGTTAGGACTACATCATGTTTCCTTAAAAATAAATACAGCATAATTAGCATTTCAGAGTTTAGAGTTATTTCGTGGTTTCATAAGTATCAAATACCAAGTTACAGCAACATTGCTTCTTGAAATTGAAAAACTATTAGTCGAAATTGATATAAAACTAATGTATAAAACTAAAGTAATTCTACTTTAGAATTATTTAATTAGTATCATCTGATGTGTTACATTAAAAAATATGCTTTTTGAAAAAAATCTGCTCCTGATAGCTTATTATGAGCTGTTATGATTTTTTAAAACGTTATTGGCTCTGGTTTAAAGTTCACTTTTTCGATTTACAAGATCGTTTTCCAGCGTTGAATAATATTCTCTCAGTCCAGTATGGAGGAAACATAAAAAGGAAAAACTGAACCCTAAAAAAAATTTATTTAAAGTTATGATTGGTAAGTTAAAACTTGTACCTACATACTTTACTTGGAAGGCTTATTTTTTTCATCTACTTCATCTGAACGAAGTGTATATTTGTTTGTAATGCTAGGCTGCCGCCATGGCTATAGTGGCCACCCCATCTGTAATAAAACACCGCCAAGCTATTTAGCTTTCCGGTAAACCTAGCGGGATGAATAAGAAGTATGGGTACTTTAATTCAATTGCCAAGTTTTAATGAACCAAATATGTATAGAATTTAAATATTTTTTTTCGTCAATGAACCATTAGTAAGACGATAAAAATATCTCGGTATAAATAATTGACCGAGCGAAGCGAGGTCTCTGAGTCTACTAGGTGAATTTGCTCTTGTCCGTCTGTCCGTCCGTCCGTCTGTCAGAGCCTTATAACTTTTGAATTACTGAACGTAATTACTTCAAATTTAGATATAATATGTGAACTGATGGCCTTCAGCCGAATATTGCATAAAAAATTATAAAAACCTTTATTTCAGGGGGGCTCTCATAGAAGTGAATGCGAAGTAAAAAAAAAAATTATCGCGTTATATAAAATTGTAACATATCATATTAAAGATAATTTCGAACCGAGTACAAAAATATTTTTTTTTATTTTTTCCTTTAAAATGACGAAATGGGGGGCTTTCAAAGTGGCGATTTTATACGCTCGCTTGAAGACGCTCTCTAGCAAAATCCGCTACGTATTTTCAACCTGTTTTATTTTTATTATTTCACTTATATCCTGTACTTGAACAACAAATACTAAAATTATATGAATATTATAAAGAAACGAGATTATTTAATTTTTAATGGGCATCAGTAATTCATATAGCATCAACATAGCTTCACAATAATGCTAATAGATGGCGCAGTCATTACATTAGGCACTATTCCATGGAACTAGGAGATTACGACTACGACCTATCCCAAAAACAGTTTTGCGTCGACCATTATTATTTAGTTACATAATAATATAATACCAATTTATTCAATTAAAATTATTTTTTAGTTAAATATCAAACTGATTGAAGTTTGATATTTAGTTAAATATCAAACTTATTGAAGTTTGATATTTAACTAAACAATAATTTGATGATTTAGGTATGTTTGGTGAAAACGGGCATAATAATAATGTCAGGTTTGGTCGTCATGTATCGATTGAATGAATAATCATGGGATATCGTTACCGCGAGGTCTCAGTTCGGGGCGAACCACTAGTTTATACAATCCCCCCACCAATATCGACATATGAAATCTTGCTGTCCAGCCCTAATTTTATTGCGGTGTGGCCGACTTCATAAAATTAAAGTCCTAATTTTCGAGTAAGAAAGACTTACGTAGAACTTATCATTATTATTAAACAATTTTTTAGTCTCGTTTTCATTATTTTTTGTATTATATTTGTAAAAATCCTTTCTTAGCGGATGCCTACGTCATAGTAGATATGCGTTGATAAATCAGTGAGTCAGTCACCTTTTCATTTTATATATTTAGAAAATCATATCACACTGGCTATATGGAAATATATACCTATAAATTTTGAAATAATTGAGTAAAAAAACTAATTTTATGAATTCGCTGAGTTTATGGAGCTGCATCAATGCATTTTAAACAATAGTGGGAGAGTACCAGCCAATCAGACACCATTGCGATCGTTATAATAATGCAATCATTTTAACAGACTTCAAAAAAGGAGGAGGTTCTCAATTTGAATTTTTTGTATATTTGTTACCCAATTATTCCGCCAAATAATGAATGGAATTTGATAATTTTTTTTTGTTTAGTAGGGCATACTTCAGAGGTGGTTCCCATATAAATTTTTGTTGATATAATGTTAGATGTTACTCCATAACTACGTCAAATCTGAACCGATTTCAATTTTTTTTGAAAGAAAGCATAATAAGGTTGGGCCTATTTAAAAGGTGAAGAGAAGATGATTCATATCTTCGGTGATGGAGGAAGGAACTCAATGATTAAGAGCAAATTGCTCGCGATCAGAGATATACACAAAAAAGCTTAAAATAATAATGTAAAAAAAATATCTTTAAAAAACCGACTTCATACGCCGATCGGGCAAAGTTGGGCTAGCGTCGCGCATTAGTTTCATCATTTATGTTTAGGCCCGCCCGACTTCAACATACATGTACAAATTAAAATTGTTTTATACTTTGTAGTGGCGTTTAAAGTCGGTTTTATAGAAAGAATTTTTTATCATTATTTGATAATCCCACAGACGATCAAAGTTCGTATTTATATATCTAGTCATATTTTACTTAAAGCTTATAAATTAGTCGTTCACCCCTTCCTATTCTATCGTGATTTTAATTCTATGGGATCAATTTATAATGCAGTTCAAGATAAAGGTCTCTAAACGAATAGTAAGTAGGAAGATTAATTTTCAATATTTTCCCCAAATTATTTCATGTACGATTAAGTAGCAACATTTTCAGATCGACAGTTTTCTTAAGTTTTCTGCATAAGTATTGCATTATTTGGATAAAATAATACATCAGAAGTAAATAAATGTTATCCTTTAGTAAACTGGATGTTTTAAATATTTTTTTAGAAGAAAATACTCTCATATTCGGCATTTATAGCGGAGCTCATTCCCCGCTAACCATACGTAGTTGACAGGCGCGTGACTCGAGTCAAACAGTTTTATATAACGAGTAGGACCAGTGGTCATACCCAACTTACAGAGGGGTACGCGCGTCAATTCTTCTCCTGTGTTGGTTTATTACTCAAAGCCTTTTGTGGCACCTTTTTTGGTATCTTTTGTATTCATATGTTTCTTGTGTGCATATAAAGTATGTATATTCATTTTCATTCAAATATTCAGTTCGTTCAAATAAATTAAATAAACATATACATTTTTTTTTATTAAACCTATTTAATCAGGTACAAAAACAAAACTTAATTGTTTTTTGTTCGAGAATAAATTGACATTCCACATCACTATTGTAATGTGTCAAACCGGCCATCATAGCGTGCCGCTAGTTTAATTGATTTTAAGTAAGCGTTCTGATTGGTGGACGAGAATTGTAAATATTTTAATCTTGTTTTTTATTGGTGATTAGTTTTAAGCCTGTTTGTATAAATTGAGAGTGCATTTTCATTAAATTATTATTCGACTCTTCGACATGAAGCAATAAGTGGTTTCTTTACCAACCTGCTCGCAGTACACCGTTACATGATTTAAAATTAATGAACGAAAGTCCGATTTTCCTGTTTCTGATAGATTTTGAATATATTAGAAGTTTAGTATTGTTTGTAATAATTGTTTTGTTTTCTGTAAAAAGAAATTGTTAACTGTATTTACAAAAAAATTAAAATGTAAGAAAAGACATTCATTGTATGTTTAACCGACTTCAAAAAAGGAGGAAGTTCTCAATTCGACTGTATTTTTTGGAACGAAGTTCCTTATGGGGCGTTGCGGAGGGGTACCCTAGCCGGCAAAAAACATCCGTAGCGTTAAAAAATAAAAGCGTAAGATTTTTTTCGTCACAGGTACTTGTTGTCTTCGTTTATTTTACACATTCCATCAATGCGTCGATGGCGCAGAGGTAAAAAGAAGGAGTGATACTATCGGTTCAGAGGTTCGAATCCTGACTTCAGATAATCACTCTCGATCAGAGAATGTGATACCCTAAAAAGCTTAAAATAATAATACTTACATAAAAATTCTTTTTAAAAAACCGACTTCAAACGCCTTTAGAAAGTATAAAATAATTTTAGTTTGTACACGTATGTTGAAGTAGGACTAGCGAAGCGCATTGGTTTCATCGTTTCTATTTAGGCCCGCCCGACTTCAACATACGTGTACAAACTGTTATTTGTGTTTTATGGGGCCAAAGAATTTTTTTGTTCCCCGAGGGCGTTATTTTGAATTCAGAGCGAAGTGAAGAATTCTTATTAATAGAATTCCGAGCGCAATGAGGGTTTCTAAAGTAGAATCCTGTGCGTAGCGAGGAATTCAATAAACGCCGCCCGTGAACAATAGTTATTTGTGTTCTATGGGGCCAAAGGAATTTTTTGTTCCCCGAGGGCGTTATTTTGAATTCAGAGCGAAGCGAAGAATTCTTTAATAGAATTCCGAGCGCAGCGAGGGATTCTAAAGTAGAATCCTGAGCTTAGCGAGGATTTCAATATACGTCGCCCGAGAACAAAAAATTTTGGCCCCGAATGACACACACTATTTTTCATCATTACCTATTGAGAAAAAGCTAGGAGTATCAACCTACTATGTATAGAGTATAGACCAACGGTCGGCAACAGGCGGACCGCGTTCTTGCGGACCGCGAAAGGTCGAACCTCGGACCGCCAAATATTGTAATGTGTTGTACAGTTCTTGCAATATCTACTAAAAAATAGCTATCAATTTAGCCACTATGTTTGGCTCGACGGACGTATGTGACACTTTTTCTCGAAGATAATTTTTTTTAAAAAAACAAAATATATCGTTTGAGATTAACGGATGCCCACACTTCGAATTTGCTGTTCCTCTCGAGAACCAAAGTAGGTATAAAAAACTGCCTCAAGACCGTCGCCGATGTAGTTTCTCACGTTAATCTTCTTGTGTTTTATAATTGAATTTGATTTGAAACAAAAATATTAAATAGATATAGTTCTTGCAATTCACGAGGGCGACTGAATAGAATAGAATAGAATAGAATAGAAAATACTTTATTGCACAACAAGAAACAATGGTTGAAATACAACAAAAGAAAATAAGTACAAGGTGCAAAGGCGGCCTTATTGCAAAAGCAATCTCTTCCAGGCAACCCTTGTCTGGAGAGGAAAACGCCAAAGAAAATGGGAGCGCCAAAGTGCAAGCTAAGATCGAGGAAACTTATAAACATTATAGACTATTATTATTATTATTATAGACTATAGTAAAATAAATAATATGACATAATATAATGCAATAGATAAATATAATATTACATGTATATCATACATAACAAAAAATATATGAAATAAAGTAAATATATAAATATATACACATACACACATACATATATATATACATATATACATATACATACATACACACATACACATATACATATATATATATACACATAAATATACACATACATAAATATCCACTTTATACACTTATGGTTTCATAGAAAGAAAATGACTTTTCAGACGCTGTTTGAAGATAGGGAGTGATTTGGAGTGTCTTATTTCGAAGGGGAGGGAGTTCCATAGAAAGGTAGCCTTATAGGTAAAGGACTGACCATAGGAGCGGGCATAACAGGTGTTAAAGGTGAGGCGATTATCGTTGTGCGATCTCAAATAGCGGCCAGGTGCATTAACACTGTTGAGGAAAGAAAAGCGTTCTTTAAGACGCTAAACGGAAAATAAATTGTTTCGAATTTGGAGAGTACTTTATAAAAATAGGCGGGGCCAAAACCCATCCGCGGGGCGCACCCCCTTCACGTACTAAGAGGTCACGTAGATAAAATAGATGGCGCTGGTAAAAATAAATAACTTTCATTTTTATGTTTAATAATATTTGATATAGAAAAGCACTATTTTGTTTAAAAATATTTTTAATACATACCTACAAAATATATAAATATTATAACTATTTAAAAATACTCAATTTTTATCGTATACAGGAGACGGTTTATTAAAGGTAGGTATAATATTATTCTATTTGAAAATTTAAAGGTATCAGCTTAATACACAATCTGGAAGATGAGAAATCTAAAGAATAACATAAGGTCACAAGTAAATTGGTTAACAATTACTATACCTACTTAATAAAATGAAGAGATCCGTAGGAGAACCAAAGTGTGACTTTGGTTCTCCTACGGACATAGCTCAGCGAGTCACGAAACCATGCGAAACTGAAGTGGAAATGGGCAGGGCACATAGTTCGAAGAGCTGTTAGTCGTTGGGGTCCCAAGGTGCTGGAGTGGGGTGGAAACTCAGTGTTGGTCTGCCAACAACAACAAACAACAACCCCACTAGGTGGACCGACGCGTCAAGCGAGTCACAGGGAGCCGCTGGATTCAAGCGGCGCAAGACCGAAGACTTATTTGGGTATCATTAAAGCAAGAGGGAATAGGCATCTTCTAGGCAAACGCGTTCCACCTTAGGCCACATCATCACTTTCCATCAGGTATGATAGTGGTCAAGCGTGTGCCTATAATAATGTATAAAAAATAAATAAAAAAAAAGCCATACTGAAATTCTTTTTTATTGCATCGATGTAATTCAAAATCGATATTTAGGGTCCCCTAGCGTCAAAAAAGACGAAGTGGTTGCCAAAATTTTAATCGTTCGTTTTTTACGATATCGACGGCAGAAAGCGGAACTGGCGTATCTCAAAAAATCCAGTTTTACACCAGAGCCAAAAAACTATTTGAAAAAATCATAACTCGTAAATTAATAAAGATAGAATGTTTAAATTTGCAAGAAATTTCTATGAATCTAAACGATATTTGATACAGTTATTAGGAATGTCCTAAAGTTACTGCTTCATTGATTTTTTACGAGTTACAGCAGTTGATATTTATATATCGAGCAGCGGAAAAGCTGTAACTGTAAGGTGAAATGTATGACCAATTAAAATAAGTAGATACAAGTTTTCGTGCTACGATCTGCTGTATCTCAAATATTCTGCTATTCGAAACATGGCCATTTTGATGTATGTGATTTTAATTAAATAAGTTTATAAAAATAAAATGTTTGATTTACATTCTGAATTATCTATAAGTACATGATATATTATAATAAAACTGTAACTGATCGTTGTCTGTACAGTGAAGATATATGAGAAAAACTTATTAGGGGCCTTTATCAACAGAATAGAACCCAAAACAATGATTGTTAGAATTTTTGTCTGTATGTCTTTGCGTTAGTGCGCACTAATCTCAGAAATGGCTACGGTGCAGTGTTGTGGTAAGCTTCACTTCAAACTCAGTGTTTGTTTTACTTCAATATAGTTCATAAATAAAAAAGTTATGTCAATTTAAAGAATCACGTCGAACATTTAACTGTTCAGTTAAAGAATCACGTTGAACATTTGTCATCATTTGTTGAACGTTGACGCTTTTTTGGCTCTTAACATTAATAAAATTAATATCTACGTGTTTCAGTGTTTAAGATAATTCTATCCTTATGGGGGTGAAAAGAGTAATGAAAGTTTGTAAGTGAGTTCGGTAATTTATGGAGTATGATGCGTGAATCTTTATTAACGGGTGTCTATTTGGTAATAATAAAGCACTCATCTATAATAATAAATAAGTAATAATTTTGCTTTTAAGGGGATGAAAAGGGGATGAAACATTTATGTGAGTTTGGTCATTTTTTAAACAAAATGCATAAACTTAAAAAGCCATCATGCGATTTCAAATATTCTACCTTTACGGGTGAAAAAGGGGATTAATTTGGTATGTAATGATGATGAAGTTTCGAAGTGAAATGCATGATACTATATTTTTAGGCGTCTTAAGAAAATGATGGAAAAGGGGATGAAAGTTTGCATTGAAATCCATAATTTTTGAAGTGAAAAAATATTTATATAAAACATCACTCACTTTCTTTACTGTGTACCTACCTAATGTTTCTTAACAATCAAGATAGGTACGTAAAATATAAGCAGGTAAGGTTGTAAACTTTACTTGCTTATTAGATATAGTAGGTATGGTAAATATACAGACTTCCAATTAACTAAAAAATAACATTTAACTAAAAATAGGTTAAATTTTAATATTCCTTTACTTACCCGAACTCCTGAAGTATAATAATTAATTTTAAACACGTAAATAAAACGTAAACGATAAGTTAACAATCTTTTAAAATAATATTTTTGTTAACAACAAATACGCTTTCTCACTATTGGCGCTTACGCATCAGATGCCGCGCGATCAGAATGGCGTATATAGCAAACACCTCGGGATTGGAGGGGTGCGGGTCTATCTAGAGTGGCGTATTGATTACTCATCACAAAACAATACTCTAATATTATGGTGTAAGTAAGATATTTGCTCTTAAATTAAATGTTTGAAATGTAGTAACTGTTTGATAAACACTCACCACTTCAAAGCATATTGCTGTATCCTTGTCAACGTAAAATTTTGGGGCGGCTGAAATGCTGTATCTCTTTTGAAATCAATGTCCGTCAGGGTAAAATAATGGTGTAACTGTTATTTATGTTGGACGTGTTGTCGTATCTATTTTATTTTCAAAAATAGCGATTTTTCCTCTATTTACAGCAATTTGTCATGTAAGCAGTACCAAAACTAGAAAAAATTCAATGGCGTATCATTAAATTTTTTCATCGTAGAAAGACGAGACATATACCATTCGACGCGGCTTTTTTTGCTTATCAACAATATAGTAAAAAAAGTCATTTAGCCCAAATTTTGAGATACGACATTTCCGCTTTCTGCCGTCGATATATAAAAGAAAGTGGTGTTAGTTACACTATTTATAACTCAAGAACGGATGAACCGATTTGGCTGAAAATTGGTGGAGACGTAGCTTAGAACCAGGAGACGGACAAAGGATACTTTTTATCCCGTTCGACCGCGTTTCCGTCATGTCACTATAAAACGTGGTATAACAAAAACGCATCTGACAAAACGCAAATGACAGTGGAATAACAAAACGTAAATTGCAGCTAAACGTAATTTTGTCTTTGAACAGGAAGTCAATGAAAACCTAAATAAAGTTGTTCAATGGATGAGCCAAAACAATTTATGTATAAATGTTGGTAAGACTAAATATATACAGTTTCAAACATACAATAGTTTTCCAATAAATATTAAAGTTACATGCAATAATTTACCTATTGAACAGGTTGACCATACTGTGTTTCTTGGTGTAGCAATGGATAAGTTTTTAAATTGGAAAATTCATATAGATTCTCTATGTAAAAAACTAGATCGATTTGTGTACGCTCTATACAAACTTAAAAGTGTAACATCAAAAGAGACGGCTCTTTGCGCATACCACGGGTATGTTTCCTCTCTTTTACGTTACGGATTAATCCTATGGGGCAACTCTGTTGATGTGATAAAAGTGTTTCGTATTCAAAAAAAATGTATTCGAGCCGTTTGCGGAGACGCACCTTTGGAATCTTGTAGGCCACTCTTTAAAAGTACCAAGACACTGCCTCTTCCAAGTCTCTACATATATGAAGTCTCAGTTTTTGTTCATAAGCATAGGGACTATTTTCCACGCATAGCTGACACAATTACAAGATCCAACAGATATGAAAATAAACTTATAATTCCAAGACAAAGAATAAATTTATTTAAAAAAAATATTTACTGCATGGCCGTACGCCTCTATAATAAGTTACCGGACAGTATAAAAAACCTAAATGCTAATCGATTTAAATCAAAACTATATAAAATACTTTTAAACAAATGCTACTATACTGTTGATGAATTTATTCAGGACAAAAATATTAATGACATTGTTTAATTTTTTTTGAAATTAATAGAACTGACATTATATAACAGTTAGAATGAGTATGACATTGTTTGAATTTAAAAATTATAGATTTAAGTATTAAATTTTGTATGACTATTCTTTTGCATGCTACTATGTGGCAGATTGAAGCGCTTAGATAATTGTATAAGATCATATTATGTACTCAATCTTGCAAATAAAACATTTGAATTTGAATTTGAATTTGGTTAGGTATGGTAAAAATGACAATTATAAAAATGATAGCTAAACGTAATTGATAATATCATCAGTAATATGTTTTCTCTTTTAATCATCATTAACAATGCTGCGAGTAATATTATAAATGCGAAAGTGTGTTTGTTTGTTTGTTTGTCCGTCAATCACGCTGCAACGCTTTGTTGCATTACGGATTGATGTGATTTTTTGGATAGGTATAGTTGAGAATGGAGGGTGACAGGCATCCCGGAAAATCAAAGGGTTCCCGCCTGATTTTAAAAACTAAATCCACGCGAACGAAGTCGCGGGCATCAGCTAGTAACAAATAAATTCAATATGGTGCTGATTTTTTAAAATTTTGGAAACCTAATACAAAACCCTAATTACCTTATACAAAATATTATATACTATGAGTCATTAGAGTTAATATTATTAATAAAATTATTGTTTTATGATAATAAATAAAAAAGTATTAATTTTATTTTTATATAATATTTAAAAAAAAATTAATGACATAATTGTCCCCATTTTATTGGAACTACTTGTACCTGGTATTATTACGCCCGCTCAGTAATCCACGCCGCGCATGCGCGGCACTCATGTCAAGCACACTGGCATATTTTCATTGGCCTGTTTTTAGGGTTCCGTACCCAAAGGGTGCCAACGGGACCCTATTACTAAGCCTCTGCTGTCCGTCCGTCTCACAGTGGGTCGAAACGGCTATATGAGGGACATAGGATTTTTTGTTACAAATTCCATTAAAAAAAATATCTATCGAAAGACCTTGTCATTTTGATGAATAATTGTTATTAAACGTTTTTCTCTAAAACTGATAGTTTGCACCTTGTTCAATTGCAGAATCCCATAGATTAATTAATTAATTAATTTTGATAAGTTAAGCGATATCGAGAGAGCCTAGCGCTTTTTCAGGTGTATATATATATATAAACTTTTCTTTTTTTCTGACTTATGCAAGTTTTCATCTTATCAGTATCTTCAGGATGGTTTAGCAAATATTCCATTAAAAAAAAAGGATTTTACTATCCGCCAAAGATCCAACCTGTTCTCGTAACACTATGAACAAATCCAAATTATTCACTAGAACTTCCATATTTGTCACAAAAATATGTAGGTACACTGCAAGTTGTCTTGGTAGTCAAAATGCGTATCTCTGAATGATTTTATTTAAATGAAACCCCTATTTATATAGGTAGGTCGGAATTACTCCTTCCTATCCCTATCATTAAGGTATATTATTAGGGAAGTGGAGTCATTCAATGTAATTACATTACTAATATAGTAATTAGCAAATTGAAAAGATAATTTGCAGAGGAGATAATTCGTAATGAATAGAACAGCGAATGAAATATTATAATTATCTGATGAGTAGCTAATTTTTCGCTGTTTGTAATTAGTTTCCAGCAACAAAGACAGTTTAGCTAAGGATATACATCAAATACGTAATAAAATGAATTGTTAAAAAGAAATAAAGAAAGCTATATTATGAAAGTTTTATTTTTGTAGATCCTTTGTTTGAATTTACGTTATTTTAATAAAATTTACAGTTTTAATTTATGAAATATCCTTTTTTAAGTGCTTAACTTATAAGTTTCTCTTTGGTGAACTAGTGCTTTAAAGTTAATTTCAATATTTATTCATAGAATTTTCATGTAGCACATTATTTTGGTCAAATATTGATAATCCACGACATTATAAAATCAATAAAAATCATATTTTTTTAAAAATTTCGGATTCTTATAACTCTTGAACGGGCAAGTTTGGGTGCGAGCTGATAGCATAGAGTTATAGCCAACAAGCTAAAGAATAAGAATAAAGTAGTTTTAAAGCAAGACCTCTCAAGACTTGGCCAAATTTTAGCAGTTTCTGTTTCATTCCATACAACAAAAACTGAAAATATTTTTTTCCGGGCAAACTATCAGTTTTAGAGATAAACGTTTAATAACAATTATATTTCGTTGCTTCATCCTCAATATAATTAATTACAAAGGTAGTCACGTTATTCACTCGAGATAACTCCGCGAATTTCACAGATATATACCCTATTTTAAAAATAAATCACCTTGGCAGCACCGTCTTAAGTTTGCTCATTACTTTTTCGCGCGAGATAACGACCGCACGCGCTCAGCGCGCCGCACTTAATAGTTTAACCAGAAGTGCAGAAGATCGAGTGTTATTGTAGGATAGTGTGATTGCAGTATTGTTCATCGGCTGAAATCATCGTCATCATCATCGAAGGAAAAAGGTACGAGTTCTTTTCTGTTTTCAAACGATCTCTTGTTTGCGCTTACGCACCGCTACATAGCCTACTATATTATTGTTTAGGCATGTACATAAAAACGGTACACTTTTCGTATCGAGGTTTACTGCGAGTCTTCATCGATTACGAGGTATCAGAGAAAACGTAAATATTCTGAATTAAATATTACGTTAATTGTTTTTATTATGAAAATTAATAAAAATTAAAACACAACTATAACGATTATTATGGTAACACTATTGTTACAACTTGTCATCAATCACGATTAAATTAAATTAGTACCTACCCCCCAAGTGTCTCGGATTTATCTAGGTTAGGAGACATTTATCATTATTATTTCTACATATCATATTATACATTCGATAAAATGTAATAAAATTCACGAATTCACTCAACTATGCTCGTAAAATTCGCTCAACGGGGCTTTAGTAGCTTGCCCAGCCGTTAACTATATTCGAGTACCTACTTGTAAACAAAAATATAATATTATTTATCTGGAGAGACGGTAGTGTCCCTGCCACGACGAGCCAAGCGAAGCGTAAGGGAACTAACTACCCACCTTTTCTTCGCTTTGTCTGAAAACACTAATTGTTACGAAACACTTAAAATTAAAAGCAATGGTAGATGAACAAGCAGAGCAAGTAGCATATTATTAGATATTATAGAAGACCATATTATTAAATATTTGGAAGAAATAATGGCCATTTTCCTCGGTTTTAAAGTCTTGCTCGTAACTTAAACAACTGTGCAATGTTCATGTCGACACTACGACGGTAAGAAGTTTTATTAATTGAAAGAGAGGCATTCAATACCCTCACTTAAATAAGTTAACTAGAACCAGTTGACATTGGTGAGAACAATGTGAGCTTTGTTTTTTTTTTGCGTCATACGTAAACACCAAAGAAAATCAAGCCGACGCCGAGTCTAGTACAGTTAATCCAGATACTGAATGGTCATTTCCTGACAAAGGGTTCAAAATTACTTTATTAAAGGTCGGTCAACTCGAAATCGACTCAGAATTACACTCGGCGCTTGGGAAATCGACGCATGATTCCCCGAAGTATGGGGAAAATATTCATGCCAACCATATGGCTCTTTATATTAAAAAAGGGGATGCGACAAAGACTACTGGTCCTGCGTATCACGGCCGTTAGTAACGGGATGGGCCTACTATTAAAAGAGAGTGAAAACAGGGTGCAGGCCATGAAACACCTAAGCAATGGCTGCAGGATCCTATGTGATTCAAACTTCGGAATCACTCAAAGCAGCATTAAACTCTTAATGCCTCAACTCAACAAGAAGTGCTATAAGATTCGGAAAGAGACAAAACTTTATTTGGATCGGCTTTATCCGAGAAACTAAAAAACAACAAACAGGGATTGACTGCGAACCAATTGCAATAACATGATTAACTGCGAGCTAATCATGAGTCATATACTAAAGCTGTGACTCCACAAACAAATCGGGATTGACTGCGAGTCAATTGCGATAACATAACTAGCTGCGACCTACTTATGGTTCATATCCTAAAGATGTGACTTCCTAGCTGCGAGCTACTCATGAGTCAAATCCTACAGCTGTGACTCCACAAACAAATCGGGATTGACTGCGAGTCAATTGCGATAACATAACTAGCTGCGAGCTACTTATGGTTCATATCCTAAAGATGTGACTTCCTAGCTGCGAGCTACTCATGAGTCAAATCCTACAGCTGTGACTCCACAAACAAATCGGGATTCACTGCGAGTCAATTGCGATAACATAACTAGCTGCGAGCTACTTATGGTTCATACCCTAAAGATGTGACTTCTTAGCTGCGAGCTACTCACGAGTCAAATCCTAAAGCTGTAACTCCACAATAGAAAGGGATTAACTGCGAATCAATTGCGATAACATAACTTGCTGCGAGCTACTCATAAATCACATACTAAAGCTGTGATTCCTTAAACATATCGGTATTGACTGCGAGTCGATTGCGATTACATAACTAGCTGCGAGCTACTCATGAGCTTTATCCTAAAGCTGCTAAAGCTGTCACTCCACAAAAGGAAATTAGTACTAGTAGTATTGTGATAACCTAACTAGCTGCGAGCTAGTTATGAGCCATATCCTTATGACAATTGTGTAGAAAATGTGTAATCGTGAATATATATGTACATTAACTACAAATTATTGTCTGCGAGACAATATACGTTATGTTCTTACCTAACTATATACGGGTACTCGACCAGCCGGCAACCAGGAAAACTGGCGAGCGCCTCTTCGGTACTCGTCATGAACTGGAGTGGGGGGGGGCGTAACACTGTGGCGCAGGATAACAGCTTACCAACTTAATATGTGCGTTGCTATTAATAATAATTTATTACAAAATATAGGAGCTATTAGTTCCGAGTTCAATTTTCTTGATGCCTAAACCTAATGTTAGGCTGTTCGGCTTATCAGTGACTCCAGGTGTTTTAATCAAGGTCATAAAAGAAGTTATAACCTATTTGAGATACCTAGGCTTTAAGTCCGTTTTGCTTGAATAACAATACTAAATTTAAAAAATCCGTGCCTTGACAACAAGATCCGGACGCCTTAGCTGTCGATGCATTTACGCTTTGTGGGGCTTTTATGTTTTTCTATGATTTTTGTTTCCTCCTTTTTCTTTAATTTTAAAGTGTCTGAGGAAAATCATTGATAACGAGGCAAACGGAATCCTAGTTTTTTCAAATTGGTTATCACAAGCGTGGTAATCTCTCCTACAAAGCTTGGTAGTTTCGGATATTACTTAATGTTAATCCTCATTAATAATTATTGCAATCTCATTTCACCATTCCTTGCACAAGAAACTTACCCTGGGTGTCGCGAGACTCTCCGGACTCTCTCTCTCTCTCCCTTAAAACAAGGCGCCGACCCAGACTCAGCGTCACTAATGTTAACATTATTCTCTGACAGTATTTTAAAACAATATAATACCACACTCAAGCTTCGGTGGCAGTTTTGTAAATTAAATAATAAAAATGTATTTAAACCGTCAAATACCAGTATTAGGTATCTTCTCTTACAGCGTTTGTTACGGAGTTTGAACCCTTATCGAATTGCAATATTATTTATGCTAAGAAACAGCATTGTTTCCGGAGCGAGCGTAAAACGTCTCCTCAAAGGTGTCTATAAGTTAAGATCAACCAAACCCTATTACTCCCGTACTTGGGTCCCTCAACTTTTTTTAAACTATATTAAAAATTGGTTCCCTTATAGTCACTCATCTTTAGAAAAAATCACTAAGAAACTTTTCATTATACTAGCAATTTGCACTGCTCATAAACTACAAACTCTTCCGTCAATTAAATTGGAAAGCAATATTACTTTTGAAATCGGGGTTTAAATTAGAATAACGGTAGGTAAATTATTAAAAAAAAAAAAAACACGCTGCGGGCAGATACCACGCCTATTCTCTTTCTCTCTTCCTACCTTACTTTCAAGAAAATCTGAGCATCTGCCCTGCTACACCCCTCCACACACTATATTTCCAGAACTAAAAATATAAGATCTGAGGGGACAAATAACCTGCTATTTACGTACAAGAAGCCTTACAAAAAGGCCGCACCTCAATCGATCAGCAGGTGGATCAAGTTAACGCTATCAGGGAGCAGCGTTGACACAAGCACACAGCACCTCACGCTCAGGCGAGCGTTGAGACAATTAGAAAAACAGCAGGCTCGACTAACACATCGAACTCATTCTTTCGCTGCTTAAATGTTAGATCCATGGCGGATGAGGGAGATTATGCCAGACCCTGCCAAGACAGGTCTTAATAATAATTGCGTTAACACATCTAATAGTGAATCAATTTATGAATTATACCTAATCATAAAAATAAATATATTCTAATTTATAGTATTAAATAATATTATAATAATAATATCATAAATAAATATTAATATTGTTAAAGTGTACGCAAGCAAGAGAGTGATTAAAAATACACCATTTACAAAATCTGTATTGCGTACATGTTTATCAAAACTTTTTACTCTAAACAACTACCTTTGTAATTAATTATATTGAGGATGAAGCAAAGAAATATAATAAGTGATCAAACGAACTTACCTGAAGTGAAGTTCGATCATTATTATATGAGTTGCTTCATCCGAAGATATAATTACCCACCCTCCCTGACTGCCCAAATAAAAAAGTTTTGAACCGTATACATCTCTAAAAAGAATGAGCAAACTTAAGACGGTGCTGCCAAGGTGATTTATTTTTAAAATAGGGTATATATCTGTGAAATTCGCGGAGTTATCTCGAGTGAATAACGTGACTACCTTTGTAATTAATTATATCTTCGGATGAAGCAACTCATATAATAATGATCGAACTTCACTTCAGGTAAGTTCGTTTGATCACTTATTATTCATCAGAATGACAAGGTCTTTCGATAGGTATTTTTTTAAATGGAATTTGTAACAAAAAATCCTATGTCCCTCATATAGCCGTTTCGACCCACTGTGCGCGTCTGTCAGCGGAATGTATTTCGTAAACCGTAATAGATAGACAGTTGAAATTTTCACATATTTTGTATTTCTATTGCCGCTATAACAACAAATAATAAAAATTAAATTAAATTAAAAAAAATAAATTAAAATATTTCCATCATGGAAATATTTTAATTTAATTTTTTTAACGGAACCCTAAAAGAGCGAGGCCCGACTCGCACTTGGCCGATTCTTTTCGTTCTTTAGTAGCGCGACACACCTTCTAGACTAAGTATTCACATAGAGTACCATATTTACTTTCATAATATGCATTTAGTTATATAAACCTGTTATCTTGACTTTACAAGCAGAAACTTCAATTTTATTTTATTATGGTAAATAAAAAAAAACAAACAAAGACATAATCTGAAGTCAGAATTCGAACCCTGAACAATTGGATTCACTCCGTCACCCTCGCCACCACACTAGACACTCTACGGAGAAGTCTGTGAAATAATCGAAGGCATCACGCAAATCATATTTCCGTCGAACTTTTTAACAAACCAATTTTATATCATGTTGCTTAGTCGTTTAGTCAATGACCAATAGATGGCGTTGCTCTTCAACGTAAAGTTTTACGATAAAAGCTTCGTATTTTATTTTTTGGTCGCCGAGTAGTTACAACCTGCTATTTTCAAGCGCCATTAAGGCATTTTTAATTTTTTCCTAACCGAAAAAAAAATACATATTATCCTGGCGGATCCGGACACACGTCCAACGCTGGCAATAGCCATCAGTTAACTGGTTAAAAATGGGCGGGTTGTACGATAGTGATGGGACTATATACTTTGCAGTGCTAGGAAAGAGATGGAAGTTATAGATTCAGGGGGCGGGAATTGAAAAAATCTTTAATAAGTGTTAAATTGATTAAAAAAAATTATGAATGCTAATTATCAAAGAATAGTTCAAACCGCTTTTAGTAAATATTTATATCAACACAAATAAAAAAAATAGCAGGAAAAAAACCTACCGTTTCCGATTAAAACGAAAAAAAAGGAGATTATTGGAGCAAAGTTTGGGAAAACTTTCTATCGAGAATTTTTTTTCCAATCGTGTTTCTACCTCAAAGTAAATTTAGATAAGAGACCCAGATTACATATTACTTTGAAATTATTCAAATTGAACTTATAGTTTTCCTCACAAAGCTCACCAAAAATCGCCTGTCGCATGCTTTTACCACCTTAAGATAAGAAGGAGTAGCGGGATTAAAAAGAATGGAATAGAGAAGAGTAAGGATGTGCATGTCACGACGCTGCCTTATCGGAAGCCACTCAAGCTGGGCACGGTAGCAGGATACATGATCAAACTTGCGCAGACCAAAGATGAACCTGATGCAAAGGTTTTGTAACCGCTCCAGCTTGTTAAGTTGTTCTTCCGTTAAGTCAGGGTAACAGCAGTCAGCATAATCGAGTAACTGACTTATGGTTGTGCGTGTGTCGTATCTGTATAAGTGTGAGCGAGCGCAATGCTCACGCCTGCCCGCTCTCACCTAGGCTTTGACAGGCACGCACACTTATGCAATGTGCATGTACACGAAGTAACCACAAGTAAAGCTCACTCGCCTTCGTGAATTGCAAAACTGTACCTACACTTAATTATTATCAGTTGTTTTTTTCTGGACCTCGTTAAAATTTTCCCACAGTATCTGGACCCCGCATAAAAATACTTGCCGACACCTGGTATAGACATTACCAATACGTATATTGAAAGTTTAAATAAAACACAAATAATTTTTTATGAAATAATTAAACATTGATATTTATGTTGGAAGTATGGGCGTATATATCTAATCGACAAATTTGATCACGTGACTTATCGAAGACAACAGCTTCTCAAAAATTTTTGAATTTCGACACATTTTTGAATTCTCTCTTCTGATTGGTCCGCGTAGTGCTTTAGCATACTAAAGCACTAACGCGGACCAATCAGAAGAGAGAAATGAAAAGTCCCATGGGGTTAAAATTAAATTTTGCTCCCGCTATCCTCTGAAGCCAATATTCGTTTTTCGAATAGGTATGATGAAAAATAATTTGGCCCCGAACTCAGAGTAAGTATTAGTAGCTAGTAGTAGTACCTATTAGTAGTAGTACCTACTATATATAGTATATATATATATATTATATATAGTAGTATTAGTATAGTACTATATATTAGTATAGTACTATATATAGTAGTATTAGTAGTAGTACCTACTAATAGTTACTCTGAGGCCCTGAATGACACACACTATTTTTAACCGACTTCCAAAAAGGAGGAGGTTCTCAATTCGGCCGGTATCTTTTTTTTTTTTTTCTATGTATGTCCACCGATTTCTCCGGGATTACTGGACCGGATCGCGTGATTTTTCATCATTATCTATGAGAAAAAGCTAGGAGTATCAACCTACTATGTACCTATAATCATTACCTATACGTAGGTAGGTGATCCAAAACCGGAAGCATAATTATACGTATATTGAAAGTATAATAAAACACAAATAATTTTTTATGACATGGGGTTCAAATTAAATTTTGCTCCCCTTATCCTCTGAAGCCAATATTCGTTTTTCGAATAGGTATGATGAAAAAATTATTTTATTCTTTGCATTGGCATTTGAAGTCGGTTTTTAAAAATATTTTTGGAACGAAGTTCCTTATGGCGCGTTGCGGAGGGCACCCTAGCCGGCAAAAAACGTTCGTAACGGTAAATAAAAAAGCGTAAGATTTTATACATTTTTTGATGGCCTAAAAATCATAAATAATAATTTCAATAAGTTGTGCATCGCCTCCGTGGCGCAATCGGTTCGCGTGCGGCTGCCGAAAGGTTGGTGGTTCGAGCTGTGGTTCGAGCCCACCCGGGGACGCGCAATTTTATTTTCATTTTTTATTTTATAAAATTGTTTTAATTTTAATATTTTATAAAATCAATATTTTAGGCTTCCCTGAGGTCATTTTGATTTTTATCGATAAAAAAATCATGATAAAAAATGTATACCCGAATAATTATTTTCTTTATACCTATGTACTTCGAATATAACTTGAAAACTTCGTTCGTGTCTGTTCCCATGACACTACACGTTCCAAATTCCCTACACCAAAAAGCATGGAACTAGGAATTACGACTACGTGCAACATTCGCCTGACATTCGCATCGTTTCTTACGAATGCGATTGCCAAAAAACATGCGAATATTCGCGAATGAGAATGCGAATGCGAATATTCGTTAGGTACCTATATCACTACTACCTATAAGTACATAAGTAAATCAATCCATATTTGCCAAAAATAAATTTGCCTCAGCTGAGATTGAGAAAAACGTGAGTATCAATCAATCAATCTGAATTTTTAAGTTATGTGTGAGGCAATATAATATAATCGAATCGAAATCGAAATCGAATTCAGAAAGGTATTGCGGTTGTTTTAGAAGTTTGAAGTCGTGAAGGCAGAGAATAGGTCTCAATCAACGTTTGAATTAAACCCTAATCGCTGACTTTACAATACAATGATCTCCAATGTTTTACACGTTCCTAAAGTTACCCACAGCTTCAAATTAAATCTTTATCTCACAATAATGTGTAAAATTTATAAGCTTGCAACATTGCTCTCTATTATTAATACAGAGAAATAGCAACCTTAACACAACCAAATAAGATAAAATCTAGTTTGGGTTTTAATGGTAGAGTTGTTAAGTCTTTCTATGTTGAATCAGTAATGGCGGAATACTGACGAAGTTGGAATAAAAATTGTAAAGTTTTGTACGTTTTGTATGATAAACGTATATTTTACTCTGGGGGAATTAAACATGAAAAAACATTGTCATAAAATGGATACCTAAACAAGAAATTCAATAAAATTGGTGGCCCAGCCAGCCAAGCCAAAATATATTGAGATGGAACAGATAAGTAGTTAGTAGGCAGTTACTTACCTATAAGTAGGTAATAAGAATATCAATTTTTCATCACTCTTTTATTCCCTTTTGTTTTAAACCTTACTTATACCTACTTAGGTTACATTATGCTTGTGATAAAGAGATCCGAGGTGATAAATATTAGGTACTTACTTATTATTATTAAGTATATTATAATGGTTTGTAATAATTAGGTAGGGTAGGTAGCGTACCTACCTACCTCCTACCTACTTACCTACCTAAACCTGTTTTTATGGATTCATACGTGCCTTTTTCCAGACAAAAACACGCTGCATCGTTCGTATTGTTTTAAAATTAGGTTAGGGGGAGAAAGTGAAACGGTGGGGCAAGTGAATCACCGACAACAGACTATGATTATTATTGATATTTGCGGTTAGGTAGTCGATAAAACAGGATTTGACCATTATTATTGTTTCGGTGTTCTAACACAGATTTAGCTGCAATAATTCTACAAAGAGACATTTTTCAAAACACAAAACACTAGTTAGATATTGTTACATCAATTTATTGCCTGGTTTTAAATGAATTTATACTTGCTAGTGTTTTTGACAGTTTTTACGGTACCTACTTGAAATAAAGTACATACCTACCTACCTACCTAGGTATACACTTACGTGTAAGTACTTCTATTAAATGCTCAAGTTGTTATTTCTGTCTATAACGTTCAGTCGGTTTATTTGAGACAAATGGTAAGTAATAAACCTAATCAAAAATACTCTGTACCGAGTGGGAAAGTGAAACAGATGAATGGGGTAAGTTTCACTCCCCCCGTGTCAGATGTTACCAACCTTCTTAATAAAAATTATCTTTTTAAAAAAGGACTAGGTAGACCTACCTATTTGATATTTACCTACCTACTTAGGTATAAAAAAAGAAATTTAATATAGACATAAAGACATTAAATTGTCATAGACACAAAACAATAAGTACCTACCTACCTAGTAGGTAGGTACCTACCCACACAAAATACTTACCTAATGTACCCAATGGTACATTTATTATTAGGATTCAATATATATATATATATATATATATATAGGTACTTAAAATAAGTATACATAAAATTTATTTATAAAAATATAAATACCTAAGTAAATATCATAAAAAAACAAGATACTTATCCACATAAATTTGGTGTTGGGGAACCAAAGTCCCCCACGAGTGTTCTAGTGTTTAAAAAGGAGCTTAAATGCATTCTAAAGATAGGACGAGACTACCTCATACTCCACCAAGTTCTTTCGATCAATACTAATACCGTAGTAAATAATGCTTTTTATATACTTTATTATATACAAATCATTGTGAAGACTATTATTTAATACAAAACATTCAAAATAATATTTTAATAATCCTCTATTTCTTAAAAAATAATTAATTTTCATTTTGTGCAAATTCGTTTGCATGTTACCACACTGTGACGCCAAGCTATACGTCGCGTTTGCGTCATCATAACGTGAACAGCGCTCAAACGGGGAGGACGTGGGATGAAGAGTGCAGTGCTGCATTAGAAACTATATATTTTTTTTCAAATGTTTCTAATATCGGAATTATAAAGTACAAAGTTATAGGATAGGTATGTGTTTGTTAAGTGTTGTTTCCATTTTTTTTTTTTTTTCAAAGTAGGTACATCTGTGAAATAGTTACTTATTCAAGTTTTGTTTTCTTTCAGGGTTTTTTCACGCTCGCCGCCATCATGGCGTCGGACGAACAATTTTCATTATGTTGGAACAATTTCCATGCGAATATGTCGGCAGGCTTTCATGGCCTGCTGTCGCGTGGAGATTTAGTTGATGTAACATTGGCCGCAGAAGGCAGATTATTACAGGCACACAAACTAGTTTTATCAGTATGTTCTCCCTATTTTCAAGAAATGTTCAAAATGAACCCCACTCATCATCCCATAGGTAAGATTGCCTGCCTCATTTTTTCAAGTTTTTATATTTGAATTTAAAAAGTGAATCTAAATGTGATTTCTTTTGTTGCAGTATTTTTAAAAGATGTTAGTCATTCTGCGCTTAAAGACTTATTACAGTTTATGTACCAAGGTGAAGTTAATGTTAAGCAAGAAGAATTAGCGTCGTTTATTAGTACCGCGGAACAACTTCAAGTGAAAGGTTTAACCGGTAATCAAAATGAAGAAAGTTCCACGCCATCCAAACCAAAGCCGACCTCGAGGCCAGGCCCGAGGTCGTCACAACAAAGGCAATCTGTTATGACTAAGTTAGAGACTGATTTAGATTCTAAGCCCTCCTCAACTCCAGTAGCAATTAAGAGACCAAATAGGCCATCAATAGCATCAAATAATTCATCGTCATCTCAAAGTGGACCCGTGAAACGGAAATGTGTAGACCCCTTAGAAGCTGGGCCTTCAGGCTCTGCGAAAGAAGAGTTTGTAACGATACCTGATGAAGATGAAAATAACGCTGTGGCACCCAAAATGGAACCTGAATTTGTTAACGAAAGTATGTGGGATGAAGATGACGATGGCACGAATAATGACGAAACTAATTTCGGGGAAGATGATTCGAATATGGAAATGTCTGGTAAATATGCAATTCATATTGTCTTAATTTAAATTCATCGATACGTGCGAGTATCTTCAATGTTCTTTTGTTCTCAGGTTTTGATGGCTCAACAACAGGCGATGGTAATATTACTGGAGGGGGCGAAGGCGGAGCAGTAGGTGACGCACAAGGTAGGTTTACATGTCGTACATCTGGCTAGTTTTTGTCAACAATTGACACTTTGACAAAAGCTGCCTCCATTCATTCAACTCGTACGATCGTAGTGAAATTTTCGAAATAGATTTTGATCATACGGGTTTTAGTTGTAGAATGAAATTTGTAAGTTAGATTTAAGTAATTAGTATTATTTAGCGTATTAATAATGGTATGTAATATTTTAACATGTTGCAGGTTGGTAGCCAAGGCCATGCTTTGTTGTTCGATATACACAAAGCAAGGTCTTTTTGGTAAAGGTAATTATTTTGGTAGTTGACCACGGTATGGTAATGTGAGGAGTAAAATGGTAAATTGATATGTTTATGGTAGAGGTAAAATGGTAATTGTAAATTAAAATCGGGTATTGAGGTAAAGGTATATGAAGATAAAGGTCGGTAAGGTAAAGGTATATGAAGATAAAGGTCGGTAAGGTAAAGGTAACCCAAGGAAGATCGAGGATGTGGAAATAGATGACATGGTGAAGACGAATGAGGTCAATCCGGGTATTGGATTTTATGATCGGTATGGAATTTTCATGTATTTCAGGTTTTAGGTTGTCTGGTAGATGTACGTGGTCGAAGGTTTGGGTATTGCGATGGTAAGGGAGGTAGGTAGGTAAGATTGATCCCAAGTCTAAAGCGGGTTGCAGACCGAAAACTAAGTTAGCTTAGTTTAGCTGAGCTTGCATAGTTGACGCAGTTTATCATACTGGCTTCTTACTCTGCTTACTACTTACTACTACTAGGCTTAGTTTGCAGTCTGCACACAAGTATGAAAAACTGCGTCAGCTATGCTAGCTAAGCTACTAAGTTCGCTTAGTTTTCGGTCTGCAATCCAATTTTGGGAAATAGCCGCGTGTAGGTTGCTTGCAAGCTACCCGCCTGCGTCGGCCGAGACGAGCTGCGTAGGCGGGATAGGCAGCCATCTGCAAACCTGCGCGCGGATCGGTGTTGGGCTCTTGTTCACTTCCTCGTGTTAGATTCGTTTTCGTGAAAACTTCGAGGTGGCGGTAATAGTATGACACTTCGAATCGCACACGAATCTATACAAAGTGCACAAGAACCCCACGTTGCACACGCGGCACGTATATCGTCGCGCGGCAAGCGAACGGGCGAAGTTTGAGCGTTTTTGCGATTGGCGCCGCGTGTGCAGAAACTTCGCTGCATGTCGATTGGTGCGGAATGGAGACCTACGCATACAAATCTGTCATTGGTCGCGATAATGCGCCATCATTGTCCACCGATCGCATTCGCTCTGCTCTGCATCAATGGACCGACAGCCATTCAAAATAATGTGCTACACAGATGGTATCTATGTAGTAATACTATGTAAATACTATCTGCCGCGGAACGACTACCTATTCATTTTCGATGACCGGTGAAACTGAAAATGAACAGTGAATATGCAGTGCGTCAAGATTACTGACCACAAGTTTCTGCAGCATTTAGTGCCTATTAGGTACCTAGTGGTCAGTCATTGACACTAAGATGGCTGACTGCATATTGGATCTGTATTGTGCATAACATAATATGCATTTACCTATTTGGTACCTACACATTTTAGATATTTTTGACAAAAAAATAAGATTTTATTAGATCAAAATTATTGTTTTATATGCAAGGTAAAGTAAAACAGACTTACTATAGTTGTCTATGTTCTAACAACAAAAAAAAAACAGAATGGGAATCTAATAAAATCGTTATTTTTTGTCAAACATACTTATCTAAAAATAAAAATATATTGTGTAGGTACTAAATTATTGTGAATTATTGTGAATGCACAATAAGGAGCCATTACGCAGACTTTGATGCAGACATAGTCCGCCATCTTGACGTCAGAATGACTGACCACTTTTAAAATCAGGTAGGTCTTACTAATCAGGTAGGTAGGTACTAAATGCTGAAGAAATTCAAGATGACTGACCAGTGACCGATTAGATTTCTTATGATATTAGATTTCTTCAGTACCTATTTGGTAACTACCTTTGTTTAGGCAGCCCGCACACAGTCAATATTGTCAATATTTAAATACTGATATACCCTAACAAATAAGTCTGCAATCCATCCATACCATCTTGGACAATAGACCCGTCATCGTCACTTACCGTCAGGTGACATCGCAGACGCAGTCAAGGGCTACGTATAATTTTTCAGGAATAAAAAAATAGTTTTTCTCCATTTCTCTATGGTTCTGCACAGAAAATAACAATGATGTAAGTACATAATTTGTGTAACAGGTTCTAGTCCAATCATCAAGTTCAAAAACGTGTTAATTCTTGATCAAGCCCTTAGATATAGGTATGTGCAAAAGCTCATTCGATTCGAAATGACTTCTAGAAAAATGTATCTCGAGGATTTATTAGCACGTAAAAAATTGCAATTGTTATTAACAAAATAAGATGATAAAAAAAAGATATTTAGTTTTTCAATAATAACTCAAAAACTATTAATATTTAAGAACTTTCTTTAAGAAGAACGATTCTTATAGAGGAGGAAATTTCCTTTTAAAAATAGTTATAAATAATTTTTGAACTTGTTGACTGGAATAAGTTTAAGCAGTGATAGCTTAATGGTTAGGACTGTGGTCTCCTATTCGGGGGTTCGAGGTACGCACCTCTGACTTCGGAGACAAGTGCGTAAACAATAAAATATCACTTGCTTCAACGGTAAAGGAAAACATCGTGAGGAAACCTGAACACCTGAGAGTTCTTCATAATGTTCTTGAAGGTGTGTGAAGTCCGCATTGGGCCAGCGTGGTGGATTATGATCTTTATCACTACTCAGAGAGGAGACCTGCGCTCAGTAGTGAGCCGTTGATGGGTTGCTAATGATGATGACTGGGGTATTCGCTCAAAGGCCCGATGCGCGATGTATGCATCGAATGGTCTGGCCCGGACGCTTGGCGCGTTTTCGTGAATTCGTTTTTAGGTAATATTCGAAATTCAAAATTATGATTTTAATAGTAAAACATACAGACCTAGGTATCTTATTATTATTCTACCCAATAGGTGATAGATAATATTATGTATACCTAATGCTCGGGAAATATCATCGTAGTCCTGAACTCATGGTCACCCGAGCTTAGATACAGTTCACAATCTTGCGCCAGTTTACAATCTGACTGGCTTCTTACTAGTTTGTTTATAAACTAACGATTATCACAATCTTACGGAGACATACAATCGGAAATGTAAGATGTAATAATAACATTCGTAAAAACAGAAAATAAATCGGTAGGTACAAAAACCAATAAATTAGGTACCTGTATTAAGTTGTTTTACTTTGACTGTCTCTTTTCAAAAGGAAATTTTCTATGAAGAGTGTATGGATCTACTATATTGTGAGTTGTGACGTCACAATTCAGTACTCTCTTTGTCGAACAGGAAACTTTAGAGCTCTATATTTCCGAGACTAGTTGAGATTTTTAAAAAGAAATGGCATTGTGATACAATATTTAATAAATAATAGTTAAAAAAAATTAAAAACACGCTTTTTATAGAAAACCAAACTAAAAAATAGAAAATAAATTTTAATAAATTTAAATTAAGAATAGGGTCCAAAAATTTCAATAAATATAAATTAATAATAGTGTAAATAAAAAAAATGTATTTTATTTTAAAAAAAGCGTGGGGTGCATGGTGTCAATAGTTATAAATATTTTATTGACAGATATGAGTAGAGTGATTATCATTTTGATAATATCTTAAAAAGCACCCCACGCTTTTTTTTAAAATAAAATACGTTTTTTTTATTTACTCTATTATTAATTTATATTTATTGAAATTTTTGGACCCTATTCTTAATTTTTAAAATTTGTTTTCTATTTTTTAGTTTGGTTTTCTATAAAAAGCGTGTTTTTAGTTTTTTTAAACTATTATTTATTTTCTACTTTTTAGTTTGGTTTATTTTTAATAGCTTGTTTTTTTAATTTTATTTTTTTTTCAAATTAGTGTATTGTCATCGGTCCTCGATAAATCTACAAAGTTTGAACGAAATCTGGCCGTTTAAAGTGGGTCAAAATCGCGCCCAAAGAAGTCGGTTACAAGTTACATTGTTACAAACATACAAGTGAAGCTAATAAAAAGCGTATAAAAATCAACCAAGTGCGAGTTCATTATTTGTTGTTACAGCGGTAATAGAAATACACGCGCTCTGAAAATTTCAACTTTCTATCTATTACGGTTATCCAGATACAGCCCGCTGACGGACGGACGGACAGCGGAGGCTTAGTAATAGGATCCCGTTGGTACCCTTTGGGTACAGAACCCTAAAAAACTGTTTTAAATAAAAATAATCTGAATAGGACCGCGTGCTAACGTACGTTCTACAAGTACCAAGAGTGCTCCGCCCCATTTTTTTGTATTTGCCAAGCCAAGGCCAAACTGAACTTGACTTATTCTCCTCTCCTCCAAATGCCTCCAAACAAACGGAAAGCTTGTGTTAGGAGTGGGTGCGAGAGAAGTGCAACGGGGGGGATGGAACCTGCGACCTTCCAGTTTTCAGTCTGCACCTTACCGTTGGGCTAATGAGGCTGAATACCTGATCAAACTGTGCAACGTGAGATTATTACTAATAATAATAAAAGCAACAATATTTTTATTTTCTTTTGTTTTATTTTAAAAACCATAGATTCAGGATTGGTTGTCGCTCCGCGCCTACTACATACCGTCGGCGTACTAATAAATTGCGGCAATTCATAGTACGCCAGCTACGCCTACGCCTGAACTGGCGTACCCACATGTCTCGTAGCAACCAATGTTTGACTTTTTCAAATAGACTATATATACTGCCGCATTCAAGGAGCTATTATTTTTAGGAAGGGCGATATCTAGTAGCGACTACCAATCCTATTCTATGTTAATAAGCATACCTACTTACCTACTACGCATACTACCCGGCTACGCATACTATCAGATATTTAAAAAAGCACTGAAGACTGCATGCTTTATTGTCGGTAGTTACGTCTCTTTCTAATGCTTGCCGGATGCTTGAGGCAGACTTTTTTCAGGCAAACTTTTCTTAGTATGCGAGCTTGGCTCGCTTAGGTGGCCCTTGCCTATTCCTATTAATATTATAATAAATGCGAAAGTGTTTTTGTTTGTTGGTTTGATTCTTTTGATATTTTTTTTACGGTCTACCTGTCTACTGAATCGATTTTGATGAAAGATTATTGCAACCTGGAGACAGGCTTTTTAGCCCACGAAGTCACAATAGGGCATTTGCTAGTTTCCATTAACAATAAGTTTTAAATATCTATGACTAATAATCAGACCTATTATGTAATATTAATTTATTATCCTCTATTGCTCCGAGACATGGTCGCTAACTGTGGCCCTCATAAGAAGGCTCAGGGTCACTCAGCGAGCGATGTAGAGAGCTATGCTTGGGGTATCACTGCGTGATCAAATCAGAAATGAAGAGATCCGCAGGAGAACCAAAGTCACCGACATAGCTCAGCGAGTCGCGAAACAAGTGGAAATGGGCGGGGCACATAGTTCGAAGAGCTGATGGTCGTTGGGGTCCCAAGGTGCTGGAGTGGCGACTCCGCACCGGTAAGCGCAGTGTTGGCAGACCCTCCACTAGGTGGACCGACGACCGAAGCCTGTGGAGGTCCATGCAGGAGACCTATGTCCAGCAGTGGACATCTAAAGGTTGATAATGATGATGATGATGATCCTCTATTGCTAAAATTCAGCAGCTTAGCGAAGTAGGTAGTAAGAAATAGATCCTTTCTATTTTGCAAACAAACCCCAATAACAATAGGTTTTTTACTCTTAAATATTCTACAAACAATAGTTTATTCATCTAAATCCATTTCAAGAAAACAAAACGGTCTTGAAAAGCTAAATAAAAGTGGTCAATAGATGGTGCTACGGGTTTCAATCGCGCACCTAATATCTTTGAAATAAATTAACATGATAATAGATGGCGCTAGTCGTCACGTTAACCGACTAGAAATTATTAGAAACTCGCCTCATGAACGATCCTTTTTACAGTTTTTTTCTGCTCTGAGTACCTATGACTGTATTTTTTATATAAAAATAAACTGTCTACCTAAAGCTTCTATTGAAAACTTAAGCAGTAATAAGCGCAATGAAGTTCTCAAACTTTCATACAGTAATATTATTAATAGTAAATAGTATAAAATGGACATATTGATGTACTGTATTTTCGCTTCATGAGATGAGTAAATTTGGAATAATTTAAAGGAAAGTGTTTAAGAACTTCATCAAGAGCATAAAAGTTACTAAAAATACTGTTTCCTCGCTACAAATATAAATTATTATCAATTCACTCGTACGATACCATGCGTGTAAAGAAACGCAATTCCGTTATTTGTGGTCATCTAAAAACGCCGTGAGATCTATGGTCGCAAATGTGTCATCGGATTGTTTACTATTTTGAGAAATACTAGAATTTTAATGTGCTAGCCGAATTGTTTTTAAAGAAAGTGCTTTTGTGCAAATTAAGTGTAACAAGAACAATATCGGTTGATAAACAGTAAAGTGACTTTCGGGTGTGCAGCGCATACACTTTGAACGTGTTTACGTCAAATGTTTTACACTATTTTGTGATTCCAAAGTGTTGTTTTTATGTGTTTGTGATGTGAATTGTGCCATTTACTTTGGATTTTGATTTGGTATGTACATATTTACTTATAGCTTACACTAAAGCAGCAGGAAATCTTGAGATGCATGACATCAAGAGTACAGGTTGTCATCTTCTGTGCTAGGTATTTAGGTCCTTTAATAGGACAATTATCGTAAACGGTGGTATCCGATTTACAATATCGTGCATATACTTGAGTATTTTATTGGTTATTTTGTTAGTATAAATATTTTGCGCGCAATTTTTGTAAACATAACCTAAAAATTTCCTAAACTACAAATGCTCACGTTTTCTGTGCAAAATTGTTATTTTTGTAACGAAAAGAGTTTCTAGCTTGCATTCGTTATTTGAATTGTGTGTACATAATAGAGATTATGCGAAATTTTAGCCCTAAATATGTAAAAAAACAATTCTAATGATACATTCTATAATACAATGTATTGCTAGGTAAGGGTGTAATATGAGGTAATTATATGGCTTGGCCTTTATTATTTCTAATAATTAAGTACAATAATTATTATCAAATGTTACAGTAATTCATACTTGTTATTTTTTTACTATGAGTGTCATTTTTGCATAATCTGTTCACTATATAAAAAAGCATAATTTGTAATAATAATAATATATTCTCTAAATATTATGCATTTCCATAAAAAAAAGAAGGTTATCAATTGGATGCATATCACTAAAAAGCTTAAAATAATATATTAAAAACCAACTTCAAATGCCACTACAAAGTATAAAATAATTTTAGTTTGTACAGGTATGTTGAAGTCAGGCGAGCCTCAATAGAAACGAAGAAACAGCAACGCTAGCCCAACTTCATCATACCTTTAGTAACTAAAATTATTTTATACTTTGTAGCACGGCATTTGAAGACAGTTGTTTTTAAAAGGAATGTTCATATATAATTCTTATAGTTATATATTATGCCTTTTTATACTACTAAGATTTCTTTATTGTTAAAAAAAATTTATACAAGGCATTACTATAAAAAAATAACAAAGTTAACCATGGTTCAGCCCAGAAAAGTGCCTGAACCCCAAACTAAGTTTCCCTGTGCTTTGGAAAGCCAGTCTTTCCCCCAAAGGAAGTATAACACTTTGTAAAAGTTTATTTGAATAAAAAACTATTTTATTCTATTCTATTGTATACAATGGGTGTTGACAGAGGTCTTAACACAAAATGACATTTCACTCATTATTATTATGCTATAGATATATGTTTAGGGAGAAATAGTGTCTAACAGAAGGTTGATGTTGGTGGTCGAGGTTGCTGTCCCAAGGTGTTGGAGTGGCGATCCCGCACTGGGAAGAGTATTCTTGGCAGACCCCCCACTAGGTGGACTGAAATGAGATGCAGGGAGCCGCTGGATTCAGGCGGTGCAAAACTGAGGCCTTTGTCCAGCTGTGGACATCTATCGGTTGACAAAGAAGTAGAAGGTTGTTCAACTTTCGCTACAGTTCATTCAATTTCGGCCCAAGCTAGAAACCTTCGGCTTCAGTCAAAAAGAAGCTGAAAGTTTGGCCGATGTCAAAACTGAAACATTCGGTTGGACACTAGTGAGAAGTCTATTCCTTTCTTTATCCTCTTAAAATACAAATTTTTCATTAATCTCAGTGTCGAATAATAAATATCTTAATAATTTTTAGGTCTAATGTGTATACCATTTCCACTTCGATTTTTAAAATTTTCAAGTATATATTATGTAGGATTGTATGTGTGTGTGTGATATGAGATACATGTAGTTTGGTTTATTGACATGATATCTGACTTATAAAGAGATAGTTATTTTCAGTCAATTTTATTTAAGAGACTTATGTTAAGCTTAATCTTTGTAATAAACTAATTTAGGAATATAATATAGTAGTATTCAGGTCTTACAGAATACTACTCCTATTAACATGCTAACAATGACCTAAGGATGATTATACGAGTCTGCCCGCGATATTCAAATTTAATTTGGTTTTTCGCAATTTGTAAACTAATACGACAAACTAGGCTAATGGCATTCTAATTGCGCCAGTAGAATTATCATCTTCGCAGGTTTACATAAAAATCTTTACTTGAAAGTGACCAGTTTAAGAAATTAATCAAAATACTGAGTTGGACGTGAGTTACTCACAAATTAGTCGATATTTTGATCAATTTCTTAAACTGGACACTTTCAAGTAAAGATTTTTATATAAACCTGTGAAGATGATACTGCCATCGTCGTAATTAGAATGCCATAAGCCTACTTTGTCATATTAGTTTACAAATTGCAAAAAACCAAATTAAATTTGAATTTCACGGGCAGAACTGTGTCTTCCACCCTAAGGGACCTCATCATAAGTGCTAATTCTGTTGTAAACTGGTAGCTTTAAATGTAATACTAGAATTGTAGATGAGAGTTTGCAGTTTCTTAAGTCCCCTAGGACATATTGACCATCACCAATCTATTGTATGCTCACGACTACCATTCCCATTTGCAACATGGGGTTATTCAAGGGAAGGGGTGATCCGCTTGCTCATTTGCTCTCAATTAATATAAAGAAACCTTCCCGCCACCAGTAACAGTAGCATTTTCTTGACTGTAATAACTTCTTTTGCCTCTTCAAGGTGTATATTATTATGTTTTCCAAGATGGATACTTCTTTTTTGCATTACAGCAGAGCAATAACAGATAATATGCTTCAGTATTTCAACTCCTGGCAATGCCTTCATATATCCCTCTTACCCATCTTACACTTACTTGTTGGTTTCATCTTTTTTAATGAATATTAGCCATGCTGAATTATGAAACAATGAGGAGAAAAGTGAGGCTGTCTCGGAAAATTATAAGAAAGAAAAATAGGGCTAGCTTCCAGTAATGCTGTTTTTTAAGTACATCTGCCTGCAAGAACAGGGGTTTATCTGTAGCAAACTTTCAAAATTCTAACCACAAAGGAACATCATCATCATTATCAATTGATAGAAGTCCACTGGTGGACATACGTCTCCTCCATGGATTTCCACAGGCTTTGGTCTTGCAGCGCCTGAATCCAGCGGCTCCCTGCGACTCATTTGATATCGTCGGTCCTCCTAGTGGCGGGGGTCTGCCAACACCGCGCTTCCCGGTGCGGGGTCGCCACACCAGCACCTTGGGACCCCAACGACCATCAGCTCTTCGAACTATGTGCCCCCTCATTTCTGATTTGATCTTGCAGGGGTACTCCGAGCATGGCAAAAGATAGACTAACCAAACATCTATCTAAAAATGCTATCCTTTGCCATAGGAACATGTTGAAAAGTATAGCACTTAGTTTAGTTTGAAACATTTATCTGTGATTGAATTTGCTCATAATTATAATGTATTATAGGAATACGTACCACAATGGTACTACTCCTATAATACATTATAATTATGTCATTAAGCCACGAAATAAGTCTAAAATCTTTATTAATATAAAGATTTTCATGATTATTTGAATTATGTATGTAGGTATAAACTGTGTATATAATATGTCATGTTCTCAAGAGCGTCGCCAGCCGATGGCCAAGCCGGGGCCAGTTGATATTATTATGGAGGACGGGAAAAGTATGAATAAATAAAACTTATGCATTTAGTTACTAGTACCTACTATATTTTTCAAATGTCTAGGGGGGGGGGGGGCAGCTGCCCCTACCTATCCCCCTTGGCGACGCCCATGCATGTTATAAAAAATATGTGTTTCTATTTTTGTTTGTTTTTCTAAGTTAATATTCTGTGCAATGTCCACCGATTTTGACGAGATTATCACAGGTAGGTAGAGGGTTATAAATGGATATGCACAAGGAATATTTTTATATTCCATATTGGACATTGGACAAGCAAACATCAATACAACAGTTGTTTTGTCTAAGTTGCCATATTGAGTTTTTGAACTTAACTTAGTTATTTACGAAAATGTACTAGAACTCTCAGTGTCTTTGAAAGTGTGATAAGATGTTGACCAACAGGAAATAAATGCAAACTTTGTACAATAAAATTTTATACACTGTAATCGCCTAATGTTAAAAAGTAAAGATAAAAAAAATCATCAAATAAAAGTCATTTTTATTAATGCTCTTTTATTTTTACCATCCTTTATTAAATTCACTTGGCAATGCAATAAAAGTAAGCTAATCATCTTATCTATTGAATCGATAATGACATCCACCTTTTTTCTAGTTTTAGAAAATCTAAGCAACACGAAAGGTGACCTGCATTTTATACAGACGAAAAGTGGACATCTGCAACTTATATACGAGCCTTACATATTTGTTACCGACAGTGTCCGGAGCGGACGAACGTTTTGGCGATGCATGGAGTATGGGAAGCGTTGCCGGGCGAGAATAACCTCTAAGAACAACGTGCTGAGGATAACTAATCCGGTACACAATCACTCGGACAACCACATGCAGAAAATCGCCCGTAAATATGACTTGGGCGAAGTTGTGACGTGCCCAACGGTTTGAGGATTGCTCCACCGTTGTTGGAATGACTTTTTTAAAAGTGGTTAGGCATGGATTACAAGTCTCCAGTTTCATACTGTCTTATCGGTTTCATTTCTGTTCCAAGCTTCGAATGTAAGTTTTTGAGATACGAATTGTATCCGTGAACTGTTCAATCTTCGTGCGGCGTTTAAAACCGCGAATGTGAAAATCCTACTAATATTATAAAAGTGAAAGTTTGTGAGGATGGATGGATGGATGGATGTATGGATGGATTGATGTTTGTTACTCTTTCACGCCACAACGAATGAACCGATTTGGCTGAAATTTGGAACTCCATTCCAAATTTCGGCCAAATCGGTTATAGCTCATACCAAGAATTAACACATAGGCTACTTTTTATCCCGGATAATTACAGAGTTCCCGCGGAAATTGAAAAACCTTAATCCACGCGGACGAAGTCGCGGGCATTATCTAGTATTACAAATAAATCCCTTGAAGGAAGCGAAGGTGGGCGGTGGCACGTGGACTAACAATTTTTCGTGGAAAAACTTGCGTATACGAACAAAATTACGTTGAGTTACGTTTTTTATACGTTCATGGTTACGTTATCGCGAATAGGATTATAATCATAAAAATGATAGTGGTCACAGCTTGAGCTTTCGCTAACTTAACTCATGTATATGAATGTTATAACTTCTAATGTTGGTAATTTAACTGCCTCGTTGGTCTAGTGATTAGCTTGTTCGACTCCGGATGACGAGGTCCCGGGTTCGATTCCCGGGTCGGGCCGTCGGGACCCGGGGTCTGGACCGGGTCGGGACCCCCTTGGCTCGGAGAGCACGTAAAGCCGTCGGTCCTGCGCCTGATCTCTCTCCGGTCGTGTCGGATTTCCGTCCCATTGGACTATGAGGGAATAGAGAGTGCACCTTTGTTTGCGCACACACTTTGTGCACTATAATATCTCCGGCGCAGATGGCTGATCTCTAAGGAGGTTGGCCGCCGTGATCGGATTTGGTCGGGAGGACATTATTATCATTATTAATATAATGAGGTTGTTAGTGAAGTTAGCAGGGCACGCAAAACCGTATCTAACTTTGAAGGAGGTGATTCCCCATTAACAGATAATTCGGCAATGCATTTCACATTGCAATTTCTTATTTCACATTCGCGGTTGTATGCTGAATGACGAATTGGAGAAGTCGATGACGTGGGTACTTATAAAAAAGTACACAGATATTTTTGGGTATTTTAAATTGTGGCATTTTTTTAATGACTTACCAAGATATATTTCATATTTTGTAACTTTTTTTAAAATTTTGGTTTTACCTTTCGGCCATCTGATGTCGCATGTTATCAGTAGTCAAGTGTTGCAGAAGTCAAGTACGCATGAATTTTTTGGGTGCTTCATTAGGAGCCACCGTTTCTGCTAAAATAATAGTTTCAACTTAAGATCTTACTTTAAGCTTTTTATGTTTTTTTTTGTGTTTGACTACGGAATCGGATTGGAATCGGTCTTTTGTATAGTTCAGGCCTTAATGTGAGTTTTTTGTTGTAAATAATTCTGTTTTGTGAACTTTTTTGTAAATAATTATTGACGAACCAAATATACTTCTGACCTCTCTAAGGTGATCGATAATAATTTTTTCTTCATCAAGAAAGATCAATGTTCATACATTTTTAGTCTAAATGACAATTACTTCCCATTGGCAGGAAAATTCCTTCAAATGGGAAGTAATTGTCATTTAGACATTTCCTTAAATTAATATAATTTTAAATTACTATAATATTATTTCATAAAATAAAGTAACTAAAGTTACTGTAATTTTATTGTCAAATTTGAAAATTGAATTGTGATTGAGTAGTATAATAAAGAAGTAGTTTTGACACATTGTTTTATTTTCCCGCGCGCACCGTGCATAGTCTGCATACATAATATGTTTGCTATACTATCATGCAATGTTTATAAGGTCTAACACATACTAATGAGGCGAAGCCTAGCGTCGTAGCGTAGAAAATTGATTAAAAAAAATATTCCTCTCGGTCTTATAGATTTTGTCAGATTTTGGCAATTATTATTATAAAAAAGAAATAAAATTATTATTATTATTATTATAACATGTAATATATATATATATATATATATATATATATATATATATATATATATATTACATGTCAATACAATTATACACAAAATAGATTACCTAGGAATTCTGCAGATTATCTAGTTAATGTGAGAACTCAATTCTTTTTTTCCACTTTAACTGACTCAGCCAGATAATCTGCACTCTAACTTAATTACGCAAATTAACGGTAATATATATATATATACATATATATAATACTTATTCTTGATAGTAAGCGTTAATGGTTGCGCGACAGTTTTATACTACTGTAACCATTATCGTTTCATAATAAATTTATGTTTCACATGTATTTAGTGTATTATAAAATTAAATAAAATTAAATTAATGTACACCTTACAGTAAGTAACATAAGGACGACATTATATGACATTTTGAAACACTATTGAAATAATATTACTTTTAACGTTGATGGTAGGCCTTGGCACTTGTAGTATATCATATGCCTGACACGTCCTTGCCAGCTTTAGAATTTATCAAGGCAGGTGTTGCTATGGTGACTGATGAAACAGGAGCTGTTGCTGTGAAGCAGGAAGGGGTCAGCTACACGGTCACCCAGCGTGGGGCGCCTTGCCTCATTATCGATGGTTTTGGCTTCGTTGCACACAAGAGACGACGCTCAAAGGTCTACTGGAACTGCAGGAGAAGAAAGCAACATGGCTGCATGGCACGAGCCTTAACCAACGAGGGTCAGGTCGTCGTACGATTTTCTGAACACAATCACTTGCCGAATGTTATTAATACCCATAATATTGACCGTATTGAAAGCCTTATTGAAATCGTCTCCGCAGATAAATAAAGTTGTGAAATGAAACTGAGTTTTTGTTGTTTCTTTGTTCTTTTGCTATGCTCTATTGCTCTATTTAATAATTATATATTTGCTCTATTTTATAATTATTATTTCAAATGAACTACTATAATAATTAATTTGCGAGCGGCCAGTGAGGCGAAAATTTAAACTATTAGGGATGGAGGAATTTTGTCTCGGGAACAATTTTAAAGAAAGTAAAAACTACATTTAAAAATTTTCAGAAAATTATCTGGTCAGGAATCGAACCCAGATTTTTCTCAAAAATTAAAAAATAAATAATATATTTATTTATTATTTTTTGAGAAAAATCTGGGTTATATATTTATATATAACTTCCCAAGATAGTTTACGAAAAAATAATTTGTGATCGGAATAATGCTTTATTGAAATGGCTTTCTTTGGTTTATAGAAGTTAACAGTATCGAAGCTTTATTAAAATCATTACTGTAGAGAAATAAAGATTTAAAACAAAGCTGTGTTTTATTTGTAATTCTTTTATTTAAGCCTACTCACATTTTTTTATTTAATTTAATATTTACATGATATAAAACATGTTTTGTTTGTTCCAATGTTTTTCTGATTAGAGTTGTATAACTAATTTATTATATTATAAGTAATTCGTTTACTTTTCGCATTTTATATTTATGCGTATTTGTATAAGGTATTAATGTTAATGTAATAGTCTGCGTCGATAAATACGTATTTAAATTCAATACATTGCACATAGCACGACTGCGTAGGGGATAGACAGTGATTGGTACGTTATTCTTGCAGTTGAGTTCGTGATTTCGAATCGCGGTCGGCGTCATATGCGTCTCGGCGGTTTTTCATTCTACGCGGAGAAAGTTTTCCCAGAAAAGAGTAAGGTGCGGTGGCGTTGTACAAGGCGGACCTGCCGGGCCTACGCTCATACTCTCCACGACCAGATCTTCGCTCTCAGCAACGTACATTCCCACGACCCTCAAGTAATGCCCGCCTCAACTCTCGTCGCTAACACTCCTCACCGCGCGTTCACACACGCAGCTATTGCTACGCAGGCGAAGGCTGTGTTAGACGATTAGGACCTAGTGTTTATACGGTCTGTTGTACTGTTGAGTTATATACCAATCATACTAATATGTATTATAAATGCGAAAGTGTGTTTGTTTTTGGTTTGTCCTTCAATCACGCCGCAACAGAGCTACGGATCGACGTGATTTTTTGCATGCATCAGCTAGTAAAATATAGATTAAAACTAAATAAGTAGTGTAACAGTACAAAATTTTGTACCAAGCGTATCCCCAGTGAGCTACTTTATAAAGATTTTATTTGTATATTTTAATTAAGATAGGAAATTACGAACACGCTATGCTACTTGCGGGTATAATTTTTACTGGAGAACAATTTTATTTTCCCAATATTTTAATGTATGTAATATTTATAGGATATTGTGTTCTATAGTAATAATTTAAATATTCTATTAAGAATGCTTGACTGGTAATGCTGATTCGGTAAGAATTTAAACTTTCAACATTCCATAGCATGGTATTCAATATTAGATGCCATTCACATCAGGTGGAATGGCCAAAGAAAAAGGAAATAATCTACTTATATGTATGTCGCAGCAATTCAGTATAAACCCTTATTTGTCTATTTAAGAGTTTGAATTATCGTCGGAGATCCAATTATTATCAATATCAAAATCAATATAATATAAACATCTCGATCTCTCGTAAACATACGCGGGTTAAGAAAAAAGTTTCTTCAGAAAAACTTTGCGATATCGTATTGTATCGCTATCGTAACATTCAATCGAAGAATTTCAAAACCTCTCTAGTGCACATCTAGGAGACTCAAGGAATATTTCCTCCTTTCAATCCCCAGATAAAATGGTTTATGTTGTGCATTTTATATCAATCAGGCTGTCACGGTACTGTATTTTTGAGTAAGAGGTTAATTTATTAAAAGTTAGAATAATTATAATTATTTTCTCAATGCCTCAGCTAAAGGTTTGCTTTAGGCAAAGTTCTCATTTAAGCGTTGTGCATACACGTGCGTTCATGAAGGAAATGTGTCCAAACTGGCTCGTAGAACTATTAATAACTATACGTATACAATATGAAGAACTGTATGACTGTCTTTATGTTACGAAGTGCGCGTACGAGCTTTCAGTCACGCGCTTTGGTGTGAAAAGCCGCTAAAGTTCCTTGTATTATAAATTGTACACGCATACGCGCGCGCTCAGTGTGACGGTCAGCCGTCCAGTTTCCTTCGGGCTCTGTGTCTGTTTAACTTTAAACCTTGAAGATTTAATAATAATTGCTTAGGGAACTAGTCACTTCTATTAAAAACCCCGGTATAGCCGATCTAGTCATTATATCACACGTGATGTGATTCGTTTAAGGATTATTATTAATAACTACTATAATTAATTATAATATTGACTTGCACAAACGGGACTACGTACTTAATATCCAAATGTTCGTTTTGGGTCCCACTAGTCAACATCTAGTCAAGATATGGAATTCTAATTCGCAAAGGGCCAATGCACACAGATCGTTGTGACCTTTTGGGTTAAAAACGCTATATGACGTTTCACTGAAAGTACTATCTAAATTGTAAGAAACCAAGAGGGCTAGCACGGAAGCTTTTAGTGACACTAGCTTTTGACTCGTTGACTGAATTTATGGTATTCTTGCTGTAATACGCATTTTAGCCAATAGGGCAAGAGTATTAGCCAATTAGAGGTAATTGCGATTTACGCAATCGCGATATGTTTTAAAATAAGCGAAAAATGTGCGTAATGCAGAGTGATGATTCAGCATTCGTCCTAAAGATGCGTCCAAATCACGTTTGTTTATAATATTTTTATTCACTTTTGTTTTTATTATCTTCATTTGTTATTAAGTACTCATAAGGAACTGAACGCTGGTCGTTCTTCGTCAGTAATTATTTAATTAAACGCCGAAGCGTGAACGCTCAGTGTGTGTTGACCCTTATTACAACTGTGTTGTTTCAAAATATGATCTCGAAGCGATATTTTAATATCATTGTCTAGTTTAGAATAAAATAATATTAATGAAATAGCAATAATGGGTGAATTAATATGTGTAATTTTTAATTTTAATGAAATGAGCTTGGTTTAACAAACAGTATAAATAGTAATAGATGGTTAGTTATTAAAATTAATTTATTATATAATATTTATGTATATTGTTAAAAGTAGATTAAGTAATGCTAACTTACAATATAATAATTTTATATGATAAGCGTAGTGCGCGTATCGCGTCGTCATAGTTAAATGCGGTGAATTAGTTTCATACAGTTCTCATTCAAATGTGTGAATGGTAGCCACACATAATACTAGGTGTATTAACGTAAGGATGCGACTGTTTTTGTGTCATAGACTGCATTTTTATTTTAAAGTATTGAGTTACTATGTACCAGTTTCACCAAAGCCGAAAGCCCGAAAAACGTTTAATTATGGAATAAATTGGAACTTTCTGACAGATTTGTATTGAAAATCTGTCAAAATATCTTTATCCCGCGGTCAAACTTTAATCGCCCTAAGTGCCGATTTCACCAATGTCGAGTGACGTTTATCCAAGTGATAAATTGGGCATTTTGACAGTTTTTGTTTTGAAAACTACGTAAAAATATAAAATTTAGTCTCGGATAAGACTTGTTTTACATTGTTTAAAACTGCCCTTAGTGAAATTGGCATTAAATAGGACAGTAAATAACTAATGGCCAATTCACACGTCTAGTGAGTCATGCCAGGCCTACGCAGGGCTCAAGTTATCGCGCCCGTGTAGTATATATCAACTACGATAACATGGCGCGCCCCTCCATACTGATTAATATGAGTTATTAATGACGCCGCTTCCAAATCCTTGGATTTATTTTTGTTTGACGGCCATCTCAGCAAGCGCACATGCGTTGTGAGTCTTGGTGGCGTTTTGTAAATACTTTCATCATCATCATCATCAGCAACCCATCAACGGCTCACTACTGAGCGCAGGTCTCCTCTCAGAGAAGGATTATAGGCCATAGTCCACTACGCTGGCCCAATGCGAATTGGCGGACTTCACACACCTTCGAGTACATTATAGAGAACTCTCGGTGTGCAGGTTTCCTCACGATGTTTTCCTTCACCGTTGAAGCAAGTGATATTTAATTGCTTAAACGCACATGACTCCGAAAAGTCAGAGGTACCCGGGTTCGAACCTGCGACCCCCCCGAATAGGAGACTACAGTCCTAACCACTAGGCTATCACTGCTTTACAAACACTTTCAAACGTTTTGAATTTTGGAGGGGCGCGCCATATTTATCTCTACACTGTTCCGCTTCAGCAATATGTAGGTACTGTTCTGCTCAATATTCTGCCTCGTTGCACTACGCTTGTAAAATGGCCATTACGTTATGTCGTGTGCCAGAATTTGTGTCATTGCTACTATTGGTACCAGTGGTAGAATCTTGGCTCTTGACATAAGTGTCAGGAGCCAAGATTCTACCACTGGTTCGGAAAGCTGATTCTGCTGAGAAGAGCCGGCAAAAAACTCACCAACTCTTTTAAAAACAAATAATATGTAGCTCATCAATGTATAACGTAATAAATAATTTTATTTATTACTGCCCTACCCTACCTCTTGGGCAGCTGCAGTAAAGCCGATTGTCATGCAACTTTGTCATTAAGAAATTCATTTACTATGTACAAGCAGTCATGAACCCCCGTCTCAAGACTAAGGTTTCCTGTCTAGTCGGTACTTGTCAAACCGCAAGCATGTTATCACAATTCAATGAACTCAATAAATTATTACAAAATAATTGTACTTCTTGCGTTATAGCTATGTTTTTACTATTATTACCACATTATTCCTAAACAAATATTCAATGACCGGTATTCATTTACAGATCATTTACGTATTTAATATCCTAAGTTGAACCCTTAGAGTTAAAAGAAATTGGTTTTCCTTTATGTCATATAAAAGAAACTTTACAGATTTGTGTACAAGTTGGTCGGAACATTTTGATAAGTTTCCAATATTTAGAATTAGCCTTTATTTTTTTTACTATATTGCTCGCATTTTTTATCTAATTAGCAGGAACTATAAAATGTGATATTTTCTGATTCTTCTATAAGACCTTTCTATTTCAACTAAGCGTAAGGCTTGGAATACAGTAGACACGACTGGACTGCAATAGGATTTTTAGGTTGAGCTTTCTATTAAGATCAAACCAGATTCCGCTGAATGTATATTTGAAAAGTTAGAGTATCATTTACGTGTAATGTATCCTACAATATTTAAAATTTTCAGATAATTTGATTCGCATTTGTGTGGGACCCGGCGGTCGGCCTCGCCTCTGGGTTCGAGGAAAGAGCTTTTACGCGGCGCACACGATGCGATCGGGCATCGTCCGCTGGCGCTGCACCATGGGCGGCTGCGGGTGCAAGGCCTACACGCAGAAGGGCAAGCTCCACAAGCTGATAGGGGAGCACAACCACGCGGGGAGATGTGGCCGACGTACAACCATCAAGCAACCTTCGACAGCGTTCGCGCCCACCTCGTCACCGCCTACGCCGCTATTGCTCCCGCGAATACCTCATCTCGACTTTGATCATTTCGACCCCAATGCCTGGCTCGTACGGTATTAGAGTAGAGTTTATCAAAGTCTACATTATAGTCTCTCATTCTTTAAGGGCCGATTTCACCAACGTAAAATAAGTCTTATCCGAGCGTATTTTCAATACAAAAATTGTCAGATCGCTCAATTTATTCCTGGGTTAAACGTCACTCGACGTTGGTGAAATCGGCACTCAGATATTTAAATCGTATTACCGGCGTATGGTAAAATATTTGAACGCATTGGAGCTTGTCTGAAAATTTTTACTATTCTTCTTGAAATACAAATTAAAAACCTTGCGCACGTTTGTGACGCCTTCTAAACTTAATTACGCGTAACTGCACCATACATTGACCACATTTGGCATGATAATAAAGTGAATAAATTTTGTTTACGACCTCGGGCTAAAATAATTGATGTGGGCACATACATACCGCTGAGTCGAATATTCATTATTCAGGTTATCAGGCCAAGTTTGGCCCGACCATTATGAGACGTCGAACTTTACAGTTCGTGTGTGAAGACGAAGAATTTGACGTTCAAATAGCGTGTAGTTGCGATTTTAATATCAGAGAATTAGGAGCTATGATTGTTTTTTTAGCAAATGCGTATGCAGAAATGCGTTGTCATATCTTAATAAGGTAGGAACATTTTGCGGTATTTGTAGATAACTAAGTTTAAGTGTAAACTGTAAATCATGTTACCGGTTCTATACAGTTGCCAATATTCAAACGTGCCAAAATCTTAAAACTAAAATACTCAGTTGTTATTGTCTAATGAATTAAGTTATCTGCTGATACACATACATTAATGAACTATTTGTTGAAATTTGAGCTATTTACACGAAAATGTTATATTTAAAAAAGTTTTTTCGTTTTTTAATAGGGATAATTTATGCATAATTATATTATGCGAGTCTCACAAACAATTTTAAGTTATTAATAATGGTAATTCTGTAGTACATTACTAACTAAACAATACCGAAATGCCTATAAATTGTCCTATTCTTTTTACAATTTTTCCGTGCAGAAAAGGATAGCACTAATTTTACACCTGTCAGTGTTTAGAGATTTTGGACAACAGTATTAGTAGATACCATTATGTTCAATTACTATCAAAATAGACCAAAAACTCCATTATTCCTTTTTTTTTGGTATCAACTTACTAAAAATTAAAAACAGTTTCTTACTAGCTCTCGGGAAACTACTAAAGGTTTAAATTGCGCGTTATAAAAAATCATCATCCTCTTCAACTTTTATCTCTATTATTAACCTTTATTTGACCTGTCTAGTATCTTATCTATGATGTGGTCTATGATATTTTTGATTAGATCTCAAATTATACAGTAAGAGTGAAATCACATTTGTCAGCAAGAGAATCTTTTAAGATGAATTCGCATGTGAAAGCACCGATCTCATGTAAGTATATTTGCATTGGGTATAAGCGTGCATTATCTTACTCTGTGGTTTACCATGTTTTAAAATGTAAAATCACCTAGCACTTGTACTTATATTGTACCAAAATATAAAAATAGCTGAAACGACGTGAAATACAAAATTCAATCAAAAGATCGATCCTGACAAATATGATTACACCCTAAAGGGTGCAGAAAAAGGAATTTTAAATACTTATGTAGTCTCTTAAAAAAGTATATGAATTCCATGTACATATTATATTGTTACTCGTGAAATTGAGTTTTTTAACTAGTCATTATAAGTACGTAAGTGTTTTGAATTTTGGATTGAATTACGCTTAAGTAATAAGTAATAACGTAATTCACGTCTTAGTTTATTAAAAGAACGATCTCAATTTAGATTAATTAAGATCTTAAGTATTGATGCCAAATCTATAATTTTACAATGTGCGAGATGAATTTAGAAATCTAGGATAATGTGTTGTTTGTAAGAATAATTTTATTAAATTATTTTGAAAATTATTGCTCATGTAAATTAGGAAAAGGTTTTTGTCAACGTGCTTCCCTTTACTTTGTTGATTTTTTAAGATAAAGTAAGTGTACCAGAATCATGTGTCAAACCTGAAATGAGACTGGATTTAAGCATGTCTCTATGTTATTATGTTGAGTTCTTTAATTAATGTATTGTGCCAAACATTGCTCACGTGAAATATATTATCTCATAGAGAATATCATTATTATATTTCAAAAATATTAATTGATCAAAATATCAGTAATGTTCAATAAGCTTAACTCTGGCATTCTAACGTTGTAACGACTTTTAATAAACTGTGGTAATAAAAGTGTTCCGTTATTTGACCCTTATTACATTCTTATTACTACATCATAATTTTCAAAATAAGATTCTGTTAATGTTAATTATTTATTGAGATGCTCGGTCTAACTCTAGTAATAGGTCTAGTTTGTAGTTTATCTTTGAATAAACCTGATCTTAACTGTAAGATTATATAAATAATACACAGAGATCAGTTTTAATCATTCAATATTAGTAAAACTTCTTACCTGGATATGTATTAACACGGTTACTCTTTTTCAGCACGTTTTATTAGGGCAGGCAAGGGCAGATTGTTACTTCACCGAGGCTATACTTTTCGTTTAAAAAATAATCTGGCACACGGACGCAAGCAGTGGTACTGCTCCTCGAGGCTGACCTCTCGCTGCCTGGCCGACGTTAACACCGAGGGTCCGGAGGGCTACGAGCGCATCGTTCGTTCTCGTTATTCGCACAACCACGCCCCGCCGAATGTTCGTCGTTTCGCCGACGGACGCTACGTCGTGCGCACTCCGCACCAGAGCGGCCACCGCGCCCCGGCGCCCTTGGATCCGCATCACCAGCTGCTGCAGCTGCAGCACGCGCTGGCTCTGTACGCGGCCACCGCTCACGCCACGGCCACGGCGAACGCCAGCGCCGCGGTGTCCGCGTCCACCGGCTCGGGCTCTCAGCAGTCGCCGAACGAGCTCCCGCCCCCAGCGCAACATAACTCCACCGCGAAACCACTTCTGGTGGACACCCCATGCAACGAAGAGGACTAAACTATAATATCCTGAAATGAAACGAGACTTCTGCTCTCTTTTTAAACATTCGAGCGTACTAGATATTTATGTATAAATCACGAAATTAAAACGATGATAAAATATCGACCAACCGCCGATATTTTCGGAGCCTTTTGCACACGTATTTTAGCGTAATTTATGTTTTTTTAGAATAGTAATTATTATATTATTACGTAGGATATATGGGGATAGGAAGGCGTATACTTTAGCGATGGCATTGTTGGATTATCGAACGGTTACGAGTATGTGTATGTAAGCGTAAAACCTCAAAATTAGATGTTGTTCGTGAGTTACGACTACCAGTGACAAAGAAAGGTCGCGAGTCGTGACCTCTTAGATTAGGCGGTCTGTGCGAGGTCTATAATGTTATTCGTATAGGTGTGGGTTATTAGTGTAAAAGAATAGGAAGTTAAAGATGTTTATTATGTATGTAAGCTCTTTCTGAATGTACAAGAGCCCTTCGTACACGTGATCGGATGCGCATGTTGGTAACAACAGCTGAGGAATACGTTGCGCGGTATGTCTGTTCACAGTCTGAAGAAGCTCAAGATGTCAGCATGTATCGATGTGAAGTTTTAGCTAGATGGTTATTATCCGGAAATAGGCCCATTTTAACATTTGATTTACAATGTCGGCTCGATCCATCGAGCGGCCCAATCGGCCGGGTTCCCGTGACCCGGCAACGGCACTGAGCAGGTCGACCAGCACATAGGGTAGTTAGAGCCAGAACTCGAGCAGGACGGTGATGAAATTGCGATCGAAACGGGTGCGCAGATAAGGTCAGGCGGCTGAGTGCCGCCGACGACGCGTTGGTGACTGATACGCGAACTCGGTTCGGAATTATGCAATAGGGATCCCTCGACTGTACTTAGAAATATTAATTTTATTATGAGAGATTTAACTTTTACAAGTTTCAAGTTTGCTACTTAGACGATTAGAAGTCCGCCTCTTTATCTATAAGAAATGGCAGAAATTATCAAAGATGCAAAGGTTTTCGCCTTGGAGTGCACACGCGGCATTCGTTGAGGCGCGCAGACTTCAGACGATGTCGCTCTGCTCCTTAGGATTGATTTAAGTACTTAAGCTCAATCAAACTACCTCTTCACTTTTTATACGGGTTTACAGATTAGTTTAATTATACAATTTTATATACACGAATAAATACTCAAAAGCTTTACTCGAGTAAGGTGTTGTAGGCTAAGCTAGATTAAGTTATGGTTAGAGAGACGGTGACCAAAATTGTTGTGTCATAGCAATACGACCAAAAACTTTTAAATCGATAATTTCGATTACCCTGAACCCAAAAGTACTAATATCAATAGTTCGTTACTAAGTTTTGTCAACATATTTTAAAATACGCTCAGGCCAGACGTAATAAAATCACAAAGTATACGTAATTTTTTATTATCCGACGAAAAATAAAATAAAATGTTAACATGTGCCAATATTGGATAGAAGCAGGTGTTTACGGAAGTTCATGATTAGCAAGAAAAGGTTAGAATTATTTTGCTATAATCCGCCAACCGAAAAAAAATCTGTATGGTCAAACATGCAGTTACAAGCTAAGCATCGCTCACCTTCCCAACCAAGCCAAAAAGAAAAGTTCCCAAGCAAGCAATGCAAACACCGACGTGCTTCGAGAGTAGTATAAAAGTCTTGTGTGGTGGTGCATGTGAATAGTGGTTGCATTGCTTGCTTGGGAACTTTGCTTTCTGGCTTGGTAAGGTGAGCGGTGCTTAGCTTGTAACTGCATGTTTGACCATACAGATTTTTTTTGTTGGCGGATTAAAGAAAAATAATTCTAACCTTTTCTTGCTAACATGTACCAATTTTGATTTACACTCACGCTGCAACATTTCTTACCGCTACTGCCCACCTAGCCGGGTGCAGAGTAACGACTTTGCGGATTTGCCACAGGAATGCTGTGTACGCGTGACCTTGTCGCGATGTATGTACGTGTTCGCTACTACAGATAGCGATGTGTGAAGTAAGCGAACGGCGACGCATTTGCACATCTTTAACTGTCATCTTTCTTCATCTTTAACTGTAATTCTGTCTGCACAGCATTCGGTGTACATGTCTATGCGTGATTGCGTAGTAATGTAATTGTGTATGTAGTTGTAGCTGCGAGGCGGCGACATGCGTTCTGTATAGTTCGACGTGGCACACAGCATTTCTGTTCTTGGTATTAAGATTTGTATGGGGCTTGCGGTATTGCTATGACACCCGGTTCCGGTCATCGTCTCGGTAACTGCTAGGCTATAGCGGCGCGCCGGGGCGGTCCGCCGCGCAGGGTCCGGCGCGTCTTCTTAATTATTACCTCTATCGATGAAACTCAACTACCTCTTTGCATAGTTTTAACTTTACCACTTGGAGCGAAAGCTGTTGAATGTAATATAAAAATGAATAGGCACTTTTGAGACTGTTGTCTGAATATATTTTATTGATTGTTTTTACTTAATTGATTTGTTGCTTGTCGAATTAATTTTTTTCAACGAGTACCTATTTAGATCCATTTTACCTCTTAAGATTCTGATATAAGTACAAATTTTGACTAATTTTAATTGTTATTTAGATGATAACTTAGTTTACTACGGGGTCTTATGTATGCGTGAAATATAAAGATGAATAAACTTTTAAAATACATTTAGTTATAGATCATGTCAGAAAGTATAATTTTGCCATCAACATACAAGAAAATTGCATTGAATAAGGCTGTCAGATTAGACGTTTTCATGAGGAAGTCAAATAAAATAATGGTAAGTACATTGGGAACGTCCAATTTGAAATCTTGTTAAATGAAGTAGTCAATTTTGGTCATTTTAACCTTTTGTCATGTTCTATCGTACCTGAGAAGCATCCTACGCCAAATAACGTGGTACATAATTGAAACCGTGGCGACAATCGGACTTATAGTGTTAGTTTCATATTTATATTTAAATCAGTTCTAGTAATAATGACTTGAGAAATGACAATATTCGTCAATTAATCACAATATAATCACAAATCGGGTCTTACAAGTATACAATATTTAAATGTATTCCATTCAAAAGTTATTTTTGCACTGGGTGACCTGTTAAATGTGATTTTCAACACTAATGCAACCATACATTTGAAAATTAGGTTTTGACAGCATCACCCTTAGGTACTTTGGCGTTGAAAAATTATCTTCCCGTGTGAGATAACGGTGTCCACAAATTGAATTTAAAATTTTGGAACAATTAAGTAATTGCTATAGAATTAAATAGTTATAAATCAGAATATATCAGAATTATACTTGGTTTTGTGTAAATAACACGATTTAATCATATTGTCACAACTTATACATTAGACAAAATTTACAACACTAAATTTTATTTATCCTGACATACCTATATAGCATTTAAACTTTTCGTGGTTTAATAAATAATTATATATAAAACTGCGGGTAGATACCACGATAACAATTTGAAACTAGATGTATGGCCATGTGAGTCGAGATGCATCTAAGCATCATGATAGAACAGTACTGCAGCACGAAAAGGTGATTTATCATTAACAGAATTAATCTACTGTCCATAGGTTTTATTTTTTGAAAGTAATTTGAACTCAGAACTGACAAAGTAACTTACCTTTGCGTCTTGTATCATGCGGAAGTCTGATCTGATCAATATTATTACGATTTGTTAAGACTGAACAAGCTTTGCGTTTTTAAGGTATTTTTCCGGCTTTATCGTGGTATAGATATGCCCGTAGTCTCATTTAATATTCCTTACGAGTAATCAAGAACGTATTGATTGTATAGTAAGTATTTATATATATAATTGTTGTTGATTGTGAATCTCTTAGATAGTTCATATTAATGTTTGAAGAATGTCTGTCGCCTCGGTTTAAGCCTCAGTTACATTGAGAGAGTTGTTTTGACGGTTATACGGCGAGACGCACTGTTTTGTATACCATTGCCGTGATATTTTGATACGAATATGAAATTCACATGACTTAAATATTAATGAAACTTAAAACTCGCGTAAAATTTAATTTTTAGAAGTCAGGTGAGTTGATTTTCCACTTACGTAATCGTTCATGGCTCAACTTTTAATAGTTATTGCTTGGATTATCGTATCTTTTTGACAAGTGACGCTCTTAATGTAAATGAGGCTTTAGGCTCAAGGGCCCGGTTGATCTAAATTATCAACACTATCTATCAACTATCTACCTCATTTACTGTTACTATTGTATACCTTTAAATCTTATAGTGTAATTTTGTATTTACCAATATATTTAATAAGATTTTTTGGGTTCTTGTACGGGGTATGTTTTGTGAAACATTAAATTGTACTTATCAGTAACCGATAGTTTTATTTTAATACAGTTTACTCAGTCCTCGCCAGAGTGACTTGCTAGAGCTGAATTCTGCAAATTGTTTTGCTAGTGGACTCTGCTAGTAATGACTGGCGTTTTCTCCTTGTAACTAATTAATTGAATAAGGGCGATATTTTCATTCCTCATCTGTGATCCTTTTCTACCGCTTAATTCCCCCTCAGGCTTTCTTTAGATAATAATTTAACTTAAAGAGTCCTACCATCATTAACGCAGGTTGAATTAGTTCGTCGTCATGGTCGCCTTAATTGATATACGTCCACTGCTCGACATAGATCTGTTGTAAGGATTACCACATAACAAACTACAATAGTTATTGAATTGGGTACCTAACCATCTCCAATAAATAATATTAACCAACAATTTTTTGTGTTTCATTTACCTAAAACTTTATACAGGTGTCGGGCTTTAAAAATCTGGCTTACTAAAATAACCTGTCGTTTCTGACGATGTCATTTCCCGCAGGCATCAAGTATTTGAAGTCGCGGCGCGGCAAGGTCATTATGATGGTGAACACATTCCCTTTCTGCGAGGAGTCGAAGCTGAGGGACAAAGTGATATGGCGGTGCACGTCCAAGAAGACCAATTGCAAAGCGAGGATACACATGTTAGGGCCAAATGTCGTAGCTGTCAAAGGCATGCACAACCACCCGCCGCGAGCTCCTTCATCTTGATACAGGTTAGAATTAAAAAGGGCTCTACGTGATCGTATGCCAAGATACGAGAAAGAGGCGTACGCGGCGCATTTTTTGATACTGAACTGCGTGTGACATCAGTATCAAGATTCATTGACAAAATTCTGATGACGTCACAGAGGTCGGTGCTGACGTGATCGTTAGAGATCTCCTGCACTACACGAGACCAGCAGGCCTAGCATGCACGCGCGAGAAAGTTTTGTCTACCCCTTTTCTCGTATTATCTCTATCGAAACTAACATGGTTGCACACCATGATTCGTCTCGTTACGTCAAAAGTAGCGCTAAAATTATATTCTCTATTTTTCTCTACGAACAACCATGGTGAGTGGCGACGTCATTTTCTCGAATTTTGAAGTTTAAATGAGTAAACGAGAAATCAGTCTACATCGACAATATCTCTCTCTATCTTCGCCATATATCACTTCGACGTGCATGTTAGGCATGATGATCACAACGTTTCGTGGTTGCGACTTTAGTTGTACAAGTTCATAGCAAAGTTCACAAAGTTTGTAAAGATTAGCCATGGCCGTCGCGTATTCACGGCCAGTTGGTTGTTAGTCTTTACGGCCAAGTGCGCGATGTGTATTGGGTCAAGTTGCAGCTATTGGACGTGGTTATTCGCTGCATAGTGCGCGAGATTCCATTTTCACACACATTTATTTTGACCGGCGGTATACGTTTCATGTCTCACGCATTTTCAGTACTAGAGAATGCGACTCTAGCGGCCTAGCGTGATATTCTCTTTGGATATTGTAATCGTATCATATCATATATTTAATTTGACATTTGTAAATTTTCATTCCATTCGATGCATTCTATTTAGATTTAATTTTAAGGACAACCTGATTTACAAATTTTTCGATTGATTAGTTCAGGAATTTGAGGCCGCTTTTTATGAGGTCTTTTTAATATCATGTTGTAAGCAGGTGAACTAATAGGTTAATAATGTATTAAGCTCACTATATTTTTCAAGGCCATGACTATGTGATACTGTACAAGATCTAGCTACTAGACCTTGTTCATGTCGATGTGGCCTTACAAAAAAGGGATTCGGGTCATCGGGCCAAGTTTGGCCGCTCCATGAAGTACCTACAGAAAATAAATTGACTTTAAAATAAGCAGGGTTATAGGTGTGTTCGCTCAAAATTAAGAGAAACTAAGGTAGTGCGCAGTGCAAACATATCGGTAAAAATATTTAAACATAAAAGTCTACATAAACAGTTATAGAGACTACAGCAGAAAGTTATGTTCGATTGTAATGTATATTAGAAATATAAAACAAAACATGTATAATGCAATAATAATTTTATGTATTATTTTCGATGCGTTAGTATTATTTACCCTAGTATTTGACGTTTGTTTGTTATGTATGTAATTGTAAAAGACATTAATAATATAAAGCACGTAGGAGTATTATGTTAAGGATGATTATACGGGTCTGCCCGCAAAATTCAAATTTAATTTGGTTTTTCGCAATTTGTAAACTAATACGACAAATTAGGCTAATGGCATTCTAATTGCGCCAGTAGAATTATCATCTTCACAGGTTTACATAAACATCTTTACTTGAAAGTGACCAGTTTAAGAAATTAATCAAAATACCGAGTTGGACGTGAGTTACTCACAAATTAGTCAGTATTTTGATTGATTTCTTAAACTGGTAATTTTCAAGTAAAGATTTTTATGTAAACCTGTGAAGATGATAATTTTACAGGCGCAATTAGTATGCCATTAGCCTAATTTGTCGTATTAGTTTACAAAATGGGAAAAACCAAATTACATTTGAATATCGCGGGCAGACTCGTATAATCCACCTTAAGGTTGATTTCAATTGAAAGCGCAAAATGCACAAAAAGCGATGAGCTGGTAGTAGTAGCCTGAGTATACAGCTAGATTTTCTATAAAATATTTTACGTCTTTAGTATAATTAGCTGTGACTGTAATATAGACAATAAAATAAAGAGAAACTTAGTTTTAACTGTTTCTTACGTGAAAATATGATTTTGCAATTAAAGGTCGTAAGTATTATTATATTTTGAACCTATTTAATATAATGTATAGAACAGAAGATTTCGTATTATGTAGTTTTAAAATGACTGTTTTCTTTATTTAGAATGTTATCAGGATGTTTCGACTATGTCTTTAAGCTTTAAAGCATACCTTTAATATCATTCCATTATTAACTACTGTTGACCTAGCTTCTGGTGCTTGTATGATGTGTATAAAATTTGTTTGTATGGGGTTGGATCTACACCGTTTACATTTGCGTTGTGCGTACTGTGCGGCAAAAATATTTTAAAAAAAATATTTTATATACATATACAATATTAATAAAATACAAAATTTGTATCGACGCACTTTTTGCTAATGGTGGACTTCCGTGGGTCGCGGCCAATACACTCGGACAAGCTCGAAAGCGATGCCATATATTTTCATAGTGTTTATATATTTTATCTTAGCCTCAGAGCGACGCGACGGTCGCACACATCCGTCGCGTCGGACGCGATCCATGGCAGTTGACCTTAATTCTAATGTCGCACTCAAGAATTGGATTACATATTTTCATCAACGCATGTCGACTACGCGCGTCGACCGTTGTCGGCTTTTTCGCAAACTTCAAAGCTATTTGCGCTGCCTAAGATTTTTATTGTAGACGCTTGCGTAGGACATTTTCAACGCACAAAGAACTTATATTAAACTTATTTTATCAATTTTCGAAAAAAAAACCTTTTTGATTAGTGATAAAATAGTGCGCTGAAAATGCTACAGATGGCAGGTGTGTCAATTAAACACACATCATAATTAAAGTAATATTTTGAAAAAATATATAATTTTATAACGTAAGTATGTGTAAAGTTTCCAGTTACGTAATTACGAGCATGTAATTGTGGATCAGGTTCTACGAGTAAGTACGGATATATTTTTTGAATATGTATTATAATTTATATTATTATAGATTTCATTTATTGTGGACGGAGCTATTACTAATATACATAATAAAATTATATTAATGTTACTTTGAAATGTGATTATTCATGTTTCAAAGTATAAGTTTTATACATAAATAAATGTATTTGTACCGACCGATGTTAATAAATAAAATCATTCTTCTTGGGCAATTTTATAGGGGGTAATGTATTAACGCGTTTGTAAATTAAGCATAAAATATAAATATATAGTAATTGCCTTGTTAATATTAAACACAATAATTTATTCAAATCATTAAATATTATTATCAATTTGTATTACAAAAAATACATAGACAATTTATAAAACAAAATAGTAAAAATCGGTATGCGCGTTACAAATGAATCGCATTAAAGCAAACGCAGTTAATTGGTTTGTGATAGTTAAGAGGAGTATATCTCTAGCGAGCCCTACACAAACAAAGTTTGATTCTTATACTTGGATATTAACCAATAGAACTCAATGGAAATTTTGTACACAAGCTCTAAAAACAGTGTGTGTTTGTGGTTTCAAAGTAACACGCTCAAAGATTTAGATTTAGATACAAATCTTTTCTAGATAATGTTCTCAAACTTCCATTGATATTAAAATAAGAATAAAAGTTCGTTTGTATGGAATGCGGTCTTCAGTCCTTGAGGGTTACTTCTCTTAATTTTTTATAGATTTTTGATCATTTTCTATTTAATGAATTGAGTACTTATTATAATAAAAATGTTATTATGACATCTAAGTAATATATTATTTATTCTGCGTTAAACATACATATCGGTCGTTTTTGATAGTAAAATTAAGTGAAAAAGTGCCTTACCTTCGGGATCACTCATTTGTTATTAACTTTTAATAGTAGGTAATTAATTAGGTCGTCGTACTGAACATTCCTTATTAAATTATAAAATCGGCTTTACAATATACTATATATCTATAGATACTTATGTAATTTTGATATTTTACTAGGTATAAGATTGACTTCGTTGATTTTATTAAGAGTATTACTTATTAAGGTTTATTATTATTAAATAATATGTTTATAAAATCTATGTTTACATTTTACAATTTCCAAAAAAATAAAGACACGGAGTTTCTTTGACTATAATTTGTTTTATTTTTAATTTGTTTTTTTTTTTGTTTTAAGATTTGGTCATTTTGAACCGAGTCAATTTTTTTCTTTTACTGGCTGATTCACCAACGCATTCTGTTGTCCTCAAGTCACTCTTATGTCGTCAATTACCAGATGGATGTTTTAGAACAGAAGTAAGTATATGTTTGCAAATTCATCTTGCATACCACAAAAAGTACGTCCTATTATATACAACGCTCTAGTCAAACCCCATATTGAATACCTAGTCGAAGTTTGGGGAACAGCTGCAAAAACACATATACAGAAACTACAAATTATACAAAACAAACTAATAAAAGCTCTATATAAATACGATTATTTAACGCCCTCTAATAAACTATATAAAGATACAAAAATTCTAAACATTAGACAACTATATACGCTTAAAATCTGTATCCTCATAAGAAAAATCTTAACAGATGACATACACACCCAAATACGCTTTCTAAGAAAAAAACACACACATTTTCTTAGAAAGCGTAACAAATTATCACTACCAAAAACAAGAACCAACTATGGAAAACGAAATATTTTGTTCGAAGGGGTGACATTATACAACAACTTACCAGAATACATTGTTAACAGTAAAAGTTTCCCTATGTTCAAAAGACAACTTATTGAATATTTACGCAAAACCGCTCAGCTTATGTTAGTGTAATCGCTCCCCTACCAGTCTTGTTAGCATAAGAATATTTTATACTAAAGTTTTTTCTTACTACCTTCTAATCTGTAAATTTAACATCTTAATTCATTTAATCATAACTTGTGATACTAACCTAGATAATAATATATTGTACATATGTACTAACTAAAATATTAATGTGTAATTCTTAATGTAAGTGAACTATTGTGTTCTTTTTGAGTAATAAATGTCTTTAAACCGAAATTAAACTACATTTTCATAAAACTAAAAATGTAAATAATAGAGCTCATCAAAATATTGAAATCAAAATATGTATATAGAAATGATTTCCGCGACACAGGAACACATTAAGTAAATAATTAATGTAAAACCTCTAAAAGTAAAAAAAAATCGGCCAAGTGCGAGTCGGGCCTCGCTCTTTTAGGGTTCCGTACATAGGACCAAATTATTTTATTCTTAGATAGTACTAAATTACGAGTAGCATATGGGGGGGGGGGGGGGGGCTCGTTTGATTTGGTTAAAAACCGCATTACAAATCGGTGCTTTAATTTCAAATTCGTAACTAGTTTAGTTTTTGAGATAGGCCCCGTAATAAAAATAGTCTATAACCGGCATCTTTGATGGCCCCCCATTTCTTAATTTTTGAAGCTCAAAAATATATTTGAACTGCACTTAATGAGCTCTTTATCATGATACTCCACATGCCAGGGTAAAAAAATATAATTGGAACGTAGTTCCTTATCGCGCGGTGCGGAAGGGGGCTAGACGGAAAAAATTAAGGAACCGACACGACACTTTTTTGAAACCGACACTTTTTTGTTGAATGTGAATTTTGTATTGTGTTCGGTATTTGGTCTCCGTAGCCTTGTGGCTTCGGCAGTCGCTTAACAATTAAAAGTCGATGGTTCGAATCCCAGCTCGACAGACTGAATTTTCTATTTTCAATTTTATTTTGAATAACTTCTACATCGAAAGGAACATCGTTCCATCCGGGTGTCCCTTGACACCTCTCAAGTTTTTTTATTTATATTCTATATTTTCCTGATGACGTCATCCGCATTTCCTGTGCAGAAAACGTGTTGCGTGTGGCCTGTGATGTAATTACGATCAACTGAAAAATTTATTTGTGTTTGTTAGAGAGCGTCGATATCGGTCAGTTCCGCTTTAATGGAAGCGGAAAGGAGCAGAGAGAGAAGATCATTGCTGGAGGGTTCACGTACCTCAAAGATGTACAGTTTCCGAACGGAAAGACGCGATGGCGCTGTGGACATCAGTCCAGTAAATGTCGAGCACACATCTATACTATTGATTCTGACGTTGTACTGTTTTATGACAAACATAACCATCTGTGCCTTAGGCTGAGATCTATAGATCGTACTTTGGCTCTGCTCAAGACTCAAGATAGATAAATAGATAGATAAATAGATAAATAGATAAAAATATTAAATCTTGTTTGTAATAGTTGAAAATATAGTTGCACAACGTTTTTTGGTCCCGTAGACGTAGAAAGGGGACAACTGATTTTGTATGGAAGAATATTTTCATTACTTGTCATTACCCTAAACAAATTGGTTTTTTTTTAAGTAAAATAATACGTACAGCTGTAATGATGCTTTTAAAGTATACCTATGAGACCCAGATAACATTAAAATCATACATAATTCGTGACAGAAACTATTTCTTTCCTACTTTTACGTTTTTCACGAGGGGACACCTTAATTTTATAAAAATGGACAACTTTTTGAAAAAATACTCATAGATCTGTCTCGTTTTAACTCAGTCTTGAGTCTGAGTTGAATGAGAGTGCCATCTATAGATCTCCCTTAGAGTCCTTAAACCAAGCGCTAAGGCGAATGTTTCACAAGTTCTTCCATTGACATGTTTGTGCCGGCAACTAAACACTAGAATATTTTTAACCGACTTCAAAAAAGAAAAAGGTTATCAATTCGACGCCTATTTTTTTGTCAATGTCACTCCATAACTCCGTCAAATCTGAAACGATTTCAATATTTTTTTTTATTTGAAAGGTCATACCTTAAGAGGTTGGTCCCATGTAAATTTATGAAGATCTAATAAATATCTTTGGTGATGGAGGACGGAACTCCTCAATTAAAAAGATCAAATCGCTCGCGATCAGAGAATATGAAGATTTGATCCTATGAAGCTACAATAAAAAGCTTAAAATAATAGTATTATATCAAAATTCCCTTGAAAAACCGACTTCAAACGCCACTACAAAGTATAAAATAATTTTAGTATGCACAGGTATGTTGAAGTCGGGTTAGCGTTGCGGTTTCATCGTTTCTAATGAGGCCCGCCCTCAAATCGATCAAATATACATATTATATATTAATTAAAAAAATATTTGAACACATAAAGTTCCTTACCCGTTTTCACATAAACATAAAATATTATTGTGTTTACTCGAGCTCATCAGTATGAATTTTACATCTACGTCAGAAATATCAATTCGACATCATTTACATCTATAATATGGTCACATGTTATCCAAAAATCAATTCAACTATTCTCGTTTCTACGTCAGGTTGTACACAAAATTTATATACATACTTTATAATGTACTTAATTTATAATTAATATATCAAATGATGATAATTCAAATCTTAATTACTGCACAGTACTACTATTGCTGATAGCCTAGTGGTTGGGACTGTGGTCTCCTGTTCGGGGGGTCGCAGGTTCGATCCCGGGTACGCACCTCTGACTTTTCGGAGTCAAGTGCGTTTAAGCAATTAAATATCACTTGCTTCAACGGTAAAGGAAAAACATCGTGAGGAAACCTGCACACCTGAGAGTTCTTCATAATGTTCTTGAAGGTGTGTGAAGTCCGCCAATTCGCATTGGGCCAGCGTGGTAGACTATGGCCTATAACCCTTCTCTGAGAGGAGACCTGCGCTCAGTAGTGAGCCGTTGATGGGTTGCTAATGATGAAAAAAATGACTACTATTGCTATACTTATTATCCTTTAATATACAAACTATTGACATACTACTGGAAATTATCTCTTTTGATTTTGTTGAATTTTAATTCATTCAATATTATTAGTTAAACTTTAGTTTTTATGTAAATAATTTAATATTTATTTCACTGTAGTGTTTCATTTTGCTTAAATATATTCTTTTTATTTATATCCACATAACAAAATTGTGAATTTCTCCATTGATCAGATTGAGAGATATCATACTTAATATTATAAATACGAAAGTGTGTTTGTTTGTTGGTTTATTGGTTTGTCCTTCAATCACGCCGCAACAGAGATTCGGATCGACGTGATTTTTTGCATGGGTATAGTTAAGGACCTGGAGGGTGACATAGGCTACTTTTTATCCCGGCAAATCAAAGAGTCCCCGAGGGATTTTAAAAACTAAATCCACGCGGACGAAGTCGCGGGCATCATCTAGTTCCGGTTTAAGACGTTTATTGCATCATTTAAAAGAATATACAATATTCACTTAAACAAATGATACTTACAGGCTAATATCTTAAATTATTACAGTTAAATAAACAGCATTTTTGAGCGTACAAAAAAGATTACAATAACTACAGTACCTATCAAGAAATAATGCATTTAGTGAGGGTATGAGGGTAACCATCACAACAAAAGTACACCGATGCGTCACACAAATATATGTCACAGCTGTAACTAAAATGGATGTGGTTTGTTTTGGATGTGGTGTGCTTACTAATTTTTATTTGTTAAGTAAATTTTTAATAATGTTTTAAAAGTACGTATGTTTTTACACTCTTTGATATTTTTAGGAAGTTTGTTAAATAACTGGGCACTTTCAAATGTGATATTTCTTCGACCATAGTTAGTTCGTGATGGTCGTAATATAATGTTATTAGCACTTCTCAGTCTATTCAACTGTGGATATTTGTTTTTAGTAGTAAAAGTAATGTTTGTATGTATTTCTTTTGATAATATTTTTCTAATCAGAATGCATGTGTAGTATTTGTAAGTATTCGTTATGTTCATTAATTTTGTTTCGTTATATATCTTTTCTGTTGAGGTTAAAAAATCATAATGAAATAGTACTTTTATTAATTTATTTTGAGCTGTTTGTAGTATTTTAAGATTAGTTTTAGCTGCTGAGCCCCAGACTTGGATAAGGTAATCTATGTGTGGTCTGACCAGTGAGTTGTAGATCATATATCGTACCTTATGTGGTAGGCAACGTACTATGCTGCGAAGGGCTCCAGTAAGGGATGTTAATTTAGTTTTTATTTTTTTAATGTGTGGTTTCCATGTAAGCTAAAGTTAAGCCTAGATATTTTTCGCATTCTGACCTGTTAATAATAGTGTTGCTAATTTTTAGGGGTTCGAAGTTGTTAATTTTTTTTATTTTTAGCTGCAAATATTACATAGTGAGTTTTGCTGACATTAAGAGTCAATAAATTACACTGAAACCAAACATTAAGTAAGTTAAGATCATCTTGGGCATCGTGGATTATATTTTCTATTTTATTACCATAGTCCTCCCGACCGAGTCCGATCACGGCGGCCAATCTGCTCAGAGATTAGCCATCTGCGCGGGAGATATTATAGTGCACAAGTGTGTGCGCAGACACAGGTGCACTCTCTATTCCCTCACTCTCATAGCCCGATGGGACGGAAAATCCGACATGACCGGAGAGAGATCAGGCGCAGGACCGACGGCTTTACGTGCTCTCCGAGGCACGGGGGTGACTCACCGCCAACTTTCCTAACTCCGGGCTAGTAATAATGAGAATTTCTTGACAGAAAAACCCAATACTTTTTTTTTTTTTGACCCGACCCGGGAATCGAACCCGGGACCTCGTCATCCGTAGTCGAACGTGCTCACCACTAGACCAACGAGGCAGTTGTTACCATAGTAGAAAAGGGTGGTATCATCGGCATATAGTGATAGTTCGCCTTTAAGTCCTAGTTTACTAATATTATTTATATAGATCAGAAACAATATGGATCCAAGGATCGAGCCCTGAGGGACTCCGTAAGTTATTAGTTTTTGGCAGCTTTGATACTCCCCAATTTTGACTACCTGGTAACGATTAGTTAAATATGATTTGAAAATGCTATGAGCCGTATCAGTGATACCTATGTCTTTTAGCTTGCTTAAAAGTATCTGGTGGCTAACTGTGTCGAATGCTTTTTTAAGATCTATGAATATGCCAATAAGTTCATACAATAATTGCATAAAGTGACTTGCCATTTGGATCCTTTCAAGTCAATCCAATCATGTGATGTAATTTTTATAGTAACATGCAACAAGCCATCTAGAAAAAAATGTATAATGTCACAAGAGGAAATAAAAAGGAAAAAGAAAGAAGCCGCAAGGGCACGCTTGGAGACAATAAGAAGCGACCCAGTGTTGCTAGCCCAATACAAAGAGAAAGAAAGACTTAAATATCTAAGAAAAAAGGAAATAGGGCAGCGAAAAAGTGTTAAAGACATGACCCCTAGTGAGATAATTAAAGCTCGAAAAAAGTGGAAGAAGTACCGTGCTACTTACAGAAAAAAACAAGCAGTTAAACAGGGTCACTAAAATTAACGTTCAGCAAAATACACCGCCAACTTTAAAATTAAGGTTTCAAGAGAATTACGAGATTGTACATTGCGTGTGTTTGTACAAAAATTTGGGGTCTTTGGAAATGACGTGTCTCTAAAAATGTTTCAGAGAATGCTTGAAATGTTTAATAATTCAATAGTAAACAAAACAATTATAAATATATAAATAATAAATAATTTCAGTTATTTTTCCCTGATAATTAATCAATCTCCAAGTACCTACACTATATTACATAATATATAAATTTATCTAGAATTAATAAAAAAAAACTAGTTGCCTATTATGTATCTAAATATCAAACATGTTTTAGATATACCTACAAAATTACAAATAAAAAAAATCAAACGTCAATACGCGTACTATGGAATAACACTCATAATAATAATATGGAACGTCAATATTATGGAAACATGTATGAAATAGTGAACGGTGACCTCATAAACATTTAACTCACTTTTAGTAGTTTAATCGATAATCGATAATTTTAAATGGTTGTCACACTTAAAACTAACAGCGGATTAATTTTGGAAGACCTTCAATTTAATAAATAATAATCGGTAAGAAATAATTATTTATTTTTACGATAGGCAACATCCTAATTGTTTGAATCTATCCTAGCTAAACTGAAGTGTACAGAGTATTTCCTGTATTTCTTTCTATATTGTCATATTTCAAATCAGGCGAAATGAACAAAAATCAGTATTAAAACGTTAATGGCATGAATTACTATGGTAAAATATTTAATAATTGTTTTTTTCAGTCAAGCCTTTAACAGGAGCCGAAAGACAAAGAAGATATATTCAGAGGTTAAAAATCTTTAATCCTGAGAAGTATGAAAAACTAAAGAGAAAGAATTTAGAACAAACGAAAAGAAAATATATTAAAGCAAAGGATCTTAATGAATGGGAACGGGAACGGAGGCGACAGAAATGGAGGAAACAGAAAAAAATAGAGAAAATAAAAAATACGAAAGGGTTAAAAAATTAGATATAGAAGAAATTGAACAAACGCAAGTTTGATGACATCACTGAACTCCACTTCCAACTCTTCAAGAACAACAATTCTGATGTCAAAAAAATAAAGCGAAAAAGAAACTACGACCAACAATGCGACACTCGCTTGACTTCAGTTTACGTGCAGAAATAAAACACATATTGAGGTATAATTTGTTCAATTTATTTTTATTACAATCTATTTAATTATTATCAAGTTATTACCCTGTCTTGAGGGAAGCTGGATACCAAGCCGATTGCTCCATGCAACTTTGTCATTAAGTGTCTTTGTCATTTTGTAATGACCTAGATTTAATAATTAAATATGTACACCCTTCTAAGAACGCATAATATTGTGACGGGCAACTACGGAACCCTACATTGCGCGTGGCCTGACACACTATTGGCCGTTAATTGTGTAATGGCAATGGTAAGTTAAAATAAGCTACAGGCAAATATCATTAATTAGTCATTATTAACCGACTTCAAAAAAGGAGGAGGCTATCAATTCGTCGGTTTTTTAATGTATGTTCACCGATTACTCGAAGTCGCCTGAACCTAATTGAAAAATTCTTTTTTTGTTTGAAAGGGTACACTTCGCAAGTGATCCCTTTTAAATTGTATCGAAAACAGGTCGAGCGGGTTTTAAATAATCAACAATAAATTATATACTTTGCAGTGGCGTGCGTGGCGCGGGCGTTTGAAGTCGGTTTTTGAAAAATATTTTTTTATATTAAAATATTATTTCACACTTTCAGAATTAATAGCGGCTTACATCCCCACGCGCAGGGGTAAAAAGAATTTGATTTTAAACGGATTTTCTTTCAACGAGACTACGCCAACTTACTGGACTTGTTCAAGGAGGACGAAAGGTGGATGTCGGGCCAAGGCACGGACGAACAAGAAAGGAGAAGTGGTGTCCTACCAGAACGTTCATAACCATGAGAAGCCTCAGTTTTATGATTGTAAAAAGAAAAAGAACATCTCGTTGTGAATTCGCAGATTACACAAATCGCAAAAAAAAATTGTTTCATTACGACATAAACCACGAAATAAGTGTTATATCTAATGAAAAATAAGCTAAGAAAAATAGAACAAAAACAGAAATCGTCATCTGAAACCGTTGTACATGCTTCAGAAAAGCATACCTATGCGAAGCTATGCAAGCTAATTGTGAATTGTGTTTTCTTTGGATTATATTGTTACGTGTAAGGGGTTCGGATTAAAATGCCGGTCCTGCAACATCGATGGCGATTCTCTCCCTAGGTGCTCCCACATTGTGCAGCTGGAGTTTCCCTTTTAATCGAGTCCGAGGTCCCTTCACCGAGGCACAGGTAGAACATTTTCTGCACCAATCCTTAACGTCTTCACGGCAGCGCACCCAGTAGAAGCGTTTCCGTACCTTCACAGAGGTTTTCTTTACACCGAGGTGTCCTCAAGAGGTACCGTCGTGTAACTGCCTTAACAGTGAAGCTACCTTGGTTCTAGGAACCAACATCTGCAGAGTCTATTCTTTGCCACTTGGTGATTCCCATTTTCGGTACAGGACTTCGTCCTTCAAGACGAGGCTGTCCCACTGAGCCCAATATGCCTTAGTAGTTGGGCTTGTGGCAGACACATTACTCCATCGTGGTCTTTGTCCTCGGGTTTTCCATTCCATGATAAGCTTCAAGTCTTTGTCCTCTTTTTGTGCTTTGCTTACTTCTGCCTTTGACTCCTGCTTCAAGCAGTGACGGCAATCTAGAACACATGGTCTCCTTGACAGGGCGTCTGCATTAGAGTGAGACTTTCCACTTCGGTGTTCTATTACAAAATTAAACTCTTGAAGTTGTTCAATTCACCTTGCCACTTGACTTTCGGGGTTTTTAAACTGCAGAAGCCATGTAAGAGCCCTGTGATCGGTCCGTAAAGTGAATTCTCTTCCCAAAAGATACTTCTTAAAGTGCTACAAGATGCTGCTTAACTACAGCCAGCAGTTGGCGTTGTGTTACACAATAGTTTCTTTCTGGTTTCGATAATGACTTGCTGAAATAAGCAATAACTACTTGATGACCATTTTGGTCCTGTGATAAGATTCCCCCTGTTCCTGTGTTACTAGCGTCTGTATCTACCAGGAATTTTCCTTCTCGGTTAGGGTAACCCAGTATTGGAGTAGAGCAAAGGAGTTGCTTTAGTTGTTTCACGAAGCATCGGATCGAAGTGATTTTTGCATGGGTATAGTTGTAGACTTGGAAGTGATATAGCATATAGGCTACCTTTTATCCCAAGAAAACAGAGGGTTCCCGCTGGATTTTTAAAAGCCCAACCCTACGCCAATGAAGTTCCCACGCAGACGAAGTTGGGGGCAAAAGCTAGTTTAGCCTGTACCGCTGAAGCATCAGGATTGAAGAGATGGAATCTTAAATTTTTATAGGACCATCTCACAAAATTTCTCAATGGATTAAAAAAAGTTTTACGCAAATCAGTTCAGAAATCTCGGAGATATCGATGTTCGTAGGCAGAGAAACACAACCCCTCCTTCATTGAGAGGTGATTAAAAATTAGCCTAAGTTACTCCTTATAACATCAGCTATCTGCCAGTGAAAGTCCAGTCAAAATCGGTTCAGCCGTTCCGAAGATTAGCCGGGAATGAATTGCAACGGAGCAGAGCCATCTAAAATTGTACAAAAAGGAATTTGTATTTTGAGAAAGTATTTTGAAAATACTTAAAATATCTATATACTATAATTAAAATACAAAACACAAACTATTTGGTATTTTGCATTTGAAATAGTAAATCAAAAAGTATTTGCATTTTGTATTTAAATAAATTTCATTAACTATTTTGTACATCTCTGATTATAAATCGGTGTTTTCAGTATTTGTTGTTAAGTACATAATATACAGAAATTACAAATTCCTAACTAGTTTAGTTTTTGAGATAGACCCTGTAACATAAATAGTCTAAAACGTCATTTCTTAATTTTTGTAGTTAAAAAAATAATAAAAAAAAAATATTTGAACTCTACTTAATGAGCTCTAGACAATGACACCCTACCTGACCATTTTAATGTTTTGGAGCCCCCTTAATTTTTTAATTTAATTTAATTTTTATTATTAGTTGTTTTAGCGGCAATAGAAATACACACTCTGAAAATTTCAACTGTCTACCTGTTACGGTTTACGAGATACAGCCCGCTGACAGATGGACAGACGGACGGACGGGCAGCGGAGGCTTAGTAATAGGGTCCCGTTGGCACCCTTTGGGTATGGAACCTTCAAAATCAATTCAACTCTTCTCGTCTCTATCTCGGGTTTCACACAAAATTATATACTTTCAAAAAAAAAAAAAGGATATAAACAGGTTCGTGTAACGTTCGAGATTGTACATGACGAGTTTTATGTCTTTGGAAATGACGTTTATCTAATTAAGCTTTAGACTTTAGAGAATGCATGAACTTGAAATATTTAATAATTCAATAGTACACAAAATAGTTATGAATTATATATTCTTAATTTATAATTAAATTATATATTAATTATATAATATATATAATTTTTTTTCTTGACACTTTACTTACTTTCCAAGAACCTACTTTTAACTTTTTACTTAAATTTATCTATATGAAGGCACACCTTGCCGAGCATCTAATAGAAGGAACCACAAACTATCTCAGAACAGAACATTATCTTCAGCAATCACCTTAATTCAATAAAAATTGCTATTCACATTGATCCTAATCGTTACGTAACAGACATAAAACCCAATATTTCCATGTCTAGCTAGACAACCCGGCTAATCAAGCCTTACCTAGGTACGACGTCCGACCACCCCTTTCTAGCCGTCCATCTTCACCACGAAGACCCTAGCAAATCTCCTTTCTAACTCGTTTAAGGACAGTAACATCACGACATTGGAACGAACTCAACAAATAACCCAGTAATAATCCCTCAACAATGATTGATTAATACCTCTACACCATCAACAATTACTTAATCAACCACTGCGATCCTAAATCCAACGCCACCATTACAAAACTGCACACTGCGCCTTGCGCCTGCGACCAGAACGAACCGCCATTATTAAGTAATCTATAAAGTAATCACGTGATAGAATCCGAATCATAGACAATGAACACTAGAATAATCTGAATGCTACCACAGATCCGCTTTACTCAGACACCAAGATTAGTATCCCCGATATATGCCACCATATACTACAAACATTAGGGAATGCGACACGACACAACCGTCCACAGACCAATCGATAACAGATGGCGTCTCACACAATCATCTTTTAAAACCAATATCCTACACATCCAGAAATGACATTCGTACGTCCTCGTGCGTCCGCCCGTCCTGGTGCGTCCGCCCGCCCTGGGGCGTCCGCCAGCGCCAAGAGATTTCGGCACAGAACCCACAAAGCCGAGTACACCTCTGGACCCGCAAGTCTATCCCTGACATATATATTTTTTTAATTAATAAAAAAGTGAAAAGGCTGTCCTATGTACCTACAAAATTACAAAAAAAAATCAAATCAAAACGGGCACATAGTAGGTATGGAAGCTTGTATGAAATAGTGAACTGTGACATCATGAACATTTAACTCACTTTTTGTAGTTTAATCGATAGTAAAATTTATAATTTAACTAGCTGATGCCCGCGACTTCGTCCGCATGGATTTAGTTTTTAAAAATCCCGCGGGAACTCTTTCATTATCCGAGTTAAATGTAGCCCTCCCGGTCTGAGGAACCACTACTACATCCATTACTATAACCATGCAAAAAATCGCATCAATCCGCTGTTCTGTTGCGACGTGATTGAAGGACAAACCAACAAACAAACACACTTTCGCATTTATAATATCAGTAATGCTTTATTATAACACTTTTTATAATTTTCAAATTTTTTACCATACTTAACCAAAGACAAAATTACGTTTAGCTGTCATTTACGTTTTGTTATTCCACTGTCATTTGCGTTTTGTTATTCCATGTCAGATGCGTTTTTCTTATACCACGTTATATAGTGAAATGACGGAAACGCGGTCGAACGGGATAAAAAGTATCCTATGTCCATCTCCTGGTTCTAAGCTACCTCTCCACCAATTTTCAGCCAAATCGGTTCATCCGTTCTTGAGTTATAAATAGTGTAACTAACACCACTTTCTTTTATATATATAGATATAAAAAACTCTTTTTAAAAAACCGACTTCAAACACCCGCGCCACAATTAAGTATTTAATTTATTGTTGATTTTTTTAAAAACCGCTCGACCGATTTCGATAAAATTTAAATGGGACCACCTGGGACGTATTCCTTTCCAAACAAAAAAATGAATTTTCCTAATCGGTACAGGCGTCTTCGTAGGAGTAATCGGTGAACATACATAAAAAAAGATTTCAACGAATTGAGAATCTCCTCCTCTCTTTGAAATCTGTTAAAAATAGTTATCACACGCGGCCATGTGTTTTTTACTTAATTTTGGAATACCCTCAATTTGATAAATAATAATCGGTAAGACATAATTGTTTATTTGTACCAGGTAGGTAACATCCTAATTGCTTGAATTATCTGTCTGGATTAATGTCGGAAGTGGTTCATCAACCGATTTCGATGTAGTTAAACTGAAGTATATAGAGTATTTTCTGTATTTCTTATTATTTTCTCATACTTCAATTCAGGTGAAATTAACTAAAAACAATATTAAAACTTTAATAGCATGTTTTACTAAAATAAAATATTTAATAAATGTTTTTTTTCAGTTAACAGGCCTTTAACAGGAGCCGAAAGGCAGAGAAGGTATATTCAAAGGTTAAAAAGATTTAATCCTGAGAAGTATGAAGAAATACAAAAGAGGAATTCAGAATCAAAACGAAAATCTAGAAAATATAAAATAATGAGTAGGAACGGGAATTGATGCGACAAAAATAGAGGAAATAGAATAAAAATAGGAGAAATAAAAATGTACTTATGAGTAGAAAAAAATTGGTTGTCTCTAAATTCGGTTTACGGACGATAGTTTTACGTGATAACGTCATAAAGAAACATTGATGAATAAATGTGTCACAAGCGAACGCTTGGGCCAATCGTGCCTCTATCGCTTGTTCAGGCGGAACGTGACACTTTTTCCTCCGTGCAGCCGGTGTTCATCGACTTATAAGACGTTATCACCTCAAAAATTAAAAATACAAGAAATTGAAAAACGCAAATTTCGTGAACGCAACAATTACTGAAAGAAAAATTAAAAAAGCATAATGTGGCTTATTCTGTTGTATACTATCTGGTAACTAAACTAAATAGGCAGGTCTAAAGTTCCCTTTCATAAAAGGGACTGTACACTAGTGACTGGAATCCCTATCGAAAAGGATAGCGCTAGATGTAGACCTGTTAAGTTTAGCAGTTATCAACAAAAGAATTAAATTATCATCAAGACACGTGAAGGACCTTCACTGAAGGCTCTACCACCGACTCGGAATGAGTTGATATTGCAGGTATAATAGTACCGAATCGGTAATAGACTTCATCATTGAACTCCAGGTCCCACTTCCAACTCTTCAATAACAACAATACTGATGCTAAAAAGATAAAGCGAAAAAGAAACTACGAGAAACGATGCGACGCACACTTGACTTCAATTTACGTGCATAAATAAAACCTAATATATTCAGGTATAATTTAATTTATTTTTATTACAATCTTACAAATTATAACACTGTCTTGTGGGCACTTGGATACAAAGGCGCTCCATGCAACTTTGTCATGACTTCATGAGTCTTTGCCACTGTGTAATAACTTTGACTTAATAAAATTTTGACTAGGGATACATCGATACGCACTTCAGCCGATACGATACCGATACCGATATTTATAAAAACTTATCGCCGATACCGATACCGATACGACCAGAAAAACATAAAATTCAAAGAAAGCTATAGAAAGCTGTGGTTTTAGGGACAAATAAAATTACTCATACACACACACACACACACAAACACAAATAAAATTAATAATATTTAAGTATTTAGAAATGATAATTCATAACAGATTAGAAGACAAAACTTAATAATTAAAATTCATAGTTATGAGATTTTTATTCAGGAAACACAACTTCCTTAAATTATTCGGTAAAAGCCGATATAGGAATTGGAGCCCCGATGGCGCGTTCACATGGGTTGTCTATAGCGCGAAATCAAAAGTATCGGTGTATCGGCAAATTAAATACCGTCGATTCCGATATATCGGAAAACTCGCGATATCGCCGATATATCGGTATCGGTATCGGATGCATCCCTAACTTTGACACGTGGTTTTTTGTGTAAGGTAATGGTAAGTTAAAGTAGCTACAGGCAAATCTCATTGTTTGGTAATTGTTTCACACTTTCAGATTTAATAGCGGCCTACGTCCCCACGGGCAGGGGGAAAAAAAATTTGATTTTAAACGGATTTTCCTTCTTCGAGTCTCCGCCAACTTACTGGTATTGTTCAAGAAAGCAGACCAGCGGATGTCGGGCCAAGGCACGGACGAACAAGAAAGGAGAAGTGGTGTCCTACCAGAACGTTCATATCCATGAGAAGCCTCAGTTTTATGATTGTAAAAAGAAAAAGAAAATCACTTTGTGAATTTACTGACTACGCAATAAATGTTTGTTTCAATACGAAATAAAAATTTTGTTCAATTATATTTTTTTCTAACAAAATAATCATATACTTAGCTCTGGCTTTAGTATTGGCCTCCTTTAAAAGCTATTAAGACAAATCAAAACTTTACCACCGACCCGTTAGTTCGTTAACTTGCTCCATTATTTTCAATTTACGTAGTAGGTATCTCTCTTTGTTACTAAATTATTAAATGAACTATTTTCAGAAGCTTTCTTCCTACCATCGAGAGCGGGAAAGTCTGTACTAATATTCCAATCGAACAAGTTTTGGGTCAACAACCAATATCGGGAAAAACTGAACTGGGCATGCCGCGACAAGGACATAAAAGGCTGCCTGTGCAGGGTTCAGACGACGTTGGACGGCCGATTTATACGCGTCAAAGGAGGGCATAACCATGAACCAAACTTCACACCTTTCAACTTTGACTCGCCGACGCTGGGTGATAAACCGTTAAACGATTGGCATGCTCCTGTGAAAAGTACCTAGCGGCAGTACAAGGGTTGAGATGTGTACACCCTGCCTGCAAATAGTGGCGGTAGCTTATGGCCATTCCACACAAGCAGCAGTACTCTGCTGCTTGTGTGGAATGGCCATAAGCTACCGCTGGCGAGTGGCAGAGACAAGAAGAATAATGCCTGAAAAGACATGTCCCAGTTTAGTATGGAGGGTGGTTTTTTATTCTGAGTGTCCATTAACCAGAACCAAACTGTCATCACGTGAAAGAGAAAAAAAAATAAAACTAAACGCCATAAAAATAATAATTTTAGAGACCTCGGTTTTTTTTAAATTAATTATGAAAAATACCGTTTGTAGAAAATATTTTTCAATGGATGGTAACACTAAAAACTTTTATAATCTATAGACTATCAAATCTGGCACCGGTTAATGTCACGTAAATGTCATTTTGAACCAAATACATGTCATTTTGAACCATGGAACTAGGAATCACAGACCAGGAACTAGGAATTACGACTAGGTACTTTTGAACTGCCTATTCGAAAATGAAATTATTTGTTCCTGACAATCATCTGACATTGACAACTTACATAGAATAATATTTTCAGTTTTTTACCGGTGTATAAATCACATGGAACAAAGAATTACGACAAATCACAAACAAAAAAATGAGTCAAAACAAAAAAAAAAAATTTTTATTATCAGAGGCTTTAAAAAATCTGTAAATTATTTTGATAGAAGCCTTTTGGGATCTTTATCCAACTACATTAAAATCATCCTTGTTAATTAAATTCAAATTTAAAAAACCAATTTTGGACAACTCCTTTACACATATTAATAACCTTAAAAACGCCACCCTACCAAATTGTAAAAAATTGTAAGTAAAAACATGATTACGTTTCGAATATCCGACGAACTATGACGAGAAATCATCTACAAAATACTCAGTATTCGACTCTTGTCACTAATACATTCCGTGTAAACATGCTTGCACGCAGGGTATTATTGAAAATTGACAATTACTAAGGCTGAGATATATAGATTGTACTATGGTTCTGCTCAAGACTCAAGATAGAGTTAAAATGAGACACAAATATGTCCGGACATAAATCTGTCTCGTTTTCACTCAGTCTTGACTCTGAGCTGAGTGAGAGTGCCATCTATAGATCTCACCCTTAGTGCTAGTTCGTGTATTAGTAGACGTTGCATAAGCACATGAGTAATGTGGCATAATATGCTTCCAGTACAAATGAGTGGCTTCACTGGCTGTGAAAATGATAAACAGTTTATAGATTAGGAATTTGAATTACAATCGTGTGTTGCGGACCAAGTCCGGAGGGGGTGCAATGTCGTCACTGCCCGGACATCGCCTATTTGGCGTAAAGCTTGTCTTGCTTTAGTAAGATATTGAAATAAGAATAATTTTATGTATTACATAAACGCCTGCAACCTGCAACTAAAAAAAAAAATAATGAAATGCTGTTATATATTATGTACGAGTGAGTTATATTCAAAACGTTGAAAAATATCATTCCGTTTATCCTTAAACATCTTTCTGGATTAACCCACAAATAATCCGATTTTACCCTGAAATTAAAATTAAAGGTCTGTGACGTGATTATCGTGACGTCATAGGTGCACATTAGACTTACATTTTGTTAATGAAACATTAAAAATTGTGCAGAAGGAGTAGAATCTAATGGATTCCAATATTTTTTAAACCATTTCACATTTTATGGCAAATATTTATTAAAACTATGAAGTCGGATAAGTAACTACTTAGTACTTAGTACTTAGTGGGCAGCGCATGCCGGCTATTACCACTAGGTAGTAGGTACTGTATATTTCCGAGAGTGCGCGGGCACAGGTATGTGCTTTGTGTGATTTTTCGGGTACAACGACCTAAAACTAACTTTTTTATCAGTTTTCATAATTTTCATATTTATGAAAAAATCGGCCAAGTGCGAGTCGGGCTCTTTTAGGGTTCCGTTAAAAAAAATTAAATAAAAATATTTCCATGTACCCATGGAAATATTTTAATTTAATTTTTTTAATTTAATTCAATTTTTATTATTTGTTGATATAGCGGCAATAGAAATACATAATAATATGTGAAAATTTCATCTGTCTATCTATTACGATTTACGAGATACAGCCCGCTGACAGACGGACGGACGGACGGACGGACGGACGGACAGCGTAGGCTTAGTAATAGGGTCCCGTTGGTACCCTTTGGGTACGGAACCCTAAAAAGAAAATGCTGTTTCGGCTTTTCTATTAAGAAACTACGTTGATATTTTCAATGGGTTATACGCAATCATACTTACAATATTCTGTCAAAGGTTTATTTTCCCGATCAAATATTATCCAAAGCAATAGATGAATAGATGTTTGATGATGATGATGATGATGAGCAATCGATGATGTTGAGTTCATTCTCGATAATCCTTTCTTGTTAAATATGTCAATATAAATTACGCATTCCTATACCTAGTTATAGGTAAATTAGTTAATTTAAGGTTTAAGCTTTTTTGATCATGTTTACGGATTTAGTGTGTGTTTTAGAAATAGGCATAATAATAGTGAAAGTATCTCTTAGTTTATAGAATCGATCCAAATACATACTTTGAATAAATCTTCAAGGTTTGAGCGTTTAAGGTAAATATTTTAATTAATTGAATGAATATTTAAATTCTTAGTATCAAGCTTATAAAAGACCTAAAAACTCTACTCTAAAGTTTTGGAGTATAGGAGTGTTGCCTGATTTAAAAATAAATAATTATTTCTTAGTGATTACTAAATAGAAGTTCTTTCAAAATAGGAAAATCGACGTCCTCTGTTAGTTATAAAGTTGGACAACCATTTTAAAACTGTCGATTAAACTACAAAAAATACTCCAAATGTTTATGACGTCACTATTTCGTACAAACTCCCGTTATAAGGTTAGTAAAGAGTTAATGATTCGATTAGTTAGTGACATCCCTATTCGGAAATATTAGGTCAAAATAAGAATTACCTAAATCAAGTTGAACAAAGTATATTGAAAAGAAATCGTTCATTCCGTTTTGATCTCAATTTTATTTAGAAGTATTTATACCTAGTAAGATATTAAACAGACTAAAGTTTCTATAGAGTCTGTTGTTAACTTTGTTGTACATTACCTCTAAATTAATTCCTTCTCATAATTCACTGCGGATGAGATAGAATTTTTAAAGCCTTCAATTTAACTAAAGAGTACAATAAAAAGTGTATCATTATCTGTTAGTTACTTGCCTTATAAAATTAACTATAGAACCAAAACAAAATATTTAACTAAGAATCTCTGTTCTGATTGTGAAGCATTTGTCAGGTAAAAAGGTATTATATTTTTAGGGTTTTCCGAATAAGTTACTGGACAATAATTTTAATTTATTAAAGGCCTTATTTTTTTCCAAGATAACAAAACTACTTGACAATAATGTGTGTGTGTTGTTTTAGTTAAAAACTTAATATCGATCAATTGAACCCGACCTTAATATTCTATGTTTTGAAGATTAAAGTATTTTTTAAAAAATTGTTTCTTTTTTTTTACTGAAAGTGATAGCGACCATTTTATGTTTCTGATTGAAGAAATTCAGGTCTATTTCTTACACGAAATCTTTGTACCTCTATATTATTGAGTAACAAAATTAATTTAGTTTTGTTGTGCTATTGTGCTAATATTTCAAAAATTTTGAATTATTTCCATATCATTACTCAAAGGTTTTTTTAAAATCCCATTCTGACATGATGTTGGTTCTAGAGTCCTGTGAGGTTGGACATCTAATACCTTTAAACGAGCAATTCTTGTGTATTCAGATTATATATATATATATATATATAATCTGAAACGGCTCTAACGATTTTCATGAATTTTAGTATGCAGGGGGTTTCGGGGGCGATAAATCGATCTAGCTAGGTTTCATTTTTAGAAAAGGTCGTTTTATCCGTGTTTTCAGCCCATGAAAAACCCCTTACAATATCATTAGAATACGAAGGTAAATTTCGCCATCATCTATAGACTTCTCATAGCTCGGGAAATCGGGCGGTCCCGAAACCAGAAGACCCCGGTTCGAGTCCAGACGAAATTTATTTAGTTTTCCAGTTTTTATCCAGTTTTTTTTTATAAATTACCAAAAAACGATTTACCGAAAATAATCACCCAGATATTTATCATTATGCGAGTAGAATGGTATTATGTGTTCTCATTACAGTTTATTGGGGTCAGTCCCGCTTCGGCAATCCTATTCTGGTAATCGGCGGAGAGAGGTTCCGACGGAGTGGTAAAGTCGTTTACGGTCGCGGAACATGGAGGTGCATACAGTCGGACCGCGGCTGCAAAGCCTACGCCATAACACTGTTCAACCATGTCATCGCAGTGGAACATCTTCATACATCTCACAACAGAAAGAATTACAGAAATCATTCAAGGAGAGGAAAAGAAAGAAGGAGGAAGTGTTATCTGGGCGGCGGAACGAAATTTATCACTAATGAATTTACTATTGATACAGTTGCTGTAATGTAGGTACTTGAGGGTTCCCGACGGCGCGCGTCCCATACAAACGAAGTTTGATTCTAATAGTATTAACCAATCCAAGACAGTCAAGTTTTGAAAACACGGTCTGGAAAGTAGTTTGTGTCCGTGCTTTGTAAAAATTTCCGTAAAAATGCAGTTTAAAAATTACACTTGCTTAAAGTTTTGCATGTTTTTTGAGCCAGTGTATTTTTGAAACTACGAGTAGAATAATTTATAAAATAATTAATTTAATATAAAAATTCTTTTTAAAAAACCAACTTCAAACACATGCGCCACTACAAGGTATATATAATTTATTGTTGGTTTTTTTAAAACAGCTCGACCGATTTCGATAAAATTTAAATGGGACCACCTGGGAAGTATACCCTTTAAAACAAAAAAGAATTTTCCAAATCGTTTCAGGCGTCTTCGAGTAATTGGTGAACATACATAAAAAAGTCTTTTTTGAACTCCGTTAAAAAAACCAAAAACTCAAGATTATTTTTAACACTAAAAAAACCATATTTTTATTTTCGTTATTTTGTAAAGCTTCTAAAGTGAAATAACAAGTAATGACATGTATCAGTATATGGGGGACAGAATTAATAGTTTTTACTCTTCACAGAATTTCGCACTTATTTTTTATAAATTATGTAAAGATTTGTGTTTGATTGAAAATGTTGTGAATTTTTAGAGCATCGGTTTACTATAAAAGTTTATTTTTAAAACCTATTTTAATTTAAAAGAGCAATATGAATATTAGCATGCCTTAAGTTACGTCTTTGCTTTTTTCCCATTAGGATAATTATCCATTAGGATGAAATAATGAAATGTAAAAACCTATCGGATTTTGATATAATATATGTACCTATTTCTAAATATTTCAAGTTATAACATTTTTTGTAAAAAAAAAAAAATTTAAAAAATAGGAAAATTGTATGAATTTCTACAAAATTATTTGTGACGGATAATTCCCACAAATATAGTCGACATTTTTATTTTGAAAATTCATGTTAAAATAAAATGTATGTATTTTTCAGTATTTCGATTTATTTTTCACATATTATATTATATTTTACAAGATTATGTACTTACAAGTAAATTACTAGTTATTGTTGTGAATTATAATTTGACAGTAGTCGTATAATTGATTTTTCCTTAGTGGTCTTAAAAGGTAAAAATAAATCGCAGAAAACGTTTCGGAAAAACGCGTAGCCGGGCGCTTGACGTTCTTTATTTAGTTTGGTATGATTTTTCACTTGGAGCACGATTTCATTTTCAGCGCGGTAAAACCGTCTCAATGCGCTGTGGTAAGAGAAGTGGCTTGTTTACCTTTTGAGACAGCTAAGGACAAATAGACTATACAACAGTTATTAACGGTGGAGTCTTCAGTTGCAGGCACAGTCGTACCAGCGGAGGCGCCTCCTACCTTGGGTCTGCCATTTCCCTTCCCCTGCTTTCCGGGGCAATTTCGGTACTGCCTGAGCAAACGGGGCAAACCGGCTATAGAAGTGGGCGCGCATAGATTTTGTTTTAACGGACGAGCTGCGAGCGGTAAAGTATGGTGGCGGTGCTCCAGAAACCCTCGTTGCAGAGCCGCTGTACACACTTTTGGGTTGCGGGTGGTACAAATGAACAGTGCGCACACTTGCGGCGTGCGCGCTACCCCGCTTAGACCGATGTTTTAAAGTGTAAAATGCTCTCTTAAAATCTCATGAAAGCGAAAAAATTAATGTGTCAATTCTTTACAAAGTACTGTTTGTTTTTTGGAAATTGTCAATTCTTTATGATTGCCAAATGTAGTAGGTAGTAGAGATTGATGCCGGATTGCAGGATTCTACAAAATTTTGATTATTTTGTATTGGTGGAAATTAAACACCTTGTGTATAATTATGGACTGTATATTATTATTTTCAACTGGTTAATTCTTAAAACATCTTACTGGTTACTACTTAACTGGTTAATACTTAAAACATCATCTCACACAAATCCCTTTTCAAAAAGAACACATATCGTTAATGCATGCGGGACCTCAACTTCTTTTGTCTTTTATAAGACAAAAATATTGTCCTTCGTGGCTCGGACGAACCCACGCTAATTCATTTTTGTTTAAGAATCTAATGTGACCAGTGAAAATAATAATATACAGTCCATATCATACACAAGGTATTTAATTTCCACCAGTGTATGGATGATTGGGAAAGGTAATTAGGATTCAGAAAACTTCTGACCACATAATAGCGTCGCTATATTTTCGAAATTTCCAATGACTATGCAGTTTTTGTTGAAGTTGACGATGTTGTAATGCAGATGACAGTACTGGAAATAAGTCACGAAAATTGTGCGTGTCATTCGGCAATTTCTAAAAAAAATAACAGACATATAACAGTGAAAAATATAACAGTGAGACCGCCGGTGAAATTTTAGTGACGGCACAGGATTTGATCTCAAGGCAACTATTTTATTCGGTGACGAGAAATAAACTAGCGGAAATGTAAAGTATCGAATTTTTGGTTGGCTCTCGATAAAATAAGATGAATATTGTTCGAACGGTATGAATATTGTTAACGTGCCTTTCCGCCGGCGGCTTCCGAAATCGATGCTTCGATGAGATTTACGCAAACGCGCGTTTGCATGTTGATATAATTATGTATTAATTATTCTCCAAAGAGATTATTATATATAACACATCTACGTTATACAAATACAACTAGTTTTACAATACATGGTCTGTGTTAAGTATACGAATCTTATATTTAGCGTATTAGCGAGACCGTTGGCAAAAATAATTTAAAAGGCTGATATAATAGGCAAGTACGTTCGGCCCCTGTGTTATGGCACTTCTGATCGAAGATCCCAGGGACAATATTGTTATGTCACAAAACAGTAATTTTTTACTGCATGTCTGTGGTTGACGCAAAAACTATACAGGAGGAGCGATTTTATAAAAAATTTGCGGTTTGATGCTTTAGGATTAGGTATATTCATTCGACCCTGCAACGTAAATCATCGTTTAGGTTAGGAGGTAAATAAAAAGAAAAATAAAATTTTACTACTACTAGAACGAAGTTTTCTAACCGTTTTATTTTTAAAAGACTTCAAAAAAAGAAGGAGGTAACTCATTCTCCAGTCTTCACTCCACTCCACTCCACTCGAACTCCATAACTCCGTCAAATCTGAACCGATTTCAATATATTTTTATTTATTTATTACTTAGATCATCACCACTACACCATCAACAGGGGTGGTGGGTCAATGCTTTAGGCGTGCTCGTTGACACTAGTTTACTGGTCCATTGGTTACCGGTTTTTAGTAGTCAAACTTCTTAATCTTTAATATTTTTAGCCCAGTGTTTGTTTTTAGTTTTTATTCATTGTGCCCTGGGATCTTAAAACAGAATTATAGCCAGAAGTCACCTTTTGTTATTATGGCATGGATTGCACCGAAGTTCTTAATACAGGGGTAGATGAACGCCCTCAACCTAAAAAACCGTATTTTAAAATCTCGTTTTTCATAATAAGAAGTACCTAATATAATATTGACAGTGACAAATATTTAAGGCCAGTATTTTTTTACAGTCTATACTCATAACAATGCATTTAGGAAGAGTATTTTTTTATGTGACGACGTAAAAGGTAGTTTTTATTCCATGCCTGCGTCTCAGTCTAGATCTTCCGCACGACGGTCCTAGATGTAGTTCGTTGTACAAAGTGATAGTTCTCTTATGATAATAAGTATTTTTATATATTACTTTTACATATTTTTTTACAATTTTATTCGCGATTTGTATATAAAAATGAATGTTGGAAAGGAGCTTCGTCTCCGATTGGTTGGTTTCGGTTCGTGATCACCAGAATGCTGATGTTTTGTTGTGGGGTTGCTACAGGAGATGTTAAGCTAGATATCCACGTACGGAATTGCGCGTCTTTTTTAAATTCAATCGAGCAAGTTTGTATGAATGAATGAGTATAATGAAGTTTTCATGAATACTTTAACAGAACCTTTTTAAAAACCTCTTTGACTGTTGACTGTAATGTAAAATTGGTTTCATTAGTCTCAAAAATTTTTTTTGGAGAAAGATAATTTTCTTCAAAACAAATTTTTATTGTTACATTTGCTAACGTGTATTGCGTATGCGTGTTTGTGTTTGTGAAATGTCAAAATGGACCTTTGAAATGTTAAGTTACCTGATGTTGAAGAATGTTAAGATGAGACCTTAACTCGTTAGAAGTTGAAAGCTAAGAGGTTTCTTAAGTTATGTAACTTAAATCTTGTGATTATCCCCCCTTAATAATAGTGAAACTCGTCCAAAATTGCTCTATTGAATTTCAAACCTCGAGCCTGTATGTATATGGAGATCCAGCATAAGAGTCAAGTCATGTAATGTATACGATACGACGATGTAGCGAGCTAATGACATGTTAAGAATAGGAAACTGCATTTATTGAACAATTTACTTAATTATAATACTCAATGTATACGTTGTAGAATGTAAGATTTTGTTTTTTAGTGAGATCTTTATTTTTGTGAAACTTTTTTAAGATTTTTTTTTTTATATTATTGCTTTAGTCTGTACTTAAATACCATATTTTATTAAAGATTCTATGTTATAGCCCGGCTGTACTTACACAAAGATTTATTTTTGGAAACAATAGTTTTATATTAATATACATAATAATAATATTATGATACCGCACAAAGTTAACCATAATATGGGTGTACCAGTTTTTACCAGTAAAATGTATACGATTATATTTTAAGTTAACCTTTAAAGTATTATTCTTGAAGTATTATTTTTGTATTGTGATAAGATATTCGATATTATTTTAGGGAAAGTATTAACTATGAATAATGGTAGATATAGGCGAGAGTCGCCGACCGACAATGTATACGCTGTGTAGTGAGTTAAGTACTGGTAGTGAGAACAGTTCTCTCTGTATAGGTACAAAGAAATGATTATATTGCGCTGATGTCAGATCAAGACTTTTATTAGTACCTTATCCTACAATTGTTGATAAAATAGTCTGATCATTAATTAGGGCTAGGCCACATACGAATGCGCGAAAGCAGAGAAGCGGGAGTTAAAAATTTAGAGTGGGGTCCCCACGGGAATGGTAGGTATTATCACTTTTAAACTTTGATTCAGCAATAGCGGGGTCCTGACTCAACTCAGTTGTCTCACTGCTGTGTTTAATGAAGGGGTCATATAGCGGAGTACGCTTAGGGGCCGCGCTGCTGTCGCTTCGCACCGTTGCCGATGCGCACTTTAAGTGTATCGTACCTACTTTATACTATACTAGATTTTACCCGCGGCTTCGCTCATGTGAAGTTAAATTTTTCCTTACTCCCTCTATTTACTTCCTTAAGGGTTGAATTTTCAAAAATCCCTTAGCGGATGCCTACGCCATTAAACGAGCTATCTGTATGCCAAACAGCCCGATCCGTTTAGTGGGTTGAGCTGTGTGTTGTTATATCAGTCAGTCTGTCACCTTTTTCTTTTATATATATTTATTTAGATAAACGATAAGAGCCACAGGTTGGTCTACGTGAAATAAATAATTTTGATTTTTTTTTTAACATTGAACCTTGTTTTACAAAATGTACAGTACTTAGTAATAATTACACATCGAGGACAAGAGAGAGACAATCGGCCACGGACAGAGACGATGCTCTACGAATCCAAAGCTAGCAAACAATAAGCTTGATGTGTTGTGTTTACTGTCGGGTACTATACACGCTTTTGATGAATTGTTCTTCCGTGCTGCTGCCTCCATTCTTATCTATAGAGTCATCCTATTCTTACACTGCGCTTTGGTGGGACATTTTTTTTAAAAGAATATCAACCAAGTTGAACTTGACTAATATTCTCTTCTCCCCTCCAAATAAGCGGAAAGCTTGTGTTAGGACTCTTAGGAGTGGGTACGACAATAGTGCAACGGGTGGGATTCGAACCTGCGACCTTTCAGTTTTCAGTCTGCACCTTTAACCGTTGGGCTATTGAGGCTTTTAAACATTGGAATCGAACTGTGGACAAGCTGAAACGAAAGACGTGAAGGTGCGTTTGGCTCGTAGGTACGATAAATAAAAAAAAATAGTTTAAATATTCTTCATATTATTTAAGCTGTAATGCATAAGATCAGGTAACCATCTAGAATTTCTTAATTGTATCATAGAATATGAGCCATCTAGATTTTGCTGAAATAAAAGAATTAATGTTGTATTTTCGTTTTGATAGAACTAATAGTGATCGCTTTGTAGTGTTTTATGATAGTATTTTTTATGTGAAGTTTTATTTTCAGCAAGTTAACAGGTACCATGTGCTTCTCTTTTTTCCCATTTTGAACTAGAAAACTTCAATTATTATTATAGTAAGTACTATATCACAATTTTAACTTTTAAACATAACTTATATCATGAAACCGATAAAGGATATCGGTTTAATAAAGCCTGCCATTCCCTTTACAAGTCAGCCCGTTATCATGTCAGACTGCATTATCACTCAACATCAGATGAGATCACAGTTACGGGCTAACTTGCAGTGGAGAGCAATAGCTTAATGAGAAACGATTTATAAAACGACGTTGTCCGCCCTTACATCTCATGTTAACTGGAAAAGTTCCTTAAACCTTATTTATTTATTTAGTACTAGATAACATAAAATAATAAAACATAAACATATATTAATAAAAAATAACTATACTAATAAATAAATAAATTAAGGACGTGCACAAGGACAGCTAACTTATCTCTAAGGATGAGACTTTTTTCTAGTAGCCCTCGAATGTGAGAACAGTGAAGCTTCGACGGTTGGAACAGTTTCAACGTCATGGAAGGCTTATAGTATCATCGGAGATGTGCGACAGGCGATTTATGTTGGTCTTACGTTCACGACAAGCAGTAGAAGTACGAGGTATGATCTCCAAATCATATAACAAAGGTTGTGTATTGTTACAGGATGGTTTTACATCCGCTCGGCTCGAGGAGGTTTACACTTAGTCGCTGACGGCCATATTTTTTACGAAGACGGCGGTTCCCATCCTCGACGAGTAACTTGGAGGTGTGCCCGTTCCTATCAAAAGGCTGAGCGATGTCAAGTGGCTTTGTGTCTGAGGGATGGACGGCTGGTGTATTTCCGGGGATCACACAATCATCCAGCTACGTATAACCCAGCTAAGCACGAATCTAGAAGGTTCGAAGTGGATCCTATGGGGAAGTATAAGATTGTGAAGAGTTGTGCTCCGCGTACTGTAGTTGCTTCACCGGCGGTTTCGGTGCCTGCAGCGCCCCATGCAGCGTTGTTCCTCTAGGCCTGGCGCGACCTCCTGGTTCGTGGTCTGTTGGATAGCAGGCATTGACTGCGTTCTTGGAGAGTCGTTAAAACACCTTTATGAAAGGTGCTAACTATATAATCGTAGTCTTTATTTGGAACCTTATTATATAATATATTTTTTGGTTTTGGGTGATTTGAGGTGAATTGTTACAGTACCTATTGGTACATGTAGGTACCAACCAATCTACGGGATGTCTTCAACCATACCTATAATATACAGGGCTAATTTTAATTCAGCAACAACCTCCCACATATAACTTCTAGGCATAATACTGAACAACATTTGTTCAACGACTTTGCACATAACTCAATAAATTCACCAAAAAAATCTAAGTTTTTGTTGAAGAGTCTGTCATTTTTTTAACTATGTAATGTCTCTTCCACACCTGCGTGAAGCGTCGACTACTAAGTTACTAACCGCGCAACAATTAACGTCCAAAGTTATCGCTTCGTATTTACAAATGCTTTGTGATGTATATTACTAACATCAGGCTGAGCTATCGTCTGCAAGTCCATAATTTCGCGTTTATCGCGAACAGCAAAACGGCTTTCCGCGGCGACAGACGTCATTATCGGACAAGCATTAAGTACCGAATATCGAGTGACGGCGCGTCAAATACGCCACCCATTATTCCCTTTGACACGTGTCGCATAGAGTTTTTAAAATTTTGGAACAGAAAAATAAATATTATTTATTTTTGTATGAAAAAAAAAACTTTTTTATTTTTAGGATTTTTAAAGAGTCGTGGAACAAAAGTTGTTTACTTTGATGCATAGAAGTTACATGTGGGAGGTTGTTGGTGAATTAAAATTAACCCTGTATATATTTTTTTATTACGAGAAAGGCTAGCGCTTGATGACAATCAATGATGGAAAGCATGAGGTCTAGGTTAGAGCGCGCTTGCCAAGTTAATGCTTGTTCACACTTGCCTTGAAATATTAATTTTCTTGAAAATACAGCTTATCTGCTAAATTTTAGTGGTAATAGTTTAACAACAAGTGGAAAAATACAAGTTTCAGTATAGATTTAGAATCTAACATTCCTATCTGTATGGAGAATTAACAAAATATTGTAACATTCACCTTGAAGTAGTATTTCTTAAAGACTGCCTCAGTAGATCTATGCCAAAGTTAAGAATTATTTACATTTTATTTTTATAGTTTTTTTTGTCTATTTGTATTATTTGTACTGACTTGTTATTAGAATTTATAGAGTTCTTAAGACTTTTCTAAATAGGTGACGCTTTGTGGGTATACTATTTTTAGTAATATATAATATATATAAATAAAATACAATAATTAGAAATTTAGACGCCCTTCGGTCGCCTTGTACCAATTGCCTTAGTGGCTAAAATGTAATATTAGAGATTGGAAACATATTCCTACATAGTTTACATCACGAAAGTTGATCATAAAAGTTTTTTTATTTAGCGTCTACACTGCATTGTACACCACCCTTGTAGGAACCCTTGTTATGATAGAGCAGCTGTCGATTGTACTGGTTAAGAGAGATGAATTGATTCCATAACTAGATGGATGGTGGTCTGAATTTTGCTTTTAGGTACCTTCCACCCTGCCACGGAGAATTCGCATTAACCAGGCGTCCACTTTCTTATACTTTAAATATTGATTATTTATTGTTTAATATTCATAAAAGAAAAAATCGGCCAAGTGCGAGTCGGGCCTCGCTCTTTTAGGGTTCCGTTAAAAAAAAATATTTCCATCTACCCATGGAAATATTTTAATTTAATTTTTTTAATTTAATTTAATTTTTATTATTTGTTGTTATAGCGGCAATAGAAATACATAATATGTGAAAATTTCATCTGTCTATCTATTACGGTTTACAGCCCGCTGACAGACGGACGGACGGACAGCGTAGGCTTAGTAATAGGGTCCCGTTGGTACCCTTTGGGTACGGAACCCTAAAAACGTGATTGATTTACTGACCGATCTAGCAAAACTGAAACCACTGGACGGATCGGGCATATAGATAGCTATTACGACGTAGGCATCTGCTAAGAAAGTTTTTAAAAATTCAACCCCTAAGGAGGTAAAATAAGGGTTTGAAAAATTAACCTTAATGTAAGCGAAGCCGCGGACCAAAGCTAACATAATCGTTATAATAATAGGTACTCTGCTTGTTCATCTTGTACAGACGTTTAGAATTTTATATTTGTGTATGCGTAGAACGCAAGAAAACACCCCCATTTCTGTTAAAGGGTTGCGACCCACGAAACTGCACATTAACAACTCGTGAACTTGAAAGCAAACTGTTGCGCAGTCGGCGAACCATACTCAACTTTCGTGACGCAAATTTAAAAAAAAAATTGTAATGTATTTATAATCTATGTACAGCTGGTGTGCAATATTCTCTTACCAAAAAATGTTTAGAAGATATGTATACAAAATATAGCTTTAATGATAGTGTAGCCGTCTTGTTGATGCTTTTTTACAAAATTCTATGACCGCGGCGTAGGGTGCGGCACGACTGATAGACAATGTTATGTATAAATACTCCGATGATATTTATTATATAATGTATTTAGATGTAGAGTATGTAGGATATTACTTTGTAATGTTATAAGTGATGTAACGAAAAATTCATCAAAAGCAAGATTTTTAAAAGTACTGATTCACGAAAATTCTATCTATGAGTACCAATATTCCATACGATTAACGTAAAAGCACATAGATATTTTTATTGAAAATTAAAAAAAAAATTCGATGATACATACAACCTATGTGAACTATTCTTGTGTATGCAACATTTTTATATTTCGTAATTATTATCAATGCTCGGGTTTGTAACAATTTAGACCCTATTTTGTTACATCACTTCTAAATATAATAAAAACTGCAATGATTAAGTAAATTTTGACCATTGATGATCTTATCAAGGCATAGTAAAAACAATATATTTGCTGATATTGTTGGAAGATAGGATTAAAAAGACTAATGGTTTATAATTATTATTACATATCTTCAAATCGACAGCGACATGTTTGATTAAATGTTGATCAAATGTTTGCAACGATTGTAATGATCAAGAATTTCGATTGCGATTGGTTGGTCTTCCTCTTGTCAAAAGTTACATATTCGCGGCAATGTAGATTTAATGTAGGTATCTATATTGGCTTAATAAAACTATATAAACAGGCAATAGTTTTCATATTAGAGACTTATATCTGTTATTTACGTAGATACTACTGTACTAATAGTAATTAATATAATATTATTTTATTACTCTACTTATGCTTTAATGTTGGATTCGTAGTTTTCTTTTTTTATATGCAATTAAAATTGCAGTAGCAATTTTATTTGTGCTGACTATTATGTACCTACACAAAAACCAATGAAAATCTCTTTTTTTTTACGTTTGATGGTAGGTAGCCTAAGTGTGATCCTAAGAATGAATTTATCCTGACTTGAATTTAAGTTAGTTAGTTGAGCATACGAGTAGTATGTAACTTTTTATGGCATCTGCGAGTTAATAAAAGTCAGAAGCATCTTATCTTGGGAATTGTACATGCTCTATTTTGATAGAGATGTTATTAATACAGTCACTAGGGCCGATTTCACCAACGTAAAGAGAGCTTATCCGAGCGTAAATTTTATATTTTGACAGCATTTTCAATACAAAAACACCCAATTTATTCCTAGGATAAACGTCACTCGACGTTGGTGAAATCGGCACTATCATCATCATCATACCGCAGTGACAAGAATAATATCGCAATTCAATTATTTTTGAAAATTGTAATGTTGCGTTTTGAAAGTGACAGAAAAAAATATTTTGATTGCATTTCACAAAAAAAAAATCTCTTACCATCTGTCAGAGAGGGTAGAATAAAATTGTTACTAAAATATTTATAGTTACGCCACGCAAATATTGGATGTATCCGTATTTATGTTATTTATAATATTCCTTTTCATATTATATTATAATATTATGTACAGTTTATGTCATACTATGTACATGTAATGGTGGCAATATTTTTGTTTATATTTCATAAATCAATGGTATTGATGCATATTTTTTATTTTAAACAGCTGCCTAAGTTTTCTAAAAGTTCTAACATACAGAACTTGGGTACGACCATTTATTATTTAAAAAAATTAAAGAGTTGTGACAAGGTTTGTATGAAAGGTGTTCATAAAATTACTCATAAATAAACTCTTATTGAGGCTGTAAGAATCGGATCCTTACGAGGCATTGGTGTTAAACGAAAGCTGCTGCAAAAGCGAAACCATAGCGAAAAAGCATATTCTAAACAAAAAATAAGCGAAACAATTTTTTCGCTCTATGGTTTCGCTTTTTACATTTGACTATGCATCTATCTAGATATAGTTAAATGATAACAATCTGATGTGTTATAGTTCTTGCAATTCACGAGGGCGACTGACTTATGGTTGGTGTGTGTCGTATCTGTAAAGTTTGAGCGAGCGCAATGCTCGCGCCTGCCCGCTCCCAGCTGGGCTTTGACAGGCACGCACACTTATGCAATGTGCATGTACACGAAGTAACCACAAGTAAAGCTCACTCGCCTTCGTGAATTGCAAAAACACAGTCTTAAATGTCTTAGTCCTAAAACGGCTTAGGCACTTCGGCAGAAATCTATAGATCACACACTCACTCAACTCAGACTCAAGATAGTGTTAAAACGAGACAGATTTATGTCATGACATTTTTGTGTCTCTGTCTTGAATCTGAGCAGAGCGAGAGTATGATTTTTATATTCCAGCCATAGAAACAATGAAGCTCGAAAAAAGTGTTTCACTGTAAAAGAAACACAATTAGGTTCTACGAAACTTGGAATCTGTTGAAACTGCAGAAACGTGCCTTTGAATTTATAGTGATGTTGTAAATGAAGTCGCAACAGAACTGAAAGAAAACCAAAAACTTTTACCTACACAGGATCACAAGTTGAGGAAATGTGTTTCTTTACTTAACATTAAGGAGTACGGAAACAAAGTTATACTCTAATTTTTATTCTGATGTATGAGGGCGGAAAACATCAAAGTTTTTGGTTATTTATAACTACACTATACGCACTAGTACGAAAAACTCATATCTCCGTAAGTCCACTAGTACCAGCTACAAGTCCTATTTGATTTGAAGGGACAATATAGTCATGTTTAGGATATTCTTAAAAATTAAAAAGCAGTCATAGATTTGAGTAAAGAGCTTGTTTAAAAACTCGGGCGCCGCCGCTATGTGAGCTGTGGCTCTTTAGGTGTAGAGACATGGAGCATTATCTAGTATCTCAATGTGTGAGCGACATGTTTTTTATTATACTCTATTGTGTATTAATTTTTAGGATTGCGTTTAGGTGTACTGATATCTGGCTCCATTTCCTAATTTTTGTTATGTTCCCAAATATTTTTTCCGGTTTGTTAAATTTTATTATTTTAATTTCTTTTCCCATGCCATCTCTGCGCAGTATTACCACCTCTGGGAAGCAAACACGTCCACGAGGAAGATCAGCTGTTGAAGATGGCCGGTTTCTGGTACAAACTTGACGCGTGTTACAAGTCGAAGAGGCGATGGATCTGCGCTAGAGGCTGTGGAGCGAGGATACACACGATTGGCAAGAAGCTAGTGTTTGAAGAATTGAGGCATCGATGCAAGAGTTACAACAACCACACTGTATAGTTTTACAGCCCTCTACATCTTGAGAGAGGGGGCTTATGTCTAGTAGGGTTAACATACGCCACGAGAAAACTTTGCCTAAACCCTTTTCTCGTAATACTAGCAAAAAGCTGAGCTTTGTAAGTTATTCGTTATAAAATTATATTTTTTTTGACAGATAACACATCCGGATATGAAGTTCAATTACTATGTTAAATCACAAATGTATAAGCGTGATAGTTTTTCAGTAAAGTGTACCACAAAATGCTCAGGTTGTGGGATAGTGATAGGTCTCGCTCCGCTCGCCCTAATAGAAATAACTAGTGGTTCGCCCCGAACTGAGACCTCGCGGTAACGGTATCCCATGATTATTCATTCAATCGATACATGATAACCAAAACTGACATTATTATTATGCCCGTTTTCACCAAACATACCTAAATCATCCCCTAAGTAGGAGTCTCTTAACGTAGGTAGCTCCTAAATACAATCCTAAGTCCTAACATCCGTCCCAATATCCTTTTAGGTGTCCCGTACAGGATCGTGATAAATAAGTTGACAGAAAACATCAATCACCTAACTTATAGGTAGCCCGTAAAGGTTAGGGAACGTTAGTGAAAACATTGAATTATTATGTAGGTACTAACGAGTGAAACCGGGTTACGGGCATCTGTACAAATCGTCATCTATCGACGCGAATAGAAAATATACAATATTTAACTAAAATTTAACTAATAAATAATTTTAATTGAATAATATGGTACAAAAAAAATTACAATACAATTATTGTATTATAATAAGTAACTAAATAATAATGGTCGACGCAAAACTGTTTTTGGGATAGGTCGTTAGTCGTAACTCGTAGTTCCATGGGAATAGTTACTGACTGCGCCATCTATTAGCATTATTGTGAAGCTATGTTGATGCGATATGAATTACTGATGTACATTAAAAATTAAATAATCTCGTTTCTTTATAATATTCATATAATTTTAGTATTTGTTGTTCAAGTACAGGATATAAGTGACCTAAAAACATAAAATCAGTTTGAAAATCCATAGCGGATTTTCCTAGAGAGCGTCTTCAAGCGAGCGTATAAAATCGCCACTTTGAAAGCCCCCCATTTCGTCAATTTTAAGGGAAAAATTAAAAAAAAAATATTTTTGTACTCAGTTCAAAATTATCTTTAAAATGATACGTAACAATTTTATGTAACGCGATATTTTTTTTTTACTTCGCATTCGCTTCTATGAGAGCCCCCCTGAAATAAAGATTTTTATAACTTTTTAAGCCATTTTCGGCTGGAGGCCATCGGTTTACATATTATATCTAAATTTGAAGTAATTACGTTCAGTAATTCAAAAGTTATAAGGCTCTGACAGACGGACGGACGGACGGACGGACAAGTGCAAATCGCTCTAGTTAACTCAGAGACCTCGCTTCGCTCGGTCAATAAGGATAATTGTGCGTTCTGACAGTTTTTGTTTTGAAAGTCTGCCAAAATATCAAAACCCTCGGATAAGATTTATTTTACGTTGGTAAAATCGGCCCTTAGGCTAGTTTCACACGGCAACACACCACACGTTTTTGGAACATAAACTTTATCCTCCAAAAAATGTGCGGTGTTTTGCCGTGTGAACCTAGTCAAGAGTTCCACATGAGAAAATGGGTACATAGACATAATTTTTTCGTTGCGCGCATTGTTAGTCCTAATGGGTTGTGGGACAGTAAGACTTACCTATCTATTATTTACAATTTACAAGTGATTGATTTCCCAGGTAAAAATTACCTATATTATTATGTCAGTAGTAGGTAGTTTGTAGCCAGCCACACGTGATAATATCTTCGTTACAGGCATGATATCATATTTTTATTATTTTTTCAAGTTATCTCGATTGTTAAGCCTTCTGTATTAACTTTATGTTGAAAAAACTTATCACACTTTAAATATACAGATTTTTTAATGTAATTATCTAAATTAGATGAATGTGTTAAGCAAAATAGTTTTTATACGATTTGTTCAATCAAAATTAGTAAACATCGGTATCTTTTACTTTTGTTGATTTGTAAGTATTTATTAATGTTAATTTTATCAAAATCAATGCGATATTTAGAAAAAAAATTAAGAATGAATAAAACTTTTTAACTAGTAGGTGCCTGTGTAAGGGATGGGTAAAACTATGTAGTTTGATTTTTAAAACAGTCTGTAAGTCAGTTATTTTAACTGTGTATGTTACTTTCATGTTGAAATGTCGGAAAATGTATGTATATATTTTTTACTTATTTTAATAGCACTTGTTGAATGCACGGCTAAGTTTCATCTCATGACATTAAAGCTTTAAAAATATAGATAAAAGAGTAGAGATTTTGCTGAAAGTTAACCGTAAATCTAAGTAATACTTATGGTAGATATAAATTTACGGTTAACTCACCAAAATCTAGAAAAAGTCTGTCAAAACTGAATTTAGTTAAAGTTTATTTAGCCGTGGTGATATAGCTTTGTTTGCTAGAAAAAATGTCATATAAAATGAAGTTATTAACTACTCATTTTCTTAACGCGTATGAACTATAGCGGAACCTAAATGTAGGTGTTCTTATTCAAGCCCACTTGTTAGCCGTAAAAGGCAGTGAGTGGTATGCGCATAATTAATTGTAGCTTGTGAATGATCTAAGAACGGTCAACAACTCCGTTACTATTTTAGTTCTAGCTACTATTCGAATAGCCATTCCGAACAAAATGTGAATACATTTTTAAGCCAATTAAAAACTTTCGATCGCCCGATAGTTTCGTCGTTTGTAATCAATGTTTTTTTAAAATCTACGTTTACGTTCGTAAACTATTCGAACGTAGACATAAACGATTTATGCTGGACGTACTTTGCCCACTTACCGAACGAGCCTGGCTGTGCCGCACGCGCCGCAAGCTTAGTACTGTGTAGTATTTATACGATGCGGAACATGGCTAAAGTAATATCTAAAACGACTGAGTGACCAGGACGTCCGGTGTATGTCCGGTAAAATGCATCTATATTATGTTTCCATACTGGAAAAGAAATGTGAACACTTGCACCAAGCCTACTTATTTACACTCGTTTACATAAACCAAAAATGTATTTACCAATTGGTAAATACTTTATACTTTAATACTCGATTATTTAGATTAAAAATTCGATTTTCAATTTTATGATTTAGATTAGATAGAGTTAATGGAAGTGGCTGGTTACAAGACTTTTGAATTTTTTGTAGCGTAATAATGCGTAAAAACGCGGCGCTTGCGGCTCGTCTCGACGTAATGTGGAAACAGTTTTGTGATTCAGCCCAAATAATATCAACAATCATCTGTAGTTTTGCGTAGAAGGTAGAACGGTTGATTGAATTGTCAAAGGATATTAACTTTTTGCTTAACTTTAAGTACTAAATTAAGTTTTAAACTTTTAAACGTATTGTAGATATTTGTCTTAAGTATAATTCAAACCCACCATTTTGAGTATAAGAAATGTCTCTTTTACAGTTATACTGTTTTTTATTTGGTTGGCAAAATGATATTTAAAAAAATATTAATTTATTAACATCAATAAATTGTTAAATTACTTAACTTTTTGCTTAACTTATTATTAGTTAAGATGTTAAAGTATTTTTAATTATTCATATATTTTATTTACATGTATTTAGTTATTAATAGAAAATTTCATATATACAATACTATAAACCTAAATTTAATTCTAAAATTAAAACTAAAATAAAAACTAATTAAAATCTAAAACTCCATCCAAGCCACCGCAGTGTGGCATAGTACCCAAGATGCTGGCAGCATTACCTCTTTGGATGGCCAGGCTAATCCTTTGGCCAAGGTAGCTGCCAGCTCTTGGATCCCCGGTAGACTCGATCACCTTTTTTGATATCTCTAAAAAAAGTGCGCGAGCCTCCGGGCCCCACGGCCCCAGGGTCTCTACACCAAAAGGCGCAAATATGAAACCACTGTCAAGTTTCTCATATTTGCGCCTCTTAGCCTGTTCGGCGCTAGTAGCCGCTGCACCCGCCACAGAGGAGGTCGCATGGATGTGGGAAGCAGCTAGAGTATCTACACAGGTGGCATCCCACACAAGCGACCTCCCTGTCCTCCAAGGAACAAGCGTCATACCATCAGGTCTCCTGCCATCACTACGTGCCAAACCAATAGGTTCTAATACAGCTGGCACGTGAGCAGTAGCAAGAGACCTGCGGATGATGTCGTTGAGGGCATTGTGGCGGGAGAAACTACCAGCGCTCTTCGAACAGGAGAGCCCGTGATGACCGTAAGCGTCGACGTGGTCACCGCAGTGGCAACGGTGAGGCTGGGTTATTTTGGCGCCAAGCCTAAGACCAACTACCACTGCAAGAGTGGCGTGGTTTAAAAGAGTGCCCAGATTAGCAGAAGGGATAGCATGGAGCCAGTGTCCGGATTCTTTCGCAGAGACAGCGAGAGTTTTAATTTTAGAATTAAATTTAGGTTTATAGTATTGTATATATGAAATTTTCTATTAATAACTAAATACATGTAAATAAAATATATGAATAATTAAAAATACTTTAACATCTTAACTAATAATCTGTATACCTAACTTAAATCTTAAATAATAACAAAAAGCTTGTATCTTTTTATTAGTAAGACTGTATAAATTGTTAAATTACTTAACTTTTTGCTTAACTTTAAGTACTAAATTATGTTTTAAACTTTTAAACGTATTGTAGATATTTGTCTTAAGTATAAATCAAACCCACCATTTTGAGTATAAAAAATGTCTCTTTTACAGTTATACTGTTTTTTATTTGGTCGGCAAAATGATATTTTAAAAACAATTAAATTATTAACATCAATAAATTGTTAAATTACCTAAGAAAGACCAGTCTTTCTAAATTCTGAGGCTTCGGTGTAACTTTTCAAGTTTACGTTAACTGTTCCGTAAAGACGTGTAGTGAGATGTCAAATCATGACGATTATCTCAAACATTTTCTTCCGTACTAAAGTTACACTCAAGGCTTTGTACAAACACGTTTAAGGATCATCGTGCTAGTGATTCAAAATTAACATTAATACCATGTTGCAGTGCAAGTCATTCCGAGCGATAAAGGCTACCCGAAGTTGGTCCTAGACGGTTACTACTATCGCCCTCATAACGCTTACCGGAACCAGCCCAAAGTGCTATGGTACTGCGCCGCCAGGAATAGGTACCAATGTGTGGCGACATTGAGGACGTACCACCGGGAAGTTATTGCAGTGGAGGGGAAGCACAACCACCCTCCGCGCTGACCGGGTGACGCGCGTGCGTCCGTGCCACGTATGCGCCCGCTCAACAGCATCAACCGCCTCAACGATCTCAACAGACTCAACGGCCTCAACAATCTCAACCTTTTCGAGATCTTCCGGCTCTATGGCGAGAGATTAGCTAGGAATGACGTCACGTCTAATGGCGTTGGTTCCACTGAACCAACTCAGAGTGACTAGAGTTATGTACTAGTGTCTGTCTGGTTTCGAAATAACTTTTTACTGAATCAATTTTGACTGGACTTGCTCAGGCAGGGAGAGGATTATGCCATCGATCGATGGGATTATACAAAGAGCGATCTAGGAAGCTTCTTATCCCGGCAATACTTTAATTCTCGCGTAAAAAATGAAGCTGTTATACTAGGGATATAAATCCGTGATATTAGGGAGAGTATAAGGAGCATACATTTTAATTGTTGCATCGACGACGATTTTGACGTTTGTATTCTTACTAGTAGGGAGTAAGGACATCAGGTATTTTTGATTCCGGGAATAAAACCACGAGTTTTTAAAAATCTAAATGCACACGAACGTATCGCGTGGTACCTTCTATTGTAGTCATGTTTTCACAGTCAGATACTGTAATGTCTCTGAATACTTGAAAAACATCTTAAAAATTAAGTGACTGGTATTTGGCATTTGGTTCATATAGTGATTGTCACAACACTTGTTACAAATCTGAATTTATTTATTAATTGGTTACACAAATCAAGAGTATTCTAGTTATCTATTTTACAAATATTCCGTTATTTAAAAGAATTTGCCTTTGCTCAGTTATGAAATAATCATAACAAGTACTATGTACGAATATTTAATTTTATTTATTAGTCTTTTAATATTATTTTGAAGTATTAATTATTAAATTACTAAAATGAACTTTTATAAATGTTCTCTTATTTTAAAAATCATTGTATAATTATTGCTGTTATTTAATAACGTACTTTAGTCTGGAGTTTGTAAGCTATGTTAAGTATGTACATATTCCTATATTCCAACTTGTTACAAAAAAAAATGTACCAATACCCATCGTATAATAAATAAAATTTGTTGTAAATAATATCTTGAAATACCCAATTGGAAACTGAAAAATGTTTATGAAGTTGTTTGTTTCATTTTTTTGTTATACTATACAGTTGTCGTCAATTGCAGTAGTCGCTCATTTGCTGCAAAAATGTTTAATTCACAGATAAATTATAATTTTACCACACATTTTTTGAAAAAAAAAAAAAAAAAAAAAAAAATGAAATAAAAAACTGATAATTTGAGATTAAGTGGTAAAGAGTTGCAGCAAATGCGCGAAGTAGAGTAACGATTAGATTATTATAGTATAAGTAGTTGTTGTATTCTGTAGCATGCTGATGTTGTACGATGGGTTCAGAGTCCGCGCCGGCTGTGTACGTGCCCTCGAGGACCGGGAAGTCTCTTCTGCTGCATGACGGCTACACGTTCTATCTGAAGAACTTGCAAGCTCACGGGCGCAAGCAGTGGTACTGTTCTTCACGAGATATGGCAGGCTGTCGCGCTGACGTCATCACTGCCCCCTCAAGATTAAGGGACGGCGATATACTCTTCCTGGTGCGCGGGAGACACATCCACGCTCCCCCAAGCTACTATTTCACACCTGATGGCAAGTATGTAAGGCGTAAGGACGCCTATCACAGATACAGGTAGCAAAACGGTTTGACCCTTCTCGCAGTAAGGTAGTATAAGAAATATTTTTTACAATCAATTTCTATTTCAATTTTTTTTTTAGTTGATCAATTTTTTTTGTGAAAAATTGTTCAAAATTAAGTTCTTTACAAAAAAGTATTTCTAAAAGCTTTAGTTTTACAAATAACATCACTTTTTTTGCTTTTTGAATTTTTGAGATTATTTGTCTTTATTTAAATATATTTTTTCCCTATTTTATTCATTTAACCGTCTTGAAAAATCACATTTTTTTATTGCTTTTATTTTACTTATTAGATATAGATTTTCTTGAATGTTTTTTTAACTAAAAATGCAAATACTAGGTACTTAATGCAAAAAAATCAGAGATACAATTTTTTACATTATGGTTACGTGTGATATTCATATCGTGGTTATTATTTTTTCGCCTAAAATAATTATTTTAATAGCGGAAATATCTTTCATATTAAATTTTTTCACTAACGTTTTTTACGCAAATAATAATAAAGAAACATATATAAACATAGTTTATACTCAGTAGTTAAATTACTTAGGTATATATTTGAACTTTGTGTATTTAGATCGATAAATCGATGTTTTGTTTTGGAGACTTAAGTTGTGTTAGTTAAGTTTGATGTTACTTAAAATGTACAAATATCCGTATTAAACTCAGAAGAGCCTTATCTTTTATGAAATATTGATTAGAGTTATGGAAGAATTAATTTCTTCCATTCGAATAAAATGAATAAATGTGTTGATAGACTAAATTTGTTAACGACTAACATTCTAGGAAAAAATTAAATGATTTGAACTCTTTAAGATATTGTGTTTTGGTTTCATTTCCTCAATATAGCGTAAATTCAAGGGTGAGCAGAGGCCTCCCCAAAATCTTTCATAATCTCCCGTCTCTTCCTATTTTGTGTTTTTGTTAAAAATTATTCAAATAATGCAAATAAAATGCTCAGTATTAATGATTTTAAACTTATACCGTTAACGAATTAATTATGTACTTATAATGTACATAAAATAGGTTAATATTATACCTACTCGTTTTAAATACACATTATTTATTACTAGTGGACCCGCCCCGGCTTCGCACGGGTAGGCTACAAAACAAACACAATGGTATAATCATCTAGGGCCTGGAGGTTAATGACAAAGTCTATGTCTATGGCTAAAACTCTCATTTATATATGAAATGCCTGTATTCGATCGTTGTCCTTTATGTGAGTAACTTATGCTGCTACCCGTGAAGCATTATGTCCTCTATCTCCTATAATATTTATCAGATCTTCATCAAAATTAGACAAACTATGCCTGATATTATACACTTTTAAATAAAAAAAGAATCATTAAAATCGGTTCAAATTTGACGGAATTATGAAGTAAAACCGATTAAAACTTTCATCCGCTATCCTGGAGGAACCTTATTGTTTATCAGGATAAAAACTATCCTATATGTTGACCCGGAGTATCACCTTCTACTATACCAAATTTCATACAATTCCGTTCAGTAGTTATTGCGTGATGCCCAGACAGACAGACAGACAAAAATTAAATAAAAATCTGTTTTGGGATCAGTATTGATAATAAAGCATCCCCCGGTTTAAATTTTCAAAATAGATTAAATGTACAGAAATCGTCCAGTTACAGTTTTATTATAAGTATAGATATAGATGGCATTATACTTTTGTATCATTGGGGTTAAAGCCATTTCTATCCATATTACCAAACTAGGTTAAGGTTAGTGGATGTAGACTTATTCTACATCATCAGGTGAGATTTTATTCAGGAAGTAGACATTTTAATTTTAAGAGCAAGAGTCATTGAGTCACGAAAAGAATAAATGCAATCTTATTATAATTTTATTGGCATACCCCTTCCAGGTTAGCCCGCTTCAATATTAGACTGCATCGGCACTTTCCACCAAGTTAGAACTGTGTTCAAGGGCTAACTTATCAAGAAGTTTACTTTTAATACTAGTAATTTAATATTCAATTTCTTTCAAAGAAACATGAAAAAGATATCTTTAAATATAAGTATTTACCTAATGAATCCAAACTAATATTATAAATACTAATATTAAATTCAAAAGTTACTTTAATTGCTAAACCGTGGAACCGATTTCGACATTTCGATAGCTTGCATTATGAGCAAGGGACTATAGGCTACTTTTTATATTTATAACTAGTAAGGAACGTAAAGATATAGCTGGTCTCTCTGTTGAACGCACAATTGAACTTTCTTGTGTGGAGCTGGAGCGTTTTATTATAGCCTGTGTATACCGGCCCCCCTCAGGTGATTATAAACAATTTGAAGATATAATGGAGGACGTTTTGAAGCGATTGTGTGTGTCCACAAAAAAGATTATAGTCTGCGGTGATTTCAATGTAAATATTCTATTGGAGAACTCGATCACTGTCAGTTTTCTAAACTTATTTAAATGTTTTAATTTAATTAACTCCTTTTGTGCGCCAACTCGAATCACAGAAATTTCGGCCACTTGTTTGGATAATATTTTTTGCAGCGGTGATATCGTCCTGGATAAAGCAATAATTACCAATTTGAGGTCGGATCACTGTGGGCAACGAATAACAATTTCAAACAAAGTAAACAAAGACAAAAGAATTGTTAAGTGTAGACCCATAACGGAAAATAAGTTGGCGAGATTTAAAAGTCAAATTTCTGCCAAACTTCCAACTCTAGCTTATAAAAAAGGTAACCCAGACAATCTTTACACTAGTCTCTTCAAGACAATAGACACTGAATTTAAAAAAACATTTAATCTTAAACAAATAGATGTCAATGGTAAATTAAAGTTCAGTGAGTGGGCTACTGTAGGTATTTACAAAAGTAGAGATAGACTTTATGAGCTGTATGAAGAGAAGCAATTTAATCGGTCCCCCATCTTTCTTGAAAGCGTGAAATCGTATTCTAAATTGTTTAAAAAAGTATGTATTCATGCAAAAGCGCTACATATCAAAGAGAGAATCGTGAAATCTGACAATAAAATAAAAACCACGTGGAACATAGTCAACGAAGAAACTGGTAAAACTAAACCACGTGATGTTAACTTTGAAATTATTGTAAATAATGATAAAATAACTTCTGACATGGAAGTTGCAAATACTTTCGTAGAATTTTTTCAGAACATTCCTGTTCTGCTAACAGATTCTCTAAACTCCTCACCTACTGCAGCTCAGAGTTTATTAAGGGGCAACGTCAAAGAATGCAATGTTTTCTTCGAGTTCAAATTTATTACTGCATCTGAGGTTATCAAAAATTTTAAGTTGTTGAAAATGAAAAAAACGGGAGATCTGTGGGGTATTTCCGTGAAAGTTATATCTAATATAATTAATGACATTGCTCCTTACTTAGCCGTAATTTTTAACGAGTGTGTTGCCCTAGGTACCTTCCCAAATTTAATGAAACATGGTAAACTTATTCCTTTATTCAAATCAGGCAGTAAAACCGACCTTAATAATTACAGACCTGTTTCAATCTTGCCGACTCTAAGCAAAATTTTTGAAAAAATTATTCTTAATCAACTAGTAAATCATTTTAATGTAAATAATTTGCTACATCCTGAACAGTACGGCTTCACGAAGGGTCGAAGCACCACTGATGCAGGTGCTAAGCTACTTGAACATATTTACGATGCCTGGAAGCGTTCACAGAATGCCATTGGGGTATTTTGTGACTTATCTAAGGCCTTTGATTGCGTTGATCACCAAACTCTTTTACTTAAACTTAGACATTATGGCATCAGAGACGTTGCACTTGATCTCATTGCCTCTTACCTTAATGATCGAACTCAAAGTGTATGCGTAGGTGACGTGAAATCGCGGGGTTCATCTGCTCTGTTGGGTGTCCCACAGGGCTCTATCTTGGGTCCTTTTCTATTTTTGGTATATATTAATGACCTACCATATCATGTACGCGATGCTTGCAATATTGTATTGTTTGCAGATGATACATCTCTAATATTTAAAACAGATAGAAACAAAGTAAATTTTGACGATGTAAACAGTACGTTATCTCAAATATCGCGTTGGTTTACTGTTAATAATTTGCTCCTGAACGCCAAAAAAACTAAGTGTTTAGAATTTATTGTACCTAATGTAAAGAAAATTGATAAATCAATAAAATTAAACGGAGATAACCTTAAAATTGAGAACTCCACTGTTTTTCTGGGGGTGACCTTGGATAGTAAGCTTCAGTGGGACGCTCACATTGAGACATTAGCGGGTAAACTCAGCTCAGCTGCCTATGCTGTCAGAAAAATCAGACAGTTTACCGATGTGGAAACGGCTAGGCTTCTCTACTTCGCCTACTTCCATAGTGTAATGTCCTATGGAATCTTATTGTGGGGCGGAGTAGCTAATATTGAAACTATTTTTATATTGCAGAAAAGAGCCGTTCGATCTATCTATAAACTCGGTTCGCGCGTATCTCTTCGTGAAAAGTTTAAAGAGATTGGGATACTTACAGTAGCTTCACAGTACATTTATAATAATATAGTCTTTGTGAGACAAAATATTCATCTGCATAAACAAAGGGGCGATGCACACAATCGTCTTATTAGAAATCGTCATAAACTAGAAATACCATCATGTCGCCTGCGTAAAGTGCAAAAATCCTTTGTGGGGTTGAGCGTACGCTTATATAATCTGATTCCGAAGGAATTGCTAGATTTGCCACTGCACAAATTTAAAGAATGCGTAAAAACTCACTTACTGAGTCGCGGTTATTACAAAGTTAATGACTTTCTTAATGATAAAGTTGCATGGGATCTTGAAAAGAGTATTTGAATAGTAATAGTACTGTATTAGATTAGATAAATTCGATGTCTTGACATGGGTAGTCGAGTATGTCACACTCTCTTTAACGTTTCTGTAGGTGGTGTCGTGTGGTGCGGGTTGTTACGTTCCCTTAAATATGGTTGAGCGAAGCAATGGCTGGATCATGCGTCATGCTCGTGAACGGGTGCCACCGTCGGAAGCGGGGCTGCTGGTCTGCCAGTCTTGACATGTATTGAATATTGTACTTATGTATTTTTGGAGTTGTTCTATAAATATTATATCATCGTATTGTTGGAAATATTCTATTCTAACAAGTTGCATGGGGTAAATCGGCATGGCATCCAGCTGCCCACAAGATATTATAAAAAGTTATTAAAATGTAAATACATATTACCTACAAAAAATATTGTAAAATGTGTAATTTTGAAAAGAGCAACTGCTGAGTTTCTTGCCGGTTCTTCTCAGCAGAATCCGCTTTCCGAACCGGTGGTAGAGTCATGACTTGTCATAAGCGCCACAGGTTGGCCTACATGAAATAAATGATTTTGAATTTGAATTTGAATTTATCTCGGTAAATCAATGAGGTTCCATCGGATTAAAAACACTAAACCTTCTCTGACAAAGTCGCAAGAATAGAAACTACTAAAGAACTAGTGTACTTTAAAATATTATTTGAACAGTCACTCAAACGTATTCAATGAAATCCATAGAAAACTCATTTAACATAATATGCCAGCTTCCAACATGAAATCTATCACCCCGCGGTTTTGGCGTCCGCGGTTTGTTCTGCGTAGTTTCCCCATTGCAATATCAGTTGTAACTTGTATGGGGGCTATAAATTGCGCAGTTGTGACGGATCAATACGAGGTACAAAGTTATGAAAGAAGAAAGTTCGGCAGGGCATGGGGATCGCATGGGCGTACCGCTGTCTCCCGGCTACAGCCTAGTTCCGCCCTGTATGCCCTAATTCTGACTTACGTCCCTTTCTTGTCTTATGAATGTTTGCGTAGGCATGAGGAAAATGCGCGACCTCCTTTTGCCTCCATATTTTATATTTGGAGATGCCTAACTGTTATGTTATGATGAGCGATTTCATAGACGTGAAACCGAACGTAACTAAACCGTTGCGATCGCCATATTGGATTTTAAGTTTTTACGAACGACGGGCATTTTCCAAACTCAGAAATAAGTAAATATAATCTGGCTAACAAAACATACTAGGATTAATTAAGGATTTAACAGCAGGTTTTGAAATAAAACACGTTTCTGTTTACTTATCAATATTTTGAAATAAATTATGATTTTACAAAAATTTTTTGTTTATTTGCAATTAATTTATTTTTGTTGTTTAAGTTCTATTCCTTGTGATTGCTTTATTATTTAGTTATTATAAGTTACTTAAAGTTTACAGGTTTGAGTAAGAGTTTGCGGATTACTCAAAAGTCACTGGAACTTCGTCATCCTTTGGTAAGCAACGTGCTTCGAGTTAACCTCCAATTTACGAAACACTTTCGTAAATTTTAAAAGGGCTATGACTATTGAGAAAGATACACGTGCTTCTAACACTATGCGGCTCGCAGTTGCATAATTATGAGTATTTACATTTTACATTCAAGGCTTTAAAGTTTGTATCCATGTTTTCCGACTAGATTTACTTACGGATGGGAATTAGAACATTTCTGAATCAACGTTATGTACTTATAATATACCTACCAGAGGTGCGATGGTCTAAAGTTATTCCATTGATCGTACTCGTATTCGATGATATTAGCGTCAAAGTAAAATAAACCATAACAGCATTGAATTACAGCTCAATATCGTGTATGCATTGCATGCATGCATGATACGCTCCATAACGCTCCATGTTAAAATCGGTTGTACTGAATTTGTGACTTTAAATTAATACAATCAAGGATTATTTTACTTTGATCGAATACAAATACGATCAATGGAAGAACTTTTACACAATTGGTACCCTGGTTTACAACGATAATTTAAGAAGAAAGAAATTACGATTTTAATACGATTGTCAACTCTATTTTCTGTCAAAACAGGCTATCTGAATGCCAAAGAAACGTCATGACAGCAGATTTTGCCTGTGTGTTTTAGATGCCCCGCCACGTTCAGAGATTGATTTGTTCAGACGTTGTGGATTTAATAAAGTTTCCAGCGTTTTAACGTTGATTTGAAACAAGGATGAGACAGTACCATGCTGCGAATAAGATTTATCTTAAAAAAACATGACCTTTCTGGCGCAGTCGGCTGAAAATGTCATTATTGAATTATATCACTACCGTATCACTAACTGTAAAGTTATAATCGCTGCCCAGTAATAATTTTTTCTTCAGCACTATTGCCTTCCTGAAGAATAATTCACAAGTAACGAACCGAACGAAGTACCTAGAGAACTTTTGCCATGAGACCTACCGAAGGCCCTACGGCGGCAGTGACCATCTCGCACTGGAAAGTGTAGTGTTAACAGCACCCCATTAGGTAGACTCGTTAATGACTGACCAAATTACAGAGTCGCTGGGTACAAGCGTCACAAGACCGCGGCATATGGAAGACTTTACAAGAGCCTCACGTCCAACTGTGGACGTCTATCGGTAGACAAAGAATATTTTTTCGGCATTTAGGCAACATCTCCTTTATTATCCTAGCCTACTAATATTATAAATGCGAAAGTTTGTGAGGATGTTTGGATGGATGGATGGTTGCATGGATGTTTGTTACTCTTTATCGCCACAACGAATGAACCGATTTTGCTGAAATTTGGAATGGAGATAGCTCATACCCATTAACACATAGGCTACTTTTTATCCCGGGAAATTACAGAGTTCCCGCGGGAATTAAAAAACCTTAATCCACGCGGACGTAGTCGCGGGCATCATCTAGTAATATAAATAAATCGAGAAGAATAGGGCTATAGAAAAGCTAAAGGCTTTCATAAATAGGGGAAATGTAAACGCTAACTGGCGGTGGTATTCGCGGGGCGGCGGGTGATAGCGGGCCGGTGGTGGGTGGTAGTGGGTGGTGGTGGGTGGTAGGTGTGCACCACCAGGCGCGCGTCGAGGCATGCGCGTCTAGCGCGCAGTTAGCCCAATCGATACCAGCATCCCAGGCACAGCCTCCTCTGTAGGTACATACGCAATAACTTCCGTGTTTTATGAATGCCCATTGATATCTCAATTTGAAATCCCAAGATATCCTACATTTTTCCTAAGAAATGAACGCAAAAAAATTACCCATGTTACTACTGGTAGTAGCTGTAAATGACACGGGTAAGTAATGAGGAATTTATGTCTGGTGGGCGGCTTTGGCCTTGGCTATTTTCGACCCTACCTCAAAGATGTACCGCCAAGCGATTTAGCATTCTGGTACGTTGGCGTGTAGAGGCCGATTAGGATGGGTTGAATGTACACTGCCTTATTCCTTCCAACTTAGACCTATTAATTATCTTAGATTGCATCATCACGTATCATCAGGGGTTATCTCACAAAAAAAAATACACGGCCTTGGTTTCCTAGAGAGTCATGGTCATTAATATACTACATGAGATCGAAGAATCCAAAATGCCAGCCGATGTATAATATTCACTGCAGAGTCCTTTACCTGTAATGTTTACAAATTAATTATTTTTTGTTTTATCTGGAAAGTATTTTAATGATGCTGAATTAAATTATAGTAATTAATTATTAGCACTCATTAATTACTATAATTTAATGACAATAATATATTATCTTGATTTTTTGATCAATTTATTATATCTTGGTTTTCTATATCAATGTCCGCCATAAAAATAATTTTATTTTTAACTAGGGTTGCCACTTGCCATATGTTTGAATTTTCTTTTTATATGAATATGAATACTGCTATAATTTTTTAAAGTCAGTACTAAATATTATTTAAAGTTCGCTGAAACTTGACATCGACGTGTGAGATTCAAAGTATAACTTTGAAATACCGATCACCTTTGTAAAGAGTAGATACGTATACCTAAGTTTTAAGTGTAGACTGCTTTACTGTATCAAAACTGTTAAGTTAATTTACTTGAAAGTGTCCTGTTTAAGAAATTAATCAAAATATCGACTAATATATGAGTAACTCACGTCCAACTCAGTATTTTGATTAATTTCTTAAACTGGTCACTTTCAACTAAAGATTTTTATGTAAACCTGTGAAGATGATAATGCCACTGGCGCAATTAGAAGGCCATGAGCTTACTTTGTCGTATTAGCTTACAAATTGCGAAAAACCAAATTAAATTGGAATTTCGTGGGCAGACCCTTGTCCATAACCTTAAGATCTGATGTGGGATTTTCTAAAAATGGGTGCTAATTGGGCGTTTTCCCATACAATTTCATACATTTATGCTTCCCCGGTTGCCGCGCCGTCGCCATGCCGTTGCCATGCCGGCTGATGGAAAAACGCCCAATGTGACGATGGGAATCTGGCTATTCCAATGAGTGGTGCGATTGTCTAAAGTTATTCCATTGATCGTAATCGTATTCAATGATATTAGAGTCAAAGTGAAATAAACCATAACTACATTGAATTAGAGCTTAATTCCGTGAATGCTTTCTTATAACTTTGGGTATGTACGATACGCTCCATAACGCACCATATTAAAAGCGGTTGTCCTGAATTTGTGACTAAATCAATACAATCAAGGATTATTTTACTTTGACGCTAATGTCATCGAATACGAATACGATCAATGGAACAACTTTTAGACAATTGGTACTCTGAGTTTGCGAGCTAGCAATAATTTTTTACACAATTCCACAGCTGGTATGAAGCTACCTAACTACCTTGTATGTAGCTTGTATTAGTTATCCACTGCGGTTCGGGTTTTCTGGCAAGAAATTCCCAGAGTAGTAGAGCAGTAGCCCGGAGTTAGGAAGTAGACGGTGTGACACCACCGTGCCTAGGACAGCACGTAAAGTCGTTGGTCCTGTGCCTGATCTTTTTCCGCTCCTGTCGGATTTCCTTCCCATCGGAGAGTGAGATGATAGATAGTGCACTTAACGATGACTCCTCAGTCCCACGCTAGCTGGTTGGCGGATTTCAGCGAGTCGTTGGCTGTCGTTGGATACAAGTAGCACAAGATCGTGCTCTGTGGCGATCCATGCAAGAGGCTTAAGTATTTCGTCTATCGGTTGAGACGACGTCAACTTTTTCATCTGCCCGAGTTTTTTCAATAATTACTCTTAACCCTAGAACACTACATGGGGTACTGGAGGACCCCAAATCGGTTTGTTTTCTAATTATTTCTGTTTGTATAAAACACATAGGTTTGAGCTTCGTAGTATTTTAGTTTTGTGTTGAACGCTTTCGATTCATTAGTGCAGCGGCGACAATCGCACTGTGTGGACGTATCTACGAGCGACGTGGGGTACCCCAGTACCCCAGTGTAGGAAACCCATAAGTATTTTTTGTAATGTATAATTTTAATATAAATATATTCAATTTTACATTTGATCATCAGAAAAATAAATGTTTTAACTAAAACTTTCTTTAAAAAATTAGGCTTAAAGCTCATTGGTGAGCATTTGGAGGAACGTTACCTAACACCAAATTTGAGGAGGGATATGAAAGAGACCATTGCAGCGATTCTCCAAAAAACACCATATTTGCCTAGGTCTGTTCCTGTAAAGCAGGCAACAGGACGTTGTGGCTTTTGTCCAAGGTCTAAAGACCGAAAAAGCAAAACGATGTGCCATAAGTGTAAAATACCCATTTGTTCGGATCATCAGATTAAAGTTTGTGAAAAATGCTCAAATTAACACACACATTAATTAAAATTTTATTTTAAGCCTGATTTGTTAAAAGAAGTTCCTATTATTTGATTATAAAAAATATTTTCAACCATTGGTTTTTATTTAAAAAAATTACACACATGCATTACATGTATTTTGTATGGGGTACTCCAGGACCCCAGTGTAGGAATAACTAGTGCCCAGAATAGAGTAGGGTTCTAGGGTTTTTAGAATAGAATAGAATAGAAATGTTTTTTTATTCAAATAAACTTTACAAGTGCGTTTGAATCGTCGATGAGTCTACCACTGGTTCGGAATGCCCTTCCTTCTTCTTTGAATGGTTAATATACCTAAGTTAAGCTTGCACGCATATCTGATTATACCAAAAGGAACCTTAGGGCCCTATAGCTATTAGCTGCCTATTCATGTCGAGCCCCAACCTAACCTAACTTTAGATTTTGGCAAACATAGTACTTCTATAACCATTTTACTACATTAGTCTAGTCAGATAGCTATATTACTAGATCGCGTTTTGGTATTATAGCTATATTCCTAGTAAGATAGCTATGAATCGCTTTCGTATAGCTATCTTCCGGCGTAGCTATAAACCTAGGTTAAGCTAGGTTTAGGTTTAGTAAAATCTCGAAGTGTCCATCTGTGATGAAGTGTCTGTGTGTGCATCATAACTTAACACATATATTTATTTGAACTTTAACAAACCTCAAACTCACGTTTTTATGATATTCATCTATTTGGTATATCTATCCGACGCGACGTTATAAGACGATTTGCATTGGTATGCTGCATACATGCGGCGCAAGACCGAGACATGTGACAGTCAATGCACGAGACCTATGCCCTGTTGTGGACGTCTATCGGTCGATAAAGATGATACCTATTAGAGGTATAAAACTTAGGTAGGTGTAAGTAAAGTCCGATAGTTTTTCTCGTTGAGACGAAAATAGCTCCAAATACGCTAATTTCGTTTGACGTTGGAAGTCTGCATCAATTACGTCATAACCCATCCCCCTTTCATCCGGCTTCGATTAGGGTAAATCTTTATTATCAAGATAAGGTGTTCACTAGAATTTGGTTAATGTTATCAAGTACAGCCGCGGGATTGTCTATGTTCCATCGTAGTATCTAAACTACTGAGCCGATTTTGATTAATGCGATGTCAATCGATTCGTTATTATACTCCGGGTGACATAGGCTACATTTTATACTAACAAAATCAATATGACGCTTCGACAATTTAAAGTTTGACTTGCCTTAAAGCAGATTTAGTACTAAATAAATTCTACCACTTTCCGCGGGAGGTGAGGTAAATACCTACAGCACACATTTACTAACTCACTACGTCTCCATGATCGCACACTAACTCAAAAGCTGTCACACTTACATAAAATGAGTACACAAGCAAATAATTACACGTACGTCGTACATGTAGTTCGGCACAGGGGAATGCGTGCGCTTGGCAAGTCCTCTCTCCCGTCCAAGATATGACGCAATGTTACATCCAATTCTGTGATCGAGTTACATAATTGTTTTTTTTTAATTCGTTTATTGCACAAAAATAGTACAATAGGCGGACTTAATGCTAAACAGTGTACCTATAGATGTGCGACAACACGTGTAGGTGGGAAAAAAGAGGAGCGTGTAAAAAGAGAATATTACCTAAATATGTATTGATATGATACGTCACATTACATGATACACACAGAACATTATACTTACTTACTTACGTACAGACTTCGTCCGTGTGGATTAAGGTTTTTTAAATAAAATAAAATGATAAAAGTGTGTGTGTTAATCCTGGGTATTTTTTTTATCGTATGGCGTTTTTTATTTTTGTTATGTTACGCCGCCGTCTAGTTCGTCGCTCGTTTAGCACCACCCGGGGGACACGTGCAGGGAAGTTAAAGGTAGTTCCTGCGGACGTGAGCGACGAGGCATCCCCCAATCCTGGGTATGAGCTATCACTATTCTAAATTTCAGCCAAATCGGTTCATTCGTTGTGGCATGAAAGAGTAACAAAAATCCATCCATCCATCCATCCATCCTCACAAACTTTCGCATTTATAATATTAGTAGGATACTAGATACTAGATGATGCCCGCGACTTCGTCCGCGTGAATAAAATGTAGCCTATGCGTTATTCCTGGGTATGAGCTGTCTCCATTCCAAATTTCAGCCAAATAAGTTCATTCGTTGTGGCATGAAAGAGTAACAAAAATCTATCCTTCCACCTCACAAACTTTCGCATTTATAATATTGGTATTTGGTAGGAAATAGAATTAGTAAGATTAAGGGCCTGTATTACCACCTTCTGATAAGTGTCGGATAGCCTAACCGTAAATTTTGTCACTTTCTTACTATATGTCAAGTGACAAAGACAAAATATATGAATAAGCTATCCGAAACTTATCAGAAGGTGGTGAAAATTGGCCCTTAGTATTCTTCTCATAATATTAGATAGTATTAATCATCAGTCAAACTTAACAGGAAGGTATCATTGTAGTGGTTCCCGCGGAGATGAGTCATTCAGCGCTGGTGTGGCGCTGCGTCATCGGCACCAGAGTTCACGCGCCGACCTGCAGCATTGCAGTACTCCCCAAGCAGCGATGCAACTGCTTGCTGAGGATCCGCTTGAGCATTTGAAACCTATCACAGTATACTTGACTTAAGACTAATGGTAAAGGATAGACGGTAATGAGCGACTTCAGAATATGAAACTTGGCTGGATAAGCAATTTTCGAACAAAAAAGTTGACGTAAGTAGTTTAAATGTGAATAAATCATACCAATATTATAAATGCGAAAGTGTGTTTGTTGGTTTGTCCTTCAATCACGCCGCAACAGAGCTATGGATCGACGTGATTTGCATGGATATAGTTGAGGACCTGGAGAGTGACATAGGCTACTTTTTATCCCGGGAAATCAAAGAGTTCCCGAGGACTTTAAAAACTAAATCCATGCGGACGAAGTCGCGGGCATCGGCTAGTCGTAGATAATAATCCGGTAGAAGTTGATTTAACATATCGATGTTATAATCCGCTATTGGTTAAAACCTTGTTAATTCAGAAAATAACAATAGTTTACAATAGAACTATATTATATACTAGCTGTTTCCCGTGACTTCGTCCGCGATAAGTTAGATTTTTAAGACTCCCGCGGGAATTCTTATTTTTTCCCAGATAAAAAGTAGTCCATAATCTCCAAGTCCTCCTCAATTATACCCGTGTAAAAAAGTCACGTCGGCATCGATTATATACTACGTGATTGAAGATAAATTAGCAAAGGAACGCACTTGCGCATTTATAATATTATTAGTAACGACTAACGAGTTTTCGGACGGAGCGATTCCTTCTATCTTTTAGCTTTAGTCTATGCATAGCACATGTCATTGATATAGTGATGTTTAATGTAGTAAAATTGTAGATATCACAATACTAAGGGCCTGTTTCACCACTATCCGTTAAAGTGTTTGATACATATCTAACAGTTAAAATAGCTGTCAGATAAATCTGTTTGATATTTTTTACAGTTTATCTGCCAGATTGTCTTAACGGACACTAATTGTGCAGCAAGTGGTGATTGGTGAAACAGGCCCTAAGTACGCTATGCGATTTATCAGATCAGAATCTACGGCTGAGATCTATTGATCGTACTCTGGCTCTGCTCAAGACTCATGATAGAGTTAAAATGAGACAGAAATATGTCCTGACATAAATCTGTCTCGTTTTAACTCAGTCTTGAGTCTAAGCTCAGTGAGAGTCTATAGATCTCACCCTTAATGCCTTGCGTCTCTTAGCCTATTACGGCTCTAGGACGTAGCGTTACAAAAGTTTGGTGTATCTTTTCTAGGGAACTACGCGAATTCCTTTATAAGTCAGTGCTACCCAAAGTATCATCACCATCATCAGCAATCCATCACCGGCTCACTACTGAGCGCAAGTCTCCTCTTAGGGAAAGGCTACTGGCTATATTCCACCACGCTGGCCCAATGCAAATTGGCAGACATCACACACCTTTGAGAATATTATGTAGAAGTCTCAGGCGTGCAGGTTTCTTCACGATGTTTTCCTTCGCCGTTGAAGCATGTGATATTTAATTCCTTAATGATACTTAACGTTAAGATATGTAGTAATTGCTTATGAGGAGATCCGTAAAGAAACAATGTAACCGATATCTCAACCAGTCACGAAGCTCTAATGTGTGGCACACATAGCTTGAAGAATCGATAGAAGTTACAGCTCCCATTCAATCCCAAAGTGCTGAAATGTAAGTGAGACCTAGCATTTGAAAGCGCAATCTCACCAAATGAGTCTCAAATCACTCCTGGATTCAACGGTGCAACACCGAGAAACCATCAGTTGACGATGATGATGATGATGATGATGATATTTTACTCGCTACTCTTGAATTTATAGTTTCGCTGTAGTGCGGCGGTATGGTGCGGGTGTCGGGTCAGTAGAATGTATGTATGTATATGTATGTAATGTATGTATTTTGTATCATATTGCAATCATAAAGTTCACATTCCACAAGTAAAATCTATTAATCTGTTTTCGTAATTTTTAAATCTTCTAAGTGTAACAATATGGTACAAAATAAACTAAGTTCTGTTGATGTGTCACCCGCACCATGCTGCTATGAAAAAACTGTAGTTTAATGAACGAGTATAACGTCCATGCAATTATCAATTCTATCCATGTTGACAAACTTTCGGCTTATCATTTAGTTAAGTATGTAGTTCGCTTATGATTACAGTATTAATTTTTTAATCTTATTTCATTTAATGTAGGTAGTTAAACGACATTATATAACGACGTAAGTCGTAACTCGTAAGACGGGTACGAAATATTGACAATTTAAACAAGATGATTTACCGTGGTATATAGGTATAACTGTTATTTATGTACCGTTTCGTAAATTATAAAATAGTATACTTATTAATTTTTAATTATTATGTCAGAAAAAAACGTTTATTATTATTTATTAATTAGTAGAGAAGGCTATTTAAGTATTCCTTAAAGTGAACACATAATGCCTCGCAGATTATAAAATAATATGCTCTGTGATTTGATTTGTTTAATGTTGCAGCCATATTTTACACAATAGTACAAGACACGTAAATTATGCTTTACAAAATGTATTTAAGAATTTTATTTGTATAAAATATAGTTTATCAAAATGTTCGATTGTAATTTTATTTCGAACAATAATGAAGTTTATAATTATGTAGTCGATAGCGTGTATGATTTACGATGGTTAAGGCTACTTTACATTTATACTAGTGGAGTAAGGCTCGATTGTTTCAGTTTTCGAAAGATATTTAGTCAAAATTGGGAAAATGGCACCTTAAGGCGTAGAAGAGTAGACTATGGTGTAGGCGAACTGCTTGTTTTTTACATTATTTGTCAGATTTACATTAAATGTCGGAAATATATTAAAATATAAACATTTATGTACACGCTACCGACTACATAACTTTACATGAAAAATAAACTCAAAAGGTATGTGATAATTTTTATTAAAGGCGAGGTCATTCAGACGGTCAATAAATATCAACATGTCGGCAGGGCACGGCAGAAAATCATGATTAGTAAAAGCGAGAAGGATATATATTAACAATATTATTCTTCAAACGAAGAAAGCCCTATGAAGCCTGAGAATAATATTCTCTTCTCTATCGAACCGGAGAACTTGTGTGGGTTTGCCAGTAGCGCAACGGGTGGGATTTGAACCGTATACAGTTCGGATTTCAATACGCTCCTTGAGCTTTGCTTTTAAATATTGAGAGAAGTTTCGCGATATTTATTGAACGTCTCTGCATTGCCAAACATTTTTTGATCGTTTTATCTCTTTCACTCAATTCCGATTGTTTAACAGTAAAAATGTATTTGCAAGGTGCACGCTACTTGTTCACGCCCAGAGGTGGGAAACTTCTGTTCTTCGAGGGAAACACATACTTCGTGAACTCGACGAAGAGACGAGACAAGGCGAGGGTCCTGTGGTATTGCTCTTCTAGAAAATCGAAGCATTGTATGGCTTCTTTGTTGACGTTGAATGACGTTGTGCTGGGTCAGCCGCCGGTACATACACACCCGCCAAAGATATCAAGTCTGTTCTCCACTGCTACTTTAAGTGACTTGATCGAGTAAGGCATCGTTTCTCAATCTTGAGGTATGTGACCCACAGGGAGATCGACATCTGAGGTGCGATTGTCTAAAAGTTGCCGATGGAAATCGTAATCATTTGATAGCATAAATGTACGAGTTCATTTGTCAAACGGCTGATTCGAATTGTTTATGGGGTTCATCTATGCTTTACGATTTTATCGTTATTTTTATACGATAATGGTTATTTTTTTCTTTATTATTATGTTAGCTCGCCAAACTACATTATTTTTTGTGTGACGTAATTAAAATAGATATTAAAATTCAGTTTCAGTAATGCTAATGATAATAATTAAATGCATATTCTACGATACGTTTATAAACGACCGGTCACTAGGTTTTCACTGGATCATCAGTTTTACCCATTTCGAATTTGGTTTTTACGATCAATGACTATCGTTGATATTATTATCCATCCATGGACATAAGTTAGACAATCGCACCTCTGGTATTGCGTAATCTGTAAAACTAAAGAGCAAACATAAAGTCTCAAATTTTCTTTATTCAATCAGACTATATTAATGGAAATAGTAATATATCCTTTTGTTAAACGTTAAAATAAATAAAAATTAAGGTTTCTGGAAAAAGTAGTTGCTTGAGTAAATATTTTGATTTTTCGTAAAAAAATACGCACTGTATATTACTTGGTGCGAAAAATAGTTTAAAAAGTCTCGCAGCTGAGGTTTGATACGATGGAAGTTTTCATTTTAAAGTAGATACTATATTTGTTATTTGTTTTGAATTACCTTTATAAAATGGTGTCCATCTATAAATTAGGTAGCACTGAGAACAAGCAAGGAGATTCTAAAAATGATGAATGAATAAAGTGATGATGAATGAAAAGATTGCTCAATTTACGAGCGCACTACAAAATTATTTTACGAATATACAAAAAATACAAGCTTTTTACAAAAATCATGCATTTTCGTCTCACTGAATGGGATCGCAAGGTATAGGTTGAGAAACGATGGGATAGTTAATATATGATAAAATAGCGCTGTTTTTTAGTATCAAAATATTATGTACATTTATTTATTTATGATTTGTAGGAATCAAGGACATCGAATCGAACTCGTCTTTGACGTTAATAAACCTATATGTTATGGGCATACCTATTATCACATAAAGGGACCTTTAGTAAGGTTGATTTACGCAATAAGTATTACTTATATTTAGTAAATTATTATTTTTTGTAACTATTAATTTTTGACATTAATTCAGTTTACTCGAATTATTAATTAATGTAACTCTATAGATTAAGTTGGGTCTAACCCGCGCTTGTACATATTTGTAGTATAGTTTTATTTATTAAAATTTTTAATACCAAAGTAACAGTAATGAGCTAATATTAATATATAGAGCTAAATACATTTTGCCAACAGAAGAAACATTTGTGCCATTTAGAAATTTTAAATTCTAGTCATATTTAATTTTATAAAAATTAAAACTAATACAAATACTTATTGCTAATTATTATAATATATATAGCTCGATTACCACTGACTGACACACTCACTCACTCATTGACAGGGTTGTTCTCCTAGAAGGAGACGGAAATCGATATAATGATGTAGGGGAGATATGTCCAGGTGGGGGATTCGAGTTGGGGAAAATTATGACATTTCGGAAAAACAAGATGGCGGCCGACGTGAATCTTGCAACTCTTTTGTTTTCCAACCGATTTCTTTGAAATTTTGGATTATTGTAGAAATTAGTAAACGATTTACAGAAAAAGTGAAAAAAATTAAAAAAACAAGATGGCGGCCGAGCTGTGACGTCTCAAATTTTCACCCCTCTCCTGTAAAATTTTGTATGAAAAAAATTTTTTTCACCCATGGTGTCGTATAGAGCTCAAAGAATGTGACTCGGAGAAAGGTGGAGAGAGCTGATGAGTGAGGAGTTCGGAGACGGGCGAGGGGCACGGCCAGGGTATAGAAGATAGGTGGAGGGTGCTCGACCAAATGTCATTCGAAACCTCGAGCAGTTGCCAGTGCGTTGAAAAAAAATTCCAAAATGGCGGAAAAAAAATGGCGGCAAATTTTGTCCGTCTCTCTCTCGGAGACTATAAAAGATGGAGGAGCGGTTTCTCGACAAAAGATGATCACAACCCGGAGGTCTACCTGGTGGGTAGGAAAAAAATTCAAGATGGCGGATTTTTTTTCCCCCCATACAAAATGTATGGGGAATATTGAAGGGACTAGAAGTTGGGAACTATGCAAGACATTGATTTTGATAGGTTCATAGGGATTTTTTTCTTTTTCTTTTTTTCATTTTACATTTGTTTTTTTTCTTTTTTTTCATTTTTTTTTCTTTTTTTTCTTTTGTGAATGAGGAGCACGGCCAGGTTATTGCAGATAGGTGGGGTGTGCTCGAACAATTTTTTTGGCAAAAGATGACCAGAATCCGAAGGGCTACTTGACGAGTAAAAAAATCGCGGTCCGCTTTAGCGGGCCGCGCACCCACGCGCCTTACTTGTAGTAATAATACTTCCCGCGAGCTGCTTTAGCAGCTCGCGCACCGAGCGAAATAAATAAAGCCGAACAATCGCGGTCCGCTTTAGCGGGCCGCGCACCCACGCGCCCTACTTGTAGTAATAACACTTCCCGCGAGCTGCTTTAGCAGCTCGCGCACCGAGCGAAATACTAGTTATTATAATATATATAGCTCGATTACCACTCACTGACTCATTGATTGACATAATTGTTCTCCTAGAAGGAGACTTAAATCGATATAATGATGTTCGGGAGATATGTTCGGGTGGGGGATTCGAGTGGGGAAAAATTATGACATTTCGGAAAAACAAGATGGCGGCCGACGTGAATCTTGCAACTCTTTTGTTTTCCAACCGATTTCTTTGAAATTTTGGATTATTGCAGAAATTAGTAAACGATTAACAGAAAAAGTGAAAAAAATTAAAGAAACAAGATGGCGGCAGAGCTGTGACGTCTCAAATTTCCACCCCTCTCCTGTAAAATTTTGTATGAAAAAAATTTTTTTCACCCATGGCGTCGTATAGAGCTCAAAGAATGTGACTCGGAGAAAGGTGGAGAGAGCTGATGAGTGAGGAGTTCGGAGACGGGCGAGGGGCACGGCCAGGGTATAGAAGATAGGTGGAGGGTGCTCGACCAAATGTCATTCGAAACCTCGAGCAGTTGCCAGTGAGTTGAAAAAAAATTCCAAAATGGCGGAAAAAAAATGGCGGCAAATTTTGTCCGTCTCTCTCTCGGAGACTATAAAAGATGGAGGAGCGGTTTCTCGACAAAAGATGATCACAACCCGGAGGTCTACCTGGTGAGTAGGAAAAAAATTCAAGATGGCGGTTTTTTTTTCCCCCCCATACAAAATGTATGGGGAATATTGAAGGGACTAGAAGTTGGGAACTATGCAAGACATTGATTTTGCTCCAACAAAAATTACTCGAAACCACATCCAATTAGCAGGGAGTTGAAAAAAAAACTCCAAAATGGCGGATTCAAGATGGCGGCCATAGAAACTTTCTCTGGTGTCTATCTCGGAGAGTATAAAAGATGGAAGAGTAGTTTCTTGGCAACAGATGATCAAGACCCAAAGCTCTACTTGATGATCATGAAAAAAAACAAGATGGCGGATTTTTTTCCCATGCGAAATATATGGCGAATATTGATTTTTCTTTTTTCTTTCTTCTTTTTTTCTTTTCTTTTTTTCTTTTTTTTTCTTTTTCTTTTGTGAATGAGGAGCACGGCCAGGTTATTGCAGATAGGTGGGGGTGTGCTCGAACAAACTTTTTGGCAAAAGATGACCAGAATCCGAAGGTCTACTTGATGAGAAAAAAAATTCGCGGTCCGCTTTAGCGGGCCGCGCACCCACGCGCCTTACCTTTAGTAATAACACTTCCCGCGAGCTGCTTTAGCAGCTCGCGCACCGAGCAAACGCTAGTAATATATATAGCTCGATTACCACTGACTGACACACTCACTCACTCATTGACAGGGTTGTTCTCCTAGAAGGAGACGGAAATCGATATAATGATGTAGGGGAGATATGTCCAGGTGGGGGATTCGAGTTGGGGAAAATTATGACATTTCGGAAAAACAAGATGGCGGCCGACGTGAATCTTGCAACTCTTTTGTTTTCCAACCGATTTCTTTGAAATTTTGGATTATTGTAGAAATTAGTAAACGATTAACAGAAAAAGTGAAAAAAATTAAAAAAACAAGATGGCGGCCGAGCTGTGACGTCTCAAATTTCAGACCCCTCTCCTGTAAAATTTTGTATGAAAAAAATTTTTTTCACCCATGGTGTCGTATAGAGCTCAAAGAATGTGACTCGGAGAAAGGTGGCGAGAGCTGATGAGTGAGGAGTTCGGAGACGGGCGAGGGGCACGGCCAGGGTATAGTAGATAGGTGGAGGGTGCTCGACCAAATGTCATTCGAAATCTCGAGCAGTTGCCAGTGAGTTGAAAAAAAATTCCAAAATGGCGGAAAAAAAATGGCGGCAAATTTTGTCCGTCTCTCTCTCGGAGACTATAAAAGATGGAGGAGCGGTTTCTCGACAAAAGATGATCGAAACCCGGAGGTCTACCTGGTGAGTAGGAAAAAAATTCAAGATGGCGGTTTTTTTTTTTCCATACTAAATGTATGGGGAATATTGAAGGGACTAGAAGTTGGGAACTATGCAAGACATTGGTTTTGATAGGTTCATAGGGCTTTTTTTCTTTTTTTTTTTTTTCATTTTACATTTGTTTTTTTTTCTTTTTTTTTTTTTCTTTTTTTTTCTTTTTCTTTTGTGAATGAGGAGCACGGCCAGGTTATTACAGATAGGTGGGGTGTGCTCGAACAAATTTTTTGGCAAAAGATGACCAGAATCCGAAGGGCTACTTGATGAGTAAAAAAATCGCGGTCCGCTTTAGCGGGCCGCGCACCCACGCGCCCTACTTGTAGTAATAACACTTCCCGCGAGCTGCTTTAGCAGCTCGCGCACCGAGCGAAGTAAATAAAGCCGAACAATCGCGGTCCGCTTTAGCGGGCCGCGCACCCACGCGCCTTACTTTTAGTAAAACACTTCCCGCGAGCTGCTTTAGCAGCTCGCGCACCGAGCGAAATACTAGTTGTTAATATATAGCTTCTGCCGCTATTACCTGTTATCCTTAAAATGGACTTCTGTGAAGCCTCAATAGTTCTTAGGTTAAAAACATATTTACAGTCCTTACTAAAAAAAAGTTACACACTATTTCTACATGACTTATAAATATGGACTATGGAGTGTGTAGTTTTTAGGGTTCCGTAGTAAACAAGGAAACCTTATAGTTTCGCCATGTCCGTCCGTCTGTCCGTCTGTCCGTCTGTCCGTCCGCGGTTTAGCTCAGAGACTATTGGTACTAGAAATCTGTAATTTGACAAGGGTATAAATATCAATCACGCCGACAAAGTCGTGAAATAAAATTGTGAAAAATATTTTTTTTAGGGTACCTCCCCTACATGTAAAGTGGGGATGAATTTTTTTTTTCTCGTCTATCCCATAGTGTGGGGTGTCGTTGAATAGGTCTTTCAAAAATATAGTGTGGGAACACTATTTTTCAATTTAGGGATCCGTTTGTGAAATATGATATTTTAAAGTGCTAAATTTTATTAGAGTCAAGTGTCCCCCCCCCCCTCTGCCAGCTAAATGGTTGTATATAGGATACAAAAAAATTCACAGCAGTAGTATATATAATGAATTTTAAAGGAAAACTATCACGGCTAAGTAGGGTTCATTAGTTAAGGAGTTATATCTGTTTTTTCTAAGTTAGGTATTACACGTAGTGTAAGTTGCATATTTTGTAGAATGTTATAGTATTTAAACCATAGAACTCAAAATTTATTCAATATTCATAAATAAAACAAAAGCACTATCCTAGGTCAGCAATAAAATTTTGAGAATTTCAGCTACGGAACCCTACACTGCGCGTGGCCCGACACGCACTTGGCCGGTTTTTTTTTATTAGTAAAGGCCTAAAAATTAAAGTGTAGGTAAAAGCCAGTTCAATCTATGGGATTATGAAGCTCTCTTATAGCTTATACAAGTAATAATATAGTCGGGTCTTAAAACATTCCTAAGACGTTGATCTCACAGCCAAATGACTTGTATCGCTGCGTTCTAATAACATCTCCAGTACACACAAAAAAAGATGACCGCGTCGATCAAATACTCACCTATTTGAAGTAGTTATGTATTTTTTGATTGGTTAGTTTTAACAGCTGAACTCGGTACTATGAACTCCGAGCTCAGGCAGTGGAATTCACGTCTATTTTTTTTTCCATTAATAGGAGTAGATGTCGCAGTAAGATAGTTGAAGCCGTGAGATAGCTATAAACCTAGGTTTATAGCTATATCACGGCTCATCAATGTTGAAAAAAATATTGAACAAAAATGTTATAATTTTTATTTTACACGTGTCAAAGTGTTAAACTAACTTGACATAGCACAGTCAGTAGGTAGTTACTCAAAAATTGTTATTAATTTATTTATACATAATAATAATAATTGATATATGAAGCTATATAATATTATTATTTTGTAAATACTGCTTGTATTTAGTTGTAAGTTATACGCAAATGTGATAAAATTAATTTAATAAATAAGTACAAACGTTTTTTATTCTTTGAAATGTCTGTGAAATGATAATCTAGTCACGAAGTTGTGCCAAATTGTAAACTTTGATGATAAAATATAAAATTTTCAAAGTCGACTGCAGTTTTATTTCATTTCTCAATCTTTCTAGCCTGTACCTGGACCTTCCTATCTAAAATTAGTTAGTTATTAATAGTTTTTCTTTGTTTGTGTGCACATCGTTCATAAAACACCGCGATGAAACTTTTGTATGAAAGTGTGAGTTGGATTGAATAATAGAATAAATATAATACTTTCATCAAAATCGGGCCTCAGTGAACTGAGATACGGTATAATTAATGTTCTCACCGAATTTCGACCAAAGCAGCCAATTTCACGGAGCGAGCGGAGCGAATTGCGCAGGAGATATTATAGTGCAAATGCACAAATACAGGTGCACAGTATTTCCTCATTCTTGGTATGATAGAGCGGCACGCAGAGACCCAACTACCGGAGAGATCAGTCGCAGGATAACTTTAGTACATAATAATTCAATGCAGGACAGTTGGTTTTATTTGCTTTCTGATGTACCAACTTTCCAAGATAATTTCTTGTCAGAAAAACCTTGGACATTTTCTGCAGTTGAACAAGCTATTCACTACAGCGGCAATACAATACATATACATATACAAACTTGATATTACTGCTCTGACTTGGATCAAAATAGGTTCATTAGAATCTCAATTTGGTGGATGATGATGGAAAAGCTGGTTCAAAAAACATTCTAATCATGAGCCCTGAAAAATAAATATAAGGGCGAGTTCGCGAGATGAAAAAATATATACTTATAGAAACTGAGATCCGAGCTACCTACATTGTATACCATGCCTAACGTGACCATAATTTTTAACGTAGAGTGGGACGCCAGAGGAATTTTATGGGAAAAACGATATTAGGTAAAATACCACCAAAAATATGGTACTTTTATAAATCATAATTATTCATTATGATAAATAGGTTATTATAAGATTAACATCTAGATGCAGTGCATCCATCCATTATATCTATCCCAAAGGGCGTTAGTGTGTTTGTAAAAGTGGGACATTTATTTGTTGGGGTCAGCGGGATAACTCAAAAGCGGGACTGTCTCGCTCAAATCGGGACGTTAACCATGTCCGAATTTTACGCGAGAAAAGCTGTGGGCAAAGCTACTTACCAAGTTTTATTTTTAAAACCGATCCCCTTGAGTATCTTCGTCGATCTCTGGGGTCGAGAAGATGGTGCATAGAAATCTACCTGCTCGTTTCTGGGAACTAAAAAAAGTACGTCTAGACGTCCTGCCTTTTGATGTATTTCTAATAAAGGAGTTTTTGTTGAATACATTGATTGCATTCAGTGTTCCTAAGGCTGAGAGTACACGAAGCCGAGTTGCGACTTGCGACTAATGAGCTTACTAGGAATGTCAAGAAACTCCAAGACAAACAACAGAAAATTCCATATGATTTTGATTTCGGAAGATCCACCTTGGGAGTGAGAAAGTTTTGAGTACTATATACTTAGGAAGTAAATAAAAATTATCATGCTTGCTTCGCTCGCGTTTATATTTTGTGAGGGCTGATCATTTTCAAATCTATTAAGAATTTACTCTACAAAATTTCTAAAAAAAATTGTTTATGCATAGTTTCTGTAAAATTTCGCGCTCTATTCGCTCTCGCTTATTTTCTCTCATAGCTTGAATCTAGTTCTAGACAAAATGGCTCTAGTGTCACACTGTATTTAAATTTACTTACGCTAATGAGCAAGACTAATATAAATCACAACAATTGAGAGCGTATCAATGTGATAAATCATTTGTTTACACTGATTATTTATTGAACATTTTATTCACGAAATGATGACGCAGCCTAATGTAGCCTCAGCCTAAGCCAGACGCAGGTAGACGAAAGTTCGAGCATCACCGATTTCAAACACTACTTAATTTAAGGTCCAAAAGGATATCTTTTCAATTGATATTAGAGATTTTGGGGAGCCTTTTTTGTCAGGCTAGCCCTAAGCGAGTGTTGTAAATTGGAACCGCAGACTTAAGGATTTATATAGAAGGAACTTTTCAATTGGGTATTTGACTGATATTCTTTTATTTATTTAAAATAACGGTTTAAAATATTAAAACATAATGTCATTTCTCTTTTTGAAATATCTTTACTAGTTTCGGAATTGTAAGCTGTTTGTTTTACTGTGACTGTATCTGTCTCTTTCTAAAACGAAATTTTCTATGGAGCCTGTATGGAGCTGCTGAATTGTGACATCACAGTTCAGTAGTGCCCTCTCTGTCTAACAGGAAACTTGAAAGCTCTATAACTTTTTGTTTTTGGACCGATTTATTTTTTGTATTTACAAATGTAATACATACATGTTACATTTTCGATTATAAATAATGAATATCAAGATTTTGACTACAGTCAAATACCCAATTGGTCATTAAAATATGACATACACACACACACACACACACTAAATATTGTCAATGCACAGTGTTATGTATTTACACTAGGTCGAAGGAGTCAGTAAGTCTAAATGAAATTGGAATCAAGATGGAACTCAAGAAGAATAAACGTCAACCCAAGAATGCAGGGTCGATGTAGGTATTATATATTTTGATTGATGTAGAAGCAGGAGGACACATTTTTTTTAGAGTTGCGAAAGTTTCATCTTATTCGATCTATCGAATTATTTGCGTAATTTGAATACAAAAAGACAAACTATTACAATTGAATAATAGTAGCAATAAAGACGCCCCTTTTACCATCTATTATTTTCGTTATTCTAAGGCTGTGTCTTGGAATGGTAAAAGAAATAACGAATACCTGATGTTATAATTGTATTAGTACCTACGCAGCGCTAACGGAAATGCGGTTATACAAGGTTTTGGAGGTATGCAACTGGTTTTTAGGGAAAAGTTACTGCGTACTATGGACTAATTCAATGCGCCATTGACAGTTGTAAAAGTTGCTTAGTTGCTTAGATTGCACAACTGCATCACTAATTTGATTTGTTAGGTATGATGGAATTGATGTGAGCTCTTAATTAATTCCGTAATTTGACGTAGATATGGAGGATTTAAAGCAATGACGTATGGAGCGGAAACGTGGACACTGACGGTGGGCCTCGTTCACAAATTAAAAGTCGCTCAGCGCGCTACGGAGCGAGCTATGTTGGGAATCTCTCTCAGGGATAAAATCCGGAACCGTCCGGAACCTCCGGATCCGGATCCGGAGGAGATTCGTAGAAGAATAAAAGTGACAGACATAGCTCTGAGGATTAGCAAGCTGAAGTGGCAGTGGGCAGGTCATATCTGTCGCAGAACCGATGGCCGATGGGGCAGACGTGTTCTGGAGTGGAGACCGCGTACCGGCAAGCGCAATGTAGGACGCCCTTCAGCTCGCTGGACAGATGACCTTAAGAAGGTGGCGGGAAGCGGTTGGATGAGGAAAGCGAAGGACCATGTTTGGTGGCGGTATATCATATGTCACCTACAGGTTCTCAATTATACCTACCCATACAAAAAATCACGTAAATGCATTGCTCCGTTGCTCCGTGATTGAAGGACAAATAACAAACAAAAATACTTTCGCATTTATAATATAAGTAATAATTACAAATTAACAAAAATGCAGTTTTTCTTTACGCCTCTGTCATACAACAGCCCAGTCATGCCATACCTATTTATTTTGCGGTGGATTTTTGCAACACGCCCTACAACCGTTACACCTAACTCCAGCGTTTATAGCCATTTAAGTTAAAATCCAAACCCATCTTACCGAGAAAATGATAAGGATGAAAATAGCTTCTAAAAATGTATTGAAACTAGATACTATGGAGTCTATAGGTCTGAAATAGGTACTTAACTTAATATTATAACAATATAATTATTTCGGTACAATATGACAAACATATCCGCTATTGTACGCCGAAATCCGATATAAAACAAAAAGGCTTACACAAAAGGCCAGGTAAAATGGTCGTGTCGCTAAGCAGCAGCCTTCGATAGCTAATAATAGCTTTGTCTATATAATATTGTGTATTCGGTAGGCAAGAAAATAGTACCCTGCAAACTTCCTACCTTTTCAAGGATTTCAGAGTAGAAAATCCTTTGCCAACCTCCCTAATCCGTATTCTAATGACGCCCGAGCGTGGATCCTTGGGGTACGTTTATGCAAACGCGGGGCGTTGCGCGGCGCGTGGTGCGTCGTGTCGCGCGGTTAACTTAAACATATGGCCAAGTATGAGAGCGTTCATACAGAAGCGTTTGCGTTGAACGCGGCTGAGCACTGAATTGGTAGACTTTACACACCTTTGAGAACAATACCCTCATATGAAAAAAAACTCAAAGCCGTTTTTATTATTATCCTTTAAGTATTTTAGATGGATGATTTTCTTACAATGAGTCCAATGTGGTATTTTTTCTTATACCTATCGCAGCAATTTTTTCTAGAAGTACTTACATATCTGATAAGAAAACTTCTTACCAACCCCATAAAGTAAAAGTTTGAATTAAAATAGCGTCATTAACACATTTCAAGCTGCTGTTTTCGATAGGTGTGTCCTTAAAATGAGTAAGTAAAGCCAGACATCTTGTCCCAGCAGCAACAAACATAGAATCTAGCCTCCCTGCATCGTCATTCAAGACTATGCATAAATTACAAGAAATTCCTCGAAGGGTAAACAAACTGGTGCGAAGAAGATGTACAGGATGTTATGCAAAACTGAAGAGACAAGGGAAATGTGCTAGTAATGCGAAGCAAGTTAATACAGAGTGTATAACATGTAAAAAGACTTTCTGTTTAAATTGCTATATAGCATGCGTTTTTCATATGCTTGTTATAATTCTTTTTTTTTTTGTAAATAAAACAATATTTTCAGTCATAATTTTTATGTTTTTTTTTGTTCTAAGAAATATTTGATTAAAGTGTCTAAAATGCCGATTTATTTTTCCTTTGAGATTAGGGTTTTACTTCACATCACTATTAAAAAGGTGGGGTAAACTAAGCTCGTAAGAAAATAATTTAAATCGCCTATGTCGCATGGACTTCGACCCGCCACGTCTAATTTGAGTACATTCAAGGCATAAGGGTGAAAAATCATTAAGCAAAAACGTTCCAACCTAGACGTCATCATTGATTTCCAATTTCCATCAGGCATATTAACTGTCAAGTGCAAACCTTCACTTATTTTCTTTATCAACCGTTAAACATCCACTGCCGGACAATGGTGTCTTGCTTGGACTTCCACAGGTCTTGGTCTTGCGCCGTCTGTATCCAGCGGCTTCCTGCGACTCGTGTGATGTTGTTTCACCTAGGGGGGGTCATTAGCAATGATACGAAAAAAAGCCTTACCAGCCCCATAAAGCAAAAATTTGAATTACCATATTATCGCCCTAAACACATTTCAAGCTGTAATCGATCTGTGTGTATTTTAAATGAGTTAGTAAAGTCTGAAATTTTCTTCTCCCTACAGCATCAGACTCAGAATCTGACTCCCCTGCGTCTTCAATCAAGACTGGGCATAAGTTGCAAAAATTTTCGATAAGGGTAAAAAATAAACTGGTGCGAAGAAGATGTAGAGGGTGTTACGCAAAACTGAAGAGACAAGGGAGATACGCAGGTAATACGAGGAAAGTTACCACAGAGTGCAAAAAATGTAATAAGACTCTCTGTTTAGATTGCTATAATGAGGAGCATGCGTCATTTCTAAACTAGCTGTAATAATTCATTAACTTTTTTTATAAATAAAAAAAATTACAGTCATAGTTTTATCGCATTTTTTCTAAGCTATATTTCATTAAACTATCTAAAATGCTGATTTATTTTTTCTTTGAGATTAGGTTTTTGCTTCACATCGCTGTTAAAAAGGTGATAGGTATTATACCATGCTCGTTAGAAAAAATTTAAATTTCCTAAAAAAACTGATAGTCGCCCACTGCCAGACAGCGGTTTCTTCCATGACTGCCACAGGCCTTGGTATTGCGCCGCCTGTATTTAGTGGCTCCCTGCGCCTCGTCTATTGTCATCGGTCTACCTAGTGTAAGTATTGTCTGCCAATACTGCGCTTTCCGGTGCGGGGTCGCCATTCCAGCAGTTTGGAACCCCAATCATCAGTTCTTCGAACTATGTGCCCCATCTATTTTCACTCCAGGTTTTGAACTTTGGTTTTCCTACGGATTTTCTGTTGATCTCGCAGGAATCTATATAGTCGTACAGCGTACTTGACTCATCGGGCAAAAAAGCGACTTTGACTTTGAACATTGACGTAATTCTACTCTTCATAGGTATGAAATGTACTCGTAGTTGCGTCGTAAAGTTACCTACGTAAACGTTAACATAATTGAGGCAATAATCTACATTTTTTCTCTGACGTGGTTGATAATGTAGACTATTTAAATAAAATTTACATAATACGCATTACGATGTACCGGACCCATAGAGGAAGTAGTAATAAATATTTTAGTAAGTAATGCCTACTATTTATATGGTAATGAATTGGCAATTGTTTGCTTAAAATTAAGATTGGTATAGTCATAGTTTTAGGATTGTTAGCTACTAGATACCGTCCTTCCCACGAACCGGCTCCATATAAGCGGCAACGTAATATCATATTATGTAGTTCGTTTCAAACATTAGTTGCTACGACACTATGTGGGTAAGCCAGTTCAGGCGTACTATACATTGCCGCAATTTACTAGTAAAACGACGGTATTTATTTCAAGTTAAAGACTAAAGTACATATAAATATTATTTAAACTTACATTTATTTCAGGTGTTTATTTATCTTTTTTTTTTAACCGTGTATGTATATATTTTCCTAAAACCAGTTTTTCATTAAAACAGTAGGTGAGTGGGAAGTGGGAACGCGGGGACCTTTAGTAAAGAAAATATTTTTGTATCCCAGAATAAGGAAATAATTAGATTCAGCTTTTTTGTGTTATGTAATGAAAAACATTAAGGACTACAAAAATTACAAGCTGCATGACTTACACACTGTACGATATCACGTAGATAGTTAGATACAGACTTGGAGTTTGCAATGGGTGGTAATTTTTTTTTAAATTACTTTCCAAGAGTTTCTCAGCAAGCGCGCTTTTATTTTAGACAGAATTATTTTATTTTCTACAGCAGTGGAAACCCTTTCCTTAGTACCAAGTTAGATGATTAGACACCCCGGCTCTATCCATATGGATATAGATATCCGGGAGTGTCAAATCATCTAACGTGGTACTAAGGCATCTATTTAAAAAAGAGAAAAAAACATAAACTACTCAAAACAAAATAGAGCCCACTTCGAGATAATCTCGAACTTTGTTTACAAATATTTCATAAGTTAATCATTCGCCAAGTTAAGCATTTAAATATCAAGTAGACTTGTTTATGAATCCTTAAAAGTGTTTTAACGTTAGTTTACACATTATTCATAAGTGGGTTGACAAAAAAATGAAAGTTCTTGAAATTCATCCCTTGCACAGTTTCTTAGTGACTTGTGTTCCTAGTCTCATTGTGAACACTGCAGTTGAAAGTCACTTTGTTTAGTTGTTTTATTTCACTTTGGTACTAGCCTAAATTACTATGTCTGGTTCTCGTCATCATATGGATATGGAAACCGCCACAAGAGCAGTAGCTTGGCTTCAGGAGGGACAATCTCAGAGATCTGTAGCACTACGTCTCGGTGTATCGCGACGGGCCATCAGAAACCTGTGGGAACGCTTTCAGGAGACAGGAAGTGTGTCTAGAAGACGTGGATCAGGAAGAGTTCGAGCCACTACTGCCCAGGAAGACCGTTATATACGGTTAACAGCACGTCGGGATCGTACCGTTACTGCTCGGACCTTACAAAATCGATTGAGGGAATCTACTGGAACCCGAGTTAGTGACCAAACGATCCGAAATCGACTCCATGAGGATGGACAACATTCCAGAATGCGCGCTGTTCGGCTTAAATTGACTAGGGCTCATCGTGCAGCCCGGTTAAGGTATGCACGTGAGCATGCAGATTGGACCATGACTAACTGGAGGTCTGTGCTGTTTACTGACGAGTGTAAAATTAAATTTTACAGTGATGATAGACGAGTGCGCGTGTGGAGAAGAGAAGGCGAACGATTTACAGAACCGTGTATCCACGAAACAGATCGTTGGGGGGGGGGCCAGTGTGATGGTATGGGGCGGAATAAGCTTAATAGGCAAAACAGAGCTGGTATTTCTGGACGAGGGTACCATAACCGCTGCCAGTTATGTCGAGCGAGTAATCAGACCCCATGTCATCCCCTTTTCACAAAGAGTGGGCGAAAGTTTTGTCTTAATGCAAGACAATGCACGCGCACATACGGCCCGCTTCACGCAGAGAGCACTCTCTGAGGCCAATATTACGGTTTTGCCTTGGCCTGCGATGAGTCCTGACCTCAATCCCATTGAGCATTTATGGGATCAGTTGAAGAGAAGCCTTAAACGGAACTACAGTAGTATCAATAGTCCACAGGAGTTGATAAGGGCACTTAAAGTCTGTTGGGAGCAGATACAACAAGAAAATATCACACATTTAATTGAAATTATCCCCAACAGGCTCCAAGATTGCATAAGGAGTAGAGGAGGCCCTACACGGTATTAAACTCCAAGCAATTACTGAAGTTAGTGAAAAAAGTTACAAAAACCAGCATTAAGTTGTACTCTATATTTATTGTTTAAATCGCTATTTTTGTTTGTGTTTAATTTAAGTAAACAATATAAACCGTTTTCAAACTCGTTTTTGTTTAAATAATTTGTCATTCCTCTCTTCAAACATACACATTAAGAAAAAATTCAAATTTTACGTATTTTCGTAATTACAGCGAAAAAACTTAGTGGGCCCTATTTTGTTTTGAGTAGTATATTTGAATAGTTAAGAACTAAGACGTGTTTATCGTTCCGTGAGAATGCCGACGAGTTATTAGCACTAGCACCAAGTGCATTAGCATCAAGACGTACCGTTATACATTGTTCTACGTAATACTTGGTTCAACAGACTTATTAAGTTATTACTAAGGGTATGCTTATACATACGCGGCGCGTCCTGCGACGCCCGTCGCGGTGCCCGCCGCGGTTCCCGCCGCGGTCAACGCAAACGCTTCTGCATGAACGCTCTCATCCTTGGCTATAATATGTTTGAGTTTACCGCGAGACAGACGCACCGCGCGCCGCGCAACGCCCCGCGTGTGCATAAACGTACCCTAAGTATCTATTAGGTACGGCCGTGACCTCCCTTCTCTCGACGCACACAGAGTACCTATCTATATACATAATATAGTTTAGACCAACTGATTGTAGATAGCTGAAAAATTCTTCTCAATCGGTCGCTCTTGACAGATTGGTCGTGGCTGCTGGGATGATGTGACGTCAGTCGTCGTCGGTCACCTTGGTTTTGGGTCGCCTATCAACCGACGCTCCTCCAATCATGACTGTTGGTTACGTTGCTGGAGAATTCCACCACAGTTGTCTGGGTCACTGCTTTCAGCTGAAAAATAGCAAAATCTTACTATCATACTAATATCATAAATGTGAAAGTGTGTTTGTTGGTTTGTCCTTCAATCACGCCGCAACAGAACTACGGGTTGACGTGATTTTTTGCATGGGTATAGTTGAGGACATGGAGAGTGACATAGACTACTTTTTATCCCGGAAAATTAAAGAGTTGCCGAGGGATTTTAAAAACTAAATCCACGCAGACGAAATCGCGGGCATCAGCTTGTTAAAAATACACATAAATGCGGTCTATGTCTAACGAAAACTTGGGCGGTTAGACATACTATATTGCACGGCAGAGCTCATCGAATGGATAATTATGGAATTATGGATTTGTATGCAATATGCTACAGAAAGGTAAATTACTCACAAAGTATGCTTATCATAGATTCACTATATTAGCGTACTGAAAGTTCATAATAATACTGTTTGATATCAAAATTTTCCCAGCTGGCAGGTCGCCAATTATCGTCAACAATAATTTAAAGTACCTAAACAACTACTGTGGACCGACGACATCATACGAGTCGCAGGGAGCCGCTGGATTCAGGCGGCGCAAGACCAAGGCCTGTGGAACTCCATGCATTAGACCTTTGTCCAGCTGTGGACGTATATCGGTTGACAAAGAAGAAGAAGAAACAACAACTACACAATCATCCTGGAGTAGTTTAAGAACTATACGCACAAAAGGTTTTATCTGTTGGATTAAATTATTCCAGCCAAGCCCTGGTTGACAGGTCTTTGAATTACAATTAAATAGTAGCCACAAATTGGAAAACGCATTTTAAACTACCCTATATCACTTTTATTATAGCGACTTGGACTTGATAAAAGACCTATAGTAGTAGTGTGCGTCTTATAAGCTAAATAAATAAAGAGCAACATAGGATCTGTACATAGTAAGTATCAGTTTATAAGGACGTAGGAGAATTTTCGATAAGATATCATTGAGCGAGAGCTTACGATATCCGACACCGCAATATAGTAATTGAAAGTAGGCAGCGCCCTCGAAGAAGATTCTCAAATGGCCAGACTACGTCGTGCTACGTGACTCATCAAGTATTTATAACGCTTTCTGCTAGATGGCGCTACGCGTACTTTAACAGGTGTATTTGGGTAGAGGCAACTCTACTTAGTTTTGATTTTCTTTCTACTTATCCTTACTAACTTGATATATTTTACCGTTCTTATAGTTAATTGTAATTGTAACTGTATGATATTATGTTATTTTGTATTATGCTAAATGCATAATATTTGTAAAGGACTGTAGAGCTTAGTAGCGTTTACTTTAGGTATATTTTTCAATAACATGATTTATCTAAGCAACAGGTGTGGTCGCAGTTTCCTGAAAATATGAGTTGTCAAACATCATAATCTTCTTAATAAATAAATTACGTGTCACGTTGTTTGTCCGCGATGGACTCCTAAACTACTTAACCGATTTTGATCAAACTTCGTAACTACATCTGTAATTTGGTCCAACTTGAAAGATAGGATAGTTTTAGTAGTTATTTGTTTTATTTTTATAGGTAAGTTGGCGGTACGAAGTTCGCCGAGTCAGCTAGTTTATTATAAAAAATTGTTTTTAAAAACCTACTCCAAACGCTCGCGCCACTACTAAGTATATACTAATTTATTGTTTATTTTTTAAAACCGCTCGACCGATTTCGATAAAATCTAAATGGGACCACCTGGGAAGTATACCCTTTCAAAAAAAAATCCAAATCGCTTCAGGCGTCTTCGAGTAATCGGTGAACATACATAAAAAAAAGATTCCGACGAATTGAGAACCTCCTCCTTTTTTGGAGTCGGTTAAAAAGCGTGCGCTGCAGGCAAGTTCCGGGTACGATTCTCGGCTACATAAATTTTTTTTCTTTCATGTCAGAGTCAAGTGCGATATCGATTTGTATTTTAGGCACCATTATTACCGTTAATACAAACGGATCAAAACCGACCTGCGTACTACGGTGTCCGCGTGCAGTTGAAGTGCAGTCAGCGTGCAGTTCTGGGCCCTGATTCTGTAACTCAGTTGCTATCAAAATCGGCCAAGTGCGAGTCGGGCCTCGCTCTTTGAGGGTTCCGTTAAAAAAAATTAAATAAAAATATTTCCATGTACCCATGGAAACATTTTAATTTAATTTTTTTAATTTAATTTAATTTTTATTATTTGTTGTTATAGCGGCAATAGAAATACATAATATGTGAAAATTTCATCTGTCTATCTATTACGGTTTACGAGATACAGCCCGCTGACAGACGGACGGACGGACGGACGGACGGACAGCGTAGGCTTAGTAATAGGGTTCCGTTCGTACCCTTTGGGTACGGAACCCTAATAAACGATAGCCACTGACATATATTTTTTATTCATTGAAGGTTTGCTACGAATATGATACCTTTATTTTCATAGCAAACCTTCAATGGATAAAAAATATATGTCAGTGGCTATTATTTTTTGATAGCAACTGAGTTACAGAATCAGGGCCCTGGTTCTGCATCCAAATTGCAATTTTGTAGGTCCAAGTGCAGTTCGTCTATCGAAACCTTTAATTACTATCATCAATTAATTGAACATATATTTATATGTCATTATACATATATTTATAGCCAATTCGCATTGGGCCAGCGTGGTAGACTATGGCCTATAGCCCTTCTCTGAGAGGAGACCTCGCTCAGTAGTGAGCAGATGATGGGTTGATAATGATGATGATGATGATGATATTTATATGTTCATGTATCATAGAATTCCGCAAAGTAACGCCTGATAGTTTAGCAGACAGGATCCAATCCACAAAACTTGTCAATAGAAAAGTTAACCTTCATTTTACAAGGAGGGAATGACATGTATTCAATTTAACAAAATATGTTTTGTCGGTTGCATCTTTTTTGCACAACTATTCCAATAATACTTTTTTTCCATACTCAGTATCGTAATTTATTTATTCTGGATATTTTTATACAGGGAGGGCGGAAGCTCGATTCGTGATATCTCGTCGCGGTAACCCCATGATAATCTACAACGGAGCTAACTTCATTCGAGAGAGAACGAGAGGGGAGCGTACGAGATGGGTTTGTGGGAGAAAGAGAAGGAGACAGTGCATCGCCAGCTTGACCACAGTCGAAGGCGTGGTGGTTAAGACTACAGGGTTCCATAACCATGTGATTTGGATTTGAGCACTTACAGAGGGGAATCGTCCACATTGGCTTGGTTTATACAGAAATGGCGCAAATCGAAACGTGGTGCGAACATCTCTCGCGTCCAACACTTTCATGTATACATATTTATTTATTCATTGCATTCCAACTTACAATATATAATATTTACATTGGAACCCCGTTGGGGCACAGTAATTACTAGGTTAAGTAGAGAGACGGACATCATTATTTTTCTTCAAAAAATTCATTTATATAATACGCTCGTTCTATCAGAAACGTTTTTAAGGAATTGATAAACGCTGTATCACTCCTCATTTCTTTTATGTGGTTTGGGATATTATTATATATTATTTTTACGCACATCGGGTTGGGGCCGGTACTATGGATCTTTAGGTTGGAGCTTGGTATAAGCAGGTACCTACTTCATTTATATCGGTGGTGCTTACGCGCTGACCGAATTATGTCATAATTTGAAAATCCCATAGTTCAAACACAAAGTATAAAGTATTATCACACCCAACCGATCGACTTCGATGGTATCGAGTAGGTATCAACAATAAGATCAGTCAACTTCGCTCGACCGGTACTTCATTCTTGAATCTGTAATTTTTAAACGTTTCTGACACGAAACGCTTGGTGTGCAACGCCTTTCCGATGTCCGTGTTTCCTGTAACGTATAACTTGAGTACCTTCAAGGTAAGAGTGAATATAAATCTTCTAGGCAAGCGCGCTCGAAACTAGACTTCCTCATTGTTTGCCATCAGGCATGATTGTCGTCAAGAGCAAGCCTATAATGCTATAAAAGAACATTACATCAAATCGATGTTTCCATTTCTAGATAGGTATGTATCGATTCGTCCATAGAATGGCTCTTAATTTTCTGTAAGTAGGTATATAATCTGTAGATATAAAAATCTCGTGTCACGATGTATGTTCGGGATAAACTCGAAAAGTACTAAACCGATTTTGATCAAACTTCGTAACTATCTGTAATTTGGTCCAACTTAAAAGATAGGATATTTTTTAATTATTGACATCAATATTTGTTATTGCAAATTATATAACTACACGACAGTCATAATATGGTTTATTAGTTCGAGATTTAGGTTGCTAGGTTGCCTAGCAACCTAAATCTTTAACTAAACCTTGAACACGTCTCTACTTCGCCACTTTTATATAAACCGTTTATATACTTCGTTTTTGCACTTCTGTAAATGATATTCAGACTAAAAGGTTATATTATTTAAGGAAAACTACGTAAAACCAAAAATTATTTACTTAATTGTATAAAAATCAATTTTATATTTTGTTTCATGTAATTTCTAATTCGATCAATCGAAGCAGCGATAGCCTGGTGGTTAGGACTGTGGTCTCCTATTCGGGGGGTCGCAGGTTCGATCCCGGGTACGCACCTCTGACTTTTCGGAGTCAAGTGCGTTTAAGCAATTAAATATCACTTGCTTCAACGGTGAAGGAAAACATCGTGAGGAAATCTGCACATCTGAGAGTTCTTCATAATATTCTCGAAGGTGGACTATAACCCTTCTCTGAGAGGAGACCTGCGCTCAGTAATGAGCCGTTGATGGGTTGCTGATGATGAAAAAATGATGAATTTCTAATTACATAAATGTATATGAACTTTCTTCCATACTACTAGTTTAAGTCAATTAAGTCAACAAACGTGGCCTTACTATTTACCTAATTGTTAAATTAACTTTAATAAACTTAATTCAAATTTTATTTTATAAATCCAAGGTTTAAATAATAAAAGAAAATAAATACGACATGTAAATAAAGTTTAAGCTCATAACAATAAAAGGAAACTCAGGGATCAAAAAGTAGCTAAGATTAAAATAAGTAATAATTATTTTTTCGTACCACTTGCTCAAAAAAGTGACATTCTGTGCCACAAAAAGCGAACATAACAATAGTCATTTTTAATCTGTTAAAAACAGGGAAAGAAAATTGTACTGAATTTCATTCATCCTCTAGGGGGAGAATGTGATTTAAATTTGGAATACTTACCGAAATTTATACTGAACTACATCTGTGTTTACACCATTGAGTTTGTATATAAAATTCAAAATTATTTATTTCATGTAGGCCAACCTGTGGCTCTTATGACACGTCAAGATTCTACCACCGGTTCGGAAAGCGGATTCTGCTGAGAAGAGCCGGCAAGAAACTCAGCAGTTGCTCTTTTCAAAATAATCATTTTACAATATTAATAAGTAGCTATTACATTGTAATAAGTTTTTATACTATCTTGTGGGCAGCTGGATGGCAAGCTGATTTAACCCGTGCATCTTTGTTAGAATAGAATATGAAATTTCCACAAAACGTACTACAATTCAATTCATGTCAAAGACGGGCAGCATATAGCATATAAAGCATTATACATCTTTTTGAAAAAGGAATACGCATTTATTATGCAGTTATGATTATTAAATAAAATTACGAAAACCAACGAGGCCGTATGAGCTTGATGCCTTTGCTTTTCCGACAAAAAAATATTAGTCTAGGAATTTGCCGCGTTTTTGTTTTCTTCAAATACATAAACGTTAAGTTTATTTTAATTTATTTTTATAAATAAGTAAATGTTCTAAAAATACGTTACGATGTTAAATCAAAGCGACAGTGACAGTGAATTGTCGGATTCCATCAGTGCAAATGCTCAGACGCAAGAACAGAGAAATACTCAAATCAACTCATCAACAATAAATGTACCAAACAAAAATGTAACTCTCTCTATCAATAATAATTGGACCAATGTTTCGAATGTTAACTTTTACTTTTAATTGTCATTATCTATACATATAATAAAACTGTAACTGGAAGATTTCTGTACATTTAATATATTTTGAAAATTTTAATTGGGGGATGCTTTACTATCGATACTGAGCCCAAAACAGATTTAAATTATTTAATTTTTGTCTGTTTGTTTGTCCTTCTTTCACGTAAAAACTACTGCACAGATTTCTACAAAATTTTATACCATGGTAGCTTATTACTCGGGTCAACATCTAGGCTACTTTTTATCCCGGAAAATCAAGGAGTTCCCGAGGGACTTTAAAAACTAAATCCACGCGGACAAAGTCGCGGGCATCAGCTAGTTTTTAATAAATGCTTATCTCATATTATTATTGTGTTAATTTTTTCGCAAATGGTACGAAAAGTAGAGTATTTTCCTCGGTGATAAAGCTGTCTTAGTCTTGGGTGAACTTAAATCCCTCGCTACACTCAGGACTCGTCTTAAATCCCTCGCTTCGCTCGTGATTTAAGTTTTTAACACCCTCGCTACGCTCGGGAGTAAACCTCGAGTACTTCGTTACGCTCGCGATTTAAATCGTCACCCGCGACAGAAGACACTGCTTTATCCCCTTGGTTAATAATCTACTATTTTAAATTAGTCGTCTTTCATAGTTTTATATTTATTGTGATAATTAGGTGCTACCACTAATAATACAATATTACTGTTATCAGTGTCAGTGTTCTAGTATAAGGAATAATAAATGTAAATATTACGTGTATTTAAGAAACAAACTTATAATTATATGTTTAGTTGAATAAACAAAAAATTATTAAAATAAAATATGAGCTAATACTCTATATTGTTTTAGGGTAAGTAGAATAATATTATTATTGTTCGTCCAATAAATTGGTCTTATGAATAAATTTTATATTTTTACGAAGATTTATTATTATTTACAATCTGATATAATTAGGTCAAAATCACTAATGTTGAAATAATAATTACTAAATTCACAATACTTTTATTCATTTAAAATTGACATTTGGGAACGTACCGGGACATGACGATAGGTATTTATCTATTCCATGTGACTAATCATTCTCGAAATATTTCGAGACTGAAACAAGACAAAAGACTGTTTCGTTAGCAAAGTTATACTAGGTATTTTTCAATAATTTTACTCAAAAAGTTAAGTTCAAAGACATGGAATCTGCCACCTTGATGATTTTGTCCCAATTACATTTAATTGATATACTCACATGTTAAGTTTAAATAGAAGAAATTAAATGTAAAAGTTTTTGTAATTTTTCAGGAAAATGGTGGAAGTTTGCCGTTTCTAATGGTTTGGGAAACCGTCAGTTTTCTTTCGATGACTTAGAAATCGCTCTGCATCACTGTTCTAATGATTAGATGATTATTTATTTATTACACAACTGTGTGTATACGAACTCATTATTAGTACTGTGTTTTCATAGCTTTACATCACTGACTTATTCTTACGTTAATTATTTATTTTTTGCTTCCTTTTTTCTCGTAAGAAATTAACACAGAAAACTAATACATCATTTTGTGTTTATTAAAGCACAAAACTTACTTACAAAATCGTATAGGTATGAGGTAATTTTATCATGAGAAATAGTAATTCATGATCGTTAATGTCAGTAGTCTTACTTATAATAATATGATTTAAGAAATATATGTGTATCAGTTTAATGATGAAATCGAGGCTCCAGTTGATCATTCTTTTTAAATCATATTATTAATGTAATAGATATCCAAAGAAAAGCTTATCTATTTTGTCTGATATTGACTTCTGTAAGAAATTTATGTACCTACATACATCATAGTTTCTTATATGGATATTATAATTGACTTTAATTCCTTGCTATATTATCTTTTAACAATTATAGGTACGTAATATATACCAAGGTTTCGTGATAGTTATAACTTTACTATAATAATGTATAGTGTCTTATAAGTGCTTCCAATGCGTATTATAGACGTTATATTGAATGGTTAAGTCATCATAAGTATATGGGTGTGCAATATATTCTAGTCTTCGAAGTTATTATAACTAATGACGTTCCTAATTGACCATATTATGTATTACATTTGAATTAAGTTTAAGTTTAATTTTAATTTTAAATTTTGAGGTTAAGGTTAAGGTTTTTGATTCCCGACGGAAACTCTTTAATTTTCCGCCTATGTGTTAATCCTGGGTACGAGCTATCTCTATTCCAAATTTCAGCCATATCGTTTCATTCGTTGTGGTGTGAAAGAGTAATAACAAAGATCCATCCAGCCATCCATCCTCACAAACTTTCGCATTTATAATATTAGTAGGAAGTAGGATAGGATAGTAGGATAAAATATATTATATTCAATTTAATACCTGTGAAATGATACGCACAATTTGAATGTTGAAAATCTATACCTACTTAAGTAGGTAATTATATAATTAAAAGTTATAATTGTAATAAAATTGAATTTATGTACTATTACTACGTTTCTGTCCAGTCTGTTCGCAGCTTGGTCCTTGTGGATTTTCAAATCTGCCCTCAGCAACCTTTTCCCGCGGCATAAAAAGCATCCAATAGTTAGGATGCAATCTTTTTCTCTACCAAATTTCATCAAGGTCACATACAGACAGGGTCAGGGTCAGGGTCAGGGTTTTGACAAGGTCAGACAGACGGATTCAGTTTCGTATTTATAATATTTTTTATTTGAAATAAATATAACCATGGTAGTTATTAGTAAAGGTTGTGATTGTTGTATTTATTTAATACGCTTTTATCTGCCATCAAATGTTTTAATGTATGAGTTCTTATGAATTTTTGAATGAATATATTTTAACGTCGAATATAGCTATTTTCTATCTATTTTCCTTTAAAAACTTACTTATCAGTGGGATATAATTACATTCGGCACTAGATATTAGGTCAGTTATTATCTATCTTGTTGCAGCACTTTTTAACCGACTTCAAAAAAGGAAGAGGTTCTCAATTCGTCGGAATCCTTTTTTTTTGTTCACCGATTACTCGAAGACGCCTGAACCGATTTTGAATCCTGACTTCAGATTATTAATTTTAATTTTTTATTTTATTATTGATTTTTTATTAAAAGGCACTTCGTTCGAACTAAGTGCTCCTCACAAGTGCACTCATGCATTTTTTATTTGTTTTAGAAAGTGGGGCAATTATGATACCAACTAAGAAGAAACATCTATTAATGTTAGACAATTACACATACTCTCAGATAAACTATAGTGAACGGTGGGTGTGCTCCTCTTTTAAGGCGCAAGGTTGCGGGGCAAGGATCAGGCATATGAAAGATGGTACCATCATCAGAGTCTATACGGAACATAATCATCCACCACCACAGTATGTAGTCAGAGACGGTCTGTACTTCAAACTTTAAGTTGAACGAAGCTAACATTGGATTCATACTTTAAACTATCATAGTTAGTGAGAGTACGAGTAGACAGACGGAGAAAGCAACTACTGCATTAGCAACTGCATTTAATAATTGCAGTTTGGCGGCAGTTGTGATGCGGTACTTACTACTAACAACTTGCAGTCTACGTGCAGTTCAATTGCAGCCTGTGGAACACAGAAACTCAAGTTTTATTAAAAAATCTAATTTTTTGATTATTATTATTTTACTAACTTACTAGGAAAAGAATAAATTAATTTAAACTTAAATAACAATTTATATATTTAAGTATATTACCTCCGCCGAGAGTCAAAACTAAAACCACCCACGGTTTTAGTTTTGACTCTCGGCGGGGACAATTTCGAAATTTATAATTTCTGAAATGTCTAGGAGACTCTCTGGTCTGAACGAATACCACGAGACATGTATCGAAACATAAAGAGACTTCATGCGGTCGTTTCTCGATACAGTGTCTTGAAGTAAGTCTCTAACGGCCCGGTCAGAAACGATGCTATAGGCGCGTATCCAGTAGAGCAGCCTCAGGCCGAGCAGCCTCGAATTGAGGCAGACAGCCTCAGTTTGAGGCTGCTTGGCCTGAGGCATAGGCCCGATGCACGTTGCGGATCAAGCTGACGCGACACGCCTCATCGTGATCCGCGAGACAGTTTAAAGCCAACACGCGATGGCACCAGACGCGCGTAGAGTAGCTGCTGCTACTGTCATTAGCATCATTAGAAAAAAGAGAAAGCAACAAAAAGCTATATCTCAGAGAACACAGTAACGCTCGTACAATTTTATTAATTTAATTGCTGATTCGTTGTCCATTGCGACCCGAGGCAACACGCCCGTCTCCATCAAATGCACGGCTCAGACTGAGACTCCTTTGAGCACGCCAAAAAAACCGACACAATATGGCTCGGCTCGCGGCGCCGAATTTGCCTCGTGTCGCGGCGCGCCTCAGGTTGAGGCATCGTCTCCACTTGCGCGGCCTCGGAGCGAGGCAGCCGCTCGGCCCGAGGCTGCCTCTAGTGGATATGCGGCTTATTAGCAGCGGCGGTCGGTGTTTTGTTTTAGCAATATTTAGTCGCGTTTCGGAAGCAAAAACGCTGATCGCCGTCGCCGGCCCGGGACGTAAGTGTTAAAAGAATTCTACCCTATATTAAAGTTTAACGATTCCTCTCATTGCAGGTATACCTGTCATGATACCAACCAGGAGCGGAAAGAAGTTCCTGCTAATGCTGAACGGGTACACATACTCGCAGATCAACTACAGCATGCACTGGCTGTGTTCGTCGAAGGCGCAGGGCTGCGGCGCGAGGGTGCGGCGCATGCGTAATGGAGAAGTACTCGAAGTAAACACCTACCACACACATCCCCCGCCTGCATACGTAGTGAAGGATGGGAATTACATTAAATTGTAAGCTGGTAATTTTCTTAGTCGTACAGGTCATTATGATAAGCTATTATGCCTGACTTCGTCCGCGTGGATTTTGTTTTCTCTCTGATTATCCTTTTCTCTTCTGAACTCTTTGATTTTCCGGGATAGAAGGTAACCTGTGAAACCAACAAACACACTTTATAATATTGTTAAAGGTGATACTGATTTAAGCAGTGACAGCCTAGTGGTTAGGACTGTGGTCCCCTATTCGGGGGGTCGCTGATTCGATCCCTGGTACGCACCACTGACTTTTCGGAGTAAAGTGCGTTTAAGCAATTTAATATCACTTGCTTCAACGGTGAAGGAAAACATCGTGAGGAAACCTGCACACCTGAGAGTTCTTTTTAATGTTCTTTAAGGTGTGTAAAGTCCGCCAATTCGCATTGGGCCAGCGTGGTGGACTATGGCCTATAACCCTTCTCTGAGAGGAGATCTGCGCTCAGTAGTGAGCCGTTGATGGGTTGCTAATGATGCAGTTTAAAGATTTGACTCATTACAGGTGAACCCGTCATGATACCCACCAGGAGCGGTAAGAAGTTCCTGCTAATGCTGAACGGGTACACATACTCGCAGATCAACTACAGCACGCTCTGGCTGTGTTCGTCGAAGGCGCAGGGTTGCGGCGCCAGAGTGAGACACATGCCCAACGGAGAAGTCATTAAAGTTAACACCCACCACACACATCCCCCGCCTACATATGTGGTGAAGGATGGGAATTATATTAAATTATAAGCTATTGAAAAAGGTGAAGAAAAGAAAAAGTGATTCTCCGTGGCCGCAAAGATTCTTTAAATAATTAATTAATTCTTTATAATATACTAGCTGATGCGACTTCATCCGCGTGGATTTAGTTCTTAAAATCCCTCGGGAACTCTTTGCTTTTCCGGGATAAAAAGTTGCCTTTGTCACTCTCCAGGTCCTCAACTATACCCATGCAAAAATCACGTCAATCCGTAGCCCGGTTGCGACGTGATTGAAGGACAAACCAACAAACCAACAAACAAACATACTTTCGCATTTATAATATTAGTAAGGATTATAATAAATAATAAATTATTTATAATAAATTAATAATCAATATTTAAAATAATAATTAACATCATCAATTACATCTTAGGAGTAGAATAGAATAGAAATATATATAGGAAATAGAATAGGATAGAATTTTTTACTCAAATAAACTTTTACAAATTGCTTTTTAATGATGAATTATTCTAGACCTAGATGCTTGAAGTTTCCGTTGCTTAAATAGGTAAGCGTTTCAGTATTCGGCAGATGTTTGTAAAACTGCTCGTTTAGGATATGTGTGTAAAATTCATAAATAATTAAATAAATAAATATTAAAAGTGTTCGCGCAGACATGGTGTCCCTTACTTTTCAATGTTACATTAATTAAATGTAGAAGAAAGTCATGTAAGAAATAATTAGAGAGAATTTGATCTCTGACCTTAACTATGTGTAAATAAAGTATTATTCTTTAATTCAGATTTTTTATTTAAACTCATGATTGACAGAATCGCCTGATGCATAACCCGCCATGCATGGATCTGTTAGGGTACGTTAAACGTTTATGCACATGCGGCGCGTCGCCCGTCGCGGTGCCGGCCGCGTGCGTTGCCGCGTTCAACGCAAACGCATCTTTATGATCGCTCTCATACTTGGGCATAATATGTTTGAGTTTACCGCGCAACACGACGCACCACGCGCCGCGCAACGCCCCGCGTGTGCATAAACGTGCCCTTAGCGTGCCGTGTGCATTCGTCCCTCATCGAGTCGGCACGGCGCGGCGCCGGGCGTTGGGCGTGGTTTTGTATGAAACCTTTCCAGCATGCCAGATGAATCCATGAGGCGCTGGATGGACTAGTCCATAAAAAACCTACAGCCAATACCTGGCCCAGGACCAATTCACACGGCACGCCACCAAGGCATATTAAACTCAACGCTAATTTTTATCCAGCAAATATGAAGATTCTTAATTTGTATAGGAATAAGAACGGAACAGAAGTCCCTCATGATCGACGGGTACACATTCTCGCAAATCAACGAGAGCGTCCACTGGTTCTGTTCGTCGAAGCCCCAGGGCTGCGGAGCTCGTATCAAGCACACACCTGGTGGAGAAGTCATCAGGGTTAATGTCAGACACACCCATCCACCCCCGAAGTATGTTATCAAACATGGGGTATATTTTGAAGAATGAGGTTTCTTGCCGATTTTTTCCATCACCGTTGAAGCATGGGTTAACTGACATTTAATTAGCAAAAAAAGGTTAGAATTATTTTGCTATAATCCCCCAACAGAAAAAATCTGTATGGTCAAACATGCAGTAACAAGCTAAGCACCGCTCACCTTCCCAAGCAAGCAAGAAAGCAAAGTTCCCAAGCAAGCAATAGACAATACTGCATTGTAAAGTCGACATCTCCTGAGGATGCTCAGGTGTCGGGGCGAAACATGCGTCGAGATTAGTGTAATAGTCTCGTGCGGTGGTGCATGTGAGTGGTGATGGCATTACTTGCTTGGGAACTTTGCTTTCTTGCTTGTTTGGGAAGGTGAGCGGTGCTTAAGAGTGGGTGTGCGTTCGTTAATAGTAAACATATTTGATTTTTACAGTAGTAGATCAAGTTTCAACTATCCGAAAAAAAACACGCAAAAATTACATCATACTGCCAAGGGACGTGCTTGGGCAAAAACATAAAATGATGAAATTTGTTCGATAATAAAAAATCGCGAAGTTAGGTCTAATTTTTAACCAATATTCATTTATTTTCAATGTGTTGCATATTACAGAGCCAATATTTTTACATTAAATTCCAATTGATATTATCAAGGGAGTAGCCTAGTGAATTGAAAAGAAAATGAATATTTTACGAGTTACAAAGTATTTGGCGCTTACTACACTCCTATTCCGCGCAAAACGCTTTCTTTTGTCGCGCCTCACATGAGGTTGCGGCTATGTTTTATTTCATCGCGAAATCTGATTTTTTTTTGGTGTTATACGCGTTCTTAACTTGTTACTACATGTTTGATCATACAGATTTTTTCTGTTGGCGGATTATAGCAAAATAATTATAACCTTTTCTTGCTAATTATGAACTTCCGCAAAGTAACATGCTTCTATCCAATATGATATTTAATTGCTTAAAAGCACTGTATAACTCCGAAAAGTCAGTGGTGCGTGCCCGGGATCAAACCTGCGATTAGGCTATTTCTTCTTTTATAACTATTTTTCATAGGTAGGTACTGTATGTTTCTCCAACAGTAAACTTAGATAAGCCCGAAATACTGTAAAATATAAGTCATATAATTAATAACTTTTCACTGATAAGTTATTAATGAATTCAATAATGTATTCTACCTACCTATACTCGAGCCTTTGCGATAAGAGTTTTTGTGTTTTATGGACTTCATGAAAAATATTTCAGGTACATACAGAAACTTTATTTAGTCTTGTAGTAAAATATATATTTTTATACATGTTTTGTTTTGCTAGGAGCATATTAATATGATATAGAGGATAGAATCTTTTTTGGGTGGAGATGCATTAAAACTTCTTTAAACATTTTACAATTCTTGTTCGTTATCCATATTAAATAGTATGTAATTCATGTAATAATAAAAACTAGTCTTCCTTGATGCATTTATGATTTCTTTACATTTGTTGTATTGTGTTATAAGTTAGATTTCGTGAGTTGTCTCAATTAGAAATGGTGATGATGATGAATAGCACAGAATAATAGTACAAGTAAGTAGGATATAACTTAAAATTGTTTTCTCTTTCAGAATTTCAGATTTCTTTTTTGTTCTGCTTATTTTTAACGTAATTCGTTTACTTATAATATCTTGGTAATAATTTTTTTTCTTAATTTAAATAATGATTAATTAATATTGAATTACTTTGAAGATACATTTAGAATTTTGTTTGTATTTTTGATTGTAGGGAAATAAATTCTCGTAACTGGAAGATGTTGTTTAAATTCTGAAATAAAAAACCGGTTATTTCAAGTAATGGTACTTGTATTTGTTAATAATTTTGACTAATTACAACAATCCTTACATGAATGTGAAAGTGTGCGTTTGTTTGTTGGTTTTTTCTTCATTCACGGTGCAAAACAGCTACTGTTCCACGTTTCCTTTTGCATGGGTATAGTTAAGGACCTGGAGAGTGACATAGGCTACTTTTTCCCCGGAAAATCAAAAAGTTCCCGCGGGGTTTTAAAAGCGAAGTCGCGGGCATCAGCTGGTAACGGTATAAATGTCTTAAACAAATCTCCCGCCGTAGCTTAGCTGTTTCGTAGCGATTTCGCTGCTACAGATACGCGGCAGAAAGGTCCAAAAAGCCATAGAACATATCACTAAAATCCATTGATATTTCAGACGTGCAGTTCATACCGACGGAGAAGGGGAAATATATTCTGGTGCTAAAAGGTTTTACGTATTCCCAAGTCGGTGGCAGGTTTTTCTACTGCTCCTCCAAGCATATGGGATGTAGAGCGAGAGTACGGTACATAGCGGGGAAGCTGGTTGCGTCCGGAGATGAGCACAACCACGCGCCCCCCTCCCACGCGCGATGCGGCAACGGAGCCTTCGTACAGCTTCGCCCCAGATCTCAAAGCTTCAAATTCCCGCCTATACCCTCAGCCGTACTCCCTTCCCCCATCACATCCCCCCGAGCGGCATCCCTCGCCCTCCACGCTTTAAACTTCCCGAGAATCTTGCCTAAAACAGACTTATGGCTGCGGCCGACCGAGGAAAAGAAGGAACACTAGTATTATATGGAAATGTAGGTAGCGTAATATATTTTTATCTTAGATTTATAGGGAAAGGTTTTGATGTGACGTGAGCGTTTGAGTTTAATGTTGACATAATTCGTAAAGTTGAACGCTGCTGCTGTATCAAATAGATGATTAATGGCCGATTTCACCAACGTCGAGTAGCGTTTTATCAAGGAATAAATTGGGCGTTTTGACAGTTTTTGTATTGGAAATACTGTCAAAATGTCAAAACGCTCGGTTATTAGGACTTATTTTACGTTGGTGAAATCTGCCCTAAATTGCTCAATTTAAAAGAACTCACCTGGGTTCTGGGTCCTGGGTCTACAAAGTTTCTTACTGGTGTTGAAAACAAATGTTGCTAGATGGATATATCTATTGGAGGCGGGACGCATATTGTCAGAAACTTCTGTAAGAAATAACTACTCGTAGATTTTGTACTGTACACCATCAGAATTTTGCCGGTTCGTGGCTCGTCTTTCTTACGCTCGTCAGTTCCACGAACCAGATTTTTTCTGACATACAATCTTTATTAATATTATGCGCCAGCCAAAAGAAATAGCATGTTACCAATAATTCACAAAATTTTCACTTGAATCACGCGACCACATCACAAATCTTACAGCAGCATTATTCGAGACAAATTGTTAAATTTTATCAACGAAAGAAAACGACGAATGTCTGTTTTATAGTGACTATTAAACTATTTTATGATCTCTAAAATTCTATGTAAATATTACATTTGGAAAAGCTGTGCTGTTAGACATAAAGCTGGGTCACTACAAAAATACATATGCTCGATGTTTTGAATGGTGCGATCACGTGGTTTATGTTATTTTTTTTTATACAGTTGAGTATGTGGCAGATTCTGCTGAACACAACTTCTATTGCTTCTAAACTAAATTAAACTCAGGTCTTACTCTGGTGTTATCCCTTTCATAATGCTCTGTGCAGAAAAGAATAGCATTCGTTTTAGACCTGTCGATTTATTTAATTAAGAAATTGTGTACACCGGTAATAGTAATACATATTATACCGAGAGCCGGTAACACTAAAATTCTTAAAGTTTTATGGGAATAAGTAGCTATCAATTATAAGCTTGGTTTAAATAGCCATTTTTTCGGCTATTTAAACCAAGCTTAATTTAATCGCTAAAAAATACTTTTTGTTTTTATGCATTATGTATATATATGTTTAACCGTCATCGCAAATATTGATTGTTTTTTGCATTTTAATCAATAGAAAATTTTCTTTAAATAACGCTACTAGCGTACTAGCGCTTGACTGCCATTACACCTGTTAAGTGAAGATGCAGCCTAAGATGGAGTGCGCTTGCCTAGAAAATTCCTACTTATTCTTGATTTGAAGGTACTCAAATTGTAATTACTTGGAAAAACTAAAGCTGGAAATGCATTTCAGATTTGCCCTTAAAAATAAAAAAATAAAAAATAAAAATTTATGGACGCAACTTGGAGAATTCTGTATATTATTATGTAGTTCGAGCGATATATTGTATCTGCGTGGTGACCCAGCTAAAGCTTAGCTTTTGGTGATATCTCACTATACGTAATCTTGGTGATATTTTTAGTAAGTAAATTATGAGCCTTACGATATTATATTATATATATTATGATCATTCGTTAGAATGATTCCTTCTACTTACAAAAATGTTATTTTTGACTTTCGTTTGTATATGTTATTGTTTTATTATTATTAGATATTATAGACTGCTGCATATGGATTAAATATTGCTTAAAGTAAATTAAATAGTAGTTTTTTTACTCGAATATTTTTAAAAGTGTAAGTTAGAAAAATAAAATAACAAAGATCGTTTTGTGCTACTCAATGTGTAACAAATCCCGCAGATATTTTCAGTGTTATTCATAAATCTAATCCGCACTTGTTTTTGTACTTTACGCGTATTGTGTATATGGGTAGGTACTTACCCGTGGTACTACCGGTGGTCCTACTGGTAGAACTATGGGAGACTAGCTGATGCCCGCGACTTCGTCCGCGTGGATTTAGTTTTTAAAGTCCCTCCCGTGATACTACCAGTAGGACCAGCGGTAGTACCACGGGTAAGTGTATTTGTATAGTGATTTTAGCAGTCAACGTGTACGAATGTTCCACTGCAGTAGCGAAAAAACTACTGAGAGTATTTTGATTAATGAGGTCAATCGAATCCGGGCTACATTTCATAAGAACAAAATCATTATGACAGATATTATATCACAGTTAGGTACAGTTTTTAAACTTTTGTTCTTGTTTTCTTACTTTTTGTTCTCTATATTTTTTTTGGAAACCAATAAAACGAACGTTTTCTTTAGCTAAATTCTTAAATTTCATACATGGTTTTGTGTACTACAGGTACTCGTATAACGTTTCATTTAAACAGCCGAGGCAATCGCTACTTATGTATAGGTCTGAATAAATACAGACGCGAGTACCAATCGGGCCAGCGGATCTCGTGGCGGTGCTATAAGAGAGGTTGTCCAGCCACCGCTGCCACCGTTGCTAATGAGCTGATCGCAACCAGAAATGACCATGTACACTAGCACAGAAACGTATCAAGATAGAACGGAAAAGTGGGCGATGCTCGCGTGCCAACAATTTGCAATACAGTGCAACAGTTATCCTGTTACAATGCTGTATTACACTATTCCTAATTATTATAGGACTAATTTGGAAGTTAATCCTCATAAAAAAAGGACGCAACAGGGGAGCGTTTATTTTGAAAAAAAAAAAAAAACACGAATGGCGCGGTTTTGTACAGTATTAACCCTTTTAGTAACCCTTTTATCTCAGTTTGATAGAAATTTAGTTATTGATTTTATATTAAATTTTTTAATGGTCTGAAATAAAAATTTATTTCTTTTATTATGTAATTCATTCTACTCATTTTATATAGAAGTGTGCCTTTTATTAAATATAATATGATATCATTTATCTTTATTTTTCTATTTGCTGTTCCATTAATCCCAAAAATTCGAAAAAATATTATTATTGATTTGCTGTATGAATGTGTTGCATACCGAAGCCAACATTGTAACTCTATTTCAAATTCAAATTCAAAATTGTTTATTGCATGTAGGCCAACTTATGGCTCTTATGATAGGTCAAAACTCTACGTACCGTTTCGGAAAGCAGATTCTGTGTTATCGAATCAGAAATGAGGAGATCCGTAGGAGAACCAAAGTCACTGACATAGATCAGTGAGTCGCGAAGCGATCAGTGGTGGGGTACATAGTTCGAAGAAATGATGGTCATTGGAGTCCCAAGGTGTCGAAACTTGAAGTGGCGACCTCGCACTTGGAAGCGCAGTGTTGGCAGACCTCCCACTAGGCGGACCGACTACATCAAACGAGTCGCAGGGAGCCGCTGGATTCAGGCGGAGCAAAAGCGAGGCTTTTGTCCATCTGTGCAACTCTATCCATTGATAAAGAAGAAGAAGAAAACTGGTCAAGTTCGGCTGCGGATCATGAAGTCCTGGGTTCTAGACTTCGAGTCTCAGAAGGAGCTAATGAAATTGAAGTTATTGAGTTTTTCTGGACATGAATTTTTCAGTTGCAGCCGGGAAATTGGCGGTGCTAGATACGTAGTCTCGTAAAGAGCACGCAGAGCTGTCGGTCCTGTGCATGATCTGTATCTGTTCGCATCGGATTTCCATCCCATCGCACTATGAGAGCGAGGGAATAGAGAGGGCCATTCTGTTTGCGTACTCACTTGTGCACTATACAATCTCCTGCATAGTTGAGACTGGCCGCCAATGCCGAGATTTGCTCAAGGGGGTTCATTTAATTTGATTTCTTTTTAACAGAAGCCGTATTTGTTCTGAACAAGCGCGGAACTAGATGCTTAGCAATCGGTGACTTTCGATTCAGACGCGGGTACCAGCGAGGTGACAGAATACTATGGAGGTGTTCTAATAGATTCTGTCCAGCGACAGCGTCTACGTTTGGAGTTTTACTGATCGCAACTAGATATGAACACACACATAATTAGAGGTTCTTGATCTCACCTTACTTAAGACTGCACTGAATCACTTCAATGTGTTTCTTTATATGTACGAGTATAATCGATTTGCGTCGACAGGCATGTTCAATCGATACTATATGGGTTAATTTTAAAATACCTTTTACTAATGTAGGACACAGCTGGATTGAGGCGGCGCAAGAATAAGACCTGTGAAATCCATAAAAGAGAAAGGCCTCTTCCCCCTCTTCCAGATGTGGACGTGTATCAGTTGATAAAGAACAAGAAGGACCTTTTATAAGCAATTTATTTACCTCATACATTTACCAATTGGCCAAGCCCGATCTAGGTGTGATTGAAGTCTATGTTTATAGTCTATATTTATTCTAGTCTTTATTAATTATTGTAGTCTAAAGACTCTAGTCTAAAGACTAGTCTATTGATAAAAAATTCTGCGTTATGAAAAATGTAGTCCTTATAGGGTTTATGCGAATTTTGGCTCGCCATAACCTAAAAATCATAAAGGAAAAGTTCCTTCATATTTTGTTATCATTTATGTTTTTTTTAGGGTTTTATCTTAAACTTAGAGATAGAAAAGAAATTGGACGCAATTCATTTTAAAAAGTTACATCAAACAAACACTGCTGTATAATCTTGTTTTTATTTTTTAGTTTTAATCCGAAACGGAGCTTTGATTTTTAGTTTTAAACCGAATTGGAGCTTTTATTTTTAGTTTTTATCCGAATTGGAGATTTGATTTTTAGTTTTAATCCGAAAAGGAGGTTGTTTAATTCTTAAGATAGTTTATTTTTGAAACTTTATAAGTAGGTACTTTAAGTTATACGTCCACCTACCAACTACTGTACCAATACAAGTACATACGTACAAACCAGTAATGTCGCGGCGTCACATCGCCTGCTGCTACAGTCTGTAGTCAGAACAATATTGAAATAGGAAATACTGCTTTAAGCGTTGGTGGTAGGACACCCAAAGCTAAATTCTAACTAGCAGTTAGTAACTAACCACGGCCAAGGAGGTGTTTGCAACGGAGGTGTTTGCAATCGAAGATGGTCAAAAATACATCATCCAATCACCGACATTGTATTCTACTTAAGTACCTTAGACTATTTTAAAGGGTATAAAATGTACTTAAAAATTAATTAAACCAATACCAATAAGAAATTCCAAACATTAATGTAATTTATTGTCTTCATAAGTTTTCGTAAAAGTACCAAAAATTGTCTATTACCAAAAACATGTTAAGAAATTAAATATAAGATGTTCACTTAAAGATTTCAAATAAATATTTTTTGTTTCGATTATTTATTAAACTTTTTAAATTACTATTCTCTAAATTATGTAAAGGTATTAAGATATTGGTACGTTCGTTATTGCAAATTCTGCGCAGGTAAACTTATTCCTCAACATTTTTTTATATTATTTTTTATATTATTTATAACTTCACAACCTCTTACTACATTAAACACAAAATACATCGCATAGCAATCACTCTAAAGTCTAAACTCACAAACAACTACCTACTCTGTTACTACGCAACTCTGTTACTAATAGTACAACTAGTTGACCAACCCTTACATTAACTTACTTTTTTAACGGCCAGTTTTCTTTAGCAAAGCTTGTACATATAGATAAAGATAAATCCTGTATTATCATCATGAGCAACCCTTTAACGTCATCATTACTGAGGTCAGGTCTCCTCGCAGAGAAATTTTATACCTATAATATAGTCTACCAATTCGCATTAGGCCATAATCAACCACGCTGGCCCAATGCGAATTGGTAGACTTCGCACACCTTTGAGAGCAGGTTTGAGGTTTCCTTACGATGTTTTCCTTCATCGTTGAAGCATGTGAAATTAAATTGCTTAAACGCACGTACATAACTTTGACAAGTCAGAGGTCGAACCCGGGATCGAACTTGCGACCAGCCCGAATAGGAGACCGCAGTCCATCGCAGTCCAGAACCATTGGTTAGTAAATAAATCCTGAATAACATATAGGCCTATAACCCTTCTCTGAGAGGAGACCTGCACTCAGTAGTGAGTCGTTCATGGGTTGCTCATGACGATAATTCTTATAAATCACCCCAAAATTTTGATACAGGACGTCGTGCGTCTGTTGAATTTGTCAAGAAGCCTCTCACGCCTGCCGAGAAGCAGCGCCGTTACCGGGAACGGATTAAAAACAATCCCGAAAAGGAAGAAGATATCAAAAGAAAAAATCTAGAGCGATACCACGCAAAAAAACGCTTAGTGAGAGATTTAACAACACGCGAACATCGAAAATTGAAAAAGAAATGGCGGTCTGCGAATGCCAGACGGAGAGACAAGGCCAGAGCTCTCCGTGGCATTATGCACACTTCAGAGTAATGGCGGTCTGCGAGTGCCAGACGGAGAGACAAGGCCAGAGCTCTCCGTAGCATTATGCACACTTCAGAGTAATGGTGGTCTGCGAGTGCCAGACGGAGAGACAAGGCCAGTGCTCTCCGTAGCATTATGCACACTTCAGAGTAATGGCGGTCTGCGAGTGCCAGACGGAGACAAGGCCAGAGCTCTCCCTAGCATTATGCACACTTCAGAGTAATCACTTCAAAGTTTAAAAAGTTCAGTCCCTACATACATATAGTTCGAGATCAATTTATTTCAAGGGCTTCTTATTGTCATTTATCTTCTTTGCATTTTTTTACATTGCTTTGGGCACGGACATTGTTTAAATGAAGGAATTTGGCTCAACTAAGCTCTTAAACAGTTTTTAATATTTTATATACAATTACAATACAAGCTTTTATTTGGACACAGAAGTCTAACAGAAAGAAATTTTATTTTTTAGAGAACAACAGTAAATATTTTTTTAGAAAAAAATGAAAAGATTAGGTATTACATATTATAATTACACAATTTCCGGCACGAAGCAAAAGAGTTATATTCCTAATTTTCTACAAACATTGTATGGCTAATATTATTAACTTGTTAAGGACTTTTTCCATAGAAACCAAAATGCCACAACCTCGAAAAAAAAAGACCAAGGCAGAAATATTAGCACAAAAGCGCAAAAATGAAAGAAAACGCTATGAACGAATAAAAAATGATCCAAATAGGTTAGCTGCTTTAAAAGAAAAGAAAAAACAGTATTATGCAGAGTCAAGAACTACAGGAAAAATAAAAAGAATATCTGAAATGACCGATCGTGAAAAAATGCTCTGTAGGAAGTCATGGCGAGCTTATTCTAGTAAATACTACTATAAGAGTAGTAACGCTTAATTCAGTAAGAGTGTCCTAATGAAGATTCTTTAACTTTTCTGTTTTTATTTTGTACTTATGTTATAAAAATTTGTTGATTATATAGTGATCTCTGTAAGATATGCTTATTATTATTTTTATTATGATAGAAAGACATGTTTAAAACATGTTTCATAGTGCCTTAGTGTTTAAATTTTATGATTCATTGTTTCTAAATAAACAATAAATATGAAAATAGTTTTTAATAATCTCATTTTTCTGGTTATTTTTCATTATCCTGGCTGTAAAATAACGTTCAAATCTTAATAATATTTTGTAACAGTTTTCAGTTGATGTGTAAAATATTTATCTTCAAGGTCTCTTCTTCTCTTCAAACACGTCGCTTATTTTTATTATTACTATGCATTCGAAAGTACTTTGTGAAATTTTATTTGAATAAAAAAAATCTAATCTATTGTACCCACTATGGCGGTCAAGTCGAAATCGAGTACGAACAAGAACATGGTGTTTTAACCTGTTGAGTTGAGAGTTAACACTATTGAGGAATTGGACCAGGGTCCTATATTTTTTCCCATAGTCCTTTAAAATGTGAGAGCGTTGCACATATCCTGAGCTTATCTGGTGGAGTTGGGGTAAACAGATTCAGTCTATTTGCAGCTTGTATGCGTCGAGCCGCCAGTGGACACGCACACAGGCGCCGAAACTTGTAGTAGTGTACCTACGAGTATCACAGCACGGTTTTATGAAACTTTGACTCTATTCGGTTATTTACTCTGTGGTAACCACAGATTAGATTAGGTCATTGATATTAATAATATTTCTAGAAGTACTGAATAGATTTTTTTCCAATCAGGTACAACAGCAGCATTCTATCTATCGTCAAAAGGCACGGTGCGTCTCGTGTTCCAAGGAGTTCACTTCTCGAAGAATTATCAAAATGGGAGCAGGATTTCGTGGAAATGCAACAAGGCTGGCTGTATAGCACGTGTGAACACTATAGACGGACAGATAGTTGCTGTGAGGAATATGCATAACCATACGGGCACTATAAAATAAAAAAACGGCCAAGTGCGAGTCGGGCCTCGCTCTTTTAGGGTTCCGTACATATGACCAAATCATTATTTTAAAACTAGATACATATTTAGATATCTTCGTTCTTAGAAAGTACTTACTAAATTAGCATATGGGGAAAAAATGCTCGTTTGTTTAGGTCACAACTTGCAAACCGCATTATAAAATGGTGTTTTCAGTATTTGTTCTTTAAATACACTATATAGTACATAATATACCAAAATTTCCAATTCCTAACTAGTTTAGTTTTTGAGATAGACCCCCTAACAAAATTGGTATAAAACCGACAACTTTGACGGCCCCCCATTTCTTCATTTTTGTATCTAAAAAAAATATATATATATTTTAACACCACTTAATGAGCTCTAGACAATGACACCCCACATGCCAGCGTAAAATTTAATTTCGACTTCTTTTCCATGTCAGGGAGCCCCATTTATTTTTAATTTAATTTAATTTTTATTATTTGTTGTTATAGCGGCAATAGACATACACAATATGTGAAAATTTCAAATGTCTATCTATTACGGTTTAGGAGATACAACCCGCTGACAGACGGACGGACGGACGGACGGACAGACGGACAGCGAAGGCTTATTAACAGGGTCCCGTTGGCACCCTTTGGGCACGGAACCCTAAAAAACGAGATGAAAAAGTAGTACTGCAGTTCACGAGGCATAAGCTCAGATTGCATAATTTATGTGAGTGATCTCCGAATCAGGTTTAAGAAAATAGTACAAATAATTTTAAACGACGCGTGGGAAACGTGACGGTGCACTCACATTAATGCTGAGCTAATGAGTCGCGGACTGTACCTACTCTGAAAAGTAGGTAAAGTGTCCACTAGTAATACAATTTGCAGAAGTCAAGAAACAAGTCAATTTCTGCAAGTTTCAGGTAATCAGACTTCTGAAGGTAATTGCGGATATTACTGTTATCAAAAGATAAAAGTGAAAAGATCAGTTTTTGGTAAAAATTATGTTATAGAATATACTCATTGATCGTTGTGTAGAAATGCTTATAAAATGTACATGTCCTAGAATAATGTAATTTATATCGAAATCTATCGAAATATAATTTTGTAGTCATTTTTGAAATTTATGAAATAATATTATAAATGTTGTAGTTTTAAGGAAAACGTGTTTGTGCCACCACCGCTAAATCTCTTGGTGCCCTTTGTATTCTATTTGATATAGTTACCTAATACAAAAGGAAAAACAATAAAAACAGTTTTCGGGAAGAGAGAGCTAATTAACCTGAACTTTGTTGTTGAGACTTTAATATGACTTAAGTATTTCTTTTATATCCGGATTTTAGTGCAAGATAATAATCAGTATATATTATATTATATATAATATGTATTATATATAGTAAGTCAATGAAAATAATTGACCGAGCGAAGCGAGGTCTCTGAGTTTACTAGAGCGATTTGCACTTGTCCGTCCGTCCGTCCGTCCGTCCGTCCGTCTGTCAGAGCCTTATAACTTTTGAATTACTGAACGTAATTACTTCAAATTTAGATATAATATGTAAACCGATGGCCTCCAGCCGAAAATGGCTTAAAAAGTTATAAAAATCTTTATTTCAGGGGGGCTCTCATAGAAGCGAATGCGAAGAATTTTTTTTTTATTTGCGATTCATAGGTTTTCTGTGTATCATTTTAAAGACAATTTGGAACAGAGTACAACCGTATTTTTTTTTTTATTTTTTTCCTAAAATTGACGAAATGGGGGGCTTCCAAAGTGGCGATTTAATACGCTCGCTTGAAGACGCTCTCTGGGAAAATTTTCTATATATTTTCAAGTTGTACTTATTTTCTTACTTCACTTGTATCCTGTACTTGAACAGCAAATACTAAAATTATATGAATATTATAAAGAAACGAGATTATTTAATTTTTAATGAGCATCAGTAAATTTCACATAGCTTCACAATAATGCTAATAGATGGCGCAGTCATTAACTATTCCATTGAACTAGGAGTTACGACTACGATTTATCCCAAAAACAGTTTTGCGTCGACCATTATTATTTAGGTACATAATATAATAACATATTATTCAATTAAAATTATTCTTTAGTTAAATATCATTTTGTATATTTTCTATTCGCGTCGATAGATGACGATTTGTACAGATGCCACTAACCCGTTTTCACTCGTTAGTACCTACACAATAATTCAATGTTTTCACTGACGTTCCCTAACCTTTACGGGCTACCTATGATAAGTTATGTGATGATTACTGTCAACTTCTTTATCACGATCCTGTACGGGACACCTAAAAGGACATTGGGACGGATGTTAGGACTTAGGATTGTGTTTTGGAGCTACCTACGTAAAGAGACTCCTACATAGGGGATGATTTAGGTATGTTTGGTGAAAATGGGCATAATAATAATAATGTCAGTTTTGGTCGTCATGTATCGATTGAATGAATAATCATGGGATACCGTTACCGCGAGGTCTCAGTTCGGGGCGAACCACTAGTTTATTTAATTTTAGTGTATTCGACACACATGAATACTTACACCCTGCACTATTATTACTATTAAAAGACATAAGGAAAAAATAGTTTGAAAGAGTAACTTTATATTGCAATTTTACTATTTTCTATCTATTTTATTTTGAAGTATTTGGTTCCAACAAGTACAGGTAAATTATTCTCTTTTTTCCAATCACCGATATCACCGATAAATAATATAAATTCCACTATCCGAAAGAAAATACTACTTCATTATCGAGTCCCAAAAAGATACCCGTCAGTCTGTCACACCTATGTTCGACAGACACAATGCTCTACGAAGCTGTTGGGTGACCACTATGCTGCACTGTACTATGCTATGCTCTGTCGAATAGTTCCTTAGATTATAATGAAGAAACAAACAAACACTGGTGCGCTGCGCTTTGTAGGGCTGCGCATTGTTTAATACATATGTCGCAGTAAGATAGTTGAAGCCGTGATATAGCTATAACCCTAGGTTTATAGCTATAAACCGGAATATAGTTATACGGAAGCTGTTCATAGCTATATTACTAGGAATATAGCTATCTAACTAGACTAAGGGCCGATTTCACCAACGTAAAATAAGCCTTATCCGAGCTTAAATTTTATATTTTGACAGTATTTTTAATACATTAACTGTCAGAACGCCCAATTTATCCCTCGAGTAAACGTCACTCGACGTTGGTGAAATCAGGACTTATTTAGTAATTTGGCTATTGAAGTATAAAAACGCTCGCTGTTATGTAATATGCCGAAGGCAAAATAACAACTCGCGCAACTCCCAAGCACCTGATCACCGAATCTTGCCTAACAAGTACTATGTTCATGTACAATTACCTAACTTTAGATTTTGGCAAGACTTAACCAGTTGTGCAAATCAAAGAAAATGTATATACTTCTGCAACCATTTTATTAGATTAGTCTAGTCAGTCAGTAATATAGCTATATTACTAGATCGCGTTCGTATTATAGCTATAGTCTTAGAAGATAGCTATGAATCGCTCTCGTATAGCTAGCTATATTCCGGCATCAACTATCTTACTGCGACACATACAATGCAGCTTCGCTGAGCACAGCACCCGTGTTTATTGGTCACCCTTCTGATTGTCTTTTTTGGAGCTGGTCGTATAGTATTAACTGTCGGGTACGGTAGCTTTTTTGGATTTTGAGCAGCTGACTAGTAACACTGCAGGCTTTAATTCCCTATTCTGTGGTCCACTGTGATATTTAGCATAATTTATACTATTAATGTAAGTAGCACCTACCTATTTTGTCTGTATATTTTTTTTAATGATGTATTTTTTACTATTAGCTGAATTTTATTTATTAAAAACATATTAACAGCTGTAATTTATTATTTAAATTAATGTTTGTCAGTCATCATCAATCGAAGCGACCATAACAAAATCGTCTCTTTTGTTGCTAAAGTAAATTTATTGTATAAATTATTTGAATAAGCACAGATTGGTGAAGTTGTATGTAGTAAATGTATTTTTTTGGATTTAAGTACTTTAAATCCAAGTATCTTATTAAATAAGTATTATGAAATCAAAAGTCATAATATTATAAAATGAATGTAATTTAGTGCGAAAACTCCGTTTTATTTATTTAACTATTTTATTATTTAACTAGCTTTATGCCCGCGACTTCGTTCGCGTGGAGTAAGGTTTTTAAAACCCTTCGGGAACCCTTTTTTTTCTATGTTAAAAAGTATCGTATAGCCTATATGTATATACATAATATATATCCATACAAAAAATTACGTCGATCTGTTGCTCCGTTGCTGCGTGATTGAAGGATAAATCAACAAACCAGCAAACAAAAGTAATATTAGTAAGGATCGTAAATGTTTAATTTTAATGATCTACATCTACGTAATTTACACAATTTCGCTTTGATGCATTTGTTTTGGGCTATATTTCATTTCTACCTAGATGATGCCCGCGACTTCGTCCGCGTGGATTAAGTTTTTGATTCCCGCGGGAACTCTTTAATTTTCCAGGATAAAATCTATAGTAGTCTATGTGTTATTCCGGGGTATGAGCTATCTACATTCCAAATTTCAGCCAAATCGGTTCATTCGCTGTGGCGTGAAGAAGTAACATCCATCTATCCATCCTCACAAACTTTCGCATTTATAATATTAGTAGGATAGAATTCATTATTAAATTCTCCACTTAACTGGTTTTGGTCTTTTTATAGCTGACGCATGGTTCTCTACATCAATATACGGGAACCCCCAAGTCCGGGTTGGCCAGTACAAGTTCTGCATCGCTTCCTCAGTGGGTTCTAAGACGACCTGGAGGTGCATGAACCAGGCGCGCGGGTGCCGAGCCAGGGTCGTCACTGTCGGCGGGTTGTTTGTGAGAATCGACAGAGACCACAATCATGGTAGACCTGATGACAACAACGAAGTTGGAGGATCGGCGCATACTGGTTTTGATTCTATAAAGAAGTTTCCATAGTGAAATAAAATGCCTTTTATTACTGAAAACACAAATCAGATTTTTTTTAAAGACAATGCCTTGTCCTATGACATTTTCACCTTCGTTCGCATGCGTACGGATGCGAATGGATGCGAACGCACGCTTCAACGCACGATGCGTTGATAAAGAAAAAAAATGCATGCATATTATATTATACTATATTATAATGAATTTATAGACATTATAACGTAAAAAAATGAGATAAATTATTGTATTGGGTTTGATTGTGTTTGTAGGATAAGAGCCTGTTATAGAGTATAGATCTAGATAGAATCAGATTAGATTTTGATCTTTTTTTTTATTTGCAGATGAAAAGGTGTATTTCTCCATAACGAAATATGGAAAACCCCTGCTTCACATAGGGCAATATAGACTATTCTTGGCATCAGCTTTTGGAGTTAAAAGAAGTTGGAGATGTATCAAGCAGAGCCAAGGATGCCGTGCGAAGGCCAAGACTATCGACGACAACATTGTGAAAGTGGAAAATACTCATAATCATTAAAATAGAGCCATGGTAGTCTTGACGAGTCTTAGGAGCCACAGGTTGGCCTACATGAAAGAAATATTTGAATTTGGAATAAAAGAAATATATGAGCAATAACTTTTACAAATAAATAATAATTATTATTTATTGCATCCAAAGCAGCACCCGTAGCCATGTTACACTTACGATTGTCTATTTCTCTTTCTATGATTGCAAACGCTTGAAGGTTGGTCTCTGGCTTTTCTAAGTTAAGTGCTTTTAAAAAATTATATATCACAAGCTGGTGAAGGAAAACATCGTGAGGAAACCTGAGAGTTCTCCATAATGTTCTCAAAAGTGTGTGAAGTCTGCCAATTTGCATTGGGCCAGCATGGTGGACTATAGCCTATAACCCTTCTCTGGGAGGAGACATGCGCTCAGAAGTGAGCCTTTGATGGGTTGATGATGAAGATGATGATGCGTTTAGGAGTGAAATTAGAAGTTTATATACGTTTTGGTTACTCTACCTTTTTACAGGACGGTTAAATAAAAGTCGTAGACGATACGTACAGTGGTCGCCAGAAAGTTTGGTTGCGGCCATGGCGGCGGTAAAAAAAGGTCACCTCACAACGAATAAAGCAGCTTGTTGGTTTGATATTCCTAGACGTACATTACTGGATTATTTGAAGTCGGGCAGTAGTGCTGTTAAACGCTCTGGACGAAGAACTGTATTAAGCGAAGATCATCAGCAAGAATTGGTTAATAGGATACTGGAAAAAGCTAAACAAGGCACGACTATCACAAGTACGCTTATCCGCAAGGAAGCATTTCTTTATTGACTTAGTCACGGACTTGGTATATTAGTAAGACAAGTCACAGACTTGGTATATTAGTAAGACATTTTGGTAAAACTAAAGGCCTTCCTATTAAACTTTGTGTAACGAGTGAATAGTTATATACCGATTTCTCTCCCTCTGTCATCGGTATTTTTATATTCGAAAGTAGAAGACAAAACATTGTGTAACTATATGCGTTTAATATTATGAGGGTAAAGTAGAAGCTTATATATTTGGTTACTGTACTTTTTACAGGAAAGTTAATTAAAAGGCGTAGACGATACGCACAGTGGTCGCGAGAAAGTCTTGTTGCGGCCATGGCGGCGGTGAAAAAAGGTCATCTCACAACGAATAAAGCAGCTTCTTGGTTTGATATTCCTAGACGTACATTACTCAATTATTTGAAGTCGGGCAGTAGTGCTGTTAAACGCTATGGACGAAGAAATGCATTGAGTGAAGATCAACAACGAGAATTTGTTAATAGGATACTGGAAAAAGCTAAAAATGGCACGACTATCACAAGTACGCTTATCCGCAAGGAAGTATTTCTTTATTGTGAAGAAAATAAAATTGAACACCAATTCAATCTAAAACTGCGCATTGCTAGTTCATCTTGGTTCACTAACTTTGTGAAAAAGAATACAATTTTGAAATCATTAGTAGCATCCAAAAAAAGTAACTAACAAAATATTTTTTTTTTGAATTTAGTAAAATTGTAACTTTTAATTTTAATTGTTATATTTATATTATTACATTTTTATTAATGTTATGTTTTGTTTATATCAAATTGAAATATGGTTGTACTGAATACTAAATAGTAGGTTTTTAAATTGTACTGGCTTCTATTGGTCACTTATTTGCGTGGAGTTAGATTTTTCAAATCCCTAAGGAACCTTCATTTTTCCGGAATAAAAAGTGACCTATGTCACTCTCCAAGTCCTCAACTACATAATGTAAAAAGTCCATTGCTGCGTGTTTGAAGGACATACCAACAAACGGACAAACAATATTTTTCGCATTCCTATTTGTTGGTTTGTTGTTTTGTCTTTCAATTACGCAGCAAAAGAGCACCAGATTGACGTGATTTTTTGCATGGGTAGAGTTGAAGATTTGAAGAATGATAAAGACTACCTTCCCCAAAAAACAGGGTTTCACTGGGGTTTTTTAAAATCTTACTCTACGCGGACTTAGTCACGCACTTGGTATGTTAGTAAGACATTTTGGTAAAACTAAAGGCCTTCCTATTAAACTTTGTGTAACGAGTGAATAGTTATATACCGATTTCTCTCCCTCTGTCATCGGTATTTTTATATTCGAAAGTAGAAGACAAAACATTGTGTAACTATATGCGTTTAATATTTTGAGGGTAAAGTAGAAGCTTATATATTTGGTTACTGTACTTTTTACAGGAAAGTTAATTAAAAGGCGTAGACGATACGCACAGTGGTCGCGAGAAAGTCTTGTTGCGGCCATGGCGGCGGTGAAAAAAGGTCATCTCACAACGAATAAAGCAGCTTCTTGGTTTGATATTCCTAGACAAACATTACTCAATTATTTGAAGTCGGGCAGTAGTGCTGTTAAACGCTATGGACGAAGAAATGCATTGAGTGAAGATCAACAACGAGAATTTGTTAATAGGATACTGGAAAAAGCTAAAAATGGCACGACTATTACAAGTACGCTTATCCGCAAGGAAGCTTTTCTTTATTGTGAAGAAAATAAAATTGTACACCAATTTAATAAAAAACTGCGATTTGCTGGCTCGTCCTGGTTCACTTCTTTTGTGAAAAAGCATACAATTTTAAAATCATTAATAGCACACAAAAAAGAAGCGTAGTTAAATAATATTTTTGTGTCCATAGCATATGTACCTAGTTTTAATACTAATTGTGATTAATATTACTACATTTATTTAAGCTATCGTTATACATATCTACCTGTTTTATATCAGACTGAAAGATGGTTGGGTATAATAATACTATTTTTTAAATTATTGTTTTTCTTCGTTATATGTTACCAAGAAAAGATTTTATTCTTGGGGATTATAATCCCCATATACCTAATATAAATCTTTAAGAAATATATTAAAGTAAAGTTGACACGTGGGTGTAATTTTCATTCAAAGCTATGATGTATCCTTTAAAAATTTGTTTGAAGTCTGAAATGTTAAAAATAATTGACTTTTAGAAATAAGGCGTAAACGTGCTACTTGGTCGCAAGATGATCTAGAAAAGGCGATGCGAGCGGTAGAAAAGGGCCAGTCAACACAAATAGCTGTTGCGAGGCGATATGGTATACCGATACAAACACTGCGCGATCATTTGAAATCAGGAAGCAAGATTAAAAGCATTGGACGTAAGCCTTTATTGAATAAAAAGCAAGAAATTGAATTAGTCACTACAATCAAAGAAATGAAATTAAAAGGCATACCAATAACAAATAATCTTATACGTAGACAGTCATTTCTGTTTTGCGAAAGGCATAAAATACCGCATCACTTCAGCCGAAAACTAGGTATCGCTGGAATAAAGTGGTATCGCCTATTTTTGAAAAGGAATCCGATGATTCGGGATTAAACAAGAAGATAAATACCCACTTTTAAGATAATTATTATAAAAGTTTTAAAAGTAACAAAATGAGTGATTGTAGGGATAATTCAACCCCCATCAGAATTGAAGGGAGCAGTGTCTAACGTTGAATTAAACTTTCTTCCGGAAAAGTCTTCAAAAAATATTTTCAATTTAAAGCCTATGAATTATTTAACGACTGGAGACTTCCTAAAGATGTGAAGATCTGCTCAGAAACTGTGGTTTTTTCATATTTAAGTACGTAATAATTATACATGCATGTAAAAAATTCCTTAGTGTTTCAATAAATATTTTTCTTACATCTTGTATTTTTTCGCTATTGAGGTGAAAAGTGATATGTATCACACGATAGCAAAGTTTTTTGTTTCTTGTGCCTTTGAATCCCTCACTACATTCAGGATTCTAAAAAATAATGACTTGCTACGCTCGTGATTCTAAATTGGAATCCTTCGCTGGCTCGGGATTCAAACTAGGCACTCGAAACAAAAAAATCTTTGCTATGTCGTTGAACAAATAACTATTTATTAATATCAGATTCTTTTCTCACTTTCTTAACTCTTTCACAGTGTTACTACAACCAATTTTTCAATTAACCTATATAAACTGACTTATTGGATACACTTATTACTTACGTTGCGTACAATTAATTAAAAACGGCAAGTAATACTTTTCAGTTCTTAATATGTGTTTGCTTTTATTATGGGTGCATTATTTATTTTATTACTTTATTTGTAATCAACAGCCTTTACAATATTTCAAGGTTATAAGATAACCTAACTATCTTATAGTTATCTAAATAATTAAATTGTCTACAATTTGTTTTTAATAAATTTTTTTCTGAAATCAATTTTTCAAAAGTTATTTAAGCATAAATCGGAACATGTCATTAAAATTACTTTTTTATCAGTTTATATTACTTTTTTGTTATTAAAACGGAAAGTAAAGTAAAAGACCCAGTTATTGACACTGGCCTAGTTATTAGGTCAATAAAATTTTCTTAAAAATTTTCTTAAAGGTAAGCGTAATACTTGTGAGCGCGCGAAATTAACAATTAAAAAAAAGATATAAACAATGAAATTTTTTTAAATCTCTATTAACAATATTATTAACTATTGTATAGAGAATTAAAAAAAATATTACTTAAACATTATGTTTTTTTTAAATATATTTTTCATGGGTCGAAAGTACCCAAATTTGAGATTTTTCGAACCTTTAAAAATTCATATCTTTAAAAATATTAACTTTATCGTGAAAAGTCATGGGACCTTTTTATTGGTATTTCAATAAAGAATATAAAAAAAAATTGTCCGGTTGAAAAATAACAATTCCTTGCAATTGTTTAAAAAATTTCGGTTTAAACAATATGGCACCGGGTTGCGCCCTGGCAACATCCATTTATATCATTAGGAGGGCAATTTGAAGAGGATCGCATAAAAAATTGAGGTGGAATAGTTTTCGGTACTCATGCGCCGATTCCTCCCGGACTATAGTTAATTACCTGTTTAACACTAAGTGTAGAGTCTGTTCAAGAAGTAGGTTTACTTACATGGGTTACTTTTTCCATTTATTCTATCATTTCCACTTTAATGGGTGCATAGATTATTTTTATTAATATCAGATTCTTTTCTCACTTTCTTGACTCTTTCACAGTGTTGCTACAACACATTTTTCAATAATTCACCCATATAAACTGACTTATATTTAAGACTATACTTACGTTGCGCACAAGGCAAGTAATACTTTCCAGTTCTTAATATGTATATGCCTTTACTATGGGTGGTATTTCAAGGTTATCTTAGATCCTTACTAATATTATAAATGTGAAAGTGTGTTGTTTGTTCTTCTTTCAACTATGCATCAACGGAGCAACGAATAGACATGGTTTTACGTATGGGTATAGACTGGAGAGTGACATAGGCTTTTTATCCCGATAGATTTCAACAACCTACATCCACGCGGGAGAGTCATGCACCGAAGTTTGGCCTTACCCAAAAAATATTACATGAGGCAGTAGACTGATCTAATTCTGATCATTTTTATGGCAGGTAACTGAAGCGAAGGAATTATAATCGGAAAGCCTGACAATATGTTAGTTCATTTTATTGGTTAAAATTTGCTTGTATCTATAAAATAATAAATCCATGTTTTTATTTAAAGAACCTTGTAATTATTTTGAGTGGACTCCGGGATAAAACGTATTTGTCGGTTTGTCGTCCAATATCGTTTGAAAATAAAAACAAACACGAGGCATACAGAGCAAGATGCATCTGAATTTCGAACCGGTGCGCAGCGGTAGAGTCTTCACGTGTCATAAGAGCCACAGATCGGGTTGGCCTACATGAAATAAATAATTTTGAGATTGAATTTGATGACGCTGCCGGTATAATTTTAATTTTTTCAATGGATATAATCCCTAAGGTATATAGTGTGGTCGTAATTACTGAACTGAAATGGAAAATGTAAAAAATTGGTTTGCAGGATTTCTAGAAAAAAGCCGGAAAAAACGTAAGCGTGGAACATGGATGCAACAAAATCTAGAGAATGCAATGCGAGCGGTAAAAAAAGGACAGTTAACACAGACAGCTGCTGCAAAGCATTACGGCATACCACGAGTAACACTAAGAAACCATTTGATATCAGGAAGTGCGGTCAAACGCATGGGACGAAGACCGGTAATGAATGAAAAGCAAGAAAGTGAATTAATTACTAAAATAAAAGGAATGAAAGTTAATGGCATACCAATTACAAAGAATCTTATACGTAGACAAACATTTCTATACTGCGAAAAACATAAAATACCGCATAAATTTAGCCGAAAACTGGGTCTCGCTGGAAATAATTGGCTTAACATGTTTCTGAAAAGAAATCCGGCGATTTTTGAACAAATTATAAATGTTTCTGCAGAGTTCAAAGAAAAATCCGGCATAAAGTTTTAATCTTATAGGGCTGTAGACCTCTGATCCGACATAAATATAGCGGCATCGCGGAAACTTTTTACCTTAGAACTATTTGATCTGAAGATCCGAAATCTCTGTAAAAGAAATGTCTCCTTTATTAATTAATTTATTAATTAAATTAATAAAATAAATTATTTATTTATTTGTATATATACTAGCTTTTGCCTGACACTTTCCCCTCGTGGGGTTAGGTTTTTATAATCCTTCGGGAACTCCTTGTTATTCCGGTATAAAAGGTAGCCTATGTTTTAATCCTGGGTATGAGCTATCACAAAGACAAAAATTATTGACACGGCAAAACTAGCATGTCTCCTTAAATGGCGTTGGGCCGGCCATATAGCCCGAGCAAATGACGAGCGTTGGACGGAAAAGCTGCTGCACTGGTGGCCGCGCGGCGAGCGCAGACCGAGAGGTCGGCCGCGGCGCCGCTGGCGCGACGACATCACCGAGGCGGCGGGGACCACCTGGACGAGACTGGCGAGAGACAGAGCAGTGTGGAAAAGGATGGAGGAGGCCTATGCCCAAAAATAGGCGTTCCAATGACTACCATACCATATGTACCATATTGACATAATTATTACATCAAATATACAACGTTGACGAAGAAATGATGAATAAAATGACATACATTTACCCGATTGACATGAATTTAATTATAATCAACATTACTACTATTTAATTTAATATCGATTATTGTATTCAAAATTCGAATAACATAAAATGTGAACTTACTATTTATTAAATTTTTGTATGAAATTTGTATAACATTGGAAATAAAGGCTTATTATTATTATTATTATTATGAGCTATCACTATTCCAACTATCAGCCAAATCGGTTCATTCGTTGTGGCGTGAAAGAGTAACAAACATCACTCACTATCCAGGTCATCAACTATATCTTTGCAAAAAAACACGGTGATCAGTTTCTCCGTTGCTGCGTGATTGCAGGACAAACCAACAAAAAACACATCAATATAAAACTCGGAATTGTCTGGTTCAGTAATCTAATCTAATCTAATCTATCTATCTAATACCTTTAAACGAGCAATTCTTTTATATATATATAATTTCAATCTCGGAAACGGCTGCAACGATTTTCATGACATTTAGCAAGCAGGGGGTTTCGGGGGCGATAGATAAATCGATCTAGCTAGGTCTCATTTCTAGAAAACGTCGTTTTATCCATGTTTTCAGGCAATGAAAAGCCCCTACAATATCATTAGAATACGAAGATAAATTTCGCCATCATCTACAAAGTTACAATAGCTCAGTTAGGAAATCGGGCGGTTCCGAAACCAGAAGACCCCGGTTCGAGTCCAGACGATTAATTTTTCCCCTATGAATTTTATTATTAGTAATAATTTATTTTTATTATTATTTTTCTTTTTCTAAATACATATATAATTTCCAAAAAACACGATTTCCCAAAAAAAACGAGTACCTTATAACTAGTGGTTCGCCCCGAACTGAGACCTCGCGGTAACGGTATCCCATGATTATTCATTCAATCGATACATGACGACCAAAACTGACATTAAACAACTTGACCGTTATTCGAAGCCTAATAATATTATGAGATATGCCATCGCTTCCGTTTCCTTTTTCTGTCCCTTTTCTTTGCTGTATACCTGTCTCTTTCTATTTCCGTCCCCACCACCAGCAGTGAGCGCCATGATTGTGGGCGCACAATTTCTCGTCATTGACGTCGTCGTTGCCGTTCCGTCAACACGTGCACTCAGCTGCATAGTTAATTTTCTGTCTAAGTGATTTTATTCTTAATACCTGCAATTCGTACAATTATTGTGGTTCGTGACATTATAACTGGTATGTACACTTTTGTTTTTAATTAGATATCAGTTTTCTTTTGAGAATTTAAAATATAAATGAAATTTAGCACTATATATTTACTACTTGCATAATTTTTATTTTTATTTCGAACTACTTATGGTCATTTTTAACGGTGTTACCGTTCGTTAAGAGTTTGAATCTTTTAATGTGTTCACTATTTTAATTCTATTTTTAGCTGATTATAACGGATATATTTAAAATGTGTGATTTTCCTGAAAGTGTTCCGGGACCGAGTAAAGCTACTGAAACTGATGAGTGTCATAAAAATAAACGTAAAAGAACAAGGGAGAACAGTGTGAGTTCTGACTCGTCTTCTTCCGGTTCAGGTAGCTCGGACTTCTTGTAGCTCAGATTCGGATCAGCCTCGTAAACGTTCTAAGCGTTCTTCGAAATCAAAGCGGTCTCGTCGTAGTAAAGATAAAAAGTTTAATAAATTATTTGCTGAAATCTCTCAGATTAAAAAACAGCTTGCAGAAAACAATACACCTAGTGGAACTAACCTACCCCAGGAGATCGAGGGAGACTGGGTTGATGATAATGTCAGTGGTCACCTGTATGATAGTGATCATATTGAAGACGAGTCGGAACCACAATTTTCATTAGCTATCGGGACTAAAGTCAAAGATCCAGATGTTTTAAAAACACCCGCGTTGTTTTTGGACATTTTGAAAAATATTCAACGTTTGGGCGATTCGGACTGGCGAAATGTGAGATATTCAGACGTGCAGAAAAGTTATCTTAGAAGCGAATGACGAAGTTAAACGGTTTGATAGCTCTCGAAACATCATAAATACCGAAAAAGCGTTCGCTTCTATATGCTTTGCTCTGGTTAAACAGCGCGATCAACTGGAAAAAGAATTACGAAGTTTTTTGTTATGGGCTAAGGATTCTCCTACCCTTACTTTTAGTGATGTAAATGAGAAGATCCAGGATATATATTTGCTACGGGTGATTTTTCAAAAATATCAAATGATGCCCTGCAGTTGGTTTGCGGCCATAGGGCGGAAGTTATTCAGCAACGACGCGAGACTATTCTTGCATCCGTGAAGGATCCGCTTCACAAAAGCACGTTGCGCAAAATTCCGCCAACGTGTCAAAACTTATTTGAAGCCGAAAAGTTTACGGCTGCCATTGAAAAGGCAGGTGGAGTACGAAAGGTGTTCTGGCCTCGACAAAAAGATCGCGCACCTGCACCGCAGTCCGATCAAGGTAATTCTGTGCCAGATCGTAGGAATCCACTACCGACTACAAAGACGATGAACAAAGGTCAGCCTTACAATAATAAGTTCAACAACTCTGGAGCGCATTACAACAACTCCAAGTCCTTTCGTGGTAGAGGAGGTAAAGCAGCCACAAGTCGCACAGATAAGGAGACCTACGAGCATACACGCAGAAGCTCTCCCTCATCCCACCGGGATAGGAGAGGCAGAACTTGAAGATACTGACTCACCGAGTCACTTCGTAGCCGGTCAGCTGGTATACTACTATCGGAGGTGGAAGGTAATCGGAGCTCCAGGTTATATCCTCAAGGTTATTTCCGGATACCGTATACCATTTTTGGAAAAACCTCCACTACACGTACCCATTCTCGCCCAGAGTCAGCTGGAAACTCCAGTTTCAAACGAAATGACGCTTGCAATAGAAAAGATGTCAACGGAAGGCGTGTTGACAACAGTTCCAATATCTCCAAGTTTCGTTTCATCAATGTTTCTGGTCCCGAAGACAGACGGAACCATGAGACCTATTTTCAACCTCAAGGCGCTCAATTATTATGTCCATTCACCTCCGTTCAGGTTGATAAACAATCACAAAATTCCCGATTTCTTACAACCACAGGATTATCTAACAAAAATCGATTTGTCTCAAGCATATTTCCATGTGCCGATATCCCACTCACACAGACGCTTTTTACGCCTGTTATACAAAGGAGACCTGCTCCAAATGAACTGTCTGCCCTTCGGGCTAAGTTCAGCGCCCAAAGCTTTCGCGTCAGTAAGCAACTGGATTGCACAGTTACTTCGAAAACAGGGTATGAGGATCTTAGTTTACCTCGACGACTTTTTATTGGCCAATCAAAATGCCGACAACTTGGAAATTCAGACACAAACCGCACTGAATCTATTGAAGTTTCTAGGGTGGAAGGTGAACTACGAGAAATCAACCCTTGCCCCATGTCAAACCGCAGAATATCTCGGCATATTATGGGACCCCTGGTTGAATCGCAAGTCGCTACCAGCGAAGAAATGCGCGAAATTAAGAATGTTAGTCACAAAAATTTTAATAACAAAAGCAGCAGCCGTAAAACAACTACAGAGCTTAATCGGCTTTCTGAATTTTGCGAGTTTCGTTATACCACGGGGCAGACTGAATTATCGTCATCTCGAAAGATTGTGTTTAAACAATTTGAAACAGGATCCTTATCAAGCCCTGTCGCTGTCCGAGTCTGTAATAGACGAACTGAAATGGTGGCAGACTCACCACACAGATTGGTCAATGATACATGCACCATACCCGACACACTATATTGTAACGGACGCATCAAATCAAGCTTGGGGAGCACGTATAAACAATACGGTCTTATCCGGAGTATGGTCAAGTATAGAGAGGAAGTTGCACTGCAACCACAAAGAGCTTCTTGCTATCCTCAGAGCCTTAGAAGAACAAAGTCCGAGCCTACAATATGCAACGATACACCTTCAGTGCGACAACAAGACTGCCGTATCATATCTTCGGAACGAATGTGGTACCAAATCTCAAGCTCTTCTGGACCTGACATACAAGATCATGAGTTTAGTCGACCTTCTCCATGTCAATTTAACTGTGCATCATATTCCGGGCAATTACAATGTGGAAGCAGATCGACTGTGGAGGCTTCGAGTTGCCCCAGAATGGCACCTACTACCGCAAGCCACGATTCCAATATTTTCCAAGTGGGGAGTTCCTGTCATAGATCTGTTTGCTTCAAAAATAGCGCGCGTAGTCCCCAGATATTGTTCACTGGATTGCCAAGATACTCAAGCAGACTTTCACGACGCTCTGTCTCGTGTATGGAATTATCCCTTGGCGTGGGTATTTCCTCCCCCCTTTTTGATGCCGAAAATTCTGCAACATCTGAACCAATGTCGTGGAACGTATTTGATAGTGGCACCAAGATGGGAACAAGTGTTTTGGCGACCGGATCTAAAGAACCGAGCGACAGCACCGCCCTGGACAATCCACAATCTTCCACGGGTATTGATAGACATATCAACCGGTCTAGCTCCCCACAAGATATCGGAAATGACACTCGAAGTGTGGAAATGTGGGGGAGGAATGAAGTACTAAATAACTGGACAGATCAACAAAGGAACCTACTTATGTCCAGTTGGCGACCTTCCACCGTTAGATCTTATAAGCCTGCTTGGTCGCGTTGGCTTTCATGGGCGTGTTTGAATAATATCCCTGAGAATAAACCTAGTGGTTCTGATTTGGCGAGGTTTTTAGGTTTATCAATGAAGGCTTGTCTTATAATACTATACTATGTTATAAATCTGTAGTGTCTACTCTAAGTAATTTAGAAGCTACGGAGCCACTTAGTAACCATCCTCTCGTCAAGCGAATTTTAAAAGCTATTGCTGCAGCAAGACCTAAAATTTTGAAACCACCAATATGGGACGTTGATTTAGTCATAAATTGCTTAGCTCGAGCGATTCCAGATACTAGTAATTTGTATGAAATATCTAAATATACAGCATCAATTCTTCTGTTATGCTCTGGTCGGAGAGTACATGATTTGACACTTTTGCGTACAAACTCATGTAATTGTATTGTAGCCGATGATTGTATAGTCTTAGTACCTGCCTTCGGTTCAAAAACTGACTCAATTGATTACCGCCAGTCAGGATGGAAATTGAAAAATAATCCATGTAATAAAAGTCTAAGCCCAGTACATTGGATCAAGCGATTGATTGAAGTGGGCCAACAAAGACGCCAAGATGCAAAGTGCGAAAATTTGTTTGTTTCTACATGTGGTCAGCCAAAACCGGCTTCAAAATGTGTAATTGCTAGCTGGGTTAAAAATATGTTAAAAGAATCTGGAGTCGAAGCATCGGCTGGTAGTTTTAGAGCCGCGGTTGCCTCGAAAAGTTGGGTAGAAAATGCGCCTCTTGACGAAATTCTCACAAGAGGCAATTGGAGGTCTGAAAAAACCTTTAGACGTTTCTATTGCCGCCAAGTTTTAGGTTCCAACAAGAACACTAGCAAAGTCACACAACTATTTAGTGCAGTTGATTAACTTTTTATTAATTGTGTTTTGCTATTCATGATAATTTTTCATTCATTCATTTTTCATGATAATGATAATTTTGAGGATTATTGTACTTCATACTTGTTTGTTAATAAATTTCATACTCGATTGCATCTTTGTTTTAAATATAAATTTTACAAACACAATCTGATGTTTATCGTGTCGATGTGTCCCTAACAGTTTCTTAGTCACATTGACGCCGTTCACCACCACCAGGCGATAACAAATACGTCTCATAATATTATTAGGCTTCGAATAACGGTCAAGTTGTTTAATGAAGACGTTTTACCTGAAAATAAAACGTGTATTAAACATACTTACCTTATTCGAAGCCTAATAAATTTTAATTCTGCCTGGTGTTATTCGACTTAATGACGAGAAATTGTGCGCCCACAATCATGGCGCTCAATGCTGGTGGTGGGGACGGAAATAGAAAGAGACAGGTATACAGCAAAGAAAAGGGACAGAAAAAGGAAACGGAAGCGATGGCATATCTCATAATATTATTAGGCTTCGAATAAGGTAAGTATGTTTAATACACGTTTTATTTTCAGGTAAAACGTCATCATTATTATTATCCAATGTCCTTTTAGGTGTCCCGTACAGGATCGTGATAAAGAAGTTGACAGTAATCATCACATAACTTATCATAGGTAGCCCGTAAAGGTTAGGGAACGTCAGTGAAAACATTGAATTATTATGTAGGTACCTACTAACGAGTGAAAACGGGTTAGGGGCATCTGTACAAATCGTCATCTATCGACGCGAATAGAAAATATACAAAATGATATTTAACTAAAGAATAATTTTAATTGAATAATATGTTATTATATTATGTACCTAAATAATAATGGTCGCCGCAAAACTGTTTTTGGGATAAATCGTAGTCGTAGCTCCTAGTTCAATGGAATAGTTAATGACTGCGCCATCTATTAGCATTATTGTGAAGCTATGTGAAATTTACTGATGCTCATTAAAAATTAAATAATCTCGTTTCTTTATAATATTCATATAATTTTAGTATTTGTTGTTGAAGTACAGGATACAAGTGAAGTAAGAAAATAAGTACAACTTGAAAATATATAGAAAATTTTCCCAGAGAGCGTCTTCAAGCGAGCGTATTAAATCGCCACTTTGGAAGCCCCCCATTTCGTCAATTTTAGAAAAAAAAATTAAAAAAAAATACGGTTGTACTCTGTTCCAAATTGTCTTTAAAATGATACACAGAAAACCTATGAATCGTAAATAAAAAAAAAATTCTTCGCATTCGCTTCTATGAGAGCCCCCCTGAAATAAAGATTTTTATAACTTTTTAAGCCATTTTCGGCTGGAGGCCATCGGTTTACATATTATATCTAAATTTGAAGTAATTACGTTCAGTAATTCAAAAGTTATAAGGCTCTGACAGACGGACGGACGGACGGACGGACAAGTGCAAATCGCTCTAGTAAACTCAGAGACCTCGCTTCGCTCGGTCAATAAATTAATAATGATTAATGAACATTTTTTATTGTTATTATTATTTCAATACCTGTTGTACTCTAGGAGGATATTATGTTGGGGATAAATTAGATGTCTTTCAGTTATCCCTAACATAATATTCTGCACAGCAATATAATTACACTGTTTAACGCGTATTGCCAGTGCTTTTACACTTGTCAACTTTGGACAAAGTTTCTCAGTAAGTCCTACACTGCAATGCGCGTTCAGAATAATGATGCTTTTCGCATATTGATGGGTCTGCCCAGATATTGTAGCGCCTCAGTTATGTTTGTGGAATCGAGAGTGCCAGACTTCTACGTAGTAATGAGAAAAAGAGAAGCTTCCTTCTGGAACAGACTCCGAAAGTCTCAGAACAGGATCCTCAAAATGGTGTGTGACGGGATGCCCAGCAATATTTTTACATATTGGCTATCTGTGCATCAAAATAGTAATAAGAAATAAGATTTTGTCGACGACGCTTTTAGATTGTATTTTTTATGACATTTGTAGGTAATTATGTATGTACTGGGTTTTTTGCCTTTAATAAAAATTATTATTATATATCCATTACTATACCCATACAAAAAATCGCATCAATCCGCTGTTCTGTTGCGACGTGATTGAAGGACAAACCAACAAACAAACACACTTTCGCATTTATAATATCAGTAATGCTTTATTATAACACTTTTTATAATTGTCAAATGTTTTACCATACTTAACTAAAAACAAAATTACGTTTAGCCACAGAATAATAACTAGTAACTAGGTTTAGCTGTCATTTACGTTAACTAATACCGGTAACTAACACCACTTTCTTTTATATATATAGAAGATTATGTCACTCAGCGAGCGATGGAGAGAGCTATGCTTGGGGTATCCCTGCGAGATCAAATCAGAAATGAAGAGATCCGCAGGAGAACTAAAGTCACCGACATAGCTCAGCGAGTCGCGAAACTGAAGTGGAAATGGGCGGGGCACATAGTTCGAAGAGCTGATGGTCGTTGGGGTCCCAAGGTGTTGGAGTGGCGACCCCGCACCGGTAAGCGCAGTGTTGGCAGACCCCCCACTAGGTGGACCGACGACATCAAACGAGTCGCAGGGAGCCGCTGGATTCAGGCGGCGCAAGACCGAAGCCTGTGGAGGTCCATGCAGGAGACCTATGTCCAGCAGTGGACATCCAAAGGTTGATAATGATGATGATGATTATTATTATTATAATTTATAATATTAGCTACCTAACAATTTTTAATTTGTTTACTAATATTTCTTCGTAGTCAGTGCATAATTGCACAATGCACATATTGCACCACTAAATGCCGATTTAAATAACATCGAGTGAGGTTTAACCAAGGAATAAATTAAGCATTCTGAGAGTTTTTGTGTTGAAAATCTGCCAAAAAACAAAACGCTCGGATAAGACTTATTTTTCGTTGATGAAATTAGCCCTAAATAGTAAATTTTTAAATTAAAGGTTTTCTCAACCTAGAGTATGTTAAGATAATATCATTCTTAGAAATTGTTTTTTATTGAAAACTTGGGTTAAGTTCATAATATGCAATATGAGATCTCCAAATACTTTGAATGTTTGTGGTCCTTATTCACTGAAACGGGTTTTTTTTCTAAATATATATTTGGCTTTCAGAATTTTTAGAAAAAAGACAGCAAAAACATAAACGTGTCACGTGGTTGCAAGAAAATCTAGAGCAGGCAATGCGAGCGGTAAAAAAAGGACAGTTAACGCAAAGAGCTGCTGCGAAGCGACATGGCATACCACGACAAACGCTGAGAAATCATTTGAAATCAGGGAGTGTGGTCATACGCATGGGACGACGACCGGTGATGAATGAAAAACAAGAAATTGAACTTATTTCTAAAATCAAAGAAATGAAAGCTAATGGCATACCAATTACGAATACTCTTATACGTAGACAAACATTTCTTTATTGTGAAAAGCATAAAATACCGCATACGTTTAGTCAAAAACTGGGCCTCGCTGGAATTGATTGGCTTAACATGTTTCTGAAAAGAAATCCGATGATTCTTGAATACACAAAGCACAGTCGAAAGAAAAATCCGGCATAAATATTTAAACTAAGGTAAATGGTTGTAGACCTCTGACCCGAAATAAAAGTGGTAAAGCTGGTTTTGCGTAACATGTGCAGATGCCCGGAGCATCATGCTCATGTTACGCAAAACTATTGTTATCTCTGTAAAAATATTTCTATTATTTATTCTGTACTACTAGTTCAACTTTCTTTTCGTAGTAACGAAGAAGACGACATTGAACACCACTTTAATACATAAAATCTCAGCATTGATGGTAAAGTTTCGTCTGAAAAGATATCATACACATTAAAATCTTCAAAAGAACTTAAACTACATTTGTAAAAAAATATGTTATTCAGTAAGCGGGTAGGTGATGACGCTATCACTGCGCCAGGTGATGACGTAATCACTGCGGAACTCCTGAAAGCGGGTGGAAAACCGGTACTTAAGATCTTTCAGCGATTGTTCAATTCCGTCATTCACGAGGGTATAATGCCGGAAGCATGGCACAGGAGCGTGGTGGTTCTGTTCTTCAATAAGAGCGCTAATACCTTGGTGAAGAATTATAGACCCATCTCGCTGCTGAGTCATGTTTACAAGTTTTTTCTCGAGAGTCATCACGAATCGTCCACTTTTTAATTTGTTTAAAAATATGCCTTTGTAACGATTTCATACGTAAAAGGCTTCACGTTAAGATATTATTCCTAAAGATTGGTTTTTATTGAAAACTTGGGTAAAGTTCATATACAATAAGATCTCGGAATATGATTTTTAAAGTTGGTGGACATAAACTCTACATAAATTGTAACGGAAAATTTAAAAATAATTGGCTTTCAGAACTTTTAGAAACAATTCAGAAAAAAACTAAGCGTGCTGCGTGGTCGCAAGAAAATTTAGAGAAAGCAATGCGAGCGGTTAAAGAGAAACAGTTAACACAAGCAACTGCGGGGCTGCGATACGGCATACCACGCAGAACACTCTTTCGTCATTTGAAATCAGGAAGCGTGGTCAAACGCACGGGACGAAAGCCTGTATTGAATGAAAAGCAAGAAAGTGAATTAATTACTTCAATCAAAGAAATGGAATTTAATTGTGTACCTATCACAAGGACTCTTATACGTAGGCAAGCATATTTGTACTGTGAAAAGCATAAAATACCTAATAATTTTAGCCGAAAACTGGGCCTTGCTGGGAATGATTGGCTTACCATGTTTCTAAAAAGAAATCCGATGATTCCTGAAATAATCCTTAAAAAAACTTAATAAAATGTATCAATAATAATGATACAGAATATTTTATTTAATTAATAAATTTAAAGTATACCTTTTTTCCACCAGTCATGTACTCATGTACAATACATACGTACTCGTCAACAGCTTCGTACAAAGCACAGTCGAAAGAAAAATCCGGCATAAAGGTCTACTTACACGTAAGTTTAAACCTTTATGCCGGATTTTTCTTGTAGACCTCTGACCCGAAATAAAAGTGCTAAAGCTGGTTTTGCGTAACATGTGCAGATGCTCCGGTATCACTGTAAAAATATTTCTATTATTTATTCTGTACTACAAGTTCAACTTTCTTTTAGTTCGAAGAAGACGATATTGAAGAGCACTTTAATACAGAATCTCTGCATTGATGGTAGAGTTTGGTCTGAAAAGATATCCTACACATTAAAATCTTCAAAAGAACTTAAAATACATGTGTAAAAAAATATGGTATTCAATAAGCGGGTCGGTGATGATGCAATCACTGCGCCAGGTGATGACGTAATCACTGCGGAACTCCTGAAAGCGGGTGGAAAACCGGTACTTAAGGCGCTGTAGTCAGTCACGATCTTCATATCACAAGCCGAATGAAGATCGTTCAATTTAAAATCTATGGGTCATAATATTATGAAAACAAAAGTAGTTATAATTGATCGTATTTCTGGCCTGATGGCTGTTTCCTAAACACGATGACGCAAACTTTTCTCGATAGAAAAAAATTGCAAAGTTGACTCTGCAAATACATAAACTCCCATCGTTCTCTGTTATGCATACATTTATTTTGTTAAAATTATTTACAATTGTTTTTCATATTTTAATACAACAAATGGCTGTTTTAGATTTTATTTATTGCAACTGTTATAATTTTAATATTATCCATTACAATTTGTCACTTGGCCCTTCTATTCCCAGAAGCGACTTCTTTGTCTCTCCTACTCAATTAGACAGTGATCGCCGAGGCGTGCTGCTAGGTGGACCTGCGTCGCGCTGCGCTCGCTCGGCTATCAAATATTATCGTAAATTGTAATAATTGAAAATTGTTTATATTTATACTGAAAAATATTATTTTGTATATTTTAGACTTTAGAGAAGTCAAATAGAGTGTACCTAATTATAAGTTTGTATATATTAATATTGTAAATAATTTATCCATCAAAAAAGTTGTAAATAAGTAGGGACTGGGTAGTAGAGTAGACTAATTTTGAAAATGGGTCTGAAAAAAAAAACGGCCAAGTGCGAGTCGGGCCTCGCTCTTTTAGGGTTCCGTAAAAAGAAATTAAATTAAAATATTTTCATGTACCCATGGAAATATTTTAATTTATTTTTTTTAATTTAATTTAATTTTTATTATTTGTTGTTATAGCGGCAATAGAAATACATAATATGTGAAAATTTCATCTGTCTATCTATTACGGTTTACGAGATACAGCCCGCTGACAGACGGACGGACGGACGGACGGACGGACGGACGGACAGCGTAGGCTTAGTAATAGGGTCCCGTTGGTACCCTTTGGGTACGGAACCCTAAAAAAGCAAAATCTAAGAATGTACAGTATAAAAAAATCGGCCAAGTGCGAGTCAGGCTTCGCTCTTTTAGGGTTCCGTTAAAAAAAATTTAATTAAAATATTTCCATGTACCCATGGAAACATTTTAATTTAATTTTTTTAATTTAATTTAATTTTTATTATTTGTTGTTATAGCGGCAATAGAAATACATAATAATTATGTGAAAATTTCATTTGTCTATCTATTACGGTTTACGAGATACAGCCCGCTGACAGACGGACGGACGGACGGACAGCGTGGGCTTAGTAATAGGGTCCCGTTGGTAACCTTTGGGTACGGAACCCTAAAAATAACAAAAGCAGATGATGGAAGTTGTAAAGTAAGTAGGTACCTATTTCAATATTTTGTAAAGGATGATTTGTGTAACATGTAATGTACAGTATAAAAAAATCGGCCAAGTGCGAGTCAGGCTTCGCTCTTTTAGGGTTCCGTTAAAAAAAATTTAATTAAAATATTTCCATGTACCCATGGAAACATTTTAATTTAATTTTTTTAATTTAATTTAATTTTTATTATTTGTTGTTATAGCGGCAATAGAAATACATAATAAAAACATAATGAAATATAATACATAATGAAATATCAATTTCATCATCAAGTAAGGTATCTAATAATGGTGGGATGCATCATGCAAAGTAAGTACATCATATAGGTACATCGTACAGTTTGGCTAATCAAATTGAGGTCAAATTGACGACCTCCCTGGCTCAGTGGTGAGCGCTGTTGTCTTATAACTGGGAGGTCTCGGGTTCGATTCCCGGCGGGGTCAATTTGAGAATTTATAATTTCTGAATTGTCTCTGGTCTGGTCTGGTGGGAGGCTTTGGCCGTGGCTAGTTATCACCCTACCGTCAAAGACGTGCCGCCAAGCGATTTAGCGTTCCGGCACGATGGCGTGTAGAAAACAATTAGGGGTATGGGTTGAATGTTCACTGCCATATCCCTTCCAAGTTAGCCCGCTACCATCTTAGACTGCATCGTCACTTACCATCAGGTGAGATCGCAGTCAAGGACTAGCTTGTCATCGAATAAAAAAAAAAGGTAGGTAGGTGGTCGTTAGGTACTTTATGGGTATGGGTAGGAGTAGGGGTCGGGGTCGGGGTAGGGGTAGGGGTCGGGGTAGGGGTAGGGGTAGGGGTAGGGGTAGGGTAGGGGTCGGGGTAGAGGTCGGGGTAGGGGTAGGGGTAGGGGTCGGGGTAGGGGTAGGGGTCAGGGTAGGGGTCGGGGTAGCGGTAGGGGTAGGGGTAGGGGTAGGGGTAGGGGTATGGGTATGGGTAGGAGTAGGGGTCGAGGTAGAGGTAGGGGTCGGGGTAGGGGTCGGGGTAGGGGTAGGGGTAGGGGTAGGGTAGGGGTAGGAGTAGGGGTAGGGGTCGGGGTAGAAGTAGGGGTAGGGGTATGGGTATGGGTAGGAGTAGGGGTCGAGGTAGAGGTAGGGGTAGAGGTAGGGGTAGGGGTCGGGGTAGGGGTAGGGGTAGGGGTCGGGGTCGGGGTAGAGGTAGGGGTAGAGGTAGGGGTAGGGGTCAGGGTAGGGGTCGGGGTAGGGGTCGGGGTAGGGGTTGGGGTAGGGGTAGGGGTAGGGGTAGGGGTAGTGGTAGTAGTAGTATTATTATATGTATACTTAGTGACATATTTAGTTCCTCTCACAATCTGTCCTTTTCTGCATATTACTTTTACAAAATAATGTCGATGTTTCACATCTGCCAGGCGTCCCACGACGGCTCACAATTTTTTTTTACCTTAAAGTGCCTAAAATTACAAGTGTAGATCACGATTCGCATGCGAAAGGATCCTTTCGCATCCTTGGTTCCGTAAGGATGCGCACGGATCCTTCCAGATCCTTACGCGTGCGAAAGCGTCTTTGGCAACTAGGGCAATGCATGAAGTGCCAAAAAGTATCGTTATATCGAATCGATGAAATTAGTTTCTATCTCAAGTATGTGTGCAAACACAGGTGCACTTTTCCGCCATGTTGGAATTCTTTGATAATGGACGGATTACGTTCAAAATCGATATTTAGGCTTCCCTGGAGTCAAGAAAGAGGGAATGGGTGCCAGAATTTTAAAGAGGGAATGGGTGCCAGAATTTTAAAAAGTCACCGCCATATTGAAATTCTTTGTTATTCGACCGATTTCATTATAAATCGATATTTGGGCTTGCCTGGGGTCAAGAAAGAGGAAATGGATGCCAAAATTTTAAAAAGTCACCGCCATATTGAAATTCTTTGTTATTCGAACAATTTTGTTCAAAATCGATGTTTAGGCTTCCCTGGGGTCAAGAAAGAGGAAATGGGTGCCAGAATTTTAAAGAGGGAATGGGTGCCAGACTTTTAAAAAGTCCCCGCCATATTGAAATTCTTTGTTATGGCGGGGACTTTTTAAAATTTTATCACCCATTCCCTCTTTCTTGACCGCAGGCAAGCCTAAATATATATTTTGAACGAAATCGGTCCAATAACAAAGAATTTCAATATGGCGGTGACTTTTGAAAATTTTGGCACCCATTTCCTCTTTCTGGACCCCAGGGAAGCCTAAATATATATTTTGAACGAAATCGGTCCAGTAAACAAGAATTTCAATATGGCGGTGACTTTTTAAAATTTTGGCACCCATTTACTCTTTCTTGACCCCAGGGAAGCCTAAATATCGATTTTGAACGAAATCGGTCCAGTAAACAAGAATTTCAATATGGCGGTGACTTTTTAAAATTTTGGCACCCATTTACTCTTTCTTGACCCCAGGGAAGCCTAAATATCGATTTTGAACGAAATCGGTCCAGTAACAAAGAATTTTAATATGGCGGTGACTTTTTAAAATTTTCGCATCTATTTCCTCTCTCTTGACCCCAGGGAAGCCCGAATTTCGATTTCGAACGAAATCGGTCGAATAACAAAGAATTTCAATATGGCGGGGACTTTTTAAAATTCTGGCACCCATTCCCTCTTTAAAATTCTGGCACCCATTCCCTCTTTCTTGACTCCAGGGAAGCCTAAATATATATTTTGAACGAAATCGGTCCATTAACAAAGAATTTCAATATGGCGGTAACTTTTTTAAATTTTGGCACCCATTTCCTCTTTCTTGACCCCAGGGAAGCCTAAATATCGATTTGGAACGTAATCGGTCCAATAACAGCAAATTTCAATATGGCGGTGACTTTTTAAAATTTTGGCACCCATTTCCTCTTTCTTGACCCTAGGGAATCCTAAATATCGAATTTGAACGAAATCGGTCCAATAACAGCGAATTTCAATATGGCGGTGACTTTTAAAAATTTTGGCACCCATTTCCTCTTTCTTGACCCTAGGGAATCCTAAATATCGATTTTGAACGAAATCTGTCCAGTAATAAAGAATTTCAATATAGCGGTAACTTTTTTAAATTTTGGCACCCATTTCCTCTTTCTTCCCAGGGAAGCCTAAATATCGATTTGGAACGTAATCGGTCCAATAACAGCGAATTTCAATATGGCGGTGACTTTTTAAAATTTTGGCATCCATTCCCTCTTTCTTGACCCGAGAGAAGCCTAAATATCCATTTTGAACGAAATCTGTCCAGTAACAAAGAATTTCAATATGGCGGTAACTTTTTTAAATTTTGGCACCCATTTCCTCTTTCTTGACCCGAGAGAAGCCTAAATATCGAATTTGAACGAAATCGGTCCAATAACAGCGAATTTCAATATGGCGGTGACTTTTAAAAATTTTGGCACCCATTTCCTCTTTCTTGACCCTAGGGAATCCTAAATATCGATTTTGAACGAAATCTGTCCAGTAATAAAGAATTTCAATATGGCGGTAACTTTTTTAAATTTTGGCACCCATTTCCTCTTTCTTCCCAGGGAAGCCTACATATCGATTTGGAACGTAATCGGTCCAATAACAGCGAATTTCAATATGGCGGTGACTTTTTAAAATTTTGGCATCCATTCCCTCTTTCTTGACCCGAGAGAAGCCTAAATATCGAATTTGAACGAAATCGGTCCAATAACAAAGAATTTCAATATTGCGGTGACTTTTTAAAATTTCGGCACCCATTTCCTCTTTCTTGACCCCAGAGAAGCCTAAATATCGGATTTGAACGAAATCGGTCCAATAACAAAGAATTTCAATATGGCGGTGACTTTTTAAAATTTTGGCATCCATTTCCTCTTTCTTGACCCCAGGCAAGCCCAAATATCGATTTATAATGAAATCGGTCGAATAACAAAGAATTTCAATATGGCGGTGACTTTTTAAAATTCTGGCACCCATTCCCTCTTTAAAATTCTGGCACCCGTTCCCTCTTTCTTGACTCCAGGGAAGCCTAAATATATATTTTGAACGAAATCGGTCCAGTAACAAAGAATTTCAAAATGGCGGAAACTTTTTTAAATTTTGGCACCCATTTCCTCTTTCTTGACCCCAGGGAAGCCTAAATATCGATTTGGAACGTAATCGGTCCAATAATAGCGAATTTCAATATGGCGGTGACTTTTTAAAATTTTGGAACCCATTTCCTCTTTCTTGACCCTAGGGAATCCTAAATATCGATTTTGAACGAAATCTGTCCAGTAACAAAGAATTTCAATATGGCGGTAACTTTTTTAAATTTTGGCACCCATTTCCTCTTTCTTGACCCGAGAGAAGCCTAAATATCGAATTTGAACGAAATCGGTCCAATAACAGCGAATTTCAATATGGCGGTGACTTTTTAAAATTTTGGCACCCATTTCCTCTTTCTTGACCCCAGGGAAGCCTAAATATCGATTTTGAACATAATCGGCCCAATAACATAGAATTTCAATATGGCGGGGACTTTTTAAAATTATGGCAGGCATTCATTTTCTCTTTCTCGACCCCAGGGAAGCCCAAATATCGATTTTGAACGAAATCGGTAGACTAACCAAAAAAAAAAATTAAAAAAAAAAAATTAAAAAAAGCATGTTATTGTATTTGGTTAGGAATTGAACCTGTATAAATTTTTTTTGATTATCTATGAACATGAACTGGAACCATGCTAACTGAGCCAAATAAAGTATAATAGGATTGACGAAAATAAGTTACAGTACCTATTAAGTTTAGATAAATAACCAGGAGTGCGATTCTCTTAAAAACATCTAGCGTCGATGTGGGCTGCGATGTTACATCGTTCACATCGACTTGACTTACAACGGTTGTAAAAATTGGTATTCTGTAGCAGCCGAAACCTCATCGACGATATTACTGTCGAGACGAACGCTGCGATGTTCTATCGGGCGAGCCGGTGTTGTCGTACTTTTTTTATATAGTTTTCGGTAAAAGTTTACGATTGAAAATTTAGCCTTTTTGATACTTTAGAAATGGCTTTATTACAAATTTTACTGTTTTAATACAAAATTACATTTAGAATTACAAAATACCATGAAAATAAACATTATATATAAGTTTTAACTTCGACCTAGGATGAATGCTCGTTGACCGTTGCCGATAACATTAAGACGAATTAAAAAATGAGGTTCATCGTTGAGGACCGAGGTACCGGCAGGGTGACCCGTGACCCAATCCATGTTTGTAAACACCAAACACTTCTGACTGTAAAGGCAATCGTATTTCTAACTCAATATAAGTATGAGAACAAAACGAAACACTTAAAGTACTTTAGAATCCTTGCAATACTACAGTCTACATCGTGACGCTCTGGCAACAAGTGATAGTGTAAGGACTACTTTTGGATACCTACGTAAGATGTGATGTATGATGATTTGAAAATAATTGAGTGCAAAAAACTGTGTTATTTAACCTGAAATCAACGTTTATAATGCTGCATTCACTACACATTTTGAAAAGTTGGTAGAAAGAAGCATTCAGTGGTGATGTTGATACACTCTTGGATTGACCAAAAGGATTATAAGTATCTATTTTAAGATTAGAAGTTGTCCTAAGAATTTGAAGAGTACCTATCGCAAAAGGTTTGTTACTTTGACTCCTAAGGGTTTTACTATTAAACTGTACCTAGTAACTAAAGTACTTTACTTACTTACTAAACACAATATAAAGGAACTACCCATTAATAATATATTTTGTTAATTAATGAATTATTAATTTTTTCCAATGACTTCCCCTCTTGAAATTGACATCAAACTATATCTCGAATTTTACTAAAACAGTTTTGATTGAATTTACCACACTACTAAAAATAAATATGTAGCAAAAAACATCATTTCAGCGGTTCAGGTCAGTGGCTTTTGCACACTGAGTTCTTATATTATATGTATAGTAAAAAAGGATGCTAGTTTCTAACTACTTTTTGGTTATCTGTATGTAATATACCTAAGCCTAAGTAATTCAAACTACCCATATGTATTTACATAATTAATTATATTAAATAAAAATGTTTCAGCTGGAATTATTATGCGGGATAATGCACTCCATGACTTTCAGTGTGCATTTAGAAGGAATCAAGATGTGGCGAGCAGCTGCGCATTTAATATAATATAGGATAGGACACAAGTCAAGCCCTAATAAAATTTTTGCACAACACAGCTATTAAACGCTAAAACTTGAAAAATAAAAACAGTTTCCTTTGATATATATCTTTTATTTTTCTCACTCTTTCTTTGAGGTTTGTGTTGGCTAGTAGTTAGCTAGAACAAAGTGCTTTCTAGAAATATATCAAACATTCTCGTAACTGCTTGTCTATTCATTGCTACATCCCTTTGAAGAAGAAGCTGTAGGTATACATGTTGTGCTGCTAAATCTGCAGATTTGCTTCATGAAATTTCAATTATGTGGGTTGCCTCTATGTGAAATATCTGAAAAATTATATGAATAAGTACCTATTTATGGCATACATAAACCCTGTAGGGACCATAAAACGTGTCCACGTACCTAGCAAATATTTTCAAACCATCTAAACAACAGATGTTTAGATGATTTAAAAAGATTTGCTAGACATATGATGTCACAGTCAGGTGGTTTTTAATTCCTGCGGGAAATCATTTATTTTCCGGTATAAAATGTAGCCCATGTTCTAATCCTGAGTATGAGCTATCTCCATTGCAAATTTCAGCCAAATCGGTTCATTCGTCGTGGGGTGAAAGAGCAAACTTTCGCATTTATAATATTAGTAGTAAGTAGTATTGTTGGATATTAAATTAAAATTATTCCTTACAAGCTGATGCCCGCGACTTCGTCCGCGTGGATATAGTTTTTAAAATCCCTCAGGAACTCTGGTTTTCGGAATAAAATATCACGTCGATTCGTAGCTCTGTTGCGGCGTGATTGAAGGACAAACCAACGAACAAACACACTTTCACATTTATAATATTATTAAGGATTCATAGTGAACTTTTAGTAAATATTATTCGTCAATCATTATGCATCTGCAATTATTTTTTCTAATGTAACTTAAACTTAGATGCTCTAAGAACTTTATTAATGACTGTGATATTAAATTTATTATACTTTTAAAAATAAGACAAACAATTATTGTATTCCGAGATAATATGTTATGTATATTCTAATAATTTAACTAGGATACAGCTCTTATTTGGCATATTCACAAGGAGTTACATACCTTTTTTACATGATCCATATCAGATAATATTTTGTGGTAGAAGAAAATTCACATTTTCAAAGATTTCTTTGAATGAACAAGGAAATTTTACTCTTCATCTCACACTACATCTTAGGAAAAGCTACAAAACAAGACGCTTTCATTTTGACGTTTAAAATCGAGGGCTACGGCTTACGATGCAGTCGAAGACGAGCCAAAAATGTCTTGCAGAATACCAATTACCATACTTATATGTCAAAATTGAGTTTCCTACATCTAACACGCTCGCTCTTGGAGCGCTAGTGTGGCAACGGCGCGAAAGAGAATACCAAATTTGCAACATCTAAAATAACGCTCGATGCGCAACCGATGTAAATTGTATTTTACGTAAGAGAATCGCATAGCAGTTTTGTCAGTCGGGAGTTGTTTCCCGCCAGAGTTGCTTCGCGCCATTTCTGCGCTTCGCACGGGGCGCCCCGCGGTGGGCGGGACTACGACTCCGCTCCTTCTCCTGCTTCACCCCCTCAAATACCTAAACTTTGTCTGCCTCCTCGCCTTAAGATCTTTCAGCGATTGTTCAATTCCGTCATTCACGAGGGTATAATGCCGGAAGCATGGCATAGGAGCGTGGTGGTTCTGTTCTTCAATAAGAGCGATAATACCTTGGTGAAGAATTATAGACCCATCTCGCTGCTGAGTCATGTTTACAAGTTTTTTCTCGAGAGTCATCACGAATCGTCCACTTTTTAATTTGTTTACAAATATGCCTTTGTAACGATTTCATAAGTAAAAGGCTTTCACGTTAAGATATTATTCCTAATGATTGGTTTTTATTGAAAACTTGGGTAAAGTTCATATACAATAAGATCTCGGAATATGATTTTTAAAGTTGGTGGACATAAACTCTACATAAATTGTAACGGAAAATTTAAAAATATTCGGCTTTCAGAACTTTTAGAAACAATTCAGAAAAAAACTAAGCGTGCTGCGTGGTCGCAAGAAAATTTAGAGAAAGCAATGCGAGCGGTTAAAGAGAAACAGTTAACACAAGCAACTGCGGGGCTGCGATACGGCATACCACGCACAACACTCTTTGATCATTTGAAATCAGGAAGTGCGGTCAAACGCACGGGACGAAAGCCTGTATTGAATGAAAAGCAAGAAAATGAATTAATTACTTCAATCAAAGAAATGGAATTTAATTGCGTACCTATCACAAGGACTCTTATACGTAGGCAAGCATATTTGTACTGTGAAAAGCATAAAATACCTAATAATTTTAGCCGAAAACTGGGCCTTGCTGGAAATGATTGGCTTACCATGTTTCTAAAAAGAAATCCGATGATTCCTGAAATAATCATTAAAAAAACTTAATAAAAATGTATCAATAATGATACAGAATATTTTTCTTATTTAATAAGTTTAAAGTTTACCTTTTTTCCACCAGTCATGTACTCATGTACAATACATACGTACTCGTCAACAACGTCGTACAAAGCACAGTCGAAAGAAAAATCCGGCATAAAGGTCTACTTACACGTAAGTTTAAACCTTTATGCCGGATTTTTCTTGTAAACCTCTGACCCAAAATAAAAGTGCTAAAGCTGGTTTTGCGTAACATGTGCAGATGCTCCGGTATCCCTGTAAAAATATTTCTATTATTTATTCTGTACTACAAGTTCAACTTTCTTTTAGTTCGAAGAAGACGATATTGAAGACCACTTTAATACAGAATCTCTGCATTGATGGTAGAGTTTGGTCTGAAAAGATATCCTACACATTAAAATCTTCAAAAGAACTTAAAATACATGTGTAAAAAAATATGGTATTCAGTAAGCGGGTCGGTGATGATGCAATCACTGCGCCAGGTGATGACGTAATCACTGCGGAACTCCTGAAAGCGGGTGGAAAACCGGTACTTAAGATCTTTCAGCGATTGTTCAATTCCGTCATTCACGAGGGTATAATGCCGGAAGCATGGCACAGGAGCGTGGTGGTTCTGTTCTTCAATAAGAGCGATAATACCTTGGTGAAGAATTATAGACCCATCTCGCTGCTGAGTCATGTTTACAAGTTTTTTCTCGAGAGTCATCACGAATCGTCCACTTTTTAATTTGTTTAAAAATATGCCTTTGTAACGATTTCATAAGTAAAAGGCTTTCACGTTAAGAAATTATTCCTAATGATTGGTTTTTATTGAAAACTTGGGTAAAGTTCAAATACAATAAGATCTCGGAATATGATTTTTAAAGTTGGTGGACATAAACTCTACATAAATTGTAACGGAAAATTTAAAAATATTTGGCTTTCAGAACTTTTAGAAACAATTCAGAAAAAAACTAAGCGTGCTGCGTGGTCGCAAGAAAATTTAGAGAAAGCAATGCGAGCGGTTAAAGAGAAACAGTTAACACAAGCAACTGCGGGGCTGCGATACGGCATACCACGCACAACACTCTTTGATCATTTGAAATCAGGAAGCGCGGTCAAACGCACGGGACGAAAGCCTGTATTGAATGAAAAGCAAGAAAGTGAATTAATTACTTCAATCAAAGAAATGGAATTTAATTGCGTACCTATCACAAGGACTCTTATACGTAGGCAAGCATATTTGTACTGTGAAAAGCATAAAATACCTAATAATTTTAGCCGAAAACTGGGCCTTGCTGGAAATGATTGGCTTACCATGTTTCTAAAAAGAAATCCGATGATTCCTGAAATAATCATTAAAAAAACTTAATAAAAATGTATCAATAATGATACAGAATATTTTTCTTATTTAATAAGTTTAAAGTTTTTTCCACCAGTCATGTACTCATGTACAATACATACGTACTCGTCAACAACGTCGTACAAAGCACAGTCGAAAGAAAAATCCGGCATAAAGGTCTACTTACACGTAAGTTTAAACCTTTATGCCGGATTTTTCTTGTAGACCTCTGACCCAAAATAAAAGTGCTAAAGCTGGTTTTGCGTAACATGTGCAGATGCTCCGGTATCCCTGTAAAAATATTTCTATTATTTATTCTGTACTACAAGTTCAACTTTCTTTTAGTTCGAAGAAGACGATATTGAAGACCACTTTAATACAGAATCTCTGCATTGATGGTAGAGTTTGGTCTGAAAAGATATCCTACACATTAAAATCTTCAAAAGAACTTAAAATACATGTGTAAAAAAATATGGTATTCAGTAAGCGGGTCGGTGATGATGCAATCACTGCGCCAGGTGATGACGTAATCACTGCGGAACTCCTGAAAGCGGGTGGAAAACCGGTACTTAAGATCTTTCAGCGATTGTTCAATTCCGTCATTCACGAGGGTATAATGCCGGAAGCATGGCACAGGAGCGTGGTGGTTCTGTTCTTCAATAAGAGCGATAATACCTTGGTGAAGAATTATAGACCCATCTCGCTGCTGAGTCATGTTTACAAGTTTTTTCTCGAGAGTCATCACGAATCGTCCACTTTTTAATTTGTTTAAAAATATGCCTTTGTAACGATTTCATAAGTAAAAGGCTTTCACGTTAGGATATTATTCGTAAAGATTGGTTTTTATTGAAAACTTGGGTAACGTTCATATACAATAAGATCTCGGAATATGATTTTTAAAGTTGGTGGACATAAACTCTACATAAATTGTAACGAAAATTGAAAAATATTTGGCTTTCAGAACTTTTAGAAACAATTCAGAAAAAACCTAAGCGTGCTGCGTGGTCGCAAGAAAATTTACAGAAGGCAATGCGAGCGGTTAAAGAGAAACAGTTAACACAAACAACTGCGGGGCTGCGATACGGCATACCTCGCACAACACTCTTTCATCATTTGAAATCAGGAAGCGTGGTCAAACGCACGGGACGAAAGCCTGTATTGAATGAAAAGCAAGAAAGTGAATTAATTACTTCAATCAAAAAAATGGAATTTAATTGTGTACCTATCACAAGGACTCTTATACGTAGGCAAGCATTTTTGTACTGTAAAAAGCATAAAATACCTAATAATTTTAGCCGAAGACTGGGTCTCGCTGGAAAAGATTGGCTTACCATGTTTCTGAAAAGAAATCCGATAATTCCTGAAAAAATCCGTAAAAAAACTTAATTAAATTTATTTAAATAAATTAAAAAAACTTAAATTTAAAGTATACCTTTATTCCACCAGTCATATACTCATGTACAATACGTAAGTACTCGTAGTTTTGGACATTTGGATGACGGCAAGTAATATTTATAATGTTCATCAAATATTGATTTCTTGAATGAATCCAAATTTTTTAAGTGACAAAATTTACGCTTAGATGGAGGGGAAAGGGGAATGTTATTCTTCATTTCCTTGGTTATGTTTGGTAGGGGTAATATTCTTTTTCAAAAATTATAGCCTTCTTGAACTAAAACGGATGTTTATTTTAAATATTTGGCTTCCAGAATTTTTAGAAAATAGGCAGCAAAAACGTAAACCAAATACATGGTTGCAAGAAAATCTACAGCAGGCAATGCGAGTTGTAAAAACCGGCCAAGTGCGTGTCGGGCCACGCGCAGTGTAGGGTTCCGTAGCTGAAAGTCTCAAATATTATTGCTGCCCTAGGATAGTGCTTTTGTTTTATTTATGAATATTGAATAAATTTTGAGTTCCATGGTTTAAATACTATAATATTCTACAAAATATGCAACTTACACTACGTGTAATGCCTAACTTAGAAATTTAGCACTTTAAAATATCATATTTCACAAACGGATCCCTGAATTGAAAAATAGTGTTCCCACACCCACAATATTTTTGAAAGACCTATTCAACGACACCCCACACTATGGGATAGACGAGAAAAAAAAATTCATCCCCACTTTACATGTAGGGGAGGTACCCTAAAAAAAATATTTTTCACAATTTTATTTCACGACTTTGTCGGCGTGATTGATATTTATACCCTTGTCAAATTACAGATTTCTAGTACCAATAGTCTCTGAGCTAAACCGCGGACGGACAGACGGACAGACGGACAGACGGACGGACATGGCGAAACTATAAGGGTTCCTTGTTTACTACGGAACCCTAAAAAGGGGGCATTTAACACAAAGAGCTGCTGCGTGGCGATACAACATACCACTCCTGACTCTAGTAAATCATTTGGAATCAAGAGGCAAAGTCAAACGCCAAGTCCAAAACAAATTACTATTATACATATAATAAATAAATAAAGGTTATTCTAGTTTCCTCACTAAAATGTAAAGTTGTGCTAATTAAATAAGTGTTGCTTGTAACTTTTTATTCTTTTTCGTTTGCCATATCCTCTATGGTTTCGCCCTTAACCTTTTCTTCGAATTACATATTTTTGATCTTAATTAAGAAGACACATACATTTGCGAAGTTGATGGACAGAGTTTTAACACGTTCAGTGCTATCAGATTTCAGATTATTGTATTAATGACAATTTTAGAATAATTTAATGGAACCGTAATACGACTCCATCCATGTACCTCATACATTTATTAGTTAATTTATATGATAGAAAATTTATAAAATGCTAAGGGGCAGGCCCTTAGTATTTTATAAATTGACCACTTGCTGATAAAGTGTCTGATAGCCTATCCACAACTTGTCTGACAGATAGCGCTCAAATTTCTGTTACACATGTGTCTGCTATGAGAGACAATCTAGCAGATAAACTCAAAAAAATATCAAACAGATTTATCTGACAGCTATTTTATCTGTTAGATATAAATCAGACACTTTAACGGATAGTGGTGAAACATGCCCTTAAATTTTAATATTCCCAATGCAATTAACAAATTTAAAATTGTCTAATGATTTCAGCGGGCATTAAAGAGAGCGACAAAATAAAGTTCGATGTGACGAAGTTCGGCAACCCTACGATCTCTTGGGGGAATTACCGGTTTGTTAAGAAGCTGAATCGAAGATTAAAGACTTGGTGGGAATGTACTGCCAGGAAGAGTAAGGGTTGTCGCTGTGTTGCTGTTACCGTCGAAAATCGTCTCGTGAAGTTAAATGGGTGGCATAATCATTAAAAGACGTCTCCCAGCTGGCCGCGCGGTTATGTTAGGTACATTAAGTACCCCGCAGTAAATATTGCATAATATCGAACTCCATGTAGAGACAATACAAATGCATTGACTTTGCAAAAATTCCCCATTGACGATACATTGTCTCGATCACTAATATCTATAATATGACGTTTTGTCGTTTCTTGCAACACAGAAGACGCCGGAACAAGCCGACTATCTCTTTAAAAATCTTGACGTGTAATATTTATTGTAGGGTACTTACTATATTTGACACAATAATTACTGTTGTCTCTATTTCGCGTCTCGCCAGTCCGCTCGGTAAACCGAGACGGCATTCGTTTTTGAAAGATTTCCGTGCGTAATTTTTATTTTTCGTAACTTGAAGATTATTATAACAATTTTAAGTTAGATAATAATTATATACATAAACTATGAAATATAAAATATACTATGTCATTACTATGTCTGTGGTTTTTGTGAATAGTTTTATATTGATTTATTACTGTCTTGAACAATTAGCATACTTAGGCCTATTTTTTAAATATTTGACTGTGTGTAACTTTGAAACTACAGTCCGTTCACAGTTATTTTACCTCTGACAACCTCCGTCAAGCCATTGTATTTTGTCAATATATTATGGCTTGACGGAGGTTGTCAGAGGTAAAATAACTGTGAACGGACTGTAAAGTATGACAAGGATCTATTGACACTCTGATGACATTTAGAGGGACGTGAATGTGTTAACTGCAAATACAGTCCGTTCACAGTTATTTTACCTCTGACAACCTCCGTCAAGCCATAGTATTTTGTCAAAATATTATGGCTTGACGGAGGTTGTCAGAGGTAAAATAACTGTGAACGGACTGTACATTATACAACTGTCATACAGTGATGTTTGTAAAGATCGCGGCATTAGTACCGCCTTTGGCCACGTGACAAAAGATCTTTGTCGCCCTGCACTATAATTATTATTTATCTGTCAAACCACAGACGTAGATATTTTCTTCTAGAACCAGCGTGCTTAGTGATTCGCTAGAGAATTTTGTATACTCCAAGTTCAAACATCACTATGAAGTCTCACAGTTCGTCCTAACGCAATAAGCTAGCAAAGATGCGATTCCACCAATCAGAGGTGCGATTGTCTTAAATTATTCCAATGATCGTAATCGTATTCGATGACATTAGCGTTAAAGTAAAATAAACCATAACTGCATTGAATTAGAGCTCAATTTCATGAATTATTCTTATACGGTATGTACGATACGCTTCATAACGCTCCATGTTAAAATTGGATATACTGAATTTGTGACTTTACATCAATACAACCAAGGATTATTTTACTAATTATGCTAATGTCATCGAATATGAATACGATCAATGGAAAATTTTTTAGACAATTGATACCCAGATTATTGTAATATTACTTGATGACTGAATGTGACGCCATCTATCCGATGCTCTATATGCACTGGGAGCCTATCACTAACGTTAAAAGTGATATTATTTTAATATTGTTTTGAGATGTCATACAGTGACGTCCTTATGTAAGTAACATTAATTTTTAGGTTGACATTGTATGACATGTCAAAACATGACTGAAATAGTAATGCTTTAAGCATTGGTGGTAGACTCCCTGAACTTCATGGTAATGTTTGTGAATATGGGTGTTAAAAATATATTAAAAATAATTTTAGATATAAAAATATTAATTGAATAAGTCTGTATCATGTGTGAAGAAGATTTTATTTTTATAATCGTATTTATAATCGTAATCGATTCTTAATCAAAAGTATGAAATTAATTATTTTATATTATGTTTCCGAAAGTTTAGTTTCGATTTATTGGAATAGGAGTCTTTCAGAGTTCTCTTTTTAATCCAATTTAGAAATGAAATATATTTTAGTAAAATTAAAAATCTGTCTATGACGATAGTTAAAACATACGTATCGAATGAAAAAAAAAGATTTTCAGTGAGTAGTAACAAAATAAAATGATTAATTCTCTGTTAATCATTCATTTTCAACTGTGTTTTGTAGCGTTAAAAAGTAGTGATTACTGTTAGCCAATTTATCATAGTGACTAATTAAGTAGAATTAAGTCCTGTCTGTGGGTTTAAGGGAAATGGATATTAAAAGAAAAATCTTAACAGCTAATAATATTGATACAATTTATAAAAGTAATTTATTTAATGGTGTAATTTACGAAAAGTCCAGACTCTACCACCACTTGAAGAGCATAGGATACAAAGTTTAGTTACACGTGTAAATACATTGTCGCCACGACGCTTCGCTTCGACTTTGTGCGCCAATGTGAATGGAGCCTAAGTTAGACGGGTTGGTAGTGCCCTCCTTTTCACAATTTTCGCTGCGGATAAGGATGGCAATACTTAAAAGGGCAGTTCAGGCCACGCTACGACTTGCATGCTGACTGCTGTGCTTATGACGCGTGTATGCTAACTACACTAGCGGCACGCTATGATGGCCGGTTTGACACATTACAATAGTGATGTGGAATGTCAATTTATTCTCGAACAAAGAACAATTAAGTTTTGTTTTTGTACCTGATTAAATAGGTTTAATAAAACAAAAATGTATATGTTTATTTAATTTATTTGAACGAACTGAATATTTGAATGAAAATGAATATACATACTTTATATGCACACAAGAAACATATGAATACAAAAGATACCAAAAAAGGTGCCACAAAAGGCCATAATTAATCAGATTCGTCCATACTACTATTTTTAAGCGCATCAGCTACGCGTTCAACTACTGACGTTATAGGTAAAATTGGCCCTCCATTTTGAGCTTCACGATCGAAATAGTTACGAAGGCGTATTACGAACTCACGTGTCTGACTATTTAGAACAGTTCTCTGCGTACGTTCGGTCATATCGACGAAATCCACAACAAAGGGCTTGAACAGAGTCCAAATTAACGAGCAAGGGTCAACAGTAATGCAGTATCAATATTTGAAATCCAAAGCCAGGTCAAAACTATATCACAATCGCATTGCACTGACAGTTTATACTTTTCGAAGCATCGTCAATTCGAAACTGCTTTGTTTTGCATTGAGCATTGACGCGAGTTTGCCGGAGGTAGTAGTTGTGCTAGCCAGCGATCCTATGTGACGATCGTATTAGATTCCATTTTTAAAAATTTTCAATTTAGAAAACCAAATGCCGAGTTGTGGTATATATCATATAAAAATAAAAATTTTACCTTTTGTATGAAACAGCTGATATTTTTTTGCGATTTCAGAGGTTTGTCCACAAAGTGAAAATTGTTCATATTCACAAGTACATTCACCCCTTAAATGGTGCAAACTGATTTTTCTACACTTGTATACATTTTAGAAATCAATTTAATAAATAAATTTTGAGTCCTAAACCTAAAACTACATTCGATAAAATTTATGAATCTCTGCACATCACTATCGTCAATAAAGTAATACAATTATTTCCTTCAAAGTCGTTATCAATTAATACGGAACTTCATGAGCGGACAAACGTCAAACCGGCCATCATAGCGTGCCGCTAGTGTAATAATACTACTATATAAAGAAACAGAAAAGCGTATTCTGAACTGCGCTTAAAGACCTGTAAATACCCATAATATTGGCATTGTGTACCAATGAATTAACACCATCATTATTAACGTTACCAGAGGATATGAATTGACTTGAATCCTTTGAACTGTATAATATTATTTTGTAACATTTGTATCCTTATTTTGATTTTAAACTACGACCGTTAAGTTATTGTAAACGACATTGTCTGTAATTTAAATGTTTAATGATATAATTAAATAAGTAGTAAGTATGAGTTTATTGTGTTTAGGTAAAAAAGTTAAAATAAAGTGAAATCTTCATTTTGTCAATTTTTTTTTAATTGCCTTTTTTACCTTTAAATACATAAGATAAAATTATCTACGGTATGAAAACAATATTTAGGCAAATAATTCATATATTAATTGGTTTTCAGAGCCGAAATTTAGTTTATCGCAAAGAGGCAATTTGGTTGTGCAGATCGGAGAGTGGAGGTTCAACAAACACGCTTGCTGGGGGTCCAAGGTTCGGTGGACTTGCATCAAAAAGAAGTCAGGTTGCACTGCTGCCATTACTACTGTGGATAACATCATCGTCAAGACCCTGGGGTCACATAACCATTGAAACTTTGATCCCTAGATTAGTCAAAACTTTACCTTCTCCAGTGCTCTAATGCTGAGTTCCCACGGTGCGTGATATTGCGGACGGACAAGCCCGCACGATGCATCGTGGAAAGAGTATCGTCCGTCGTAGAGCAGACACATCCGTCACGGTGCGGCCGATCTGTTGCGAGTCAGTAACTTTAAGGGTACGTTTGTGCACACGCGGCGCGTGGTGCGTCGCGCGCTAAACTCGAACATATGGCCAAGTATGAGAGCGTTTACGCGGCCGCCGCGTCGCCCGCGTGAACCCGCGTGGTTCATCATACTTGGCCATAATATGATTGAGTTTAGCGTGCGACGCGACGCACCACGCCCCGCGCCACGCGCTCATGTGCACAAACGTACCCTTAAGGTGCGGTGCGAGCTCATGCGAGGTGGTGCGAGGTCGTCCGCATAAACATAGCTTATAGTTCCCATATCAACACCTGTCCATTTTGCTGAGACTTAAGAACCGTGCACGCGTACAGTGAAGTTTACCTGTTCGGCTACTATGTATAGTGGAGTGGACGAACGAGCTTATTATTTTTACGAGCTAAAAATACCACTGCAGTGATACGTTATCTTTAACTATGCATTTTGGAATGACAAAATGGCTCAAATCTCTAGACCCACACATACAGACACGCGTGGGAAGAGCCATGTGCGCGATTCGTGGATGTCCACAGTCCGTGACCGTTGGCCGCGTGTAATATTCCGCAAAATCACGCACCGTGGGAACTTAGCATAAGAATTAGGATCTGAACTATAAATTAATTATATTATGGGCCTATTGCCTAGCCATGGTGAAGGCTGTATAAAATGTAACTGACGACTAAAGACGTTTTGTTAGATAGCCAATACGAAAACTGTCATAATGTTATTCATCGGTTAAAGTTTACTTGAAGGCTTCACCACCTTTGAGTAAACTTTAACCGATGAATAACATTAATATAAAGGCGATTAATTTTGCCATAAATATGTGTACCTACTTGAGAACTCGAATTGAATCCTATATATATATTTGATTCATTAATTCATTCATTCTTTGTGCGATATAGATTCAGTAGTTTTTTTAGTATTATAAGACTGTATAAGATGCTTTATCTGGTATCATCAGTTAAATGCACCTTGGATTGATAATGGTCTAAGATTAAAAGTATTTTTTATCGAATATTATCTATAAAAGACAAATTGCAATTGTATTGCCTATTAAAATATGTTCAACGCTATTTAAAAAAAACAATGATTAAAATTTTTGTACACGTTTCACTCTTTTGTTTACCGAACGAACTTAAAAGAAATTTAAATTATATACAACTAGCTGATGCCCGCGACTTCGTCTGCGTGGATTTAGTTCATAACATCCCTCATTCCCGCGGGAAATCTTTGTCACCCTCCAGGTTCTCAACTATACCTATCCAATAAATCACGTCAATCCGTAGCTTTGTAGCAGGAAACATTTGATCGTCTTGCTCGCGGCATTGTTAATGATGATTCAAAGAGAAAACATATTACTGATGATATTATCAATTACGTTAAACTATAATTTTTATAATTGTTTTTACCATAATTAACCAAATACAAAATTACGTTTAGCTGTCATTTACGTTTTGTTCTTCCACTGTCATTTTCGTTTTTTTATTCCATGTCAGATGCATTTTTGTTATACCAGGTTTTATATTGACTTGACGGAAACGCGGTCGAACGGGATAAAAAGTATCCTATGTCCGTCTCCTGGTTCTAAGCTACCTCTCCACCAATTTTGAGCCAAATCGGTTCATCCGTTCTTGAGTTATAAATAGTGTAACTAACACCACTTTCTTTTATATATATAGATAAGGAACATGCAATTTCCCTATTACCGGGCAAGCAGATATAAACAGGTAACTCGGCACAAATAATTGCATTGATCTGTTTTCTAATTGATATTATATATATTAAAATAAAGATAATTTCATTGTAAATGCGATGGAGTAATATTGCCTTTGAAAAATCGTTAGTGAATTATTATATATTGCCAGGCTATAAAATTTCAAAATTTTAATTAAAAATAGCCTTGACCATATTTTAATATGCAATACAATTGCGATTTGTCTTTTATAGATAATATTCGATAAAAAATACTTTTCATCTGGTAAACAGATGGGTGAAAGTCGGCCTCCATTCGGGATCTTATACTACAAGATTCAAGCCAGAATCAAGTTCTAAATATTTTGTGTCAATCTGTTAATCCACTAATTTTGATTACAATTAAGTATATTGATTTTTGACGCCGGATTGATCATCTAATGGCTACCTTGTAATGTTTCTGGTACTGTGCCACTTGCCAGTGTGACACCATCTGCGTATCGGGTAACGTGTGTGTACAATAATTATTGTGGATAAATCTCTAGCAGTATTTACGGCATTTACTGAGAATTATATTTTAGCAAACATACTGTTTGATTATCTATACTTTTTTGGCGAGAAGTTCTATGCTACATTCCATAACTTAGTACTTTTGATTTATGTTTGAGTGAAAACTCGATAGTTCTTGCCTTCACCTATTTTTAGGTTTATTAGTTTAGACCTTTTTTAATTTTTTTTACTTTTTATTTTACTGAGCTAATTCATGATTGTTTTTATGTTACTTCTTAAGAACTTGATATTATGAGCGTTAAACATAACGCTACTGTACGCAATGAATCTGTTGAAAGCGTACGAAGATATTAATCTTAATGTTAAGAAAATCGGTTGTAACGTTTCTCAATAAAGATTTTAAATGATATAAGTTATCAATTCATGCGTAAATCGTGCATTTCTAAGCTATAATCGTCAAGCAAGCAAGCAAGTCAAAACTGTGCGTGAATCATACTTATGTTTATGCGCTGATGTGTGTGTCGTAGTATGTGTATTCGAGATGGAGAGATCATTCATGAGCGTACTCGCTCGTTTACAGACAACGAAACACAACCAAAAGATACGCTTATGAGTGAATTGTAAAGTTTAGACCACATGAGGTTGTTCGACTAAGTGAACCAACACAAGAAGTAAGAGTTAAGAATAAATTCAACCTTCATGCCCGCTTGACTTCATGAAAATGCTGTCATAATGCAGGTCTCGGCCCCTGGAAACCCATTAGATTTTGATTATATTCTCACATTCTTGCAAGTAAAATTAATTATTATAATGGGACTCAAAGGCAAAGAACGGTCTTAGAACCAACTTAGAACATTTTCGGATAAATTGAGGCCATTTCACGAGAAATGAAGTATGTGCCTGAGAACTGTACTAATCAGATGATTTTTTTTAGATTTAAACCCAGTGTTCGCGCAGTCGCAGCGAGGGAATCCAGTGATAATGATTGGGCAGTATCGTTTCAATAGGGTTAATAAGTACGGTAGCAGAACGAGATGGGTTTGTGTCAAAGCTAAAGCTGGATGCCGAGCTTCTTTGCACACGATGGACAACGCTATAGTTCGAGTTTGGGGCTTCCACGATCCATTAGCTCATACAAGCGCTAACAGATTTTAAAAATCAAGAAGAACTAATGATTATGGATTTAAAAATACAAGAACAATAACTTACATTAATCAAGCCGGCTTTGGAGTAAAAATATTTAGAAGGTAACGATGTCCGAGATTGAAAGATGAGAAAAGCGGTACACAGTATGTGGTAGATAATCCACTTCTGGACATCCAGCAGCGGACACAGATAGGCTGATGATTGGTGCTGTCATTGAACACAAACTACTCAGAGCTGTATTGATTAGTGTAAGTGAAAACTATTGCACGCTAGAAACGATTATCGAAAAACATCAGTATCAATGTAGGAAATAAGATTTTGTAGCAATACTCAAAAACATATTTCGCTATTTATGTAATAGAGTTGAAAATATTGAATTTTCGAGTATCTTATGGTTAGTAAAAAGGTGCTTTTCCTACTTAACACAACGATCTTCACTCAACATTTAAAGCAATTGAGGCTTAGGAGCGAAACTTTTGCTACGGTAAAGTTTTTAAAAAATGGTTATAATAACAAAAATTAATAGTAATGAACTCGAATTGTAGGATAGTTTTACATTTTGTTACTGTAATCGATAATAGTTGGGTGGGGTAAAGTTTAAGTGTTATTAACATAAGTATAAACTAATTGTAGTTAAAAACTTTACTTCATAAATTATCACTAGTATGAAATAATTTACAGAGCTAACTTACTAGTAACTTAAATATTACTTAAGGTTTTGGTGGAGGATAAATAGTTAAAGCTTGTATTCACATTGTAATATGATCATGGTTTTTTCTTAATATCCATTATTTTTGCGTACGTAAGTAGATCATATATATTTGTGTATTATCAGTTTTTTTATTTGTTTGTTTTATTTGATCATACCTAACTTCACAATATGTTTGAAAAACTTTTTCTAAGTGGTAACTAAATTATTGAAATTATTTCATATTGAAGAAATTTTAACATTATTCTTATGAAATAAGAGGAAAATCATCGTTGGAAGTCCGTCCCCTACTAGGTGGATGAATGTCAAGCAAGTCGTTATGAGTTGCTGGACACGATCATGTCTTTCAAGATCATGTTCTATTTCGATCCATGCCAGAGACCTGATTTATGTTCAGCATGACATCTATTGGTTGTTTAAAACACACGATGATGAAAGAAGATTCAGCTTTTGTCACCACCGTAGGTAGAGTTAGATACAAAAATAAAAAGTGTAATAATGAAAACTGAATGGTTTTTGCTTTTTTCAGTAAACATAATAAAGACGAATCGAGGAACCTATATGTTACTAGTGGGTGGCCACCGGTTTTATAAAGAAAAGGAGACCAACGGGAAAATAAGATGGCAGTGTTCTTTGAAATCTCGTGCTAAGTGCAGGGCATTTATTAAAACTATAGAAGGCACAATTGTTGCAGTGTTTTTGGAGCATAGTCATTAAATGGCTGAAATAGGTACTTTAATGGATAAAATTTTTATGCATAGCAGTTTTGAACGATGTAGCACATCGTGTTTAAATTTTAGCTTTATATTTTAGAGAATACGTCAGCGGAAATAATGTTTTTTTGTTCCTCGAGTAACTTCAAAAGTCCCATAAGAAATATTTTAATTTTTGTTATTTTTTATATTAGAAGAATGGAGATATATGAATATTTATAGGAGTATATAATATACTCCTATAAATATTCATAGGCAAAATTTTAGTTGTTGACATTTTTATAGCATAATAAAATTGATGATTGATCCACTAAAACTGAATTATTCGTTTTGGTGGAATCAATGTCATTAGTTTAGAGATATTATTTTTTTAAAAAGTATACATAATATAATTGATATTGAGAAATTTTGTTTGTAATTATGTAATAGCTGATGTCCGCGGGAACTCTTCGATTTTCTGGGATAAAAAGTAGCCTATGTCAGTCTCCAGGTCCTCAACTATACCAATGCTAAAAATCACGTCCATCCCTTGCTCTGTTGCGGCGTGATTGAAGGAGAAACCAAGAAATCAACAAACAAACACGCTTTCGCACTTATAATATAAGTAAGGATTTATAACAATTATCTATACATATAATAAAACAGAAACGAAACCAATTCTGTACATGAAATAGATTCAAAAAAGGGTTTTTGCTTCTAATTTGTGTTCAAGATACAGATATCAAAACAGAAGCTAAATTTTTTTTGTCTGTTTGTCTGTCTGTTTGTTTGTCCTTCTTTCACGTAAAAACTACCGCACAGATTTCTACAAAATTTTATACCGTGGTAGCTTATTACTCGGGTCAACATCTAGGCTACTTTTTATCCCGGAAAATCAAGGAGTTCCCGAGGGACTTTAAAAACTAAATCCACGCGGACAAAGTCGCGGGCATCAGCTATTTATTAATACAGTAACTAGTGTAGTTATAGGTTTCATTTGTAAAAAATTGGTATCATTTGTATATTTTAATTAACTTCTTTTCTATCATTAAATTTTCTATTATTATAATAATAACTTATTATTATTACAAGGGTCATGGGCTCTCCAATTTCGTCGCCTTGGAGGCCAATAGAGCTAAACCACAATTTTTGCGTTATGGAGTTAAGTGCATTAACGTACTGACAAAGAGCCATTGGAGTTTACATTGGTCAATACATCTAACAGATATCAAAACTGTAGGCAGGTTTTTTTTTAAATTTGCCCATAAATTTAAGTGTTTAGTTTCAATAAGAGTCAAAAAAGTCTATGCCGCTTAGATTCATTGTAATTACAAGTCATAGAAAGTAATTATTCAGTGGTCAGTAGTTGTAAGAGGTCATAGAACTCTTGACCTCCAAAATTATGACCCTTACCATCGCCCTAAGGAAGATCATTGTGACCATTGTATTCAATTTAAGAATAGGCCAGAGCATGAACAGCAACTTCATAAAGAAGAGTAGGATTTACATATTGTTCGTAAAAACGAAACGAGAGAGCATAAAGTTTGTGACAAAAATCGTACCAAAGGTAGATCCTGGCATTGCTTCCTTTGCTATGGACCTGGAAAAAATACTATTGGCTCCAAGATTACAGGCTGGTCAGGTGTATTATAAAAGAAAGTTAAAGATTAATAAATTATAAGTGGCATGAAGGAGTGGGTACTGGGTGGGTGGGAAGGTGCATCGGAGATTGTCACTTGCATTTGGATGCATTTATCGTCATTGCCTCCTGAGGTAAAAGAAATAACTTTCTTTTCTAAGACTGCTTCTGGCCAGAACCGGAACACTATTATTGCCGTAATGTTTTTATATGCAGTAATGGTTTTGCCAATCGAAACCATCAATCAAAAGTTTATGGAGTCAGGACATTCTGAGATGGAATACGATAGTGTTCACTCTGTAGTAGAAAACAGAGGGAGGCATGTGGATATCTATCTACACATCATTTATTTTATAAACTTCCATAACTCAGAAGTGTAGTTATGTGGAATAGCTCCATTACCCTCCGAGGCGACGATTTGTTTTTAGATTTGCACTATAATTATAAATATTAGTAAACTAAAATCATTGATAATATGTATGATTATAGTGTTTTTATTTATAATAGATTTATACCAATAAAACGATATCCCATTTAAATTTTTATTTAGCTTTCAATTTTCTTGTCATTTATATCAACGGTCAGTTAATCAAAGTTGAATCAAATAAATACGAAGGTCAATTTTACTATTTTAGAATTTTTGCATTGACTTAAAATTGGTTGGCAAAATTGCAAGCACATTATCGTATTATGTTATAAGTGCTGGAATTTTGACCCCAGACAAGTAAGCGAAGTGTTCGCAGAATCCCCATTAGGTGGATCGACGACCGACGACATCAGACAAGTCGCCTGTAGAAATCCATGGAAGAGACCTTTGTCCAGATGTGGACGTCTATCAGTTGATAAAATATAAGAAGCTGATGCCCAGGATTTCGTATCGTGGATAATATTTAAAAAAAACATACAAAAATTACCACTTCTTTTTAACCGACTTCAAAAAAAAGAGGAGGTTATCAATTCGACGGGTATTTTTTTCTATAGATGCTATTTATTTATTTGATATAAGTTGCATAAACTGTGTTACAATATAGGTCTTACAAATATAATAAGCTCATACAGTTTACCATTGTCAGGTGCGCAACATACTTAAACATAACTTAAACTATTCGTCAATTACTATTCTATATTGAATGGGTGGGTACAACTAAAATTTATTTATTATATTCTTAATTGTTCACACAATATAATATCTCATTTGCAAGATGTCAAGAAGTGTATGCGTTTTTTGAAGAAATCTTTCACTTTTCGTCAAATAAATCATCGATAACTAGCAAATGCCAAATGCAACAATTATGAAATTAATAATCTATTATGAAACAAAAACAAAAAAAAAACAATTACAATAATTAGGAGTACCTTATAAAATGTTACTATTATGTAATGTTATGTTACTTCATAACTCCGTCAACTTTATTAAATGTCACATCTCTGAGAGAGTTTTAGGTGGGTTTGCCTGTCAATTAGTCAATCACGGTACTGTTTAATAATTATAGGTTTGTTTAACTACGGTGTTTAATATTTTGCAGAAATTCGTTCGTATATGACATCACGTGGCACTCAAATGCTGCTCGTAGGTAACTACCGCTTCTCTAAAGAAAATACTTATGGTAAAAAAACAAGATGGCAATGCTCTGTTAGGACCCGAACCAGATGTAAAGCATTCATCAGGACAATGGAGGGCGTAGTTGTCAAACAGTTTCTGGATCATAATCACGACTAATTTTCGAGTACATAATATGACAATTATTAATAGTGGATCAGATCACAGATCACCTGATGATGGATGCTTTACTGTGTAAACAACAATCACGAATATATTTCTGTAAAATCTCAACCCAGTTTTACTACAGGGTTTATTTACTAGTGCCTGAAATGATATTTTAATGAATTAATTTTGTTTGTTTTTATTGTTCAAAGGAGATTGGCGAAGTCCAAAGAGTTTCTGACCCAGATGAACTGAACCGTGGGCCTCAAGCCCACATTCACGAATCAAACTTGTCATGCTTATTCTAGTGAACCAGTCTAACAAAAAAGTTCACCAAAGTCTATCAAATAAAGTTGGGAGAAAAAAGATATTCACTTGTATTGCCATGTAACGGTTATTTATAATGTGTACTTGTGAATAATTCTAATTTTGATCCCCATTTTCTAAAAATATCGAGTTTACATAGAAAAATACTCTGAAAAATATTAATTAAAATTAAATGATTTCTGAATCTGAACGGTTTTTAAAAATGCTGGGTCAAAATTCGCCAACCTCCTTTAGTTATATTTATTGTTAATTTAAAGTAGGTATTATACTTAGTAAGTCATTTTTACTTAATTATTTTAGTTTAATTAATAAGTAATGAGTTAAAAAAATATTTTTTTAAAGTCGGTTAAAACAGTTCTTTTTATTATAATCTATCCAACCTATGGATCCGAAGTGGATCTCTGCGGCAATCATTAAATATAGAAACAAAGAAGACTTCATTGGTCTCTAACACGGAAACTTTATCCAGTAGGTACCTTTCATTGAGGCTTTGACGTCTGTAAAAGAAGATTCAAACAATCGATAGCCTGTACCAACCGCATTAATATACAATTACATATTAACAGCGGTGTAGTGTTTTGTTATACTTCTGCCTTCTTTTCGAGGGTTTGAATCCCAGTACGTATGTACCTCTAACTTTACGGAGTTAATTTTGTTTTAAGCATTAATTTGCTTTGAAGGAAAACATCGTGAGTAAATCTGCATGTCTGAGAGTTCTCCATAATGTTCTCAAAAGTATGTGAATTCGGCCAATATCCACTTGGCCAGCGACATGGACTATGATCTGAACCATGCTCATTCTGATGGTGAAATCTATAGATGGCACTCCCATTCAGTTCAGACTCAAGACTGAGTTGAAACGAGACAGATTTATGTCAGGACATATTTGTGTCTCATTTTAACTCTTTCTTGAGTCTTGAGCAGAGCCAGAGTGCGATCTATAGATTTCAGCCTGAGAGGAGAGTGATTAAGGTGATGACAACTGGTTAAAACTGGTTACAGGTAATTTTTTCGTCGAATTCATGAATTTTTTTTGAAAATAAGTTTTACTTGCTTTTTTACAGTTCGTTCGGTTATAACACGCCGCGGTACTCAAATGTTGGAGGTAGGGCACCATCGTTTCTCCAACGGCAGGACTACTGGTTCTATGACACGATGGCAGTGCTCCGTTAGATCGCGCACTAAATGTAAAGCATTTATAAAAACAATTGAAGGGGAAGTCGTCCAACTAGTATTGGATCACAATCACGATTAATTCTCTTGTGCACCATTATCACGAACTCTCATTCAATATTGTTGGTCTAAGATCCGAAGAGAGGTCGGTCCTTCACTCATCTGTTTACCAGATGAAAAGTATTTTTTATTGAATAATATCTATAAAAAAACAAATCGCAATTGTATTTATTGCCTATTACAATATGCTGAAGGCTATTTAAAGACAAATATTATTAAAATTTTTGTCCACGTTTCACTCTCTCGTTTACCGAACGAACTTATAAGAAATTAAAGTTTTATATAACACTAGTAGGGCGCGTGGGTGCGCGGCCCGCAAGCGGACCGCGGTTTTTCTATCGTCAAGTGGACTTTCAGGTCCTGATCATTTTCTATCAAATAACCAATCTTCCATCTTTTATACTCTCCGAGATAGATGCCGATGAAATTGGTATGGCCGCCATCTTGAATCCGCCATTTTGAATTTTTTTTCAGCTCATTGCCAATTGGATGAGGTTTCGAGTATTTTTTGTTTGAGCACCTCCCACCTATCTTCAATACCCTGGCCGTGCTCCTCACCCACCTTCCAAACCCTCAATCATCATATCTCATCATTTGTCAGAATGAGAAGTCTTTCTATATCAGTCTTTTATAAAAACAAATTTTGAAAAGGAACCGTATCAAAGTCTTGCATAGTTCTCAGCTTCTAGTCTATTCAATATTCGCCATATATTTTGTATGGAGAAAAAAAATTCCGCCATCTTGATTTTTTTTTTCTATTCATCAAGTAGACCTTCGGGCCCTGATCATCTTTTGCCAAAGAAGCACTCTTGCATCTTTTATACTCTCCGAGATAGACACCGACGAAATTTGTATGGCCGCCATCTTGAATCCGCCATTTTGGAATTTTTTTTCAACTCTCTGCGAATTGGATGAAGTTCCGAGTGACTTTTGTTCGAGCACACCCCACCTATCTTCAATACCCTGGCCGTGCTCCTCACCCGTCTCCGAAATCCTCAATCATCAGCTCTCTCCATATTTTTCCTCCGAATGAATTTTTGTCCTCTATACGAAACCATCGGTGAAAAAAAAATTTTTCATACAAAATTTTACAGGAGAGGTGATCAATGAGTGAGTGAATCAGTGAATCAGTGAATCAGTCAGTGAATCAGCCCCAGCAGCTATATATATATTAATAAGGAACATGCAATTTCCCTATTACCGGGCAAGCAGATATAAACAGGTAACTCGGCACAAGTGATTGCAACGATCTGTTTTCTAATTGATTTAGATATTAAAATAAAGACAATTTTATTGTAAATGCGATGGTACAATATTGCCTTTGAAAAATCGTTCATGATTGCTAGGCTTTACTACAAAATTTTAATTAAAAATTGCCTTGACCATATTTAATAGGCAATACAATTGCGATTTGTTGTTTTATAGATAATATTCGATAAAAAATACTTTCCATCTGGTAAACAGACGGGTGAAGGACGACCTCTCTTCGGATCTTGTACTAGTGGCTGCGAATAGTTTCATGAATTAAAGAAAGTATATTTTTGAACAATATGTGTATGTTTATTATATCAGTTTTTTTTATTTTCCCAGATAGTTTCCCTATTCTTTCATGACATAACCTAGCATTTAACTACAATCATATTTCTTAAATTCTTAAACATATCAAACGAGTGTTCAAATGACATATATATATGCTAGACTGTTGGATTTTGACGTAATAATTTGATATATTACAAGTATGTCATTTATTACATCATACATACAAATACATCTGGAGGTTTTTTGTTTACGATACGAGGTGATCTGATCGTGTCTATGTATTAATTAAAAAGATACCAAAAGTAATACTACGATATATTATTGATATTAATACTCATTTATGATTAATAGACTAATATATCTTTAATAGATTTCGGCTCATTTAATCTCGTAATCGTGTTTTAAACTGTCGTGCAAATGTTCCTGCACTATAACATCTCTTGTATTTATTAATTAAATTTATTTCTTACAGTTATTTCAATGATACCGTACGAAGATACGCACTTGCTGATGGCGGGCAAACATCGTTTCTCGAAAGAGATCACTGCAGGTGCCCTCATCAGGTGGCAATGCTCAGTTAAGACACGCACTAAATGCAGAGCGTATATCAAGACAAATAACGGGGCTGTTGTCGATCTAGTGCTGGATCATAATCACGATTAGCACTAGTGGATCACAATAACGATTGCTTAGTGTTGAACTACAATCACGAATATAAATATTACGAATATAAACACGAATATAAATCACGTAAATAGTTTATAGTGATATTAAGAAAGTTTATTTGACGAAGGACAGCAAAATAATTGTTAATTTTTTTCTTATCGTAGAGTTAGAGGGCCTATTTCACCATATTAATAATAGAGCATAAAATAAAGACGAATACACGCTCATTTGCTTAAAGAGTTGGGTATAACGCAGATTAATAGATGCTGCAGCATCAGCTCAAAGTTAACATACCTCGGAAATAATCCGAAGTAACAGTACACCTTTCAATTCAATCGCAGCAGTGAAAGTTTGTAAGACCCTTTAATCAAGTAGGAAATGAGCTGATGATCTTATCTAATGTCTGAGCAGATCTTCATAAGTTATAGCTAAGGTTCACCTTGATTATCTGATTGTAACGGATGACAGCAAAATAAGCTAATAGTTTCTTGTTTATTATTGGACTTAGTACAAAAAATGTGTTCGATTTCAGAGAAAGAATTAATTTAAAAATAACAAGAGAAAATCTCTTGGATTATAGTGGCTATATCTACATATACGAAGCCCTCTGGAAGAGTAAAGACTTGCTGGATAAGTACTCGATCTGGTTGCAATGGCAAAATATTAACTTATTTGAATAAGTTGTTTCAGATAGTATAAAAACTTATTACAATGTAATAGCTGCTTATTAATATTGTAAAATGATTATTTTGAAAAGAGCAACTGCTGAGTTTCTTGCCGGCTCTTCTCAGCAGAATCCGCTTTCCGAACCGGTGGTAGAATCTTGACGTGTCATAAGAGCCACAGGTTGGCCTACATGAAATAAATAATTTTGAATTTTGAATTTTTTGAATTTTGATCCGTCTACATGACCAACAAAAGCATTGACTTTGTCTCATCTTCTTTTTCTCATCTTCGATTCTTGGGCATGGAAACACGGTTCAGACTATCTTACGAGCGAAGCGAGGGCTCTGAGTTCGTCCGCCCATCTGTTCGTGCTCATGCAAAAACTGTATACCTTTGACGCAGTCATCATCATCATCTCTGACTACTGAGCGCAGGTCTCCTCTAAGAGAGAAGGTTTGTAGGCCATAAGTCCATCATGCTGGCCCAATGTAAACTGGCAGACTTCACTCACATATGAGAACATTATGGAGCTCTCAAGCATGCAGGTTTCCTCAGGATGTTTTCCTTCACCGTTGAAGCAAGTGATATTGAAATGCTTCGACGTACTTTACTCCGAAAAGGCAGAGATGCGTGCCGGGATCAAACCTGCGATCCCCAAATAGGAGACCGCAGACCTAACCATTAGACTATCATTGCTCTTATACTACTAGTCTAGGCAATGAAGCTAGTGGACCCCAACAGCAATTCTTCAGGCGACGAAACTTTACAGAATGATAAAGTATCAGTAGTTAAACGTATTTTATAAATATCCAAAAAAAAATTTGAACGGAAGTTAGGTATTTTTACCTAAACTCTTTTATGCTTAATATCTCAGTTCGACAAAATGCTCGGTCAAAACTTTCTTCACCTGAAACATTCATGTAAAGTCTAGAAACAAAATATAAAATATCCAAAATATACTCCTAGTTGAAACCACCAAATTTTGAAAAATAAGTTTTTTTAATGTAACTTGCAGCGAAAAATTGCTCTGTGAATTTTTTTCACTGGAATGTCCTTTTATAGCCGTTTTGTACCTACAACTTGAAAATCCAAACAATATACCAAGAGACTATATTTTTTTCAAAAACTAACCTTTTACTCACAGTGCAAAATTTCTCCATCCATTTTTTTAATTGATATGATTACAATTATTTTTTTTGTATCAAGTATCAAAATATCCAAAAAAATAATCAAGCGCATTAAAAACTATAAAAACTTTAGAAAGAAATATTTTATATTTAATCCATCAAGGGAAGCAGGAGCGTGGTGAGTTGACGTAATGGTCCGGGAGCCAGTGACAGATTTTCATGACCAATACTTTATTTTGGCGCATATAATATACTGTATAGCAGAATAGTATGGCATAGTCTGAACTGCGCTCCAATACTTAAGGTTCGCATTCGACAGTCGACTGATTAAATGCTTGTTGGATTGTCTATTAGCAAAAAATTGTTAGTCAAAGGCAGTAGGTTTTTCTTTTGATCGCTGGCTATACCTGATAATTGACTTCTTAAGGCGAGAAGGCTTTGAACATCCAGTTTACAGTTTCCAGTTACAGTTTCGCGCGAGATCGAGTTAAATGCTTGATTGGTGTGGATTATACAAAAACTGTCAAACTTTACTCGACCGTTAAAACTATTTGACGATTGTGAAATAGGCCCTCAGTTTATCTGAAAGTAAAGTACTGGTTTTAGTTTAAGTAAAAAAGTGAATAATATCACTACTTATTGTAACTTTTGTGTTTTCTAAAGAGTCGTGATCAGAATTAAATAAATTTTGATTTTGTATATGATCGATTTTTTTATTTTGTAACCTTTTAGTAGTATTTAGTAGGTACCGTTTTATATCTACTTATTTTGTGATTTAATGACACAATTGTGTTGTATTATACGAGTTCGTACCACCAGTATATTATGTTTTATTTGTAACTGTCGATATTTCGATCCAGGAGCATGGACCGTAGTCACTACGGGACTGTATGTATGTAAATATCGACAGTTCCAACTAAAATATTCATCGTTGTACGTACTCATTTAATTCATCATAATTATAATATTATGTTGAATACTAGAAATAATCAAATTACTTTTATATTCCTTAAATCGGACCAGTAACACAGAGTAAGGAATGTTATCTCCTCCTTATACTGTGCCAGTAGAGCTATTCTCTCACTCAGTGGTCATCGAAAGTTGTTAACTACACTAGCGGCACGCTATGATGGCCGGTTTGACGTTTGTCCGCTCATGAAGTTCCGTATTAATTGATAACGACTTTGAAGGAAATAATTGTATTACTTTATTGACGATAGTGATGTGCAGAGATTCATAAATTTTATCGAATGTAGTTTTAGGTTTAGGACTCAAAATTTATTTATTAAATTGATTTCTAAAATGTATACAAGTGTAGAAAAATCAGTTTGCACCATTTAAGGGGTGAATGTACTTGTGAATAGAACTGTTAAATTAATAAGGGAAGATTATGAAAGAGATGTGAAAATAGATAATATTATAGAAAACGAACATATAATTATTAATGTAGGTGATGATAGCAGTGACGACAGTGAAAATAGTAGTATGGACGAATCTGATTAATTATGGCCTTTTGTGGCACCTTTTTTGGTATCTTTTGTATTCATATGTTTCTTGTGTGCATATAAAGTATGTATATTCATTTTCATTCAAATATTCAGTTCGTTCAAATAAATTAAATAAACATATACATTTTTGTTTTATTAAACCTATTTAATCAGGTACAAAAACAAAACTTAATTGTTTTTTGTTCGAGAATAAATTGACATTCCACATCACTATTGTAATGTGTCAAACCGGCCATCATAGCGTGCCGCTAGTGTAAGAACTGTCAGACCCGCAATTTGTGTATCGAAATGAGTGCTTGATAGTTCTTAGCAACTTTCCATTGATTTCCATAGCCACTGGAAATATCAAAAATAGCGAATACGGCAGCACTAACTAGGTATTTTTTTGCAGTGGGATACATCGTAACACATCGCGGCACGCAAATGTTGGTGTCTGGCGGACATCGCTTCTCTAAGGAGCGGACTTGCGGCGTGTGGACGCGGTGGCAGTGCTCGGTCAGGCGACGCACCAAGTGTAAAGCCAACATTAAGACTATCGGAGGCGCAGTCGTCAAGATGTTTCTGCAGCATAATCACGCTGTTATTCCCTAAAACAAGGACTGTTTTACGTTGACTGACAGCGTAATTCTTAAATCCTTACTAATCTCATACTAATATAATAAATGCAAAAGTGTGTTTGTTTGTTGGTTTGTCCTTCATTCACGCCGCATCAGAGCTACGGACAGAGCAAACCAACAAATAAACACACTCGCATTTTTAGTATTAGTATGCATATTAAATAGTAAGGATGTCAAAAAGATTTAGTAGATCCTTGTTAAAGGTATTAACTTGTAACATATTAACCTGCAAAAAATGATATAATTTTATCACTGCCGCTCTCTTTCGTGAGCAGCTCCATATATTCGTCCATTACTCTCCTATACCATTGATTTCCAGTCGCCGCCTGGCTTTCCGCTTCGCTTGCCGCGTCGCGACGAATTACCTATTTATTAATATAAATAAATAATTTCGTATATAATATAAATACACAAATTGCTAATGAAATTAATTAATAAGTCATATCACACATCATCGGTGGTACGTGTGGAATATTAAAGCAATTCCTAGTGCTTATTTATATGTAGTATAGTTATATCTTAATTTAATATTGTTATATTTAAAACGGCTAGAACGCATTCTGCATGCAACGTTCATGAATAGAATAGTTCATGAATATTATTTTTATTCAAATAAACTTTTACACGTGCTTTTGAATCGTCGGTGAGTCTACCACTGGTTCGGAATGCGCTTCCTGCCGAGAAGAACCAGCAAGAAACTCGGCGGTTGCTCTTTTCGAAACAAGTTTACAATAAGAACTATGCTATGTATGCAGTGTTTCCACAATGAGCGGAAGTTCCAAAGAATGCAAATTTACAATTCAAAACGTGTTAAGATGGGCAGGCAGAAAGTAGTCCCATTCCCGCCGGTGGCACCTGTTCACGAGCATGACGCATGCTGTGAGGGAGCCCTCATAGCATGTACATTTAGACGCTGAGCAGGCAAGACAGTAGACACAATAATATGTCTACGAGGCAGCTGTCTATTTGACCACATTTTGTCAAAAGTATCTGAGATTCTTACAATCATTAAAAATATTAGAATGTGTGCGAGAGAGGGATGCGAAATGCAATAATCCTCTTAAGGCTGCCCGTAAGATCTGCGCCCTGACCGGTGAATGTGCTCACTATTAAAGGTCCCGGATGGGTTCAAAACTAGTTGGGCTACTCCGGTGTATACTTCCGTGAGAGCCGTTTTAAATGTATAGTTATAATGAATATCACTATGACTAGTTTAAACCCTAAAATACAACTTAGTGGCTATAAGAATTTGACATTCCATTCAAGTAGTTCGGATGGTTACTTTAAAGCTCTTCCCGCATTGCATCCGATCTGAATCCAAAGCATTGCGCACTACGATCCCTAAGTACAAATAGTATCTACTATTTCGCGGATGTTCGGGATTCGGATCGGTTGCAGTGTGAAAAGAGCCTTACTCTAGATTTAGAGCAAGTTTTAGCCGCTTACTTTCCATCTGAAATTTACTGCAATTAATTATTGCACAGCTTATTTAACTGTATTAAATAATTTAAGATTCAATAAACAGTAGCGATATTCAATTTATTAATAGTGTTGTTATTTTTATCACTTCGGCTTCCGATCGCGTGATTCATGGATTTCTTTGCATTATTTTATAACTAGATGATGCCCGCGACTTCGTCCGCGTGAATTAAGGTTTTTGAATTCCCGCAGGAACTTTTTAATTTTCCGGCATTAAATGTAGCCTTTGTGCTAATCCTGGGTATGAGCTATCTCCATTCCAAATTTCAGCCAAATCGGTTGATTCATTCATTTTGTTTATGTTTTACACGGATGACGATGTCCCGGGTTTGATTCACGGGTTGGACCAAAAAACGTATCGGGGTTTTCTGTCAAGATATTCGCAGTTTTAGCCCGGTGTTAGGAAGTTGACGGTGTGTCCCCCCCCGTGCCTCGGAGAGCACATAAAGCCGTTCGTCGGTCCTGCTTCTGATCTCTCTCCGGTCGAGTCGGATTTCCGTCCCTTCGGACTATGAGAGTGAGGGAATAGAGAGTGCACTATAATATCTCCCGCGCAAATCCCCCTAGCAGAAAACATATACTCTAGCCGGAATAGCAGTAGGTACATATATTATAGTCTTACACTATATAAGCGATTGGGACAAAGAGTGGGGCGCGTTTTCGTGCATTAAAATGAACCAAGTATTGTTGTTACATACAAATACAAATAATAATACAATAAATTATATGGTATTTCAGTGCCCGCATTCGAATATACTCGCACCGGAAATCTTGTCATGATACTTGGCAATCATCGTTTCAATAGGAAACTCCGATTCAGTGGACCGAAGGTCAGGTGGAACTGTGTTAAAACCAACTTCGGATGTAGAGTGTCTGTGGTTACTTTTGATGGACTCGTGGTGAAGATATACAATGAGCCACATAACCATATTTAAGGCGACGGACGCCTTACTTCGAATATTTATGTACATACTTAATAACAATTCGGGCGGATGTGCCGAGCTGAACATTAATATATATATAGCTGCTCGTGCTGATTCACTCACTCACTCATTGATCACCTCTCCTGTAAAATTTTGTATGAAAAAATATCGAGAGAGCTGATGAGTGAGGATTTCGGAGACGGGTGAGGAGCACAGCCAGGTTATTAAAGATAGGTGGGGTGTACTCGAACAAATGTCATTCGAAACCTCATCCAATTGGCAGTGAGCTGAAAAAAAATTCAAAATGGCGGAAAAAAGATGGCGGCCATACAAATTTCGTCGGTGTATATCTCGGAGAGTATAAAAGATGGAAGAGTAGTTTCTTGGCAAAAGATAATCAGGACCCGAAGGTCTACTTGATGAACAGAAAAAAAAATCAAAATGGCAGAATTTTTTTTTCATACAAAATATATGGCGAATATTGTAGAGCTAAGCTAAGTAACCTTTTCAAAATATTTTTTTATAGAAGAATTCTCATTCTGACAAATGATTTGGAGAAAAAATATGGAGAGAGCTGATGATTGAGAGTTTGGAAGACGGGTGAGGAGCACGGCCAGGGTATTGAAGATAGGTGGGGAGTGCTCGAACAAAAGTCACTCGAAACCTCATCCAACTGGCAGGGAGCTGAAAATAAATTCCTAAAATGGCGGATTCAAGATGGTGTCTATCTCGGAGAGTATCAAAGATGGATGAGTGGTTTTTTGACAAAAAATGATCAGGACCCGAAGGTCTATTTCATGAGAAGAAAAACCGCGGTCCGCTTGCGGGCCGCGCACCCACGCGCCCTACTAGTTTATATTATACAGAGTGTAGGTGACACCGAAATGAAAACATTGTGAATATGTTCCTTGCCATCTGCAATTTACTGCAATTAATTATTGCACAGCTTATTTAACTCTATTAAATAAGGTTGAATGACTACTTTAAGATTCAATAAACTGTAGCGATATTCAATTTATTAATAGTGTTCTTATTTTTATCACTACGAATGAATTTTTTTTACATTATTTTATAACTAGATGATGCCGCGACTTCGTCCGCGTGGATTAAGGTTTTTGAATTCCCGCAGGAACTCTTTAATTTTCCGGCATTATGAGCTATCTCCATTCCAAATTTCAGCCAAATCGGTTTATTCGGTTGTGGCGTTAAAGAGTAACAAACATCCATCCATCCATACATCCATCCGCGCAAACTTGCGCATTTATAATATTAGTATAGGAAGTAGGATTCTATTCTAAATAATGTATCAGTCTTGAGACATAATTTGGGTCACAATACTGCGCTTCAGCGTTTTGTTTAGCTTGCGAGTCGCGAAACTGAAGTGGAAATGGGCCGGGCACATAGTTCGAAGAGCTGATAGATAGTCGTTGGGGTCCAAAGGTGCTGGAGTGACGACCCCGCACCGGGAAGCGAAGTGTGGGCAGACCTCCACTAGGGAGACCGACGACATAAAACGAGTCGCAGGGTGCCGCTGGATTCAAGCGACGCAAGACCGAAGCCTGTGGAGGTCCATTCAGGAGACCTTTGTCCAGCAGTGGACGTCTATAGGTTGATAAAGAAGAAGAAGCAGAAGATTGCGCTTCTCAGCTCGCTAGGAAAGATGCCTATGGAAATTGAATATGAAGTGAAAGAGCCGCAGAGCGTAATATTTCCAGTCGATTGCGCGTCTAGCTTACTTGTCTTAGTACGTTGGTCTAGTGGTTAGCATGACTACGGATGACAAAACCCGGGTTCGATTCCCGGATCCCGGGTCAGGAAATTGGCGGTGTGTCACCCTGTGCCTCGGAGAGCACGTAAAGCCGTCGGTCCTGCACCTGTGATCTCTCTCCGGTCGTATCCGGAGAGAGATCAGGATTTCCGTCCCTTCGGACTATGAGAGTGAGGGAATAGAGAGTATAAGCGATTGGGACAAAGGGTATGGTGCGTTTTCGTGGATTAAAATTAACCAGGTATAGTTGTTACATACGAATACAAATAATGATACAATAAATTATTATGGTATTTCAGTGCCCACATTCGAATATACTCGCACCGGAAATCTTGTCATGATACTTGGCAATCATCGTTTCAACAGGAAACACAGATTCAGTGGACCGAGGGTCAGGTGGAACTGTGTTAAAACCAACTTCGGATGTAGAGTGTCTGTGGTTACTTTTGATGGACTCGTGGTGAAGATATACAATGAGCCACATAACCATTTATAGGGCGACGGAATCCTTACTTCGAATATTTATCTACATACTTAATAAGTCGGGCGGATGCGCCGAGCTGAACTTTTATAAACAGTGTGTAAGCCACCCGAAACACACCGAAACGAAAACATTGTGAATATGTTAAAATTAATGCTTATAATAAAGTTACAAATACCGCTCATCTAGAAATAAGCTAGCAATATTGTAATTTTTGAGCGCGTAATTATCGCGAAAGGTGAAAAAGTAAGTAATCCTAGTGGTAGTGATTCGTATACAATATTACCGGTCTTGATTTTTTGATTTTTCAGTTGTTCTTTTCGGTATCGTCGGAATCTTACTTTTTAAATTTTTTTTATGTATGTATACCGATTACTCGAAGACACCTGAACCGATTTGAAAAATTCTTTTTTTGTTTGAAAGGGTATACTTTCATTCCATTTAAATTTTATTGAAATCAGTCGAGCGGTTTTAAAAAAATCAACAATAAATTATGTACTTTGTAGTGGCGTGGGTGGTTGAAGTCGCTTTTTTAAAAAGATTTTTTTATATTAAATTATTTTTATTTTTAAACCACCCATGTGTTAGGCGAACAAAATTAAAAATAAATTATTCAAATCGGTCAAACCTTTTTTGAGTTTTAGCCAGACTAAAGATCTGTAATTTATTTTTATATAATAGATGTAAGTAGGTACTTATGTTTAGTTTTTGGTTTTTTGATTTGTCCGTCATTCGCGCAGTTACGAAGCAACCTATAAAGTCGAATTTGAAAAATAGTTTAACCATGTGATTTTTCTTCCAGTTCCACGATATGAAACGACACGTTCTGGTAATTTAGTCATGATGCTCGGCGGCCATCGTTACAACAAGTTGCTTCGGTGCAGAGGGCCCAAAATAAGATGGAACTGCGTCAAGACGCCATCCGGATGCCGCGTGGTTGTTATCACTGTGAATGATGATATTGTGACGATAATGAATGAGCATAATCATTGAAATTGCCTGCGTATCTATACCCTGTCCAAACGTTTATTTTCTTTTTGACAGCTCAGTCTTACTCACTTTCACTATGTGAGAGTGAGTGAGGGTATAGTAGGTACATACATACAGCTTTAACATACACTTCACGACCAGCCCCGATTTTCTAAAAGTTGCCGATCAAAATCGTATTCATTTGATGGCATTAGCGTCAAAGTAAAATAAACCATCATCATCATCATCATTATCAACCCATCATCGGCTCACTACTGAGTGAGGTCTCCTCTCAGAGAAGGGTTATAGGCCATAGTCCACCACGCTGGCCCAATGTGAATTGGCGGACTTCACACACTTTCGAGAACATTATGGAGAACTCTCAGGTGTGCAGGTTTCCTCACGATGTTTTCATTCACCGTTAAAACGATACGATCAAAATCGTATCATTTGATGACATTCATCAAATGACTACGATTTTGATCGGCAACTTTTAGTCAATCGGGGGGCAGTCTCACCATGGCCGAATAACCTTTGACCAAGTAATCAATGTCAAAACGACAGAATATTGGTTATATTATTGGCGCCATTTTACTTTACTTGTTGCACAGGAAGTGTAGACTAAGTATATATGTAGTTTGATTAGATTAAGATTGACCGGTAGGTTAAGCGATAAGAGTGAAATATATAAATAAAAAAGTATTGAATTAATAAAAACTTTCTATTTTTTAGCTCCCGCTTCTACCTAAACAAAAGCTTACATATCGTTGTGCCGGTATAAACCGTTATCACAAATCTCGAATATCGGTATATCTGTTTAATAAGTCAGTTGACATGGGTAAATACCTAATTGAAAAATAGGTTGTAGCTCAATTGTAGCTACATTGTGAAAGAGTCATCGATGAATCAAACTCGTTTCGTATCGTATGATAATTTACATAAAAATAAATCTGGGTACCAATTGCCTTAAAGTAATTCCATTGATCGTATTCATATTCGATGACATTAGCGTCAAAGTAAAATAAACCTTGATAGTATTGATTTAAAGTTACAAATTCAGTACAAACAATTTTAACATGGAGCTTTATGGAGCGTATCGTAACACACCTAAACGTAAAAGAATGCATACAAAAAATTGAGCTCTAATTCAATACTTAATAATGACTTTGACGGAAAGTAAACATAACGGCTCCGTATATTATACTGAAATAAATTTAAAATTAATTTGTATTTGGACTTGAAAAGTAATCGAAATCACTAAATAATATTCAAAGTGCACGTGAAATTGTTATCAAGGTGTTGGGATCAATTGTGATAATAATAAAATATAATCCAAAGTGATGTCTTGAAAAATAAGTGAAACCTCATAATGAACTGTTTAAATCTTTTCGAAGGTTTTCTATTTTATTTACCAAAAGTTGTACAATAACAATTGGTGGAGTGTTCTAGTCACGATTATAATATAAAGAATGAATCCATTTAGTGCATATTTATCTAAATTATAAATCATACTCGGTTGCTAAGGCCGCCATCGGTCGTCAAGACGACGACATACATCCTTTGTTCTCTTCCACTGCAGCGTCCAGTTACAAGACCATCCTCTGACGTACAGCTACGTAACGACGCATGCGTCTTGTTACCAAAACAAGCAGCCCTCATATTTTGACTTTGTACTTTTTATTTCTTGTGTACATTTCTAGTTACTTTATTGTGCTTTAAAATTTGTTTTAAGTTATTCTTTTTTGTGAATATTTTTAACTTTTGTGAATGCAGTTCGTGACCCAATCGTGTGATGGCACGTCGAACGCGACCCATACATGTACACAATGCAATAAGTCTTTCAAATCTTTGAAAGGCCTCAACATACACACTACAAAAACACACAGGAAATATATTAGCCAAAACAGTTCACCTTCAGACATCCATCCCATTATTCCGAGTGCGCCTACTTATGTAGCCAACGATCAAACTCCTTTCCACTCATATCTTAGCCATTTGAAAAATAGTATACCCATAGTTAAAAGAATCCCTCGTGGAGCCCGAATAACCGTTGCTACACATTTGTCAAAATTAATACAGAAATGTTACATAAGCAATTGTACTCAAGACTGGCAGAACCTATTTTTATTTTCATACAGCACACTACATATAATAAAAAATGATGAACAGAATTTATCATTGACACAAAAAATTAAGAACAACTGTGCTGTAAGCTCCTCGCCTTCTCTCGCACCATTAATCAAACATGATGCCCCTCGTAATCGCAACAAACTCATCGAAAACAAAATCTGTGACGGAGATCTCAAAGGTGCAGCTCGCCTTTTGTTCTCCAACGACGTGCTTTCACCAGATACCCCTGATACCCTTCAGGCCTTACGGACAAAACATCCTCCAGCTCCAGTAAACCCATATTTTTTCGACCCACCAACAGCAGGGCATGCATGCCTTCAAATTCAAAACAAAGATGTTACGGATGCCATTATATCTTTTACACCAGGTTCTGCTGCAGGTTTGGATGGAATCTCACCCCAACATTTGAAAGACTTAACATCACATTCTGTGGGTGATGCAGGCGAGCAACTTGTAAATTCGATCTCTAAATTAGTCAACCTTATGTATTCCGGTAATGTCAATCCAGAAATTGTTCCTATTCTTTTCGGCGCGAACCTCATTGCCCTCAACAAAAAGGACGGAGGGGTGAGACCAATTGCTGTTGGATCAACACTACGACGTCTGGCCTCCAAAATTGCTGTTCGACATATTTTACCAAAATTAATTTCGGAATTTGAACCTGTACAGTTAGGCTTTGGTGTAAAAGGAGGGTGTGAGGCGGCCGTCCATGCCCTACGCTCTTTCCTAACTTACGGACAGCCTGACGTGTTGCTCAAAATTGATGTCAAAAATGCCTTCAATTCGGTAAATAGGGATACCCTGCTGTCGGAAATAAAACAACATATACCGGAAATTTACAATTATCTTCTTCTCAGTTACGCTGACCCAACAAAATTGTTATATCGTTCTAATGAACTGTCCTCGGAAGTAGGTTGTCAACAGGGTGATCCCCTTGGGCCTGCAATTTTTAGTTTGGCTATAAATCCGATAATCAAAAATTTAAATTCTAAATTCAACGTTTGGTATTTGGACGACGGAACCCTAGGAGGTGATGTGGATACTGTGTTTTCAGACCTTTTTTTAATCAAAAATAAATTTGAAGCAATTGGTTTGGAACTTAATTTTAGCAAATGCGAACTTTTTATAAATAACTGCGACTTAAATTTAAATGACGTAAAACAAAAATTTAATATTTTTGCTCCAAATATAAAAATAGTTAACAGTAATTCACTTTACCTTTTAGGTTCTCCAATTTTTGATGAATCTATTTCTGAATATATTAATAATTCAGTTACAAAATTTCAAATATCTGCTGACCGTCTCTTGGAAATTAGTCCACATTATGCACTTAGCATCTTAAAATTCTGTCTTTTCGTCCCAAAATTTACCTATGTGCTCCGTTGCTGCTCCTTTTTGAATCACCCAGATCTTTTGATACAAGTGGACGACTTAATCAAAATTAGCTTAGAATCAATACTTAATATGCAGCTAAACGAGCAATCTTGGAACCAAGCATCCCTACCCATCCGTTATGGTGGTTTAGGGATTCGCAAAATTTCCAGTGTCGCTTTACCAGCCTTCCTATCTTCTGTCCATAGTTCAGCAAATCTCATAAGTAAAATTTTAAAGGCATCCCCTTCAAACTTTGAAATTGCTGGCTTGGAAGAAGCTAGAAACGCTTTTTTAATTGCATGCCCAGGTCAAAATTTTCCAGTTTCTCCAAATTCACAGAGGAGCTGGGACGACATAAACTGTAAATTGACTTATGACAATCTTTTGAGCTGTAGTACAGGTTCGGCACGTGCTAGGCTTTTGGCCGTGGGTACGCGTGAGGCCGGCTACTGGCTTCACGCGTACCCTTCGTCAAATACAGGAACATTTCTCGAGCCTGACACACTCCGAATCGTAACCTGTCTACGGCTTGGGGTTCCGGTCTGCGTTCCTCATATATGTCCTTGTGGCAGTGATGTCGACAAGTTTGGACATCACGGACTGTCATGCCAAAAAAGTGCAGGCCGCTTCTCGAGACATGCCGCACTTAATGATATCGTGCGCCGGTCCCTTGCCACCGTCAACGTGCCAAGTCTACTTGAGCCGACTGGTATTGCAAGAGGCGATGGCAAGAGACCGGACGGTATGAGTTTGATTCCATGGAAGGTGGGCCGGGTGCTGGTATGGGATGCAACATGTTCAGACACGCTGGCCCCTTCCCATCTACATGGAACCAAAAACAGAGCTGGTGCGGCTTGTGAAGAGGCTGAAAAAGCTAAAACTTATAAATACAGGAGTCTAGGCGCCGAATATGTTTTTGTCCCATTCGGTGTCGAGACCCTTGGTCCGTGGGGTCCTAGCGCTATAAGCCTTTTTAAGGAAATAGCGAAAAGGTTAGTCGACATCACAGGAGACCGAAGAGCTGGCAGCTACCTCGGACAAAGAATTAGTCTAGCTATTCAAAGGGGGAACGCTGCCAGTATCTTCGGAACCTTGCCTAAAGGGACTCCTTTTAATAATATATTTTAGGTATTATATTTTATTTATAAGTTAATTTTAATTTAAAGTATGTATAGTTTAAAGTAAATTAAATAATAAAAATTCAATACTGTTATGGTTTATCTTACATTGACGCTAATTTCATCGAATACGATTACGATAAATGGAATAACTTTAGACAATCGCACCTCTGACCTTAATTAAAAATAAACTTTGTACACATTAATTTGGAAAGTTGGAATAAATGGAAAATCTCTTGATTCTCAAAATTCATGACTTACTGAACATACTTTACATTTCATTTTGTTCCATATTTCAGTTCCGATGTTTGGCAGGACTCATTCCGGGAATCTCGTAATCATTTTGGGGAACTATCGCTTTAATAAGGTGAACAGCTGCAAAGGCCCGAAAATCCGGTGGACTTGTGTTAAGAATCCCTTTGGATGTAGAGCGTCTCTTTCTACCATCGATGACGTCATAGTAAAAACTAATAATGAACATAATCACTGAAGCGCATGATATATTATTAGCTAAGAGTAAATGCAAGTAGGGGCACTGAGTGGTATTTTTATAGGTATTCAGTTCATGTTTTCAATACAATAAATAAATTGTGTAGGTACAAAGTATTATGTAACTGTTTTATTATATTTTGCTATTGACAGGCCCTATAGTATATATATAGGTGCTATAATAGAAGTTACAGTACTCGGCGATATATATTGCACATCGGCCTTTGGAATAAAACGCTATTTCTAATCTATTGCAAGGAAAGCTAGCCAGAAATTCACGTAGTAATTACTGAAATCTCTTCACAATCGGCGAGCACATCACGTAACATATATAAAAAAAATGCAGTCGAACTGTGAATAGAATAGAATAGCGTTTTATTCCAAAGGCCGATGTGCAATATGTATCGCCGGGTACCTTACTTCCTAGTACGCTCGTTTCTTATTTGAATTTGTCGCAATCAAACTCACTGTTTTAAAGACATGATCATGAAAAAATTATCTGTATATATATATGATTGCCGTAAAATTACGTAGCTTTAAAATTACACAGTCTCACAGATTTGTGTGCTAATTAAAGTATGTATGGGGTGAGCTCGGGAGCGCTCAAGGGTGATTTCTGTTCATGACTCGAAACTTGCTTCAAAAAAGAGTTTGTTTTAGCGTTGGAATGAAACAAATGGTTAACAATGGGTATTTTCACAAACCATTGGGTTTTAGCGACTATTGTTGGATTTCAACGCTGGAATGTCCAATGCTTATTGACCCTCTGTATACGTTAAGGCACTGTGTTCAGTCACGATCTTCATTCGTGAGCCGAATCACGAGCCGAATGAAGATCGTCTTATTTAAAATCTATGGATCATAATATTATGAAAAAAAAAGTAGTTATAATTGATCGTATTTCTGGCCTGATGGCGTTTTCTTAAAAACGATGATGCAAACTTTTCTCGATAGAAAAAAATTGCAAAGTTGACTCTGTAAATACATAAACTCCCATCGTTCTCTGTTATGCATACATTTATTTTGGTAAAATTAAGTACAATTGTTTTTCATATCTTACTACAACAAATGGCTGTTTTAGATTTTATTTATTGCAACTGTTAAATTATAATGGAAAATATTAAAATTAAAACAGTCGCAATAAATAAAATCTAAAACAGCCATTTGTTGTAGTAAGATATGAAAAACAATTGTACTTAATTTTACCAAAATAAATGTATGCATAACAGAGAACGATGGGAGTTTATGTATTTACAGAGTCAACTTTGCAATTTTTTTCTATCGAGAAAAGTTTGCATCATCGTTTTTAAGAAAACGCCATCAGGCCAGAAATACGATCAATTATAACTACTTTTTTTTTCATAATATTATGATCCATAGATTTTAAATAAGACGATCTTCATTCGGCTCGTGATTCGGCTCACGAATGAAGACCGTGACTGAACACAGCGCCTTAAAGGCCGATTTCACCACTCGTCTTATCCGAGCGTAAAGATATTTTCGCAGAAATTTCAATACAAAAACTGTCGTAACGCCTAATTTATTCCTCGGTTAAACACCACTCGACGTTGGTGTAATTGGCACTTAATCACTAAAATTGGCACTGGTGTGGGACGTGCCCTGCGTTGATACGTTGGCTGCGTTCCACCTACCGGGCTTGTGCCAAAAGGCGGGTGCAGCTGCCGAACCCGCTCAATTGCTTAAGCGCCGCAAACACTTTGCCATTTCGGATTACGTTTTTGCGGCGCTTGCTTTTGAGACTCTGGGTCCATAGTCATCGGACACGAAGAATTTTATAAATGTCATGTCCCAAAAACTGATCCACGCCTCAGCTGGTGACCAAAGAGCTGGCGCTGATGTAGCCCAAAGGCTTAGCCTCGCTATTCAGAGAGGTAATAGCGCCAGTGTTTTGGGCACCATGCCCATTAGCGATCACTTGGGCGGCGTGTATTTTTTGTAAATATAATTAAGTAGTAATTTTTTAATTTATTTTTCCATAATTTTTATTTTTATTATGATTAATTATTAATTAAGTACTTATAAATGAAATACATTATCTTAATGTAAGTATATAAATTGGCTTATGTTACAATCGATGTTTTTTTTAAAAATTATCTAGAAAAAAATTATCAATCAATTTAGGATCTTCATATTAGTCGCTGTTTAAGGAATTTTGTTTGTAAATGGCTGTAACGTATTTTCTTATACCGGTACGAACCGGTATACACCTACCGGTATAATATCGATGAAACCAAACTTAGCACGTTTTGCATTTCAGTTGCGATATTTGATAAGACTCGTAATGGGAACCCCGTTATAATGCTGGGGATCCATCGCTTTAATAGGGTGAACCCGTCAGCGAAGAGCAAAAACAAAGAAGCGAAGATTCGGTGGCGATGTGTGAAGAATCCTTTCGGATGTAGAGCGGCAATTTATACCATCGATAATGTCATAGTACATTCTCTGAATGACCATAATCACTGAACCGTTTATTATGCTTGGTTTTTATTTGGGTCTTTTATATCTTTATACGATGAAGAGTTAAGTGTTTACAAAGAAAATTGGTGCCAAAACGTTTTAAACAATCTGTAACTGATCAATCTGACTGATTGTGTACAGCTAAATTAACACCAATAAGCAACTAAACATGAGTAAATAACTGAAGCTAAGCTTTTAAATAAATAACTGAAGCTAAGCTTTTAAAGACAGTTTTAAATGTATACATACTTATCTGTTGTTACTAGGGTTGTAACAGGAAGATATGGTACATGAATCAAATTTTTTTAAATACTTACCCTAATTTGATTGAAGACTTTTTTTTAAATTAACAATAATTTTTATAGTTTTCATAAAATGTGGAGCGAAAACATTAATTACTATGCGCGTCCAGTGCGCGAGTGCGTGTGTAGTGACCCTGAACTTGTCTACTGGCGGATAGGCGTAAATCGATGTTGTCTACTCGCATCACGTACACCACAATCACCAGTGGACAAGCAGATAAGCGCCGCGTGCTTGCAGTAGTGTACCATGCATTCGGTTATTTGCTCATGTGACAAAACTTTGCACTTCACTAAATGTGTATGTGTATGATGTGTATGTGTGTGTGAAGGTTAAGGGCAAAATAGAGACACGAATAGGTAGGTTGATACGAGTATTTGAGAAATATACTGGGTAGGTTTTTGTTTTCGAAGTGTATTTAAAAAATAACTGAACGAGACAACTTGTTTTATTTCAATTCTCAGATTTCAGACTTATTTACTTTCCAAAATTGGTACATTACTTACACTTTTTGAATTTAAGTATTTTATTTGAAGTAGGTATATGGAAGTGAGGTAATAATGTTAATTATTTACTAACGACAGTTTAAAACTAAAGCTAGGATGCCAGAAGGAGGAGAAGGAGGCCTGTGACTTCGTCAGCGTGGATTTAGTTTTAAAAATCCCGCGGGAAGTCTTTGATTTTCCGGGATAAAAAGTAGCCTATGTCACTTTCCAGGTCCTCAACTATATCCATGCAACAAATAATCGATCGTTGATCCAAAGCTCTGTTGCAGCGTGATTGAAGGGCAAACCAACAAACAAACACTCTTTCGCATTTATAATATTATATTAAGATTTACCGTTACTAAGTGATCTCGTTATATCGGTACAGTATCGGTATAATAACTTATTTATAAAGTTATTCATTTCAGTTCCAGTATTTCGCAGAACTCATACTGGAAATCTAGTAGTGACGTTGGGAAACTATCGCTTCAATAAGGATAATTCGTGCAAAGGACCAAAAATCCGATGGAGGTGTATTAAAAGAACCCCCTGTGGGTGCAAAGCGGTCATCTACACCATAGAGAACGACATCATAAAAACCATAAATGAACATAACCACTGAAACACTTAAATATGTCTAGATCTGTACATAGCTTTAGATATTACCACTCACGGACAGACAAACTCGGCCGAGAGACTTTGTTTTGAAATATGTAGAGATAGTAATAATACTGATACCTACAAATGCTATTATGAAAATTGTAATGTAAAAAATGTATTTTTACTTTTTATTGTAAAAATTTGATGATTTATAAACTATTAAAGTCTTTAAAGTTGATAATGTGATATAATGAGTAAGTATGTAATTGTTTTGTTTGTGATTTATTTTTAAGATTAATTTATGTTTTTTTATACTTGCAAATTAAATATTTGTAACTATTACTGTAGTGAGATATTACGTGTATTTATCTTTTCGTTAAACGCGCGATTCTAAGTTTCACTAACCCGTGGTCTGAAGGCAGTTAAACTATTATATTTCTCTTATTATTTTTATAATAAATGTTATCAATATTTTTATTATAAATGTAATCTTAATGTCTGCCTGGACATTTTTATCACAGTGCTTAATTTTCCAGAATTAAATTAGATTATTATTAGTATTTAAAGATAATATTATTTTGAAAAGTTTTAAGATAATTTGTACCAAAAAATACACGTGATTTGGGTGGGGGCAGGGGGTTTAGTCTATAACCTCACCAAGAATCACCAGAGGGGAGGGGGGTGTCAAAAAGTTGATAAAAAACATCACGTGATTAATGGAAGATCCCCAGCCCTCATTTTTAACCATTGTGCTAATTTGAGGCTGTCTACTAACTCAGTAATTTTTGCATTTCAGTACCGGTATTTCGCAAAACTCACACTGGGAATCTCGTAATGACGGTGGGAAACTATCGCTTCAATAAAGAGAAGTCCTGCCGAGGGCCGAAAAGTCGGTGGAGGTGTGTGAAGAGTCCATGTGGATGTAGAGCTGCCGTCTATACCATCGATAACGTTATAATGAAAACCAGTAATCAACATAACCACTAAGCGCTTACAGTATCACGATAACGTTATTATGAAAACTATTAATCAATATAACCACTAAGCGCCTTAAGGCATCACTGACATAATATTTTAAAACTTAGTTCCTTCGTCAAGTTTTCTCATGAATTCACACGAATAGGACTGAAGGGGTTTTCATCTGGTTTTTATCACTAGATAGGCTGTAATGCCTGTTAACGTCTTAGACACAAATATCAAATTGCAGCTAAGCGTGGATCCATCTAATGAAATTATGAAATTTGATTGCAATCGTCACCCTGAAGCAATAATTTTTAGACAATTTCGCAGCAGTTCCGCATACACGTTCCAATGTAGTCTATAGAATAACCCTCCTGTGCGATACTCAGCAAGTGTAAGTTAGTATAAGTGTTAGTAGGTAGATCTAAATATAGTATGGCTCCTAAATGGCGCCTTGCTCATTTTATTAGTTTTATATTTTCAATCTTGGACGAGAGAGAGAAGGACTTGCCAAGCGCACGCATTCCCCTCTGCCGAAGTACATGTATGACGTACGTGTAATTATTTGCTTGTGTGCTCATTTTCTGTAAGTGTGACAGCTTTTGAGTTAGTGTGCGCTCATGGAGGCGTAGTGAGTTCGTAAATGTGTGCTGTAAGTATTTACCTCACCTCCCGCGGAAAGTGCCAGAATTTATTTAGTACTAAATCTGCTTTAAGGCAAGTCCTACTTTAAATTTTTGAAGATTTTTAATGCTTCATTCTATACTTAAATGCATTATGGTATGCTTAGTTTTTAAACTGGTCGTTTTATTGTAATATTTTTTATAGTTTAAATCATATTATTGATACTGTACAAAGCTAAAACTACGAGGTACGAGTTATGTTATGAATAAGTTATGAATAAATATAATATATATATTAAAACGCTACTTTACGTTATTATTACGTATTTTTTGGTATAAAGCCTTATAACGGTACAGTATCGTTAATATCATATTATATGTATATTTTGCATTTTAGTTCCGATATTTGGTACAACTCACACTGGGAATGCAGTACTGATGGTGGGGAGATACCGCTTTAATAAATCGGTCCCCAGCAAAGGACCGAAGATCCGATGGAGGTGTGTTAAAACCCCATGCGGGTGCAGAGCCTCTATTTACACCATCGACGACGTCATCATAAAGACCCTCAATGACCATAACCACTGAAGTGCTTGCATGTAAAAACATAATATTTGAAATTATATATTCTTATTCTTCTTTATCAACCGATAGAATCCACTGCTGAACATATATGTAAGTCTCTTGCATAGACTGCCACAGGCCTCGGCCTTGCGCCGCTTATATCCATCGACTCCATGTAACTCATCTGACGTCATCGGTTCACCTAGTGAGGAGTCAGATGCGAGATCGCCACCTTGGGACCTCAAAGACCACCAGTTCTTCCAAGACCCACTACCTATATGTCCCGCCCATCACATTACCACTTCAGCTTCGCAACTCGATTCGCAACGCGACTCGAACCAAATAATTATAATTAATATTTGTAATTATTATAATAGCTTTTCTTTGTGACTTCGTCGGCAGGTTCTTAATAATAATCCGCGGGAACCCTTTATTTTTCCGGTATAAAAAGTAGCTTATGCCTCAACTATACTCATGCAAAAATCACGTCAATCTTAGCTCTGTTGAGGTGTGATTGAAGGACAAACCAACAAACAAACACACTTTAGCATTTATGATTTTAGTAAGAAGGGAAGGGAAGTAGAGATAATTGAAAAATTTTATAATGTTTTTATAACGGAGGTTTTTAGATCGAATGTATTTTTAACCCCCGACGCAAAAAGAGGGGTGTTATAAGTTTGACGTCGATGTCTGTCTGTCTGTGGCATCGCAGCTCTCAAACGGATGGACCGATGTCTATGCGGTTTATTTCATTTGAAAGCCAGTTTCCTTGCGGTGGTTCTCAGCTATGTTTGGATAATATCGGTACAGTAGTGTAAGAGTATCAGCTCTTTTCCAAAATGATGTAAGGCATTTTTGGCGTATGATTACTCGATTAAGTGCTGCAAGCGTGCCATGTCGGGGGTGTTTTAAATTTTCAATTTACACTTGTTTTCTGTGTGCATGTTACGTGATTATTTTATGTGTGATTTTAGTGATTACATTTTTTTGAAAAGGTTATAATATATTATCATGGATTGAAGAAAATATTCTACCTCTAAGTATAGAAAATAAGGGGATGAATTCTGTCACTGAATTTTCCGCGTTTGAAATTATGTTATTAAATGAATTTGTATATTGTATTATAGTTGAATTATTCAATGACCCCGTTTGTTTGTAAATTATAATACATACATGAATGCGATATTATCTTGTTTTACTTCAACATTTTAGTCACGCGCTATTTGTAGAATAAGCTGGTATCAAGTACTTCATTATAACGGTAAAATGTTATGTTAATAATATACTTACTTATAATGTTATGTTATGTGAATATTATTGAATTATATAATATGCCTTTAAAAACTATTAAAACGAATGCCAACTTTATTTATGGTCAAAAAAGGCCAGCGAAAGCAACGCGAAAAATTTTAACACCAGATTTGGGATTTTTGGTTATACAAAGTTTTTACAGCAATGCCACTTCGCAATCTATGCACAATTTTTTTTTGACATGTCACATGAAATAAAATTGTAGTCGTATTGACATAGATTTAGTGGATTCCAAAATCCAGAAATAGTTCAAACAATTGTTTTTCTATTGGATAGAAGCAGGCGTTCTACTTTGCGGAAGTTCATGATTAGCAAGAAAAGGTTACAATTATTTTGCTATAATCCGCCAACAGAACAAAATCTGTATGGTCAGACATGCAGTTACAAGCACCGCTCACCTTCCCAACCAATTGTTTTTCTTTAAGGTCCACGGATTGAAAAGACGCGGAACGGGAATGAGGTCATGATTCTTGGTGGATATCGTTACAACCGGATAGTGAGGTATAAAGGTCCGAAGATAAGATGGACCTGCGTCAAAGCTTCTTCGGTCGGCTGTCGAGTAGCGATTGTAACTGTACACGACGAGATAGTAACGGTTTTGAACGCGCCTCATAATCACTAAAACGTTGGAGCCATGAGCCAACGCAGGACGACCGATTGTCAGACCGATTTTGACCCGAAAGAGGCCGATGACAGAGAGACGATGAGAGGCTAAGACGATGAGAAGCGGCCGATATTACTTTGACTCTTCGCACGTGTGTTAACTCGCATCATCAGCATTATCTCAATCAAAAGACGTCCACTGCTGGACAAAGGTCTCTGGAAACGATCGCCTGAGAATACGATATTGTACTGCCAAAACTACTCCAGCACCTTGGGTTGGGACCCCAGCGTCCATCGGTTTTTCGACCCTTCGACGTGCGAAGTCCACTGCCACTTCAGATTTGCGACTCTAACTCTGACTTCTGAATTGATCCCGTATTAACTCTACTCATATCTATTTATGATAATAATATATATTATTATTTTCAGTACATAAGTATTAACAAATCAATTTTTTCTTATTTAAAAAAGCCGGCCAAATGCTAGTGAGTTGCATTATTTGAAGGATTCGTGTAATTTGGTTTATTTATTTGGCCACCTCAAAAATAAATCCCTCTTGTTTTTAAGTACATAAGTTATTTCGTTTCTAAAAAAACATTAAAAATAGCTTTTTTAACAGAATATTTTATAACAATAATACGTTACTTTTACAAGTTACTCAAATAAGAATTGGTAAACGCACAGACAGAAGAATAAAGTCGCTCTATTGGGAACATTTTATATAATTTATTGTGTATGAAACCCTAATAAGAAAAAAAAAGAATTTTTCTAATATAATGTCATAAAATGTTATTTGCAAGTCAGTATTTTTTGATTAACGATGCCTTTTCTAGGATCGGTAATTCAACCGTTTCAAATGCCCTATTAAGGTACTGATATACCGGTACAAATATTGCTATTTTTCATTTCAGTTCCAATATTTGGCACGAGTCGTTTAGGAAACCCAGTGATAATATTAGGGACTTATCGCTTCTATAAGACTTCCCGCGGTAAAGGACCAAAGATCCGGTGGACGTGCGTGAAACACCCCGGCGGGTGTAGAGCGGTCATTTACACTTACGATGACGTCATTATAAAAACTGTGAATGAACATAACCACTGAACTCTGAAGCGCGCTTGATGGCAGTTGAACAGTTATTTTATTATATTTGATTGAATAAAAACATTTCATATAATACGTATTTTAAATTTGTATAAACGTCTGATATTTGTACTTTTAATCGTCATTATCATCTGAACTTACCATAGTCCACTACGTGAGCATAATGCGGCTTGCCTTTACGTCACAGCTATTTTATTCAGGATCTGTCTATACTAATATTATAAAGAGGAAAGATTTTTTTGTTTGTTTGTTTGTACCGAATAAGCTCTGTAATTACTGGACCGATTTTAACCATTTTTTCACCAATAGAAAGCTAAGTTATCAGGAATTAACATAGGCTATAATTTATTTTCAAAAAAATTAGAGATTCTTAAGAAAATTGCAATAATGTAACCCAAAGTAGCAAAATTTTGCCTATAAACTGCATTATTTGGGGTGTGCTGAGAAAACTATTGATGATACATAAAAATTATGTACCACATGATTAAAGTACTCATTATTCTCTACAAAAAAGTCGGAGAGGGAATATATTTAACTATTATATTTAAGTCACAATAGTAGCTTTTGTTTTCCAAAATTTAATTAGATCGCCTTTATTATCGTATATTATTAATTCTTCCTTACTAATACATAATTATAAATGCGAAAGTGTGTTTGTTTGTTGGTTTGTCCGTCAATCACGCTGCAACAAAGCTACGGATTGGATACGGATACGGATTTTTTGGATAGGTATAGTTCAGAACCTGAATTGTTACTATCCCGGAAAATCAAAGAGTTCCCGCGGGATATTAAAAACTAAATCCACGCGGATGAAGTCGCGGGCATCAGCTAGTCTTATATACATTGAAGCTGCAAAGTTATGAACCAGTAACCGATACAGATAAGTGACTAAAAATAAAAACGCTTCTTGATGAAAATGTTACGACTAGGATACCGTTCAATAGGTAGTATTTTAAAATCATTAGGTGTGAGGTATCTAAAAACCGTTTTTCGAATGCGTTAACACGTTAACTTTAAATGCATTTCTTGAAAACCACAAAGTAGCTTACAAGCGAAAAGTTAAGCAGAGCGCAAGTTAAAGCGAAGGTTAAGAGCGTAACCACGGTATTCACAAAAAAAATTCTTATTTTTAGATTACGATGTTATTTACGAACTGTCAAAACACGGCAACTGGGTGATAAAATATGGACCATATCGTTTTAACAAGGTATACAGCAAGGGACCAAGGTTTAGGTGGAGGTGTTCCAGGAATCCTAGAGGATGCCGCGCCACATTGTACACTGAAGAGGACAAAGTTGTGAGTGTCGATAAACTTCATAACCATTAAGGTTACAGGCATAGAAATTATGCAAATGACTATGCAAAAAATCCTACCCACCCACCAACAGATTTCAAACGTATCTCAGTCAGTTATTAAACATCATGGCAACCTGATGATTTTTTACTCTGACGACATCCGCCCTAGATTTGGGGTTTGCATGCAAATTGAATTTGAATTATTAATTTATTTATTTTTGAGTGAATTGTTTTGGATACCAATTTACTAGTTAACAATTATAAAACGAACATACAGGAGCATTAACCAACTAGAAAAAAGCTATTGTGGACGCACACGCGTTTCTGACACGCAGAGAAAAACCACGCGGCGCGGTGCCCGCGCTTCGTCTGACCGCCTCCCGCCCTTTCGTAGTCTGTGCATATATATTCTTATATGTATAGTGAGATATATATATTCTTATATATATCTTCTATATGGTGTATATTCTTTTTTATTAAAAAAAAACAATCATTTTTGGATTGAAAATAGTTATTCGTCTTTTTATGGGACGTCACAATAATATTGAAAATAGTGCCACGTCTGTTGGGGGGTGGGGACAGTGCCCATAAAATTTCTTGCATAGTCCTTTCCTGACAGAAGGCGACTTAACAAAGAGGCGCTCCAAGAATGAACATATTCGTAAACAAGGAAATTCTATTAAAAACCATTGAACTATAATGCTTCTAACAGAACTCTTTAATAAAGTTCCACTCTAAACGCAGGCTCAAAACAATCAATAAATGTGTGAGTGCGATGTAATTATTTTCTGGTATTGTTAATGATAATTAGGTTTTTAATGATTATTATGTTACCCTTTCATAGCACAGTGCGTCATTTTTAATATTTTTTTGCGAGCTCGTCGTACTAACGCAACGGTACTGCGTAGTCGGTCTTTAAAGGCTTATTATAAATGACTTAGCACCGCGTCGACTATTGCTCTTCTAAACGTTATTGTTCGATGATTAAAACCAAAATTGACTGTGCCAGCTTAAAGTTAGATAGACATCAATGAGAACAAACTAACTTGATCATCATAGACTGTATAACCATATTAGTCTGCGGCTCAGGTGCGAGCGGGTGCGGGCAGCGGAGCGGTCGGCATGTAGAACAAACGCTTAAGATTTACAAGAAACTAGCTGATGCCCGCGACTTCGTCCGCGTCGATTTAGTTTTTAAAGTCCCTCGGGAACTCTTTGATTTTCCGGGATAAAAAGTTACCTATGTCACCCTCCAGGTCCTCAACTATACCTACCCATGTAAAAAATCACGTCGATCCGTAGCTCTGTTGCGGCGTGATTGAAGGATAAACCAACAAACCAGCAAAACAAACTTTCGCATTTATAGTATTAGTAAGAAGTATGATTGGAAGGAAGACGCGCGGACGTGTCCTCAAAGGCTGGTGCCGAGCAGCATGAGGAACGCGCGCCCGCTACCCGCTCCGCTGCCCGCACCCGCTCGCACCTGGGTTGAGCGCTTACTTTTTGAGTGGGGCAGTAGACAAATATGGTCGAGCGAAGCAACGGCTGGATCATGCGTCATGCTCGTGAACGGGTGCCACCGGCGGGAATGGGGCTGCTTTCTGTCTGCCCGTCTTAACATGAATTGAATTGTAGTACCTACGCTTTTTTTGGATCCTCACCTCATTGTGGAAATATTCTATTCTATTCTAACAAAGTTGCATGGGTTAAATCGGCATGGCATCCGGCTGCCCAAAACTTATTAAAATGTAATAGCTGTATAATATTGTAAAATGATAATATTTTTGAAAAGTGCAACTGCTGAGTTTCTTGCCGGCTCTTCTCAGCAGAATCCGCTTTCCGAACCGGTGGTAGAATCATGACGTGTCATAAGAGCCACAGGTTGGCCTACATGAAATAAATAATTTTGAATTTGAATTTGAATTTGACAAAGATCGTAGCTGACTTACATGTTCCCACATGATATAAGATTGACCGTTCTTATATTATGGGCTTAAGGTCGTGTTCTGCACATATATTTTACCTGTACCTATAGCAACTTCTTCAAGAATGGTTGCCAGTTAGCGATAGAAAAAGAAGTTTTAGGAGCAGAAAAAAAGTCGTAAATATTATCGTTAAGTGGGCATCGAATTATAGAATTCTTTATAAATTACTCTTCGCAAAATATAAGTTGAAATTGTTGTTGTGTATAGTTGTATGTATTGTTGTTAATGTTTGTTTTGATATATATGCATTTATTGATAAAATATTGTAAGTCGAGCTTAGAAAATAATATACTTAAGGGCCGATTTCACCAACGTAAAATAAATCTTATTCGAGCGTTTTGATATTTTGGCAGATTTTCAATACGAAAACTGTCAGAACGCCCAATTTATTCCGAGGATATATACATCACTCGACGTTGGTGAAATCGGCTCTAAGAATTAGTACAATAAGAAAGACTGATTTATTTTATGATTGTTATTAAAATTGTTATTAATATATTTACGTATAAATATTATATGAACTACTTATATTTGTATATTCTGTACCTCTATGTTTTCGTTATTTACATATTTTTAACAGTAAACGAGTTTATTTTTTGCTTTTGTTTTGCGTATTTTATCAACTTTCAGACGTTATTTATTTTCTACTAGCTGATGCCCGCGACTTCGTCCGCGTGAATATAGTTTTTAAAATCCCTCGGGAACTCTTTGATTTTCCGGGATAAAAAGTAGCCTATAACACTCTCTAGATCCTCAACTATATCCATGCAAAAAATCACGTGATTCCGTAGCTCTGTTGACAAACCAACAAACACACTTTCGCATTTATAATAAAAGGTATTATTAAAGTGATAACCTACACTTAGGCCCGCTTCCAGAGACGCCGGGTTAGGTTTAAACCAGGAATAAATTGTTAATTTTGACAGAAGCTTTCTACGAAATATGCAAAGCAGCAGCTAACTGGGTTAAAAGGATAAGCCGGCGATTCTGCAAGCGGACCTTAAGGAAATATTAGAATAAATTTATAATAAATACATATCACAAAAAATCCGAGGCCGGCGTAAGAAGTAAGAAGAATACGCATACGGCGTAACACCATTTGTGAATAAATATGTTTTCTAAATTCTTTGCTTTTATTTTTTAAACCTTAAATGTTGCATGCTTGTATCCCTTTTATGCGCTAAATTTAATTTAATTCTTTAGATATATATTTTTTTATTTAACAGCATTTTCCATTTGGTTTGCATGTGCGTGTTTCTTTTTAGATCCGGTTTACAATAAAAACAAGCGCGGGAAATATGTGATCACAATTGGCAAATATGAATTCAACTCGGTTAAAAAACGTAACAAAGATGGCCTGAAAGTATGGCGTTGCCGTAAAAAAACGTGCAAAGCAATGTTATTTACAAAAAGCGATGTGATTGTCAAAACTAGTGGCGATCATAACCACTGACGCTACTAGTTATATGTTACTATAATACTACTAGCTATATACATACTAGTATTCTCAGTGCCGATTTCTCTATCGCCGAGTAACGTTTAACTAAGAAATAAATTGTTTACTCCAACTCTTTTTATGCTATTTAACATCTTTATTCCTAGATTAAACGTAAGCGCCGGTAGTGAAATTGGCACTTACGTAAAAGAAGTTACAAGCAGACAGAGCGGGCGGCACCCAGCATATGCTTGGTTCCGTCCACCTTGGTAACTATTTTTCGTAACCAGCCACCAAATAAGAAAAATACTTCGTCGTTTCGTAACTGGTTATCCATCAAGAATATTTTATCCGGGTTCGTAACCGGCTACGAAATAAGATTATTTATTCTTGATTTGTAACTGTTAAATGGTTCCTCGTAGATATTCGACATAATATAAATGTCACGAGATATAAATAAGAGACAAATTAAAACTTAATTTTCATTTTATAGTCAGTTACGAACCCAATTAACCTTGATTAATAACCAGTTGCTGATGCTGCTGATGTTGCTGAGCTGATGGTCGTTGGGGTCCCAAGGTGCTGGAGTGGCGACCCCGCACCGGGAAGCGCAGTGTTGGCAGACCCCCCACCAGGTGGACCGACGACATCAAACGAGTCGCAGGGAGCCGCTGGATTCAGGCGGCGCAAGACCGAGGCCTGTGGAAGTCCATGCAAGAGACCTTTGTCCAGCAGTGGACGTCTATCGGTTGATAAAGAAGAAGAAGAATAACCAGTTACATAAAGACATTGATCTTATTACATTACGAACCCGGATTAAATATTCTGGATTAGTAACTAGTTACGAAACGACGAAATTTTAGTTACGAACCCGGAAAAAAGTTGATTAATAACCAATTACGAAACGACGAAGTATTTTTCTTGTTTAGTAGCTGGTTACGAAAAATAGTTACCAAGGTTGACTGGATATCCTTCAGGATATGTTCCTATCAAATATATTCCTCTGACTAACTTTTTTGCATTAGCATACTGGCTAGAATTTTCGGCTACGGATCTCGTTCGCGACGCTCTATAGCTCCGATCAGGCCAAAAAGTTTTTGTCCAGAATTTCTCATTATACCCTGTCCAACCGTTTACTCAATCTCACTCACTCACATAGTGAGAGTGAGTGAGACTGAGCTGTCAAAAAGAAAATAAACGGTTGGACAGGGTATAGTAGGACTACTATAGGAGTTTGCTAGTTGACGGTGTTAAGCTATATAGTTATCGGCAGTATGACTGAACTCTCTAATCGGCTCGGACTGCCGTCCCTTTGGACTATTTGGGTAGTCTCCGTTGTGATTAGATCATTAGACAAGATTCGGACGAGAGAACTTGGCTCGCAATTTTGTTATTTTTTTTAAGTTTTGGCAGCACGTTTACTGTCATGTAACTTTTTTGTTTTTACGCCTGTTATTTTTTTATAGTGTAGTAATATTAGAAGAACTGATTTTGTTTAAGATGATTATTTTGGAAGGTGAAATTGTGACTTTTTGTTAATTTTTTTGTTTCGAAACAATTTGATATTAAGCAGTCATTTTACACTGTACTATACTTACAAATATGTATATGATGCTGTGATCATTTATTATTTTTTATTTGAAAATAGTTTATAAGTCTCAGAAGAACTGATTTTTGTTTAATTTGATTATTTTAAAGGTTGTGCCTTTTAGTTTTAAAATAATTTATGTTTTGGCAGTATTTTTTACTCTATATGCTGAACATACTTTTTTTACAGCGGAGTTCATATCATTATATTTTGTTTGAGAATAGTTAAGTTTGTGTCAGAAGAACTGATTTGTTTAAGTTGGTTGTTTTAAAGGTAAACAATTTTAGTTTAGAACGGACTTTCTTTGTTCGTTTTTACGGCTGTGTTAATTTAATGTTTTGTTTAAAATAGTTTATCAATGTTAGGCTGCTACCCTCTGTTGATAACCAAATAGTTGATATTGTAAACAATGACAACTAGTGTTCTTATTGCAGTCATTAAACTGCGGTAACTGATCATGGTTCATAGTTTGATCATATAAAACAGTTGTAGCAACCTAGCTCAAGTTTTTGAAGAACTGATTTTGTTTCAAATGTTTTAATGGAAGGAGTTTGTTAAGAACTTTTTAATTTTTTTTGTCACATTTTGAATTGCAGTACTTTAAGATTGAATTTCTAGTTTTATTTTTGTACTTTTTAGATGCTTGTTTTCTTAATAAGTCTAAAGCTAGGAATCTTTTCGGAATCTTTTTTTTTTGTTTATTCACCGATTACTCGAAGACTTCAGGTGACTTTGCGATTTGGATAATTCTTTTTTTGTTTGAAAGGGTATACTTCCCATTTAAATGTTATCGAAATCGGTCGAGTGGTTTTTAAAAAAATCAACAATAAATTATATATGTATACTTTGTAGTGAGGCGGGCGTTTGAAGTCGGTTTTTAAAAAAAAAAAATTTCAAAGAATATTAGATTAGCCAAGCTGAACATCACTAATATTCTCCTCTCTCTTCCAAATAAGCGGAAACCTTGTGTTAGGAATGGGTATGACAAAAGTGCAACAGGTAGGGAACGAACCTGTGACGTTTAAGTTTTCAGTCCGCACCTATAACCGTTAGGCTATTCTAGGCTTATATAAATAATATAATTATACCTATAAAAGGAAAAGGTGTCTGACTAACTGATTGATCTATTAACGCTCAGCTCAAGTCACTGGTCGGATCGGGCTGTGGCACGCAGATAGCTATTATGACGTAGGCATCCGCTAGCAAATGTGTTTTGAAAAGTCAACCCCTAAAGGGGAAAAATTGGGGTTTGAAAAATCGAACTTAACGTAAGCGAAGCCGCGGGCAAAAGCTAGGTTCTAGCTAGTTGTGACACATTTATTGCTCTTATAATATTATGACAACTTTCTGTCGTTTAAAAGGTAAGAGTTACTCTAAATCTCTAAATAAGTACATAAAAGGACTTGTCCTGATTGACTGACTGATCTTTCAACGCACTGCCTAAACCGTCGGAAGCGGGGCTGCTGGTCTGCCAGTCTTGACATGTATTGAATATTGTACTTATGTATTTTTGGAGTTGTTCTATAAATATTATATATTGTATTGTTGGAAATATTCTATTCTAACAAGTTGCATGGGGTAAATCGGCATGACATCCAGCTGCCCACAAGATATTATAAAAAGTTATTAATATGTAAATACATATTACCTACAAAAAATATTGTAAAATGTGTAATTTTGAAAAGAGCAACTGCTGAGTTTCTTGCCGGTTCTTCTCAGCAGAATCCGCTTTCCGAACCGGTGGTAGAGTCATGACTTGTCATAAGCGCCACAGGTTGGCCTACATGAAATAAATGATTTTGAATTTTTTTGAAAACCACAGGAGTTAGAAGCTTGAAATTTTCACAGTAAGATCCTTTTATTTTATTGAATTTCCACCCCCAAGGGTTGAGTTGTATGAAAGTCAGTCATATTTTGAGTTACCTATATATCTATGAAACTATTAGGCTCTCAATTAAAAATGAAGAAATACGTGCATAAGAATTTTTAGAATTACAACCCCCTCGTCGATTTTCAGAACTGCACTCGAGCGAAGCCGCCCGATCATCTAGTATTGACATTTTTGCAATCCCTAGTGAGAAAATGTACAAAAAATATCGTAACTTTTTTGATAATTTTTATTGTAATATTGTTTGTTTTCCTCCAGGTCCTCTCTTCATACCATCGTCCAAGTCCAATGAGAGATGGATTCTGTGCCTGGGGAACTATAGATACAGTGTACACTATCGTTCGAATGGGTTCAGAACTACGTGGATTTGTATAAAGAAGACTGCAGGGTGCCGAGCCACAGTCGTCACTGTTGATAATGTTGTTGTTCAAACTAAAAATTCTCATATACATTAGTGGAGTCTCAAATTACCGTAACTTTTTTGATATATTTCCTACTTCCTACTAATATTATAAATGCGTAAGTTTGTGAGGATGGATGTCTAGATGTATGGATGTTTTTTACTCTTTAACGCGACAGCGAATGAACCGATTCGGTTATTTGGAATGGAGATAGATCATACCCAGAACTAGCACATAGGCTACATTTTCTCCTGGAAAATTAAAGAGTTCCTGTGGGAAAAAAAAACCTTAATCCACGTGGACGAAGTCGCGGGCATCATCTAGTAGGTATATAAAAAGACCTGATTGACTGACTGATCTATCAACGCACAGCCTTAACCAATGGAGTTAGAAGTTTAAAATTGACAGTAGGATCCTTTAATTTTTTTAAATTCCATTCCCAAGGGAGTTAAATAGGGTGTAAAAAACAGTCATATTTTGAGTTACCTGTATATCTATGAAACTTGGTATTTAGGCTTTTAATTAAATAAGGAAAAAGATACCTGTATCCTCCTCGATTTTCAAAACTCAACTGAACTGAGCGAAGCCGAAGCGGATCATCTAGTATTGATATATTTTCACTCCCTAGTGAGAAAATGTGCATAAAATATATAAATAGTAAGTTTTTGATAATTTTTATTGTAATACTAGCTGATGCCCGCGACTTCGTACGCATGAATTTGTCATTTACGTTTTGTTATTCCACTGTCATTTGCGTTTTGTTATTCCATGTCAGATGCGTTTTTGTTATACCACGTTTTATAGTGACATGACGGAAACGCGGTCGAACGGGATAAAAAGTATCCTATGTCCGTCTCCTGGTTCTAAGCTACCTCTCCACCAATTTTCAGCCAAATCGGTTCATCCGTTCTTGAGTTATAAATAGTGTAACTAACACCACTTTCTTTTATATATATATATAATTATATTTTTTTTATTTTTTATTTTTTTTATATATATAGATTGTTGTTTTGCTTTCCTCCAGGTCCTCTCTTTATACCGTCGTCCAAGTCCAATGAGAGACGGATTCTGTGCCTGAGGAACTATAGATACAGTGTACACTATCGTTCGAATGGGTTCAGAACTACGTGGATTTGTATAAAGAAGAATGCAGGATGCCGGGCCACAGTTGTCACTGTTGATAATGTTGTTGTTCAAACTAAAAATTCTCATATTCATTAGTGGAGTCGCAAATTACCATACCCTTTTTGATATATATTCTTAATATTATAGATATGATAACTAGCTTTATCCCGCGATTTCATCCGTTTGGGTTTTTAAAAATCCCCTGGGAACCTTCTATTTTAGAGAAAATGTAACCTTCAAGTCCTTAACTATACTCATGCAAAAAATCATGTTGATCCGTTACTCCGTTGTTGCGTAATTGGACCGAAGGACAAAAAACAAACCAACGGAAAAACTCATTTTCGCATTTATAATATTAGTCTGGAGATTTAAAAAAAAAAGGTGAGTCCAGCACTACCCTAATGGATCGAAAGGTGGCGGTTCTGTCCTTTCCACCGACAAAAGCATTCCCAGGAGGGTTGACGTAAGGCAGGCGGCCGGTCGTAACATGTCATGCCGAACAAGACATGATGTGCCGAGCCCACATAGCGTGGGACAGGGAGATGATGATGAATATTAGTAAAATGTATTAATTTGTAATTTGTAGGGAAAGTACCGGTATTCTCGGTATCCAGACGCGGGAAACCTGTGATAGAACTGGATGGGTATAGATTCAGCAGGCGAAGCGACAGCAAGGGGAGACGTGGCAGTTGGTGTTGCAACAAGGTGTCTGTCGGTTGCCGAGCCATTATTATCACTTTCGATGATGTCATTGTTAAGATTAGGAACATCCATAATCACTAACTCTGACGACAGATCAACTTGAGGTCCTAAGGCGGTGTAATGACGACCCCGCACTAAACACACGCACGCACGCACACACATTGTTATATGTTTATTTTTAATAATATTTTGATTGATAAAAACAAAAATTTTCATTGGGCATGATTTTTCTTGAAAAGCGATTTTAATACCAAGAATGAAATGAAGTAGTAAATGTAATTTATTCTTAAAATAACTGCTAATTTACTCTCGAGGAAGAAATAATTATTCTATATTGGCGTAAAAGGGCCTGCTATTCCGGCCCCATTCCACCAATACGGAAGCTAGTTAGGAAATACTAGATGTTAAGCTAGTTTGAAAATACTAACAAAGTGAGCATAATGTCACTAACGCATGAAATCAGTAAAAGTACTTAATGCTGTTCGTTTCCGCAGCTAACATTATGATAAGAGTAGCACTATTTTATCTGTCGATTTAATTTAGCGATTAATTTATGTTTATGAGTCAATGTTTTTGATGTGGAATTTTTTTTTAGATCGGGACGCGCCAGACCATTGTTGGGTCAACGGTCACGAACAGGACGATGAACTTATCCTCAAATGGGATGAGGATGAATGAGTCTTTGAGTATATAACACAGGAGTGGAATTGACGCGCGTACCCCTCTGTAAGTTGGGTATGACCAGTGGTCATACCGTTATATAAAACTGTTTGACTCGAGTCACGCGTCTGTCAACTACGTATGGTTAGCGGGGAATGAGCTCCGCTATAAATGCCGAATATGAGAGTAGGTATTTTCTTCTAAAAAAAAATTTAAAAAATCCAGTTTACTAAAGGATAACATTTATTTACTGCTGATGTATTATTTTATCCAAATAATGCAATACTTATGCAGAAAACTTAAGAAAACTGTCGATCTGAAAATGTTGCTACTTAATCGTACATGAAATAATTTGGGGAAAATATTGAAAATTAATCTTCCTACTTACTATTCGTTTAGAGACCTTTTTCATGAACTGCATAATAAATTGGTCCCATAGAATTTAAATCACGATAGAATAGGAAGGGGTGAACGACTAATTTATAAGCTTTAAGTAAAATATGACTAGATATATAAATACGAACTTTGATCGTCTGTGGGATTATCAAATAATGATAAAAAATTCTTTCTAAAAAACCGACTTTAAACGCCACTACAACATATAAAACAATTTTAATTTGTACATGTATGTTGAAGTCGGGCGAGCCTAAATATAAATGATGAAACCAATGCGCGACGCTAGCCCAACTTTGCCCGATCGGCGTATGAAGTCGGTTTTTTAAAGATTTTTTTTTACATTATTATTTTAAGCTTTTTAGTGTATATCTCTGATCGCGAGCAATTTGCTCTTAATCATTGAGTTCCTTCCTCCATCACCGAAGATATGAATCACCTTCTCTTCACCTTTTAAATAGGCCCAACCTTATTATGCGTTCTTTCAAAAAAAATTGAAATCGGTTCAGATTTGACGTAGTTATGGAGTAACATCTAACATTATATCAACAAAAATTTATATGGGAACCACCTCTGAAGTATGCCCTACTAAGCAAAAAAAAATGATCAAATTCCATTCATTATTTGGCGGAGTAATTGCGTAACAAATATACAAAAAAATATTCAGTCGAATTGAGAACCTCCTCCTTTTTTGAAGTCGGTTAACATGATTGCAATATTATAACGATCGCAATGGTCTCTGATTGGCTGGTACTCTCCCACTATTGTTTAAAATGCATTGATACAGCTAGAGCTCCATAAACTGAGCGAATTCATAAAATTAGTTTTTTTACTCAATTATTTCAAAAGTTATAGGTATATATTTCCTTATAGCCAGTGTGATATAATTTTCTAAATATATAAAATGAAAAGGTGACTGACTGACTGATCTATCAACGCACATCTACTATGACGTAGGCATCCGCTAAGAAAGGATTTTTACAAATATAATACAAAAAATAATGAAAACGAGACTAAAAAATTGTTTAATAATAATGATAAGTTCTACGTAAGTCTTTCTTACTCGAAAATTAGGACTTTAATTTTATGAAGTCGGCCACACCGCAATAAAATTAGGGCTGGACAGCAAGATTTCATATGTCGATATTGGTGGGGGGATTTTATAAATTATTTATACCGAGATATTTTTATCGTCTTACTAATGGTTCATTGACGAAAAAAAAATATTTAAATTCTATACATATTTGGTTTATTAAAACTTGGCAATTGAATTAAAGTACCCATACTTCTTATTCATCCCGCTAGGTTTAACGGAAAGCTAAATAGCTTGGCGGTGTTTTATTACAGATGGGGTGGGCCACTATAGCCATGGCGGCAGCCTAGCATTACAAACAAATATACACTTCGTTCAGATAAAGTAGATGAAAAAAATAAGTCTTCCAAGTAAAGTATGTAGGTACAAGTTTTAACTTACCAACCATATTCATAACTTTAAATAAAATTTTTTTAGGGTTCAGTTTTTACTTTTTATATTTCCTCCATGCTGGACTGAGAGAATATTATTCAACGCTGGAAAACGATCTTGTAAATCGAAAAAGTGAACTTTAAACCAGAGCCAATAACGTTTTAAAAAATCATAACTCATAATAAGCTATCAGGAGCAGATTTTTTTCAAAAATCATATTGGAGTTTACTCCTTAAGAATGGATTTTCATATATAAGGCGCCCGGTATGAGAAAAATTCGAGGAGTAAAATCTACTTATAAATGACCTCGTTACGTTTTTCACAACGATGCAAATTTCTAACCTAACGTTGAGTAAATAAGGTTGGTTTTCGCTTGAGTCCGAATGCGAAAGAGCTTTCCGAGGGAAGCCGAGCGCGTACCGATCGGGTCCGAACGGCGCCGAGACGCAGCGAGCGCCGCGAATGCATTACGATGTTGCGGTTTAGGGTTTGGCACATCGGAAAATCATTAACTTTTTTTTAAAATAACTTTTTGCGTATGTTTAGACAATCGTACTTAAGGAGTAAACTCCAGTCGTGCGTCGGAGCTGACACACACACTTTTTTTTTTAATGTAACACATCAGATGATACTAATTATATAATTCTAAAGGAGAATTACTTTAGTTTTATACATTAGTTTTATATCAATTTCGACTAATAGTTTTTCAATTTCAAGAAGCAATGTTGCTGTAACTTGGTATTTGAAACATATGAAACCACGAAATAACTCTAAACTCTGACATGCTGATTATGCTGTATCTATTTTTAAGGAAATATGATGTAGTCCTAACAGTTTGTACTTTTTAGAAATAGATACATCGTAAATTTCGCTTTAAACATAAATAAAACAAATGATGTTTCATTAGAAATGCTGTATGTTTATTTAAACAAGATTACTTAAAAAATCAATGTGTTCAATATTAATACCCACTACGTATTCAAATAAAAATTAAATGTCTCTCAACTTAATAAACAATATTATTAAAAATTATGACAAAGTACAGCACTCCCTGGTGGCTTATGACCTTAAATCATAACTAAACAGCTGCTCTAAGGTGATAAACTGTGGTACCTACAGCATGTTTTCAGCATGAGATTGAGAGTATAGTGTCAGATTCGTCAGAGTATAGCGGGAGATCTGACATGCCACATCAAAGCAGCGCTAGATAGCGCCACCTCAGAAACTCCCCAGACTCATAAACCGCTGCTTTCCCGCGACCTGAAGATCCTTGTTGAGGAGAAAAGGAAAGTAAGACGCCAATGGCAAACCACACGCTGCCCAACCCTCAAGACCCGCCTCAACCAACTAGTGAGAAAGGTCCAAGATGCGTTAAACCAGAGAACCGCCGAGGACTGGGACTCGCGCATAGAAGCCGCGGATGAAAACCCGCAGACCTTACACAAATTATGTCGACAATTTACGAGAAACCCAGAGCCAATACGCCTGCTCTACCATGAAGACGGTAACTTGAGATACCGGGCTATTGACCGAGCGGAGATACTGGCATCACACCTGGAACACCAGTTTTCTCCGTTCCCAATTCAGGACGCCGCCCACTGTGAGATGGTCGAGAAATTCTTAGATGAATACTTCGCCTGCTCCACACCAGCCGACGTGGAACCTTTATTCTTCACCCCGGGCATGGTCAAACGCGCCATCGCCAGAACCAAACCCAGGAAGGCTCCAGGTGCTGATGGCATTACCAACGCCGCACTGAGGCACCTTCCCAAACCGACAGTCGCAGCAGTGACCCGCCTCTACAATGGGATACTGCGCACCGGTCACTTCCCGAGCGCATGGAAATCTGGGTTGGTGACCATGATACCGAAACCGGGGAAGAATATACTGAAGCCGGAGAGCTACAGGCCAATTACCCTCCTGCCGACCATCTCCAAAGTGTTTGAGGTGCTACTTCTCCAGAAGTTGGTGCCGCACCTGACGCCACGGCCGGAACAGTCGGATTCCGGTCCGAACACAGCACCACTCAACAGCTTGCGAGAGTCATACACCTCATCACTGCAGCCCTCAACAAGAAAGAGAAAGTAGCGGCGGTCTTTCTCGACATGGAGAAGGCGTTCGACCGCGTATGGCATCCAGGTCTGCTGTACAAGCTCGCAAACACCACGACGCCTCTCCAAATCACCAGGACCATTAGATCCTTCCTGGAGAACAGGAGCTTCCGAGTCAGGGTGGACTCGGAACTGTCATCCATGAAGCCCATACTAGCAGGTGTACCCCAAGGCAGTTGCCTATCGCCGGTGCTGTACACCTGCTATACTGACGACATCCCATTCCCCGATGGAGTTACGCTGGCGTTATACGCAGATGATATATACGTCTCTTCCTCACTCAACCAAGTGCACGCAGCGAAGAAAATACAGAGATTCCTGGACCAAATCCCGGAATGGTTGCGGAGATGGAGGCTGAGTGCAAACGCCCAAAAGACACAGGCGATTCTTTTCGGCCCTCGCCAACAGACCGCACCTCCACAACTTTCACTCACTAGTGTCCCAATCGAATGGTGCAACCAAGCAAAATACCTCGGAGTGACCCTCGACACCAACCTGACGATGCAGCACCACGTAAAGAAGATATGTGCGCAAGCCCGATCCGCGACCCGTCTTCTCTACCCAGTGCTGAAGTCCCGACTCCCACTACGCACCAAGATTGGGGTGTACAAAACCTACGTACGCCCCATCCTCACGTACGCCGCTCCCGCGTGGTTCGCGTTAGTGAGCGAGTCGAGGAAGAAGATACTCAGAGCCCAGCAGTCCAGAGCCCTAAGACTGATCGCGAACGCCCCTCGATTCGTGAGGAACTCTACCATCAAGAGGGACTTGCGGGTCGAGGACATAGATGAATTCGTCGGCAAACTAGCGGCCAGAGTGTTCACCAGAGCTGAGGCCTCTGAACATCAACACCTCAGAGACCTCGCTCCATGGCACGCTCGACCACCAGACAGGTGGGCGCTCCCGCGCGACCTCTTAAAAGACGATGACGGCGGATGAGACGACGGGACCTCATCCCCCCATCAAACGTTAGCCCCATGAAGACAAATAAAACCCCCAGAAGGGATAAATAACGTCACCATGTGACGATTCAAGGACCGTGTCGTCTTCACGACACGCGAGAGAGATCATCCGCATAGCCATAAACAGCTGATCGGATTTCCCCGGACCCGTGAGGGTTCCGCGTGAAGAGCAACAGCGCACGAATTCAGTCTCTGCCCAGAGACTCATCCGACTAGTAGATGCTTTCGTGTCTAGGTCGTTGTATTTGGTTGAGGGACTGCGATAGCAATCGCACCCTAATCGAATAAATATTGACAGTACGCTTAGATTAGTGTAATTGATATTTAGATATTTTTGATAACTACCCTCACGTTCAGATGGTGTTTGTCTGTCGTGTTTGTGGTTAAATTGATTAGATGTGAGGAAAGGGGCCGTTATAGGGGATGGTGGAGACGGTTATAGGACGCTACGACGGTTATAGGACGGTCTTAAAACGCTTTCTCTTAAGGCGTGATTAGTTTTGAGTGATAAGTTCCGCTTCTGAGTCTATGTTCAACAACTCAGAAGTGGGATGTAGGCTCGCGTTGCCTTGATTTGCTCGAGCTGCCTACACAGTTGTGTTGTTTTAAATGATTTAGAATTCAGAAAATGAGTCATGAGTTTAAACGTTGAAACTGAGAGTTCGGCTTTGAATTATTTTTTGACAGTGACCGTCATTGACTTGACTGAGGGCACGATCGCCCATGACTGTGATTATGGCAAAATTGCCTGAGATCTGAATAAGGGCATGAACGCCTGTGATATGACAATGGGCAAGACTGCCCGTGACGAATAATGACTAACTGAGATAGTTTAGAAACACGAAGACGTGTTTAGTTGCAGGGCGGCCGAACTGTCAGATTCGTGTTTAAAATTGGTTTCCGTTTAATTAATAAAGAGTATTTTTTTGATTTCCGTATCCTTTTATATTAGTTCAGTCAAATTGACATTTGACTTTGACAGCGCGGGCACACCATCTTGCGCGCCTTCTTGAAATATAAGTATAAAACGGCTGTTTTGACGGTACGAATTCAGTCTCTGCCCAGAGACTCATCCGACTAGTAGATGCTTTCGTGTCTAGGTTGTTGTATTTGGTTGAGGGATTGCGATAGCAATCGCACCCTAATCGAATAAATATTGACAGTACGCTTAGATTAGTGTAATTGATATTTAGATATTTTTGATAACTACCCTCACGTTCAGATGGTGTTTGTCGTGTTTGTGGTTAAATTGATTAGATGTGAGGAAAGGGGCCGTTATTGGGGATGGTGGAGACGGCTATAGGTAGGGTTTTAGCGTTTTAAGAGATGTATTCTCTTAAGGCGTGATTAGTTTTGAGTGATAAGTTCCGCTTCTGAGTCTATGTTCAACAACAGTGACGGAGTAAATACCTTGGTATCTACAAAATCTGTTAATAATCAGATAATCCTAAGTCCTTACAGTACACCTAAGTGCACTGCACTGCTAAAAAGTATTGATAACTTTTTTGAAGTATCTGTATAATATTGAAAAATAGATGGTGTCTTAGTATTTATAGCATTTTTGAGTACGTTTAAAAATATGAATAACAAAAAATATATAATATAAACATGCAGAGAAGGTCAACATAGTATCTTAGAAAGATAATGTCATAGGAAAACGAAAATCCGACAATCCGACGCAGTATCTTTTTCTTCCAGATATATAAAAAGTAATTTTGTTATTTTTCGAAATAAGCTAGATCGCTTTCCAGCGTCAATATAGTCCAAAGTTTCTAGCTGTATCTTTACGCAAGTACTAAAAGCCTACAAAGAGTCAATCTAATAGCAAAGGCATATTATGACTGAAATAACGGCAAGAGCCTCGTTTCCTAGCGCTTCTATATACCTACCATGTTAAAGATCTCGAACAAAAAAATTTACTCTCGAATAAAGTAACTCTGTTGTAAATAATTATTAGAAGAACTTATCGAAAGTCGATAAGTTCGTTTAAGTCGTGTCAAATCCCTAAAATGCTTACACAAATGATGCGATTGTTTCATGTAATGATAGAGCGTCCCTGTGTGTGAATGTGATTGTGTGCATATACTTTAAGGTAGTGTTTGCTAATTATATTGTGTGCGTGCATAGCGACGTGATGGAAAAATGCACCTGTAGTAAGCAAGTTTTCATGTGTGCTACCTCGCCCCCCGCCGTAATTGACAGACTTTTTTGCAAATAAATTAGGGGTCAATTCCACTCTTGGTTATATACTCAAAGATAAGAGTGGTTAAGAACGCGTATAACACCAAAAAAAATCAGATTTTGCGATATAGAGATAAAACATAGCCGCAACCTCATGTGAGGCGCGACAAAAGAAAGCATTTTGCGCGGAATAGGAGTGTAGTAAGCGCCAAATACTTTGTAACTCTTAAAATATTCATTTTCTTTTCAATTCATTAGGCTACTCTCTTGATAATATCAATCGGAATTTAATGTAAAAATTTTGTCTCTGTAATATGCAACACATTGAAAATAAATGAATATTGGTTAAAAATTAGACCTAACTTCGCGATTTTTTATTATCGAACAAATTTCATCATTTTATGTTTTTGCCCAAGCACGTCCCTTGGCAGTATGATGTATTTTTTGTGTGTTTTTTTTCGGATAGTTGAAACTTGATCTACTACTATAAAAATCAAATCTGATTACTGTTAACGAGCGCACACCCACTCTTAAGTGTTCATACATAGATTTCGGATCGGTAGTCGCTTCAGTCTTCCCACAAGTACCAAAGTCTATAAATAAGTCTAAAAATATTTCGATTCTATTATATACTCAAAGATTCTATTCTATAAATTATTTTTCATCATACCTATTCGAAAAATGAAAATTGGCTTTAGAGGTAGCGAGAGCCAAATTTAATTTTGTAACATGATAGTTTGAGCTTTCTCTCTTCTGATTGGTCCATGTTTGTGCTCTAGTATGTGTTAGTTAACCAAAGAGGTCTCTCGATCGCATAAATTAGTATGAAGCTAAACTGGCCGGTTATTTGTGTTTTATTTAAATTTTCAATATAATGTCTATACGTATGAGTTTCGAGTAGGTATAGACATTTGGTTCCTGGTTTTCCTAGTTTTTTTTCTAATAGGTAGTGATGAAAAATAGCGTGTGTCACGAGGGGCCAAAATTATGTTGTTTTCGGGCGGCGTACATTAATTTCCTTGCTACGTTCAGGATTCTATTTGAGAAACCTTCGCTTCGCTCTGAATTCAAAATAACGCCCTTGAGGAATAAAAAATCACTTTGGCCCTATGTAACACAAATAACTATTAAAATACCCGTGCCCGCTTCGCTGGGCGTCCAAAATTTTTTACTTGTTTCTTATTATAGTTCTTAGTACTGCGTGTTTAGGATTTATTTTATGTTTATTGGAACGTAGTTCCTTATCGCGCGGTGCGGAAGGGGGCTAGACGGAAAAAATTAAGACAAAATTGAACCGACACTTTTTTGAATGTGAATTTGGCATTGTGTTCAATATTTTCACAGTACAATATAAGATCTCGGTAGCCTTGTGGTTTCTACAGTCACTAAACAGTTAAAGGTCGATGGTTCGAATCCCAGCTCGACAGACTGAATTTTCGATTTTCAATTTTATTTTAAATAATTTCTACATGTGGAATTTTTCCCTAATTTTTTATAAATTATTTACTTTTAACTGTTTAGCGACTGTAGAAACCTCAAGGCTACGGAGATCTAATATTGTAGTATGAAAATATTGAACACAATGCCAAATTAATTAATCGAAAGGAACTTCGTTCCATCCGCGTGTCCCTTGACACCTCTTAAGTTTTTATTTTTATTTTTTTTTAATTTCTTATTGGTTTCTAGTACGTATTGGGTGAGTAGGTTAAATTTTTAAATGTTTAAGTTGTGTCTTTTTGTCTAAAAAATAACTTTAGTTTTAATAGTAAGTACGTTTACTTTTCAACTGTACCTAATTGGCTCGTCCTAATATTATGATTTGTGTTAAATTTTCAAAATATATGTAATGTCCAGAATTCTTTCAGTTACAGTTTTATTTATTTTCCAGTGATATGCACATATTGTAAATTTTATTGGTAAAAAAAAATCAAACATTGACACACACCTATAAAAAAAAACATCCGCACCTATGATATCGTCCAACAATAAACTTTTAGTCAAAGAGACCAGATGTTGAGGGTAGATTCGAGGTCGTTAAGAACTTTCTGAATGCGGCTTTGTGTTAAATTACTTTATTAAGGTTAGGAATTAGGATGCTGTCCTGTTGTTGATGACCAATGATAACTATTAAAATGTTCACTATTTTCTTATTGCTTATAGAAGCAGTGATAGCCTAGTGGTTAGGACTGTGGTCTCCTATTCGGGGGTCGCAGGTTCGATCCCGGGTACGCCTGATTACCTCTGACTTTTCGGAGTCAGGTGCATTTAAGCAATTAAATATCACTTGCTTCAACGGTGAAGGAAAACATCGTGAGGAAACCTGTGCACACCTGAGAGTTCTTCATAATGTTCTCGAAGGTGTGTGAAGTCCGCCAATTCGCATTGGGCCAGCGTGGTGGACTATGTATGGCCTATAACCCTTCTCTGAAAGGAGACCTGCGCTCAGTAGTGAGCTGTTGATGGGTTGCTAATGATGATGATGATGATTTTCTTATTGCAGCCATTAAACTGCAGTAACTGATCACGATTCGTGGTTTGATCGTAAAAAAAACAGTCCTGGCAACTGAGCTTAAGTTTTAGAACTGTTTTTTTTTATACGCTTTTTATTAGCTTCACTTGTATGTTTGTAACAATGTTTGTAACAATGTTTGTAACCGACTTCTTTGGGCGCGATTTTGACCCACTTTAAACGGCCAGATTTCGTTCAAACTTTGTAGATTTATCGAGGACCGATGACAATACACTAATTTGATAAAAAAACAAAAAAAAACTTGTATGTTTGTAACCGACTTCTTTGGGCGCGATTTCACTTGTATGTTTGTAACTTGTAACCGACTTCTTTGGGCGCGATTTTGACCCACTTTAAACGGCCAGATTTCGTTCAAACATTGTAGATTTATCGAGGACCGATGACAATACACTAATTTGATAAAAAAACAAAAAAAAAACTTGTATGTTTGTAACCGACTTCTTTGGGCGCGATTTCACTTGTATGTTTGTAACTTGTAACCGACTTCTTTGGGCGCGATTTTGACCCACTTTAAACGGCCAGATTTCGTTCAAACTTTGTAGATTTATCGAGGACCGATGACAATACACTAATTTGATAAAAAAACGAAAAAAAATAATAAACCAAACTAAAAAGTAGAAAATAAATAATAGTTTAAAAAACTAATAACACGCTTTTTATAGAAAACCAAACTAAAAAATAGAAAATAAATTTTAATAAATTTAAATTAAGAATAGGGTCCAAAAATTTCAATAAATATAAATTAATGATAGTGTAAATAAAAAAAATGTATTTTATTTTAAAAAAAGCGTGGGGTGCTTTTTAAGATATTATCAAAATGATAATCACTCTACTCATATCTGTCAATAAAATATTTATAACTATTGACACCATGCACCCCACGCTTTTTTAAAATAAAATACATTTTTTTATTTACACTATTATTAATTTATATTTATTGAAATTTTTGGACCCTATTCTTAATTTAAATTTATTAAATTTTATTTTCTATTTTTTAGTTTGGTTTTCTATAAAAAGCGTGTTTTTAGTTTTTTTAAACTATTATTTTTAATTTTTGTTTTTAACTGAAGGAGTCGTAACTTGACTGTGTTACATTTTGAATTGCAACAATTTAAGATTTACTTTTTAGATACTTGTTTTCTTAATAAGACTAAAGCAAGGAAGAAATTAACTTATTTCATTTAAATAACATTTTTTTTGTAATTTTTTTTTAAGAATATTATCTAAGCTGAACTTAACTACTATTCTTCTCTCTTCTCGAAATAAGAGGAAGGCTTGTGTTAGGAGTGGGTACAAAAGTGCAACGGATAGCCTACTAGGTAACTGCATAATTAAACAACGGATCGCAGGTAATTGTTTGGACGTTTTCGTATTTTTTTAAGGTTAGGTATCTTATTTATCAAAGATTAGCTGATGCCCGCGACTTCGTCCTTTGGATTTAGTTTTTAAAATCCCGGGGGAACTCTTTGATTTTCCGGGATTGTAACCCTCCAGGTTCTCAACTATACCTATCCAAAAAAATCACGTCAATCCGCAGCTTTGTTGCACCGTGATTGACGGACAAACCAACAAACAAACACACTTTCGCATTTATAATATGTATTAGTACGGAAAAATTAATACTACGATAATAAAGGCGATCTAATGAAATTTTAGAACATAAATATGAGAGTTAAATATATTCTCTCGGGAACTTTTTTGTGGAGAATAATGAGTACTTTAATCATGTAGTAGATAAATTTATGTATCATCAATAGTTTTCTCAGCACATGCCAAATAATGCATTTTATGGGCAAAATTTTGCCACTTTGGGTTACATTATTATTTTCTTAAGGATCTTTAATTTTTTGATTGAAAATAAATTATAGCCTATGTTACTTCCTAATAACTTAGCTTTCTATTGGTGAAAAAATAGTTAAAATCGGTCCAGTAGTTACAGAGCCTATTCGGTACAAACAAACAAACAAAAATCTTTCCTCTTTATAATATGTATTGAATTAGGTATGCATAAAATCTTGCATTGTTTTGCAGGTGCGATTTTCACGGTGTCCCGCTTCGGAAAACCAGTTATACTGATAAATGGTAATCGATTTTGCCGACGCAGCGACAGCAAGGGTCCGCGAGGGAGTTGGTATTGCAACAAGTCATCTTCGGGCTGCCGAGCGACTGTCATAACGATAGGCGATGAAATAATTAATGTCAACAGCAATCACAATCACTTCTAAGCTGACTAGCTGATGCCTGCGACATCGTCCGCTTGGAATTAGTTTTTCAAAATTCAGTGTATATAGTATTAGTAATTTCTAGCTGATTTATTAATTGATAGTAGTATAGTTAATTTATTTTTAATTGCTTCTGTGGCGTCACCCGAATCTGGGTTCTGGCTGAAAATCAGCGTTTTATACTCCTTATAAAGGTATGCAGCTTATTGCTGAGCTTGGACCTTTATTTCGAGTTGTGCCACACATGACATTTATTTATTTGGCAATCATAACAAATTACAATTAGCTTATAATTATATCTTATCTTACTTACATGTTCTATACCTAATTGTAACTCTAAGTGACTGCACAGCATGACAAAAGTTTATAAGAAACAACGTACAGAAAGAAAAGAAAAAGAAGTAGTTAGGTGTAATATATATATGGATTATGTATTTTACTTTATTAATTTTATTACCTTTACATAAAATTTATTAGAGCGACCGTTAAAAATATCAATGTCAATGTCAGAGTCTCCACTGGTAATCTCATTACATAGGCGACACATTCTTATAATGGGATTATATAGTAGGATGTATTGTTTTTGCAAATTTCGAGAATAAATGTTTTCGGCTTGCGGCATATATATCTGGTATTGATATTTATTTGAGATAGTAATAAACATTTATTATGTTAGCTTCTGTTGCTTGGGATTTTTATACGCTTTTTATTAGCTTCACTTGTATGTTTGTAACAATGTAACTTGTAACCGACTTCTTTGGGCGCGATTTTGACCCACTTTAAACGGCCAGATTTCGTTCAAACTTTGTAGATTTATCGAGGACCGATGACAATACACTAATTTGATAAAAAAACAAAAAAATAAATAATAGTTTAAAAAAACTAAAAACACGCTTTTTATAGAAAACCAAACTAAAAAATAGAAAATAAAATTTAATAAATTTAAATTAAGAATAGGGTCCAAAAATTTCAATAAATATAAATTAATAATAGTGTAAATAAAAAAATGTATTTTATTTTAAAAAAAGCGTGGGGTGCTTTTTAAGATATTATCAAAATGATAATCACTCTACTCATATCTGTCAATAAAATATTTATAACTATTGACACCATGCACCCCACGCTTTTTTTTAAATAAAATACATTTTTTTTATTTACACTAGGTATTATTAATTTATATTTATTGAAGTTTTTGGACCCTATTCTTAATTTAAATTTATTAAAATTTATTTTCTATTTTTTAGTTTGGTTTTCTATAAAAAGCGTGTTTTTAGTTTTTTAAAACTATTATTTATTAGCTCGATGCTCGGGAGGTGGGAGCGTCAGGGTAAATTACCTTAGGTACAGTGATGTGTGTGGCACAATTTTTAAAATAAATGCTTTTTCTTTCTTTCAAAATTTCTCTCTCTTCTCTTTCGCTAGGCAAGCGAGCGATTCGCACGCCAAAAGTCGCAAAGTAGAAGTTTATCAAATTAATGTGCATCTTTAACTACGCTTCGAGTGAAAGTCTCTTTCTTTGTAAACTCATAAAAAATACATACCTACATTTACCTACAACATAACTAGTATTTAACATAATTATAATATTGAACGCTATCATCGTCAGCTCAAATGCATCCACTGTTGGAAATAGGCCTCTTAATCCTCGGCCTTTCGCATCCAATCGATGCCAGTTTCCGGATGTCATCGCTCCATCTAGCCGGGGGGCGTCCTACACTCCGTTTGCCAAGACGCGGTATAAAGATTATTATATATTAGACAAAACCAGCAGCAAGCAGTGATAGCCTAGTGGTTAGGACTGTGGTCTCCTATTCGGGGGGTCGCAGGTTCGATCCCGACCTCTGACTTTTCGGAGTCAGGTGCATTTAAGCAATTAAATATCACTTGCTTCAATGGTGAAGGAAAACATCGTGAGGAAACCTGTACATCTGAGAGTTCTTCATAATATTCTCGAAGGTGTGTGAAGTCCGCCAATTCGCATTAGGCCAGCGTGGTGGACTATGGCCTATAACCCTTCTCTGACAGGAGACCTACGCTCAGTAGTGAGACAAAACCTGGTGTCGGGCAGCCACGATAACCTCAACCCGCTTGTCCAGCATGGCAATTAGGGCATAAATCCTTTATGATTAGTGCAATTACATTGATGACATGCTAAAAAAAATAAAGCTGCTCATTCTCATCCAACTGAGCAAGGCTATAAAAAAGCAAGCCATGCCAGTTATATTATATGGTCTCCGATCATCATATCGGAGGACCAAATAGAGGACACACAAAAAACGTAAGTACTACGTCCGATTCAAATTGGCCGCTTCCTCCCGTCGCGCTTCCCCGCACCGCACCTCAAGTCAGGCCCACCTAGTACAGTTAGCAACGTACCGCTCGCGTTTGTCAGTACCGTGTTTTTTCAAACTTTTGTTTTGTTGACGTTTAAATTGTTTTTGTTATTAATTAGTTAGTTATTGATGTTTGCATAGTAGAGCAGACAGTTTATTACTTTAATTAATGACTTTCTATGAAAATGGGAGAAAAATAAGTACCTAATTAAAAACCACACCCGTCGACCCCCCCGACATTCAAGACGTCATTGCCATGAAAAGCATTGCCACAAAAGAAATTTTCCGTAATAATTATGGTAACAGTAAAAAATACAATCATTTTTTATGTCAGCGGTACAGTATGACGTCATTTCGAAACGGCCAACTTGAATCGGACGGGTAGTACATATATTTCAACTTTCATATATTTTCAGAACCAGTTTTCACGCTATCAAGATACGGTAGACCAGTCATTGAAATGGGTGGATACAGGTACAACAGACGTACTGACAGTACAGGGGCTCGAGGAAACTGGTGTTGCAATAGGTCTCCCTCCGGCTGCCGAGCTACTCTGATCACTTTTGGTGATGCTGTTATTAAAGTTAAAGGAGAACATAAGCATTGATGATAATTTAATATAAATAAATAAATAAAGAAAAAACAGGTCTCTGGCAAGGATTGCCAAACAATTACTTATAGTAATATAAATTATTATCTATACTTAATATTATAAAGAGGAAAGATTTTTTGTTTGTTTGTTTTTTGAAAATTGCAATAATGTAACCCAAAGTAGCAAAATTTTGCCTATAAAATGCATTATTTTGCGTATGCTGAGAAAACTATTGATGATACATAAAAATTATGTACTACATGATTAAAGTAATCATTATTCCCCATAAAAAGGTCCGCAAGGGAATATAATATTTAAGTCACAGTAGTAGCTTTTGACATCAAACGAGTCGCAGGGAGCCGCTGGATCCAGGCGGCGCAAGACCGAGGCCTGTGGAAGTCCATGCAAGAGACCTTTGTCCAGCAGTGGACGTCTATCGGTTGATAAAGAAGAAGAAGAAGTAGCTTTTGTATTCTAAAATTTAATTAGATCGCCCTTATTATCGCAGTATTAATTCTTCCTTACACATTATAAATACGAAAGTGTGTTTGTTGGTTTGTCCGTCAATCACGCTGCAACAAAGTTACGGATTGATTTTTTGGATAGGTATAGTTGAGAACCTGGACGGTGACATCTAGGCATCCCGAAAAATCAAAGAGTTCCCGCGGGATTAATCAACGCGGATGAAGTCGCGGGCATCAGCTAGTTACTTATATCCCGAAAAATCAAAGAGTTCCCGCGGGATTAATCCACGCGGATGAAGTCGCGGGCATCAGCTAGTTACTTATAAATAAATTACTATAAATGTAACTTTGAAACGCCCTGAAGAGGCTTCATGAAATCTAACTCCATAATAAAATTAAATATGTAAGTAGAGCCTCAATACAAATAAAAAATAAATGAAATAAAATAAATAAATAAAAAAGGAGATTTACAACAATATTTTCTTATTACTTGTCCACTATTACCGTACTATTATTATATTATATTCTGTGATTTTACTTTGCACTAGTTTCCACTGTTTGTAATAGGTCAATAAAAATACAATAATTATAATAAAAACTGTTTTTTTAGTCTTTCATCATAGCAAATCAGAACTCTATTTTTTTGTCTAATTTCGTTGAATACTATATTTATAATGATAAATTTGAATGAAAATCTGTCTATCTGTTTCCTATTTTACGCCTAAACTACTGAACTGAAACCGATAATATAGACTGAAAAAGGAAATAGGCCATACTTTTGTTCCCAGAAAAGATTTCCCGGGATCGGCGTGCTTTATGTTAGACGCGCGCAGAAAGTTTGCCGATGAGTCATGACGTCACGGTGGTCACGTGTCGATGGTCCTAGTACTTACGGTAACTAGGCGAGCGCGGGTATCGGTCTGCGGAGGCGGGAGAGGTAGTCATCGGCAAACTTTCTGCTCGCGGCTTATACGTTCACGCATCGTTCATTAGATTGAACTGAAATTTTTCACAGCTTGTATAGAATAATAATCATAACTTTGACAAATGAACCACGGGACCAGTAACGCGCCTAATGCTACGAACAAAAAAGTCTGCCACTTTTGGTGCGGGGGGGAGGAAACACTACATACACAGAACTGCACACTTTATCAATTCCATTTGTGTCATTATGGCACACAAAAGACAAAAACTCCAACACTATTACATTTACGCACACATATAGATTAAATACAGTGTAAGACAGACAAATTAATTGCGATGCTACCATATCGATATTTTATATCGATAGTTTTCCTAAGAAAAAACAGAAAATTTCTTAAGCAGCAAAACGCACTCAAACAAAATTTTAATCATCTAACTCTTTACTTGGTTAGCGTGACACGTCTTTTTTTAGGGTTCCGTAGTAAAACAACTAGGAACCCTTACAGTTTCGCCAAGTCTATTGGTACTTACTGTGGTAAGTTAGAGACTATAATCATTATATTATAACTAGCAAAAAGCTGAGCTTTGTGAGAGCTCGCGTAGTTTTTCTAACGGGTAATAATTTTTACGTTAATGGTTATAAAATTATTTTTTTTTGACAGATAACACATTTGGATAGATAGGAAATTAAATTACAATGTTAAATCACAAATCCATAGGTGTGATAGTTTTTCAGCGAAGTGTACCACAAAATGTACAGTTTGTGGGATAGTGATAGGTCTCGCTCCGCTCTTAAAACTATTAAACTTACTAAAACTTATTGACTATTAAACTTATTTATTATATTAAACTTAGGGCCTCTTTCACGACCTTCAAGTAAAGTCTCTAGTAGGCTAATTGCCGGTTAAAGTCACGAGTAACGTGAAAGTGGATTTCACAATTGCTGAGTAGCACTAATCGACGGTTAAAGTAGCCTGCAACTTACTTCCAGCTTCATGTGCCAATTAAGCTTGTTTAATTGACGAGTAACGTTATATTCGAACGAACTTGACAGTTGATATCCAATTATTTAAATCGAAATTATTGTTTTGAAGGGATTTATTTGAATTGGTGCATCTGCAGCATCAGGATTGAGGAGTTAGAATCCGAATTTTTTATACTAAAATCTCGCAAAGTTTTTCAATGGATAATTTCAATGGAAAATATTTGCGCAAATTAGTTAAGAAATCTCGGAGATCAATATCTCCGTGTTTGTTTTTTTACCTACGGACATCGATATGTCTGTAGGTAAAAAAAACACAAATCCTCCTTTATTGAAAGTCAGTTAAAAAGTAGCCTAACTTACCCCTTATAACACCAGCTATCTGCCTGGCCTTTGTCGAGATTAGCCGGAACAAACAGACAGAGAGACAGACAGACAGAAAAAATTTTGTTTTTTTATAAGTATGTAGGTACCGTATTTACTTTCATAATATGCATTTATTAAAAAGCTGATACGTTGACATTACAAACAGACACTTCAATTTTATTTATTTGTATAGATAGGATACCATAATTATGAAATACCGAACAAAACAATCAAAATCACCACGATAAACAAAGGACGCATTACAAAAAAACTGACATAATATTTTATTGAGTGCCAGATGGCAGCGTTCAAAGTAGCCTCTATTGAATGAAAGTTTGAATGCATTTTAAAGATCATTCAATTATTCCTTGAGTTATTACTCGGGACATTGTTTTGTAATGTGAAACTGATAAAATTTACTTGTAACTTTTACGTGCTGATTAACGCTAATTAGGAAGTAACTAATCAAGACTTTACTTGAAGGTCGTGAAAGAGGCCCTTAATAACTAACTATACTAAAAATTATCTTAAAACTTGCTCCTCCGCATCATAAACCGATACCGTGACAACTTATTCAATAAAATCATAATAATCTATATATATAAAAGAAAGTGGTGTTACACTAGCGGCACGCTATGATGGCCGGTTTGACACATTACAATAGTGATGTGGAATGTCAATTTATTCTCGAACAAAAAACAATTAAGTTTTGTTTTTGTACCTGATTAAATAGGTTTAATAAAACAAAAATGTATATGTTTATTTAATTTATTTGAACGAACTGAATATTTGAATGAAAATGAATATACATACTTTATATGCACACAAGAAACATATGAATACAAAAGATACCAAAAAAGGTGCCACAAAAGGCCATAATTAATCAGATTCGTCCATACTACTATTTTCACTGTCGTCACTGCTATCATCACCTACATTAATAATTATATGTTCGTTTTCTATAATATTATCTATTTTCACATCTCTTTCATAATCTTCCCTTATTAATTTAACAGTTCTATTCACAACCTTTTCCCAGTCTCCTTTAGTCACATGTTCACAAGCTTCTTCTAATAATTTTAGCATTTTTTTTGTGGTAAATGGGGGTTCTGTATTGTGTCTTGCAGCATATCCCTTAATTTGAGCCCACACCAACTCAATCGCATTATACTCACAATGGTAAGGCGGTAACCGTATAACTCTGTGCCCATGTTCTAATGCTATTTCGTCAATGACGTATCGGATCTTGGTTGGTTTGTTTTCTTTTAAAAGACGTACTAATTCCGCTTTTAACATATTCATGTTTGCATCTACGCCATTTTTACGAAGCCATGCGACGATATACTTTTCGAAGCAACGTCAATTCGAAACTGCTTTGTTTTGCATTGAGCATTGACGCGAGTTTGCCGGAGGTAGTAGTTGTGCTAGCCAGCGATCCTATGTGACGATCGTATTACACTAGCGGCACGCTATGATGGCCGGTTTGACGTTTGTCCGCTCATGAAGTTCCGTATTAATTGATAACGACTTTGAAGGAAATAATTGTATTACTTTATTGACGATAGTGATGTGCAGAGATTCATAAATTTTATCGAATGTAGTTTTAGGTTTAGGACTCAAAATTTATTTATTAAATTGATTTCTAAAATGTATACAAGTGTAGAAAAATCAGTTTGCACCATTTAAGGGGTGAATGTACTTGTGAATATGAACAATTTTCACTATGTGGACAAACCTCTGAAATCGCAAAAAAATATCAGCTGTTTCATACAAAAGGTAAAATTTTTATTTTTATATGATATATACCACAACTCGGCATTTGGTTTTCTAAATTGAAAATTTTTAAAAATGGAATCTAATACGATCGTCACATAGGATCGCTGGCTAGCACAACTACTACCTCCGGCAAACTCGCGTCAATGCTCAATGCAAAACAAAGCAGTTTCGAATTGACGTTGCTTCGAAAAGTATAAACTGTCAGTGCAATGCGATTGTGATATAGTTTTGACCTGGCTTTGGATTTCAAATATTGATACTGCATTACTGTTGACCCTTGCTCGTTAATTTGGACTCTGTTCAAGCCCTTTGTTGTGGATTTCGTCGATATGACCGAACGTACGCAGAGAACTGTTCTAAATAGTCAGACACGTGAGTTCGTAATACGCCTTCGTAACTATTTCGATCGTGAAGCTCAAAATGGAGGGCCAATTTTACCTATAACGTCAGTGGTTGAACGCGTAGCTGATGCGCTTAATATTGGACAACGAACTGTTAGACGGATAACTAAAAAAAAATATGGCGAGACTGGCACAGAAGAAAATAAACTTCACACACCAAAAAAGAGAAAACGAGCAAAACCAGTCGTAGGCATCGATAGCTTTGATGCCGATGCTATCCGAAGACATGTTTACGGCTACTATTTACAGAAGGAGTATCCAACAAGAAAAAAGTTGGTGCATTCACTGAAGGAAGCTGGATTATTCTTCGGTGGGGAAAGTTCTTTAACGAAGATTTTGAAGACCATTGGATTTCGATACAAAAAATGTAACAAACGCAAAATATTGATGGAAAGATTTGATATAGCGATGGCAAGGTATACTTTTTTACGGCAAGTGAAAGAAATCAAAAATTGGCAAAATGTTGTGTTCTTGGATGAAACATGGCTTAATGCTAACCATACTGTAGGCCGTTCTTGGAACGATGACACAGCAGCATCTACTTCCAAAGTTCCTGTAGGAAAAGGATCGCGACTTATAATTTGTCACGCCGGAACCATCAACGGGTTTGTCGAAGGTTCTCTCATGGCTTTTGCGTCAAAAACCACTGGAGACTATCATGAAGACATGAATGGAGAAAAGTTTACTGAATGGTTTACCTCAATGTTGTGTAGCCTCCCTGAACCATCTATTATAATTATGGACAACGCCCCATACCACTCGATGCAAATTGACAAGCCACCTGCCCAATCCCAAAAGAAAGCTGATATCGTCGCATGGCTTCGTAAAAATGGCGTAGATGCAAACATGAATATGTTAAAAGCGGAATTAGTACGTCTTTTAAAAGAAAACAAACCAACCAAGATCCGATACGTCATTGACGAAATAGCATTAGAACATGGGCACAGAGTTATACGGTTACCGCCTTACCATTGTGAGTATAATGCGATTGAGTTGGTGTGGGCTCAAATTAAGGGATATGCTGCAAGACACAATACAGAACCCCCATTTACCACAAAAAAAATGCTAAAATTATTAGAAGAAGCTTGTGAACATGTGACTAAAGGAGACTGGGAAAAGGTTGTGAATAGAACTGTTAAATTAATAAGGGAAGATTATGAAAGAGATGTGAAAATAGATAATATTATAGAAAACGAACATATAATTATTAATGTAGGTGATGATAGCAGTGACGACAGTGAAAATAGTAGTATGGACGAATCTGATTAATTATGGCCTTTTGTGGCACCTTTTTTGGTATCTTTTGTATTCATATGTTTCTTGTGTGCATATAAAGTATGTATATTCATTTTCATTCAAATATTCAGTTCGTTCAAATAAATTAAATAAACATATACATTTTTGTTTTATTAAACCTATTTAATCAGGTACAAAAACAAAACTTAATTGTTTTTTGTTCGAGAATAAATTGACATTCCACATCACTATTGTAATGTGTCAAACCGGCCATCATAGCGTGCCGCTAGTGTAGATTCCATTTTTAAAAATTTTCAATTTAGAAAACCAAATGCCGAGCTGTGGTATATATCATATAAAAATAAAAATTTTACCTTTTGTATGAAACAGCTGATATTTTTTTGCGATTTCAGAGGTTTGTCCACATAGTGAAAATTGTTCATATTCACAAGTACATTCACCCCTTAAATGGTGCAAACTGATTTTTCTACACTTGTATACATTTTAGAAATCAATTTAATAAATAAATTTTGAGTCCTAAACCTAAAACTACATTCGATAAAATTTATGAATCTCTGCACATCACTATCGTCAATAAAGTAATACAATTATTTCCTTCAAAGTCGTTATCAATTAATACGGAACTTCATGAGCGGACAAACGTCAAACCGGCCATCATAGCGTGCCGCTAGTGTAGTTACACTATTTATAACTCAAGAACGGATGAACCGATTTGGCTGAAAATTGGTGGAGAGGTAGCTTAGAACCAGGAGACGGACATAGGATACTTTTTATCCCGTTCGACCGCGTTTCCGTCAAGTCACTATAAAACGTGGTATAACAAAAACGCATCTGACATGGAATAACAAAACGCAAATGACAGTGGAATAACAAAACGTAAATGACAGCTAAACGTAATTTTGTATTTGGTTAAGTATGGTAAAAAATTTGACAAATAACTGTCAAATTTAAAAAAAATTTATAATAAAGCATTACTGATATTATAAATGCGAAAGTTTGTTTGTTTGTTGGTTTGTCCTTCAATCACGTCGCAACAGAACAGCAGATTGATGTGATTTTTTGCATGGGTAGGTATAGTAATGGATGTAGTAGTGGTTCCTCAGACCGGGAGAGATACTTTTTATCTCGGATAATGAAAGAGTTCCCGCGGGATTTTTAAAAATAAATCCATGCGGACGAAGTCGCGGGCATCAGCTAGTATAACATAAAGAGGAAAACATTAAAAAAATGCAATATTTATATTTTTTAATCATTACACTTTTTAGGGGTTCGAAGTAAGACAACACGGAACCCTTATAGTCTAGTCAAGTCCGACCGTCTGTCCACCTAAACATTCGAACCGATTAGGGTACTCTCAATTTACACAATATAGGCTATATATTTTATCCTTAAAACTTAAAAAGTTTCCGCTAAAATCAACATTTAGTTAATAAACAATACATTAGCGTTCGGCATAAGATAAATAAAATTGAAGGGAGCTTTAATATATACATATCAATATTCCGATATTTTTGTCGAATTTATAAATTAATGTAATGAATTGGTTCATTTACATTTTATTAGGGCAAGCGGAGCGAGACCTATAACTATCCCACAAGCTGTACATTTTGTGGTACACTTTACTGAAAAACTATCACGCCTATAGATTTGTGATTTAACATAGTAATTTAATTTCATATCCAAATGTTATCTGTCAAAGAAAATATAATTTTATAACCATTAACTTAAAAATTATTACCCGTTAGAAAAACTACGCGAGCTTTCACAAAGCTCAGCTTTTTGCTAGTTTTAATCCTCTTTAGTTTATTGCTTGCTGATGAATTTCGATGCTTCTTCAATAATAATTTTTTTTATCGTTATCGATCCGCACCGCAGTCACATCACTTTTACTAAATTTAAAAGTTTGCAACCTTGTGCACTATGTAATAAAATCAAATTTTGCAAAATGATAGGGTGTATAGTACGAGATCTGGCTGCAGAATATACATCTACGATGTTGCCTATCAAAATGTGACCGCTAGTATTTTTAATTAAATTAGGTACCACTGTACTTTATTTGTACTACCGTACGTACGTTTGTTGTTGTTGTTGTTTGGTGGTCATTATGTTACTACCGGTGCAAACAGTAGTAGAAACGACTTAATAAACAGGTACTCCAAAATAAATCTTCCTTTTCAAAATGACAAATTTTAAAATTACAACAAAAATCAATATTGATGAAAAACAAAACCCCTTGGTTTTTACTTATATAACTTGGTTGGTTTACTTATATAAAAGAAAATATTAGATTTTATTCAAGTATTCAACCGTCTGTTACATAATAATTAAACATTTAAGCAAATTAAAAATTTAAAAAATGTATCTTATATTTCCGTGACTCTTATTTAAAAAATCCTCATTTACACTATCATCACAGCTATCACTTTCATCGCTACAAATATCAGATTCGTCGACATTATCGGAAGATTTGTTCATGAAATCACATAGCACACTCTTAACTTGCGTTGGAGTTGAGTCTCTCAGGAACCATGTTGGTTTTAGAAAACTATCTAATAGCAGCCAGCCATTATTTTCCGCGCAAAATCTGATACATTCCGACTCAGTGGCATTTAAACACATCGAATTAACAGACTGTCCACAAAAATTGTTGTTTGAAAGATTTCCAGAACGGTGGAATGTGCGTTGAGTCTAAACCTTCAATTCTTTTTATGTTGCGTTTTTCATGTTATAATAAAAATATCGCAGCTGTTCAGTTGAGAACACTAGCATTCGACGCATGCGCAGTGACTTTAAAATCATCGCGGTCGTACAGCTGGCAATCGCTATCCTCGTCTGACTAGTTATGTATACGCGCTAACTCTCTTTCACTCTACATTAAATATTTACCATCTTTAACAACCAGCAACCCTTATTTGCGGCCAGATTTAATTAAGCAATCGTATATCATAATAAACAGAAATAATTAGCTTTAATTTGATATAATATAAATAATAAATGTACGTTATGAACGTATAAATGTATCAGAATCATACCTGTATAAACTTGGCTACGAAGAGGTGCGGCCAAGTGCACAACGGCATCCGTGATTTTTCAGTCTTTACATATATTGCCGTGAAGAGGACGATATTTTATTTAAAAAACCAGTGAATTAATTTTTTTTCCGGAAAATCAATTAACAATAATTTAATTAAAAATAATAGCAACCACATTTTGCAGCAACCTGGTAAATGTTCTCTTCATCATAAATATATGCGTAAAAATTTGGTTTTTAGCAAACACTTGATGAGTGCACTCTTGAGAGTGAATTCTGCAGCCGGATCTTAGACTAGTAGTCTCGTTACACAGTTTTGCTTGTCAATTTGTTTTTTGTTATTCATTTTTCGAATCTAAACCTAAGTTCTATGTAGTGATGGTTGAAATTGCTATACAAAAGTAAAATAGTAGTAATTAGTCTCGTGTTGTACTTGCGTGTTCAAATTTAAACCTTATCTGTAGCAGTCGAAGGTTGAAATTGTTTAAAAAAGAAACAAAAAGTAGTCTCGTGGGGAGTGTGGCTACGTCACAACTCAACTTACGATTATCGCTCCGATTTTAACGAGATATTACGTACTAGATCACCTAAACGATGAAATTCTCGATTATTATTTATGATATTACTTTAAATATTTTTAATAGAAAGAAAGCATGTATCACAATAAAAATACTTCCAAATGGAATGTAATTCCCTATTTTTGTAAATTTGAGGTATTCATCTTATTCCTGCACATGTTAAGCGCTCAGATCAGCATTTTTCACGGAGCACCTACGAGTGCGAAAACGATTCATGTAATGATATAATCGATTCGAAAACAGTTTTTATAAGTGCACAAGATTTGAATCCATTACATTGTGGCAGAGGGGAAGGATCTTGCGAGGCGAGTCCAATTACGGTAGTAAATATCATTCGTCTATGAATCATAATAATAAAAAATATTTTTAAGGTGTAAGGTTCGAGAAGACCAGGTACGGCAACCCGGTGATGGTTGTCGGGAAGTACCGATACAACAAGTGGAGTTACAGCAAACCGCCGCACGCGAGGTGGACTTGCGTAAAGAATCAAACCGGCTGTAGAGCGACCGTCACTACCATCGACAACGTTATAGTGCGCTCCCGAAACGTACACACGCACTTGTGATCGGTGAACTTCTTTTTCTTCCCTCGGTTAATTTTAACCGACTTAAAAATAAGTATGAGGTTCTCAATTAGTCGGAATCTTTTTTATATAATATTATGTTCCCTGATCACTCAAAGACGCCAGGACCGATTTGGAAAATTCTTCTTTTGTTTGAAAGGGTATATACTTCCCAGGTGAAAAAGGGCGAAAACTACTATTAGCTTTTATCGCTCTTATTCTCTATCAAAAACTAGGTATAAGATAATAAAACTACATCTGAAATATCTGTAATTTAACTATCAAAGGTTGACCACATTTTGTCAAAAGTATCTGCGATTTTTACGATTATTGAAAATATTAGAATCATGTCCGAGAGAGAGGGATGCGAAATGTAATAGTCCTCTTACACTTTATTCTGTAATGGTGAAATTGACACTTAATGTAACTGCCCCTCTAGCCAAGGTACACTTCGTTGTATCTATTCTATTTTTACAATCATTGTCACTTGAAGTTTTGGCGAGGGCAACACTAGATGGCGCTGCAGCTGATAAAAGACAGAAGTGTACTGATAATATTTCGCGGCATTTTCTATTGTTTTTTTTTACCTTATAAAACATTGACAATACAAAATACTGCGAAATATTATCTGTCTTTGATCAGATGCACCACCATCTAGTCTAGCCGTGGCCAAAACTTCAAATTACAACAATTGTAGAAAGAGAATAGATATAACGAAGTGAAACTTGGCTAGAGGGGCTGATGTCTGGATCGCTGACTAGCTATCTATGTGCCTACATACTTAATTGAAATAAGTAGAAGCAGATGCGTGTGTGTGCAGTGATGCGACAGCTGTGTAAGAACTTGCCTAATAGTAGTAATTAATTACTAAGTCATTATGTAAGTAAGCAATCAGTATTATTTAACTTAGTAAGTAATTTATGAATATAATATTTGTAGTGGTATTCTCTAAAAAAATTTTTATTGCATCAAGTTTACTTGTGAAATTACTCTTATTTATATGTAATTAAATGAAACGCTAATATTATAAAAATAAATATTTTATCTTACCTAATATTTACAGACCAAGCAACTGTTAAAGGTATTATTCTGTTCTTTTTATAGATACACTACTAACTGTTCACTGTATTATTATTATCAAATAAGAATTTTTGTAATCCTGGTAATTATTTTAAACATTGCAGTAGATAAGATCTTTTTGATACACATAGTTAAATAAATAATAATCAATCCATATTTATTAACTTTATCACTATATAAAAATAAATACCTCAGAAAGCATTATTTCAAGACTGTCTATTAAGTATAACCACATACCTAAAATAATACAGACCTAGACTATACTAGCGGCACGCTATGATGGCCGGTTTAAAATTTATAAATTAATAAATTTTGAGTCCTAAACCTAAAACTACATTCGATAAAATTTATGAATCTCTGCACATCACTATCGTCAATAACGTAATACAATTATTTCCTTCAAAGTCGTTATCAATTAACGGAACTTCATGAGCGGACAAACGTCAAACCGGCCATCATAGCGTGCCGCTAGTATAGTTACAAAGTTGTATCACCTAGCAACAATCTTAAAGTAATTGGCTTGATGCAATACAGTTGAAATTATTATCGAAACATTAACTATGACATTTTATTATTGAAGTTATTTGTAATTTTTATTTTATTTTAATTAAAGGCATCTATTTATGAACTGCGAATTTGCACGCCATGCATGATTAATTTATGGCAAAATGTGAAAGAAATGTGAACGAGTTATTTTTGAACACAAGCAAATGTTAAATCAATTTTATTAGGGCTTTAAATGTAATTTCAACAGAATGGTTATAATGCCATGTTGCATTTTGAACTCATAGATTATAACAATAACAACAATTACTTAGTAAATAGTATTTATCATTAATTTAAACATTTATTTTAGTTTTTAAGAGCCGATAATTAAATGATATTGTTTTAGAGGAAAAAATTGATTATTTTGTTCAGCCATGGAATTATTCTTGAGGTCGTTTTTCTTAACCCGTGGACCTTAGCACGGATCCTTGTTCGGAAACGGGCAACGTCAGAAATTATGTAAAAAAATATTTTGGTTGAGACCGTACGTTGTTATGCTATAGTATTTTTATCTCACGAAGCGACGTGCGCTTTACTTGTGGTAACCAAGTATACAAACACGCTGTGAATGTGTGCGTAAGCGCGGTAGTACGTGGTAGTAGTGGTACGTAGTACTATTATATATTCTGTGGTAGTGGTAGTACCACAGAGTAACGAAGGTAAGGTGTGGTAGTACTGAGAGTACCGTCGCGTCTACTCGTCTTCACGCACACATTCGTACCGTGTTGTATACTTGGTTACACAAGTAAAGGACGCGTCGCTTCGTGAAATAAAAGTACTATACTCCGATCCATTCCAGTATACCGTAAGGCGTTGTACACACTTATTCGGGTGGGCACATTCGACTTGGCAGTATTTGTTGAACAGCAAAGGCTACCCGAAGCAATATATATATTTGGTAGCGGTAGACGAGCAAAGCGGTAAAGCGGTAAAGCCGCTTGGATTTGCCAATTAATTACAATGTCGCGGTATGATCCCATTGCGAATATTTCTACGATCGGTCGCGCAGTCTCGTTTTATGATGACGATTTATAAAGCGTGTGCTCTCATTCAAGCTACTAATAATAATAATAAAATCAAACGAGTGAGACTTAACCTTACGACCTTCTCATTTTTACCCTTTCACCTAAACTATATTTCAATCTTATTATCTTTGAAGGTTTCTCAGTACAAGACGCAAAATTCACCACATCCAGGTTCGGAAAACCGGTCATTGAGATAGGGGTTTACCGGTATAACAAATGGTCGGGCTCGAAGGGTGCTCGAGCGCGATGGGTGTGCGTCAAGGCCGGCTATGGGTGCAGAGCTACGATAATCACTCTAAATGACGAAATCGTGAAGTTTTGTCACGAGCACAATCATTGATGAAATAAAAGAAATAAAAATACGACTGAAAAAAAGAAACTGAAATAAAATAACATGATGTTTTAAATAATATAATAAAAAAAATTACAATGTTCCATTTCATAGCTTGTACGTTCATTGCTGGACATACTTGTAGGCGAGAGTTCGCCACCTCATGATCGTCAATCAATGAAAGCTACTAAATGTAGCTAGTTAAAGATCTAGACTAGATATCTGATCTGATGGAATTTTTGTAAATTATTTTCATATACATATATCGATAATGGTATGGTTATGGTCTTTTCCCGACTACGGTAAAGGGAGCATTATGATTTTAGCAGTCTGTAAGGTCAAGGTTGTGATAAACCTTTCAGCCATCTTATCATAACTCTTATTATATCATAACTCTTACACTCTAATTAGTTACATAACAAATTTTATCTGTTGATGGTGCTATATAACATTTATCTACTCCAGCATCGAAAACTTCCAATTTCGAATTTGACAGCTGAATCGAAATGAACCCTCTTTCGGTTTTGCTTCTCATTTCGATGCAGCTCGTTGTATGGGAGCTGAATCGAAATGGTTATCTTCTTAAAATAGGATACCTAAAGCTAAGGCTCTGAGTTCTGGCACTTTTGTACCGTTCATATGACAGAGGTGCCACAGGCGGCTGGTGGCGGCTTACGGAGTTACTTTATTGAGCCTACGGCGTATTTTGTTGATGATTTTATTTTCCTTGTCGTAGATAAAATCTTGTATGCAACTGAACGTAATTAGTCATTTTAATTCTCGTACCATCCTATTTTGATACTCGGCAAGCCTCGTATCAAAAAACAGCACTCGAATTAAAATGACCCTCATTACGATGCAGTTGCATAAATAGCTATTATGGGTTGATGGTCAAATCAGTTACATAACAGTTATCTGTTAACAAACTTGAATTAAATATTATTTTATTTCAAGGTCTGTCAGCAAAGGACGCGATATTCACCAAGTCCAGATTTGGGAATCCGGTCATTGAAATTGGGAAATATCGCTACAACAAGTGGATTGGCTCTAAGGGTGTCAAAGGACGATGGCCTTGTGTCAAAGCCGGCAGTGGATGCAAAGCTTCGATCAAGACATTGAACGACACAATCATACGGTTCTGTAATTACCATAATCATTGAGGCTCGGCAAGTACCTACGAAATCACTTAGGCATGAGAAAACCGATGTAAATGTACGCTTTGTGAATTTAATTAAAATGACAAACCAAGATTTGCTAAGTGCAGTGTAAGAAGGTTACTTTTAGATGTAAAAACACGTTAATTAAGATTATCATTAGCTTCTTTATATAGGTGCTGCCGAATTGGCACTATTATTGTATAAAAATGATTTTTTTTAACGTTCAATTCCATTAAATTCCCATGCAATGGCTTTAATGCGTGAAACCGCCACGTAATTTAACTTTAGTGTTTAAACTGTCGTGAGTGATTATTAAGTATCATTATTTTTAACAGATTACAAAAAAGGAGAAGGTTATCAATTCGTCAGAATCTTTTTTATTTATGTAAGTTCACCGATTACTCGAAGACGCCTGTACCGATTTGGAAAATTCTTTTTTTGTTTGAAAGGTTGTACTCCCCAGGTGGTCCCATATAAATTTTATCGAAATCGGTCAAGCGATTTTTAAAATAGCAACAAAAATTAAAAACTTTGTATAGTGTGTGTGTAATGTACTAAAGCGGGAGTTTGAAGTCGGTTGTTTAAAAAGATTTTTCATATTAAATTATATAACTAAATTTATAACTTTAGCCTTAGTTATCTTCTTCTTCTCCCTAGTGTTTGTCCCGGCATACGCCAGGGTCCGCTTTCCTGCTAAGTTTCCTCCACTTTGCACGATCTAAAGCATCCTCTTTAGCCTTAGTTATATTTAGTGTTAATTATAAAGATTCGAAAACTAAAAAAATCTTCGTTTTTAATTGCAATATTTTTAAAGAAAGAAAATACATAATAGTTATCTTATGTAATGGATATTATAAGTGTGAGCTGTTCTATAGTTTTCAAAACTATATAGGAAACAATAAGAATTTATGTAAATAAAATATTTAGTTGTGACAAGTTTACTAGTTTTTTTATGTCAATTTAATTAATTTAATTAGTTGATAAATATTATATAATACTGACCTACACAAGTACTTTACTCTGTATGAGTTATTATTGACGATGTAATTATGAATCAATTCATTTATAACTAGAGACAGAAAAAGGTCAAACAAGCATATTTTTTATTCAAATAAACTTTTACAAGTGCTTTTGAATAGTCAATGAATCTACCACTGGTTCGGAATGCCTTTCCTGCCGAGAAGACTTACCTTATAATTACCATGGGTAATTGAAAAACAAAGAAACGGCATAATATCCTACTAATCCTAATATTATATTATATCTTACTAATATTATAAATTTGAAAGTTTGTGAGGATGTATGGATGGATGGATGGATGCTTGTTACTCTTTCACGCCACAACGAATGAACCGATTTGGCTGATAGTTGGAATAGTGATAGCTCATACGCAGGATTAAAACATAGGTTGCATTTTATCCTGGAAAATTAAGGAGTTCCCGCAGGAATTAAAGAAGACCTTAATCCACGAGGACGAAGTCGCGGGCATCATCTAGTTTCAAATAAAGCTAATTATTTCAAGTAAAGCCTCAATAGCACCATTTTTTACCTACTCACTCTTGCCCACGATTTCGAGTTAGGATTTTCAAAAATCCAGAAATTTTCGTTTGTCCGGGGCAAAAGAATTCTATCTCAATACCCATGCAAAAAAATACGGCGATACATTGTTCCGTTGCTGAGTGATCGAAGAAGAAACCAACAAACATAGTATTTTCAAAGTGAGAACCCTTAGTGGCCAAACGGTGAACTAACGCGAATAGGCGCGCTATTGCCGCTATCTCAGCAGAATCCGCTTTCGGAACCGGTGGCAGAGTCATGACTTGTCATAAGAGCCACAGGTTGGCCTACGTGAAACAAATAATTTTGAATTTGAATTTGAATTGGATCGCCCGCTAAACAAAAAAGAGAATAATGTACAGCTGCGCCCTCAAATCCCACGACAGTTCTCTTTTCGAACAGACTCTATTACACTTACGCATTTACAGTATAGGTAATCATATTATGCGGGAGGTTTAAAACTAGAAAAGCTTCTGTTTTTAACCGACTTCAAAAATGGAGAAGGTTTCGAAGACGCCTGAACCGATGTGTAAAATTCTTTTTTGTTTGAAAGGGTATACTTCCCAGGTGGTCCCATTAAAATTTTATCGAAATCAGTCGAGCGGTTTTTAAAATATCAACAATAAATTATATACTTATTGTATATTATATACTTACTGTATTGGCGCGGGCGTTTGAATTCGGTTTGTTTAAAAATATTTTTTATATTAAATTATGTCATGTGATAGCCTAGTAGTGTGATAGCCTAGTGGTAAGGGCTGTAGTCTCCTATTCTGGGGGTCGCAGGTTCGATCCCGGGTACGCACCTCTGACTTTTCGGAGTCAAGTGCGTTTAAGCAATTAAATATCACTTGCTTCAACGGTGAAGGAAAACATCGTGAGAAAACTTGCACATCTGAGAGTTCTGCATAATGTTCTCGAAGGTGTGTGAAGTCCGCCAATTCGCATTAGGCCAGCGTGCTGGACTATAGCCAATAGCCCTTCTCTGAGAGGAGACCTGTGCTAATGAATGAAATGAATGAATGTCATTTCAGACCCTGTAATCGTGTATTCTCGAAGCGGCAATCCAGTTATACAGTGCGGCCGGTACAGATTCAGGAAGTGGTCTGGCAGCAGAGGGCCCAAAGCTCGCTGGATTTGCAACAGGAATAACGGCGGATGCATAGCTAAACTGTGGACTGTAGATGGGGTGATAGTGAAAAGCTGTCATGAACATAACCATTGACTGTTTTGATATATACATTTCCTTATTCGGTATGGTACAATAAATATTGGCTAATATATTTCTTTAGCGAAACGCCCCTCAAAAAGTCGGTTAAAACGGATTAAGAATGGCCTAATGGTGAAAACATCTCACCGGACAGAATATGGATGCGATCAAGATCTTATCACTACATATATATTATAAAACAAAGTCCCCCGCCGCGTCTGTCTGTCTGTCTGTCTGTTTGCGATAAACTCAAAAACTACTGAACGGATTTTCATGCGGTTTTCACCAATAGATAGGGCAATTCATGAGGAAGGTTTTACTGTATAAATTGTTAAGATTTTGTGTAAATTGGTTGAAATATGACGATAACTGCTGACAAATGTCGGAAAAATTCAAGCCACCAGGGAGCTTTCATCGAAAACGCTGCCTGTATGGTGGGATATGGTGGGTGGTTGTATGGTGGGATAACTCTCTACAGAAAAGTCCGCGATGGCATATATCTATCTTATAAGAATAGCTTACTATACCCATTTTAACTTCTAAAAGAAATGGTCACGTACTATGCGGTAATTGGAAATCTATTTAGACAGATACAGTATTAATAGTTATCAACTTAAATACATTAGTTACCATAAGAATTTCATGCACAAAATGATAATCCTTTACACCATATAATTTAAATGAATATCTTAGGAGTTATCGCAAAATAAAAACGATCGCGCGCCAAAATAAATTCAAGCGCACCCCACGTGTTGCTATAATGTAAGCCGAGCGCTTCCGAGCGATAGGTACTTCTTTTATAAGCCTACGTACTGTTCAATATGCTATTCAAGGTATAACTTACGTAGTTTGCAAAAAGCATAGGCGTAAGATGCTCTACTACCCGTGCGAAGCCGGGGCGGGTTGCTAGTAACTTACTCTATATATTTTTAGTTGCTGTCTTACACTTTTCGACTCGTGAGATCATAATCAAGGACTATCTTGTCATAGAGTTAAAAAAATCTTAAAAAAACTTTACTTTCTTTTTTTACTTAAGTTTGTTTTGTTTGTTTGTCGGTTTGATGACTTTTTCTCATGAATATAATTATGGACGTGGAGACTGACATATTATGCTACTTTTCTATTCTATTTGTATTCTCATGGGCAAGATTGGGATCTTAAACTTATGCAGGGATACGGAGTCCAAAACGTAGTGACTTATTTTTATAACGATATTAAACAAACAAGTTCCATGGAATTTTTACAAACCTTACTCCACTCGAACAAACTCGCGGACATCAGCTAGTAATTATGGTTAGGAGCCGGTAATATAGAAAGCCCCGTCGTGCGTGATGATTTTTTTTGTATGTGAATTGACAGTTAAGAACTAGACGAACAAAATAAGATTGGTAAGCGTTAATTTAAAAAGCGGAAAAAATATTTAAAAAATCCATTTTTTTTACCGTCATCGCGAGTATTGATTAATTTACACAGTATTCGATAGACGTACTCTTTCAGAAAAACATATATACGTGAATACATGGTGACTGAGAAATTTTATCTACCATCGTCCATCACACTTGAAGTAGGTATGCAAGATCTATTCGGCCAAAAAAGTTATTTGCATAGTGTTTTTTTGAAAGAGTACGAAGCTTTCTGTCGAAAACACTGTAAATAGTGGATATCTGCGATGACGGTAAAATATCATTGCATTTAAAAAAAAAATATTTTTACATTTTTTCGGCTTTTGAAATTAACGCATACCAATCTTATTCTGTTCTTCTAATTTTTAACTATCAATTCACATAAAAAGAAATTCACCACGCATAACGGGGCTTAGAACAGTACCATTCGATATGTGCCTTATGTTTTTGGATTGAAATTTTAGATGCAGTGTTTTCACTGTCCCGGTTCGGGAACCCCGTGATTCAGGTGGGCCAATACAGGTTCGGCCGTTGGAGTGGGAGCACAGGGCCGAAGGTGAGGTGGATATGCACTAGGGACCACAAGGGGTGCAGGGCGAAGATTGTGACTATAGATGGCGAAATCATCAAGTACGACAGTGAACACAATCATTGATTCCCTTTTTGGAACGTAAGTTCCTTATCGCGCGGTACGGAAGGGGGCTAGAAGGAAAAAATTAAGGAACCGACACTCGACATAATATTGAAACCGACACTTTTTTGTTGAATGTGAATTTTGCATTGTGTTCGGTATTTTCGCGATACGACATTAGGTCTTCGTAGCCTAGTGGCTCCGGCAGTCGCCTAAAAGTTCAACGTCGATGGTTCGAAGCCCAGCTCGACAGACTGAATTTTCTATTTTCAATTTTATTTTAAATAATTTCTACATGTAGAATTTTTAAAAGGTTCCACATGGACATGTAGAAATTGTTTAAAATAAAATTGAAAATGGAAAATTTGGTCTGTCGAGCTGGGATTCGAACCCTATCGACTTTGAACTGTTATGCGACTGCTGGAGCCACTAGGCTGCGGAGACGCAATGTTGTATCGCGAAAATACCGAACACAATGTAATCGAAAGGAACTACGTTCCATCCGGGTGTCCTTTGACACCTCTCAAGTTTTTTTTATTGCTAACATGGCTCAAATATTTCGAAAACCGCCAAAGAAAGATTATTTTACTGAGGACCGAATTCACCAACGTAAAATAAGTCTTATCCAAGCTTTTTGATATTTTGACAGTATATTCAATACAAAAACTGTCAGAACGCCCAATTTATTCCTAGGATAAACGTCACAAGACATGGCAAAAAAAATTAATGAAGTCTAAAGCGGGCTTTGTTATTTTTTTTTATCGGTTTCACGATTAAAAATGTGGATCTTAATTCTCAATCCTATGCATTTTTATGCAGAAGATTTTTCCATCATATACTATTTCCATCATATTTGAAATTGAAAGTGTAATAATTCCAGACATTTCAACCGACGGTTACATGTACGTATGTATGTATGTGTGCATGAATGTATGTATTAAACATAATAACTATCGAAATTTGGTGTCTTTTAATTAGTCCTATAATAATGGTTATAAGGTGTTATTGTAGCAGGTAGCCTATGGTTAAACCTTCTGTGACCTTTCGAAGTTATAAGCGTCTTAAACAAAATTAAATATCTCTTGCTTTACTGGTGAAGAAAACATCTTGAGGAAATCTACATGCCTGAGAGTTCTCTAAAATGATCAAATCCACAATAGTAAGGTGATCGATTTTGGAAAACTTTTGGATGGTGTTTGGAAATATCTAGTTTTTCGAAAAAATATCTTGTTTTAGCAAAAAAGTTTTGGTAGATAAAATTGCCATTTCAACTTTAAGGTGGAATGATGACGCCCAGATGACGCCAACGACAACACGTCGGAACACTGAAATCCTGAAACCAAATATGATGTTAAATTACAATAAAAATATGGGCGGAATTGATCATCAGGATCAGATGCTTGCATATTACAGTTGCGAACATAAGACCATTAGATGGTACAAGAAGTTGGGAATTCACATTCTTCAACAAATGCTCTATAATTCCTTTACATTATTCAACCTACAATGAGGTACTAATAAACCTTTTTATGATTTCCGATTATCAGTAATTGAGAATTTAGTTCCAGATACACAATCAATAAATATCTCTACTCCTCTCACTTCTAAAAAAGTGCATGTTATACAACCTTGTCCTCGGAAGGAACAAGGGCAGACGATGCGCCGGAGATGCAAAGTATGTTGGGAGACAACAACAAAACGCAAAGATACGCCATATTATTGTCCTGATTGTACTAATCAGCCTGGATTTTGCATCGTTAATTGTTTCAGGGTATTTCATAATTATGAATAGTCTGTCAAATAGTTTATTCAAAGTAGATACATTGGTACTGATTCTGAGAGCAACTAAATTTTAGAATATTCGCATCTTTTTATTAGTAATCTAATATGAAAAGGATAGACGAACCTATTTTAGTGTAGAACTGTCAAACCTTAGGACTTAAGGTGGAAGACACGGGTCTGCCCGCGAAATTCCATAGAATGCCATAAGCCTACTTTGTCGTATTAGTTTACAAATTGCGAAAAACCAAATTAAATTTGAATTTCACGGGCAGACCCGTATATTCATCCTTAAGTTAAAAAAATTTACGCAATAACGCTCGACCTTGTCATGACTGTGCGTCGCGTCGCGTTCGTGACGACCGAAACCTCAATGTTTTTTCATAGTATTTTGTCAAAGTTTGAAGATAGATGTGACGTATCGCTCTGATTCGTGTTCAATCCAATATGGCGATTGTTGCGTTATACCAAGGGTGCAGTATAACAGCGTGTTCTTGCAGAGAGACGTCGGAGGAAAAGGGATAGAGAAACACAGACTTGCGAGTGTCTAATGGTAGTGACATATATTAACATATTTACACTGGTCTTATATACTAATAAAATTACAGGTGAAGAGTGGGGTAATTAGACTATGATCTTAACGTACGTGAAAATATCGCTGATTAATGTTTAATTAATGTTAAATAATTAACAAGGTTTACCATTGCGGAAATAAAGTGTGCTATGGTCATGTCCCGTACGTGTCATAGCGATTGCTGTATTTTATAGTTTCATTTTATCAAAATAAATATCAATCTCGCTCAAAATAGAAAAATAAATACGCTTTTTATAATCCATGAATCCTATTTCATTAGATAAATCCATAATTTTATTGATTCTTGATACTGTCACCATGCCTATTCGTCAGCATGGTGGAATATGGCCCAAACCCTTCTCGCGAGGAGTCCCACGCCCACTTGTGGGCCACCGATACGTTGAGATGAATAGAATGAAAGATGACTTGCAATATAATATATTAGCTTTAGCTCGCGTTAACGTTAAGTTCGATTTTTAAACCCCTATTTTACCCTCTTAGGGTTGAATTTCCTAAAATCCTTTCTTGCCTTCGTCATAACAGCTAACCGTATGCCAAACAGCTCGAGCCGTTCAGTGGTTTGAGCTATGCGTTGATAGATCAGTCAGTCACTCATTCACCATTTCCTTTTCTATATTTAGATAAAAAGATAAAAATATGGTATACTAGTGTTTTTCCTTTCAGGTGCTACGTTTGTCCAGACTTATACTGGAAATTACGTATTACAAATAGGTAGATATAGATTCAGAAGGCAAAGTAGTAGAGGAGCGAAGGTAAGGTGGACTTGCAACCAGGACCAGCGCGGCTGTAGAGCTAAAGTATGGACGGTGGACGAGCATATTATATTTTATAACGACTGCCATAATCATTGACAGGCATCATAAGTCATTAAATACAACGCAACCATCACATTCGCGGTATATTCAGTGTCCGTGATATAGCAGATAAGCAAGAAGCTCCTCTAAGGTGGTACGGTCATGTAGTACGGAAACCACATACCTAAAGTCCGGTCAACGAGACGAGATACTAGCCGTAAATATCGCCTCGTAACGACGACGGAACAAACAAAATACAGTCTATCTCCTTCTATCTTGTTTGTTTGCTATCTGCCGCACGGCTCACGGCTTCAATTTAAAAATGAGTGTAAGTAAAAAAGGTTTTAAAACCCTGCATAACCTAATGACAGCTGACAGTAGGTTTCTTTTCGTCTGGTATCTCGTCTCTTTGACCGGACTTTAGTAGAGATTAGCTACCATAACATGGCGCGCCCCTCCTAAATTCAAAACGTTTGAAAGTATTTGTGAAAGTGTTTACAAAACGGCACCAAGACTCAAAACGAACGTGTGCGCGCTGAGACGGCCGTCAAACAAAATAATTCCCAGGATTTGTTCCACGACTAGTGGCGACATTAATAGTTCATTATTATTAGTATGGCGGCGCGCGCCATGTTATCGTAGTTGATTTCTACGTCGGTAGATGTCTCAACATTGCCGTCCCTGGAGCTAGAACCCACAGCTATCAGAGAAAGCGCTGGCTAGACCTCATAAGTGCCGATTTGAGAGACGATAAACTGAAAATATAGGATGTACGTACAAATCGGGCAAACTGGGCAAGAGAAATGAAATTAAATACACTTTTTTGTAAACCAAATTAACGCCACGGTTATCAAAGCAAAATTCGTTTGATATGAGAAAACCGTTTGGAACATTAATTTTATACATCAGCATATCTTCGGAACAGTAGTAAAAGTCGTAAAAGAAGTACAAAAACTTAAATTTGAAAAATGTATTTTAATCTCAATATTTGTTATTAAAATAAAAACCACGGAGTAACCACCTATTCTCAGTTTTCAAAATTAAAAGAATAAGAATAAAAATAACTGTCTTAATTTTTTGTTATTTTCATAAAAATGTTATATTTCTATTTTGAGTGTTATTTTTTATTAGTGATGCTAAAGCATTACAATCCAGAGCCTCTAGCTAGTAAAGATTTCAATTTAATATTGTCAGAATAGGAACTTGCTACGACACTCTCGTATTGCGTAGCACAGTCTACGCGATATTCTTGTATTACGTAGCACAGTCTACACATCCACGTAGCTGGCACATAATTTGTAAAGAATTTGTGAACAAAATTCAAATGTATAAAAAATTCATGATGAATCCATCATGACCCTCTGGTGACTTTAGCCCATATCTAGGAACTTTCTCTGAGATTATGTCTGTGTGTTGCAAAAAATTGCATCCTAATCGGCGCTCTACTTTTTCAGTAAAAGAGGTGTAGCATAATATCAAATAAAAACATGATTACAGCGTCCCCTTGTAGCATATAGCCGCAAATCATATGTAAGAAACTGATATGAGCATTATCATAAACATTGCTGCATTCGTGAATACGAATCACGGCCCAGAAATTTTTCAGGAAAATGGTAATGAAACAAACTTCTTACGTTACACATAAACCGTCCGCGTCACTGTCGTAGTGGGTAAAAAAGCTTAATACTTTTATAGGTGCAATATTTGTAACGTCGCGGAACGGTAACCCAATGATTCAACTGGGCAAACATAAGTTCAGGAAATGGAGCGGCAGCAGGGGACTCAAAGCTCGGTGGATTTGCAACTACGACAGAATAGGGTGTCGAGCCAAGCTGTGGACGGTCGATGAAGAAATTGTTTACTGTCACGATGAACATAACCATGGGTAATGCTGCATCCCTACTGAGACCCTAACACCGAAATTCATAGTCGGGAGGTGAACAGTCCCCAAATACAACGTTCGCACAAAGCCTTCTATCATTCATTTTTAGGAACAATTCATTGCTAGTAATGAAAACTAACTTCGTTGAAAAGTATACTAACAGAAGATTTTACTATTAAATCAAGATTTTTAAAATTTTATCTTATTTTTACCATAAAATAATGTTGCATGATTTCTTTTAAAAAATATATGTAATTTGAAAGGTCGCTCATTGGTCAAAATTTGACTGTGTTCATTAAATGTTTAAGTTTGAAGCCAGTAATTTTATTTGTTAGCGACCTTTTAAAATTTTTTGGCGACAATTTCTAGGTACTCTGTGCGTATATTGTGTATGTGTTTGACACATGAATATTAGGCTATGAATATATGTGTGGCATGGGCAAGTATGTTTAATTTAACATATTTGTTAAAACACATTACATAAATTAAAGCTTTCTCTGCAAAAACTTTCTGCACCTTCAATCCTTTTCTAAATAAACTTCGACTATGCCAAATGCTCAAGCTCATGCTCCACAGTGCGCGCCATATTCTTTATAAGGGGTACGAGCTGCCTAATACATGTCATAGTGGTGGAGGTACTTTTCCTTATGAAAAACCATTCCCTAGACGCGCCACTAATTTGACTATTAAAAATTCCAATGTTGAATAGCTTCCTTCACTTTCAAATACGATGGAAAACAAAACAAAACCGGGCGCATCTGATAGAGCTTCATGTTTTGTTTTGATTTCTACCGTATATTAAATATCTGATTCTAACGGATTTCAGCAAAACAAGCTTATATTTCTTGTTTCCTTCACTTCAAAATACGATGTAAAACAAAAAAAACCGGGCTCGTCTGAGTGAGCTTCATGTTTTGTTTTGTTTTCAACCGTATATTAAATATCTGATTCTAACGGATTTCAGCAAAACAAGCTTATATTTCTTGTTTCCTTCACTTCAAAATACGATGTAAAACAAAAAAAAAACCGGGCTCGTCTGAGAGAGCTTCATGTTTTGTTTATTTTCAACCGTATATTAAATATCTGATTCTAACGGATTTCAGCAAAACAAGCTTTTTCTTGTTCAATATGGACGTGGTAAGAGCTTCAAAAAAATTGTTTAATTTTAGAGCCAAAATTTAAAATAACAAGAAACGAGAAAGGAGTTCTTTTGGATTATGGTGGCCATACATATACGAAAATAACAAAAAACGTGAGAAAAGTTTGTTTGGATTCTGGTAGCCATACATATTATACGAAATCCTCCCGATCGAACAATAGCTGGAAATGTACTCGTGCTGGCTGCAATGGTACAGTGATATCTTATCTGGATACGTTCTTTCAGATCCGCCCACACAACCAAAAAAAGCATTGAAAGTACGATAATCGCGCTTCAAACTATGCTGACTTTTTAATAGCATATAGCAAATATTAATAATCATACGTGCAAACACGCATACAAAGTGAGGCGCTGAGTTTTAGGTGTGTAGTCTACATTCTAGACTACAGACCACAATCTGCGTCAGAACGAATTGCGCCCTAAGGTCTCGTTTCTGGACACGCGGCGTGTTGCGCGGGCCGTCGCCGCGTACTACGCCAAAACGCTTCTGCATGAACGCTCTCATACTTGGCCATATGTTTGAGTTTACTGCGCGACGCGCCACGCAACGCGCCACGCAACGCGCCACGCAACGCGCCGCGTGCCCAGGAAAGAGACCTGTGACTTTGGTCTGTGACTAGCTGGCGGTTTCATTAATCTTAACGGCCAGCCAATCACAGGCTGGCACGTGTTTTGACTACAATTCATGATCCAGATTGATTAATGCAGCTCAAGACTGACCATAATTTGAAGAATATTGTAACCTGAAAATGTAGATGTTGATATTATGGAGTTATGCTTTTGAAGTACATTATTCTGTTAATGGACCGCCTATTGACTGTAATAATTCTAAATTAAACACGCTCGTCTATTTCGATTGCAACCTAGACAAAATTTGTCTGTCGATAGCTATAGTATCTAGTTTGAGTTTATTTCTATGTAGTTTCAATGAGTTGAGACGAACCTTTGAAAAATTAAATGATAGGTATATTGTGTTTCTTACAAAATTTTTGGAGAAGTTTTATTTTACATTATGCATCTGCCTTTTCTAATTTAATTTTCTATGCACAAAAGTCTAGTGAATAAGTTTAGTGAATAGGATATTCAATGTCTCAATGGGTAGAGCTCACAAATTTTTAATATATTTTAAACGGTCTCAAATGAAGGGGTCTTATTGTGTAGATTCCGAAAATTATATAAGAGTATACCGAATTTGTACATTGAAATAGGCCCAATATAATAGAAATAATCTTATACGAGCTGATATCCATTTTTAACCACCCATCCATTTTCACTCCTTATGAGATAGAATTTCAAAAAATCTCCTACTACTACTGATGACTGCGTTCTCAACTGATGGTAGGTAAGTGACGACGCAGTCTAAGATGGTAGCGGGCTAACTTGGAAGGGTATGACAGTGTACATTCAACCCATACCACTAATCTGTTTCTACACAAAATCGTGCCGGAACGCTTAATCTATATAGATAGATCTATATCTCTAGATGCCGGTTAATTTAAGGCTTGACTTGATTTGACTTTTATTTTGGCTGTGACTGATTGACTGTAGGCTCAAGATCAGTCAGCGGGCGATGGAGAGAACTATGCTCATAGTATACCTGCGATATCAAATCAGAAATGAGGAGGTCCGTAGGAGAACCAAGGTCACCGACATAGCTCAGCGAGTCGCGAAACTGAAGTGAAAATGGGCGGGACACATAACTCGAAGAGCTGATGGTCGTTGGCGTTCCAAGGTGCTGGAGTAGCGACCCCGCACCCTCACGACCATGTTGGCAGACCCTCCACTGGGTGGGTCGACGGCATCAAACGAGTCGCAGGGAGCCGCTGGATTCAGGCGGCGCAAGACCGAGGCCTGTAGAAGTCCATGCGAGAGATCTTTGTCCAGCCGTAATCGTCTATCGGTTGACAAAGAAGAAGACGAGTAAGATTGACTGTCATTCAGTCATGGTACTGTCCAGCCAGGTATAAAGGACTATGCAAAAAATTGTATGGGCCCCACCCGCCAACAGATGTGGCACTATTTTTAATATTATTATTGTGACGTCCCATAAAAAGACTAATAACCATTTTTAATCCAAAAATGTTTGGGTTTTTAAAAATACAGAGGTGGCTCTGACCACCTGCTGATGGAGCGCGGGCAGCACGCGGCGTGGTTTTTTCTCTGCGTCTCAGAACCGCGTCTGAGTCTTACAATATGATCGTTTTATAATTGTAATTACTAAACTGATATCCAAAACAATTAACTGATAAATAAATAAATAAATAAATAATTCTCTCGATTTGCATGAAAACCCCACTGCTACGGCGGATGTCGTCATAGTAAAAGACCATCAGGCTGCCATGATGTATTATTAACTGATATACGTTTGAAATCTGTTGGTGGGTGGGGAGTTACGATTTTTTGCATAGTCATTTACTATTTAGAGATTACAACTATTAAATATTTGGATTGCCTACAGATACGGTACAGGTTTGTCGATCGCGAAGCGGGAATCCGGTATTACAAGTTGGAAAATACAGGTTCAGAAGTAGAGGAGGCAACAGCAAGACTGGAACGCATCGATGGATATGTAACCATGATCGATGCAAGGCGACTATTTACACCGTAGAAAATCATATTGTAATGTTTAAATGTCATCATAATCACTAGCATCGATATACATATTTTCTTCTTAACTGACTAAAAGGAGGAGGTTCTCAATTCGTCGGAATCTTTTTTTTATGTACGTTCACCGATTACTCGAAGACACCTGTACCGATTTGGAAAATTCTTTTTTTGTTTCAAATGGTATACTTCCACGGTGGTCCCATTTAAATTTTATCGAAATCCGTCGAGCGGTTTTAAAAAATCAACAATAAATTATATACTTTGTATAGGCGCGGACGTTTGAAGTCGGTTTTTGAAAACAATTTTTTTATATTTAATTATATTCAGTAAAATTTTTTGGATGACTTCATGTCTTATTAAATCTAAATAAAAAATATGAACGAAAGATGTATCATCATTTATATTTTCCAAAATAGATCATGACATTATACATAACTAGCTGATGCCCGCGACTACGTCCGCGTGGATTTAGTTTTTAAAATCCGCGGGAACTCTTTGATTTTCCGGGATGCCTATGTCACCCTCCAGGTTCTGAACTATACCTATCCAAAAAATCACGTAAATCTGTAGCTTTGTTGCAGTGTGATTGACGGACAAACCAACAAACCAACAAACCAACAAACCAACAAACAAACACACTTTCGCATTTATAATTATGTATTAGCAAGAAAGAACTGATAATACGGTGATAAAGGCGATCTAATTAAATATTAGAACACAAAACCTAATATTGTGACATAAATATGATAGTTAGATATATTCCCTCGGGGACTTTTTTGTAGAGAATAATGAGTACTTTAATTGTGTAGTACGTAATGTTTATGTATCATCAATAGTTTTCTCAGCACACGCCAAATAATGCATTTTATAGGCAAATTTTTGCTACTTTAGGTTATATTATTGCAATTTTCTTGAGGATCTCTAATTTTTTTGAAAATAAATTATTGCCTATGTTACTTCCTGATAACTTAGCTTTCCTATTGCTGAAGAAATGGTTAAAATTGGTCCAGTAGTTACAGAGCCTATTCGGTACAAACAAACAAACAAAAAATATTTCCTCTTTATAATATTAAGTACATAATAATAGGTATGATTACTTGATAATTTTTCAAGTATCACGTCATACATGTCTTATGAAGCGGAGCGTAGATGTGTTCAACAATCAACAGACCAAATAAATCATTCATACATAAATATTATGTGACTTGAATATTTTATCCTGCCATCTCCTAATTATCCGGTTGTGCAGAACATAATATCTTGGGGTTCTTATAAAAACCGCTAATATTCTATGATTCAACAAAACATTAATTTACATAAATGATTTACCACATTTTGTCCAAAATACTTGCGATATTGTACTATTTGCTGATGATACGTCTTTGATTTTCAAAGTCGATAGGAAAAAAGACAATTTTGACGATGTTAATAATGCATTATCTCAAGTTTCTGAATGGTTTACGGCAAATAATTTACTTTTAAATGCTAGAAAAACCAAGTGTGTTGAGTTTTTATTGCCTAACACCAGAGCTGTCAGTAATAATCTAAAGATAAATAATGAACCTTTGAAAACTAAGGACTCCACAGTGTTCTTGGGATTAACCCTGGATTCTAAGCTACAGTGGGGCACCCATATAACAACTCTTGCTGGCAGGCTTTGCTCTGCTGCTTACGCTGTTAGGAAGATTCGACAGTTAACTTACATAGAAACTGCAAAAATTGTTTATTTTGCATATTTCCATAGTATTATGTCATACGGAATCTTACTATGGGGTAAAGCAGCCGACATTGGAAAAATTTTTGTATTGCAGAAGAGGGCAATTCGCGCAATCTACAATTTAAAACCGCGGGATTCCCTTCGAGAAAAATTTAAGGAAATAGGCATTCTGACAGTAGCTTCACAATATATTTATAACAACATAATATTTGTCAGACAAAATATTTTAAGTTACAAAAAAAAAGGGTGATTTACACGATAGACAGGTTACAGATCCAAATAGGCTCGTGATTCCTCGACTGCGCCTCCAGAGGGTCTGAAAGACATTTGTGGGAATGGGCGTGACGTTCTATAATAAAATTCCACAGTCGATCTTAGACTTGCCTTTACACAAGTTTAAGAAAGCAATTAAAACTTCTCTCATGGAAAAAGCATATTATACAATTGAAGACTATATTAATGACAAAAAAGCGTGGATATAACTCGCTCCAGCGATTCATGAGACAGTAATAATCAACCTGTGTAACAAAATTATCCTGTGCTATTCTATGTTTCTACTTTATTTGTGTCTAAGTGATGTCTTAAAATGAGCATTTGAATATTTGTTTTCAGTTTGATGCCTTGACATGGGTAGCATAAGTGTCACGCACTCTAAACATTTCTGTGGTGGTGTCGTGTGATGCGGGTTGTTACGTTCCCTCAAATATGGTTGAGCGAAGCAATGGCTGGGTCATGCGTCATGCTCGTGAACGGGTGCCACCGGCGGGAATGGGGCTACTTTATGTCTGCCCATCTTAAGATAGAAGTTAGTCGGTATGCATTTTTGGAACTTTCCTCATTGTGGAAACACTGCATATATAGCATAGTATTTACTGTATTGTAAATCTGTTTTGAAAAGAGCAACCGCCGAGTTTCTTGCTGGTTCTTCTCGGCAGGAAAGGCATTCCGAACCAGTGGTAGATTCATTGACTATTCAAAAGCACTTGTAAAAGTTTATTTGAATAAAAAATATTTCTATTCTATTCTATTCTATTAACATTAAGTATACAAATCTGCATGATGAAAAAATACACGAAAAATGCTGCTACCGATTTAAAGTATAAAAGTTTCGAGCAGTGTTTGGAACCTTTCTATTTAGAAAATTTTATAGCTAATTTAGATTAAAGCCCCAAAATGCATGAATTTGAACATAGTTTTCCATAGATTTCTAATCTTTACGGTTTTCAAGTTAAGCTTTGTAAAAATATCATAAACTTACTAGCTTTTGCCAGCGGCTTAGCTCTAGTAAAGTTCGATTTTTCTAACCCCTATTTTACCCACTTAGGGTAATCAAAAATCCTTTCTTAGCGGATGCCTACGTCATAATAGCTAGGTATACCAAATTTCAGCCCGATCCGTCCTGTGGTTTGAGCTGTGCGTTGATAGATCAGTCAGTCAGTCAGTTAGTTAGTCATCTTTTCCTTTTATATATTTAGATTATAAAAAATATATAATATTATTTCTTGAAATGTGTTAAAATATTTGAAACGAAATATGTATTTTTAAAAGCTTAATTGTAATTTCAGAGCCAGTAGTATTCACTTCGTCTCGGTTCGGTAACCTGATGATACAGGAGGGAAAATACAGATTTAGGAGAGCCGGCGGCCACCTGAAGAATGACAGTGAGAGTGGTCGAATACGATGGATCTGCAACTATGACCATAGAGGATGTAAGGCTACTCTTATTTCAGTTGGCAAAGTTGTAATTTCCAAAACACATTATCATAATCACTGAAAAAAAAAACCGTTCTATGTATTTATTTTTTTATATATTGAAAAGGTACACAAAACAGGTTGCAACCAAATATAAACGTAATACAATAACATCAGATTTGGGTTCCAGGTAACAACCCTGTATGTTAAGTTATCTATTTAAAGATCATGAATTTTATACAGGTCCGTTATATATACTTAAAATAGCTACAGAATGTTGTTTAATATTATTTTACATCAGTAGATTAGTGCTGTAATAGAACAAGTAGTAAAATTAATGACATAAATTAAAATACTTACAACATATAGTAAACACTTTAATCAGTCCTCCGCAACCTGGGTAGCCTGTTAGGAGTGAGTTTGAATTTTTGAAGTGATGACTTCGCCGGGAGAGGTCCATCACGAACACAGATTTACATGTTTACATGCGTAGACCAGCCCAGTTACAAGACTGAAAGAAAAATGTGGAAAATAATCACCTGAGCTCACTTAATCTGCTTATTAAACAAATGTTTCAGAGAACACCTCACCTTCAATTAAAAGAAGAAAAAAGAAAGTAGCAGATCCAACTAAATGGAAGAGAGAAGCTGCTAGAATTGCAAGACTTAAAGGATTTCCATATAGGTCTACAGTAGCTAAAGTGAAAAAAGACGTTGAAGGTCGCACGTTACAGCCTCCATGTTTATGCAAATTCAAATGTTATGAAAGGATACCTCATAAGAACAGGCTGCTAATATTTAATGAATTTTGGGAAAAATGCACAAGCTGGGACCAACGTCGACAATTTATTGTTGATAGTGTAACAAAGAAAAAAAAGCAGCGAAGAAAAACAGACGGAAATTTTGAAACTGATAGAAGAAAGTTCTCTTATTTTTACAAACTGACCGTGGACTCAAATGTTGAAAAGGTATGCAAAGTAATGTTCTTAAATACCCTTTCGATTCGGGAAAGATTTGTTAAATCAAGTCTGGAAAAACACCGTAAAGGATCTATCGCAGATCAGCGAGGGAGAAGCGTTCCTGCAAATAAGTCACCTGAACCTATGGTTCAATCAGTGCTGGATCACATTAATTCATATCCATTCTATGAAAGCTATAATCCTCATGACAGCTGTAAAAGAAAGTTTTTGGGACCGGACTTAAACATAACAAAGATGTACGCTCAATACGTAGAGCTTATGAAAATGACGGATACTCCTGACAATCTTGTAGCAAAACAATGGCTGTACCGAAAAATATTCAAAACGAAATTCAATCTTAGCTTCGAACTACCATCAGTCCGAGTCGATATATGAAATTATTGTGTTTCTATCTCGTTCTCGTATCAATTGGCTAAGTGAGAGTGAAGAGTGAGAAGCCAATATTTACAGCGAAATATAATTAGATTATCTTTTCGATGAGGGTACATGTTGAAATTGCACTCTTATTGCAGAAACGTAAAATAAAATTATATGTGATTTCCCCTGAAATTGATTAGTATTGCTTAAATTGTACGTACTATGTTTCTGAATAAAACTGTTAATACGGATGGTTTTTTTTTTGTGTAATTTCATATTCACTATTTCGACCTTTTGGTTGAGTATTACTCAAATAACTTTAGACGCATTATTAAATATTAATATAACAGACTTTTTTAATCACATAATTCTAGCAAACTTAGTCTAAAGAGTATTTAAAATTATAGGTTGATTATTATTGTAATGTTCTAATATTAAGGTAGTTACACTGTAGTAAAATAAATGTCAGCATCGATAGATATTCACCTTAAAATTACAAGTACCCTATCGACTGCGCCACTTAGGCCCGCTTGCAGACGCCGAGTTAGTTAACCCAGGAATAAATTTGTAATTTTGACAGAAGCTTTATACGAAATCTGTCAAATCTGTCCTTTAAACCCAGAGTTAGCTGCTAACTCTGACGTTTCTGCAAGCGCGCCTTATAATATTAAAGTAAATCTCATAGCATTGAACGTAAGACTTATCTGGGGACACGGGAGTGTCCCAGCCACGACTGCAAGCGAATTGATTTTTCTTGACATAATTGATGTTGATATTTATTTTGGAATCATCGTAATAATATATGTATTATCATCTTAATAACATGAAAATTTTACTTAAATACTCATCCAAACTTTGATCACGCGATTAGCATTTGCAATATGCAAAGCTCACCGGAAAAGTTGTAAAAAGCACAACCGACTTTATGTTGTTGATATAGGGACGTGGTTTATTTGTTCATACGTGTAGTGGTTGCTAACCGTTAGACAACGATTATCCATATCCAACCTTGTCATAGTCTGCATTTGCCAGTCAATTATGTACTTAATTTAGAGATTATGACGTCATCATCGTCATCCCATCCTGTCATTGGACATAGGCTTTGCTTGTTTATCACACACAATTTCCCGCCTTTCCAGGCTTTTTCGCTACCTTTTAAAACTCGTCGGTCCAAAGTCTAACGAAAATGAAAAATTGTAGACTTATTATAAATTATTAAAATGCGATGACATAGTACTCAACTAGCAGCCCCCCCTAGCCAAATTACATATTATGTGTCGTATCTATTTTCCTTCTATTATCGTTAACGCTTTAGAGCAGGGGTTCTCGAAGTTTTTTTTATCGCGCCTAGCCTCCCTTCTGAAAGGATAGGAATTGAGATAAAAAACTTTGAGGACCCCTGCTTTATAAGTGTAGTAATTGTATAATTACAATTTTTAATTACAGTGCCAACATTCATCAGGTCTCGTTGCGGTAATTTGGTTATACAAATAGGTAAGCACAAGTTCCGAAGGAGGGCCGATTGCAAAGGGGCCAGGGCGCGGTGGATGTGCAACAAAGCCGGGTGCAGGTCTAAAATACGGACCATTGATGAAACCATCGTCTCATACGATGACACACATAATCATGACTGATACGAAATATAACATTATTACTTGTATTGTTGTTATTATACTCGTATTATGACATTTTTCGGCGAATGTCGACTAAATGTTTAAAAAAAATATTTTCAAAATTATTTATTTCACGTAGACCAACCCGTGGCTCTTATGACACGTCATGACTCTACCATTTATCTAAAGTATGTAAAGTTAAGTACATAGTTATAGTAAAGTATTTACGTATGTAAAGTATTTATAAAATTATAAGATAATGCAGAGTGGTGACACGGTCTACGTCTACGAGTATAATATAATTGTTTAGGTACTTACCGCTGCACTCAGAGTCATTATTCTTTACTTAAAGATCTCTTAAGTATATATTTTAAAAAGATAGTTGACAGAGTCCTCTAAACGCCTGCTAGTACTTACATAAGATGATAGCTCATTAAGGGTTTGATGATAATTAATTAATAATGAACCCTTGCGAGATCAAATCCGAAATGAGGATATCCTTAGGAGTACTCAAATTACCGACATAGCTCAGTGAGTCGAGAAGCTGAAGTGGAAATGGCCGGTGCATATACTACGAGTATAAGCCCCGGCAATTTCCGTCCGAAGTTCGATGAACTGACAATCGTTGGGGGGTTTTTGTTCCTCCCCTTTTCCTCCAATATGGTGATCAGAGACTGATCCAAGGTGCTGGAATGGCGTCCAAGCATCGTAAAGCGCAGTGTTGGAAGACTCCCCCACTAGGTGGACCGACGCCATCTGATGAGTCGCAGGGAGCCGCTAGATACAGGCGGCACAAGACCGAGATCTGTGGAAGTCCATGCAAGAGACCTTTGTCCAGAAGTGGACGTCTATCGAAGAGGAAGTTAATGAACCATTTAACATAGGTAATTTAATCAAAGTCCCTGAGTGCGCCAGTTGGACGGCTATTATAAAGACGATTTATGTTATATTATAATTGATGATAATGTCATATTATAACAAGTTTCCCAATGGGTAAAATTGCTAACAAATGGAAAAGTTTTTATGTTTGTTAATAATTGACTCAGAAAAAAATTATTGAATATTTTAATAAATTCTGTATTTTTTATTCCACTTGGGTTTATTCTAGCCCTTGCAAACTACAGACTAAAGATTGGGATCGAAATTAAAAAATTGTTGGATGATGTTCGGAATACTATTTCGAAAAAATATCATATTTAGGCAAAAAAAAGGTTTGGTAGATAAAATTGCCATTTTAATTTAAAGTTTTAAAATTCACCCAAAAACGCTCGCCAGTGTCATGACGTCGTCCGTGACGTTAGTTTGTCAAAGTTTGAAGATAGATGTGACGAATCGCTCTGATTGGTGTACAATCCAATATGGCGGATTTCTGTATTTTATAGTTTTATTTTATCAAAATAAATATCAATCTCGTCCAAAACAGAAAAATTTATACGTTTTTATAATCCATGAATCCTATTTCATTCGATAAATTCATGATTTTAATGATTTTATTTCATTGATTCTACCAAATAATTAGTTTTAATTGAAGACACGTCCGACTATTTGCCGCTTTTGTGACACATTTTGTATTGGAGAGTGGCTAGTTCTTAATCATGGCTGCTAGTTCTTAACCGAGTTCAAAAAAGGAGGAGTTTATCAATTCGCCGGAATCTTTTTTTTTAATGTATATTCACCGATTACTCGAAGACGCCTAAACCGATTTGGAAAATTCTTTTTTGTTTGAAAGGGTGTACTTTCCAGGTGGTCCCATTTAAATTGTGTCAAAATCGGTCGAGCGGTTTTTAAAATATCAACAATAAATTATATACTTTGTACTGGCGCGGGCGGATTACGATGTAACCTTAATGTTGGTAGCTAATTATTTCTGAGATAGTTCGTGATTACTTTTATTTGACGCTCGGCGAGGTGTTCCTTCATATTAATAGCAATTATTATTTATTAAATATTTTTCATTACTTTCAGTGCCTCAATTTATGTTATCTCGAAGCGGAAACCGTGTGATACAGCTAGGCAAATTCAGGTTTAGACGAGGGACTGGCAGAACCAACCACAAAGTACGATGGATTTGCAATAAAGACAGTGGTGGTTGTAAGGCAAAGATTTGGACTGTGGGCGAGGAGGTCATCCAAATGTTTAACGAACATAACCACATCTGAAATTAATTAGTCTGCAAAGCATGAATTCATCATTAAATTGTTTTATCGCTTTAAATATAGATGTTTTGCACTTCCACAATATCACTGCAATATTCTTGAAAAAAAAAATTGGTTGTCTGTAAAGTCTGTTTACGGACGATAGTTTTACGTGATAACGTCATAAAGAAACAAGTCACAAGCCAACGCTTGGGCCGATCGTGCCTCTATTTCGCTTGTTGCGCGCTCTCGCTTGCACGCTCGGGCTCAGGCGGAACGTGACACTTTTTCGTGCGTGCTGCCGGTGTTCATCGATTTATAAGACGTTATCACGTCAAAAAAAGAATATAAATTATCTTTTTACACTCTAATAAACAATGCAAATAAAAATTTAATATTTTTATACAGAAATACATACCCTAGAAGCCCTAATCATATCTGAATATTTTGGAATTCCAATAATATTATATTCATACGTGTCGAATTGATAACCTCCTTTTTTTGAAGTCGGTTAGTAAATATTATTTGAGTTATATTATAATATCTTCTTTAGCAACCGGATACAGGCAGCGCAAGACCGAGACCTGGGGAAATCCATGGAAGAGACCTTTGTTCAACAATAAACGTCTATCGGTTGATAAAGATGAAGATACCTACTGATTTGAAATAATACCCCACATTCATCATTGCCGTGTGGTGACCGCAGATCAGAATACAGTTGTCACCACCCCTCCTCTTCCCGCGGGTGTCGTACGAGGCGACTAAGGGAATATAACGGAGAACGGGCAGCAGCGTCCTCTGTGCTACTACTACCATCTACTGCGATCACCAACCCGTCTGCCCCGCGTGGTGATTATGGGCAAACCCTCCCCTTGGGAGAGGCCTTTAGTCCAGCAGTGGACTGTTATAGGCTATTGATGATTCATCTTTTAAAGATTTTAAAAAAATTTAAGATATACTTCTCGAATATTTATATTTTCAGAAGCAGTATTTGGTACGACTCCGTACGGCCAACCCGTTATCTTGATAGGCAAACGTCGCTTCAACAAGAAGTACTCAAACGTGAAGGGTCTAAGGACTAGATGGGTGTGTGTACGGGCGCATAAGGGTTGCAAGGCCAAAGTCATTACCGTAGCTCGTAGCATAGTAGCTTATCATAATATACATACCTGTGATACTAATTAAAAGTAACTTTTAGGTTTTACTCTAGTACTATATGAAAAGAAACATTTATCTACTTCTTCGAATAGATATATTGTTTTCATTTTGCAACACTTTCCGATTCCGATTGCAATAAAACTTATATATATATTATGTGGGATGACTATTTGAAACATTCACTCCAATTATTTTTAGGCACTTTTTCTAACAAAATCAAACACGACCGTCGTTCATCTTTTAATTTTTTTTCCCCGTTCATCTTTTAATTCATTTTTTGACAACTAACTACTGACAACTTCATCATATCATAGACAAAACAATTCTCCATTACACGTGGAACCAGTAATTACGACTAAGCCTTAACACAGTGGCGTGCAGCCCATACAGGCAAAAAAGCACTGCCTTTAATCCTGATGACTGAGGGCTAATTGAATATAATTATTATAATTCATACTAGGTAGGCAAACATCTCCCTTCAAATAACTACATACATAAGGTAGTTCCCGCACGGCGTAGCTCGCGACAGTCTGTAATCGATGAACGCCATCTATCGCTACTAGTCGCGCGACACGCAAAAAGCATAATTTAATATGCCTCTCACACGCACACATCCACAACTCACGCATAGCATCATTACACAACTCAACACAACTAAATGTTTAGATGTGTTTGTGTTTCATTCATAGTTTGTAGTAGAGCAAGATCCCAGTGCCGCCAGACCTAAGTTATTTTCTCAGCAATTATTTGTGTACGATAGAGTACTGTTCGAATGTCCTTTCAGTATATGCGTACTAGCTAGATTGTGCCGACGGCCAATTTCCAGATACCAGGTGCTATAGGTAGGTAAAAACTAGAATAACTTATCTTAAATTCTCAGGGCTGATTTTCATATATGTTTTAAAGAATATTGTAAAAATTAATAAATTAATACTGCCAGACGCTTACCGCCGGCGGTTACTTTAGCCAGACGCTTTGAAGCTCCCAAAAATATATATAATTTAAGTTAACTTATATTCTCAGTTCTGATTTTTATATATGATACTCAGGGAACTATTGCGATATTATCTGTAAGCTGCCAGACCTATTGGAAGGGTCAAACATCCCCCCAGACACACATTATGCGTCCCCATATGTATGAGCGCTAGAACATGATTCACTTGTTTAAGTGTGTGAGAGATAATATCATCATACTATAATATTATAAATGCGAAAGTGTGTTTGTTGGTTTGTCCTTCAATCACTCTGCAACAGAGCTACGGATCGACGTGATTTTTTGCCTGGGTATAGCTTGCAGAAGATATTGCAATAGTTCTCTCTCTCTAGATCCTAAGCTATACCCAGGCAAAAAATCACGTCGATCCATAGCTTTGTTGCAGAGTGATTGAAGGACAAACCAACAAACACACTTTCGCATTTATAATATTATTATAGTATGATGATATTATCTCTCACACACTTAAACAAGTGAATCATGTTCTAGCGCTCATACATATGGGGACGCATAATGTGTGTCTGGGGGGATGTTTGACCCTTCCAATAGGTCTGGCAGCTTACAGATAATATCGCAATAGTTCCCTGAGTATCATGTATAAAAATCAGAACTGAGAATATAAGTTAACTTAAATTATATATTTTTTTGGGAGCTTCAAAGCGTCTGGCTAAAGTAACCGCCGGCGGTAAGCGTCTGGCAGTATTAATTTATTAATTTTTACAATATTCTTTAAAACATATATGAAAATTAGCCCTGAGAATTTAAGATAAGTTATTCTAGTTTTTACCTACCTTTAGCACCTGGTATCTGGAAATTGGCCGTCGGCACAATCTAGCTAGTACGCATATACTGAAAGGACATTCGAACAGTACTCTATCGTACACAAATAATTGCTGAGAAAATAACTTAGGTCTGGCGGCACTGGGATCTTGGACCATAGTCGAAATTGTCAATGATTACGCCCAAAAAAAGCAGTGCCTCTCGGCTTGTGATTGGCTGATTGATCTATCGCAACAAGGGCGAAATTAGCTTGAAGCTTAGCGTCGGCCATCTAGATTGTATTTTCAAAACCACGCGTGTTCGAAAGTTAAAACAAACGAATGTTTTTATTTTACATAATTCAAATAAGTAGCTTGATTTAATTAAACTTATTTTAATTTATTTTAAATTCAGATTTATTCCGTAAATCTAAATACGGTTTTAGATCTTAAAAAATATTGAGATCGAAAAAAGCACGTAATTTTGTAGTAATTGAAATAAATAAACCAAGTTTGGTCCGATTAGAAAATAAAACATCTTATAGCCCCAAGTTATACATTAGAAATGAGGATAGTGTTTGTTTATTGAAATTCCTAGTAAGCAAATTAAAGATTTTCTTTGTACTTAAAATTATTTAAAAGTAATTTTTAACTCGAGCCTTTAATTGATTATAATATTATCTTATCTGCGCAAACGCCATGTTTGCATGTAGGTAAAACCTACCTACTGTTTCTTAGTATGAGTTCTGAGTGTGAGTATTTTGGTTTAATTTGTGAATTTTATAGTTTTTGCGGTAATAAGTAATTGAAGTAAATAAAAACCGATCGGATTTGTGATTTTCTACAAAGTTTGTGTGAGGGCTAATTTATAGAATATACCCGCCTAATTATTATCTACTTGGAAAATGGAAGATACCTAATATTTTGTGTGAAATTTTGCTATTACAGAATGTACTTAGACAAAACTTTATTTCCTTTTTCTATCATGTAAAGTTAGCACTAGGTGCCTAATGCCTACCCTAAGCCAAAACCTTGTGCACGCCACTGCCTTAACATCATCATGGAATTAGGGATGTAAAACAAACTTTACTACCATTACTATTAAATTATTCCACATATATTTTTTATTATTAGTAATTTCTTATTAGTAAAATTCAGAACTTAACTCGGAATTAAACTTCATTAAAAATATTACCTATTTAAGTTTCTTTATTGAATAAATAAAAAATATGTTTTATTCTTTAACGACTTTTTATTTCACCATCGAAAAGTGATGCTTCTTTCCGCTGTAGGAATGGCTTTTTTTAATACTGAGCAACCGAGCAGGCTGTAAAAACTTAACATCAATTAAGTTATTACCGCCGACTATGACTGATATTCGAAGTACCAATGCGTTGCCCGCTTTTATGGAATTTCTTGGTCTCTCTCGCCACTTAAGAGGAGTGTCTAGTGACGAAACGCGACGCGAGTAGGTATTTTCCAAAATGCTATCTGTTTCACAACGCTTCGCTGCCCGACCCGCATCGTGCGATAGAGAGAGTTGCAAGTCCAGGAGTTATTTGCCTAAATTTTATTCTTGAAAATATTGTTTCGGGTCATAACGTTTTTACCCTCCTAAACGTTTACAAAATTAGACAATTTTGGTCTCATTAGATTCAGTACACCTTAATCTAGGCTCGTACGTTTCATTTTTTTAGTATTTCAGTTTAGTTAAATTAAAAAAAATAAAATTAGTCGAGGTAGTTTTTTAGTCAAAAATATGGATATTTAGTCACTAATAACTTTTAACATAAGCAATATTTCTTTAAAATTAAAACGTACGGGCATAGTTTTTCATTGTATCTGCAACATTTCAAAAAATTATGAACATTGGACAACATTTACGGGTAGCAAAACGTTATCGCTTTTTGAAGCTTTTTGTATGAAAATTTTCAACTAGACAATCCTCTTAACCCCATGTTGTAATCATGTGGAACACCGAAGTATAAAGAAAATAATAATACTGTTGTTTTTTAATGACATCAATTTTAGCAAACCACGGGCTTTAGTTTATCGTATTATTTTATTATTACGGGAATATATATAAAAAACATTAGGTTCGCGGGATTAAAATATATTTATACTTTGGGTCGCCAGCCAAAAAGATTAAGGGTACGTTTATGCACACGCGGCGCGTTGCGCGTCGCATGGTGCGTCGCGTCGCGCGGTTAATTCAAATATATGGCCAAGTATGAGAGTGTTCATGCAGAAGCGTTTGCGTTGAACGCAGCGGCGCACGCGGCGGGCAACGTGACGAGCGCCGCATAACGCGCCGCACAACGCGCCGCGTGTGCATAAACGTACCCTAAGAACCGTTGTCCGTTAGAGAGATCAATTGTTTTGATAGCATTTTTCTGCTCCACCCTTAGGTCTCAGTTACACGGTCTCGAGATTCGGAAAACCTGTGTTAGTTGTTGGTGGATATCGTTACAACCAGAAGTTTAGCGGTAAAAGCGGATTTAAAAAGACGTGGGTTTGTGTTAAGGAACGCTCCGCGTCGCGTCGTGTCGCGCTAAGCTAGTGACCGTGGAAGGGGATATAGTTTCATGCGATGAGCACCACAATCATTGAGTTGAATTTAATAATAATAATTATTATTATTATTGAATACATTTTAGTTTTTTTTTAGAATTTAAACGCCGCCGTTGCCTAGTAAATATAATCCACATTCCGATTAAGGTGACGCATTGATAAACTATTGTTTCAAAAAATCGAGTACCGCTCTCTCTCTCGCACTCCCCGCTCACCCTGACTTGTTGTACGCGTCGCACTCGACCGGACCGTGCCAGCGGGTGACTTTGACTGGATTTTTATGTAATTACTCATAACATAAGCATAAAATAAAATAACTTCTCGATCTATGAAATAGAATAGCGGTCCGGCTATTTTATTCGTAAAAAATAATAGGATGTTGTCGCTGATAATTCCAAGCATTTGAACTTTTTTGGTGTGAAGTTGGTACTTTTTTAAAAAAATAAATCAGACTATTTTTAAAAATTGTGTCCGGTTTAAGAAATTATAGGTTTCCCCCTTTTTTACGATATTTTTAAAATTCTAATTATATCATTCGTTGCACTCACACTACGCATTCAAAAGTACTCGTTTTCGTGTTTTTGGTCCAAGGCGTCCTCTTAAGACTGAGTTTCCACGGCGCAGTTCGGCGCCCGCGCCCGCAGCGGTTGCGAGCCCGCGGCCTCCGTAGAATGCAGATTTGTATGGAAAATGAAGTTTCAATTTCCACGGCGCGGTTTGCGCCCGCGGCGGGCGCAATACTAGAGGTACCGCAACCGCTGCGGGCGCAGTACTAGCGTTACGAAAAGTGTGATCGGGCGAGGCGAACAGAAATTGAGAGGGAGATATAAGTTAGTGAAGATAGAAAGAGAGAGTTACGTTTTGTATATTACTGTAGGGGCAAGGTAGAGAGGTGCGACTACACATTTTCTTTCTCTCTTTCTCTCATAGCCAGTTGCGTTTCGTAAGTTTTACTTCAGTCATGTGTTCTAAAGCACACTCGTTTTTTCTTCTATTAAATAAATGGAGATTAACTACGATAACATGGCACGCCCCTCCAAAAAATATTTTTATTTAATTTTTATTATTTGTTAGAAATAGAAATACATAATATGTGAAAATTTCATCTGTCTATCTATTACGGTTTACGAGATACAGCCCGCTGACAGACGGACGGATGGACAGCGTAGGCTTAGTAATAGGGTCCCGTTGGTATCTACCCTTTGGGTACGGAACCCTAATAAAGCGCCACAAAGACTCACAACGTATGTGTGCTTTTTGAGAGGGCCGTCAAACAAAAATAAATCCAAGGATTTGTTGCTCGACCAGCGGCGACATTAATAGTTCATATTATTATTAATATGGAGGGGCGCGCCATATTATCGTAGTTGATCTCTACATTACTACGTTCTAAGTCATACTTTGAATATTGGAACGAAGTTCCTTTTCGGACGATTTGGCGGATGAAGGCAAGGCGAAAAAAAGTGTAAGAATTTTCCGTCGCGACATTTGTTGCCTTCGTTTATTACACACGTCCCATTATAGCGTCGGTGGCGTAGCGGTTAAACGAAGGAGTGAAACTATCGGGTCGTGGGTTCGAATCCTGACTTCAGATTATTATTATTTATTTTTAATTTATATTATTAAAAGGCATTTCGTTTCAACCGGTTTTTTTTATAGGTGATGCTAAACCCGTGTTCACGCTTTCAATGCGCGGTCAACCGGTCATAATGATGGGGCGGTACAGATTCAACAAGTGCTCCGGGATAGGGCCGCGAGCTCGCTGGGTATGCGTCAAAAGGAACTCATATAAATGCCCGGCTAAGATCCAAACTTATAACCAAGAAGTAGTCCATACGGTGGATCACAACCACTGACATTGATATCCATGACGACCGATTTTGAAAACTGTTGGATGATGTTCGGAAGTATCTTGTACAGTTTTTGCAATTCACGAAGGCGAGTGAGCTTTACTTGTGGTAAATTCGTGTACATGCACATTGCATAAGTGTGCGTGCCTGTCAAAGCCTAGGTGGGAGCGGGCAGGCGCGAGCATTGCGCTCGCTCACACTTATACAGATACGACACACACACAACCATAAGTCAGTCGCCCTCGTGAATTGCAAGAACTATATCTTATTTCAGCAAAAAAAAGGATTGGTAGATAAAATTGGCATTACAATTTTAAGTTTTAAAATTCACGCAAAAACGCTCGCCGGTGTCATGGCGTCGTTCGTGACGTCATCTCTATGTTTGGTCATAGTAGTTTGTCAAAGTTTCTAGATGTGAGTGATGTGAAGTATAGCTCTGATTGGTGTTCAATCCAATATGGCGGATTGTTGTATTTTACAGTTTTATTTTATCGAAATAAATATCAATCTCGCTCAAAATATAAAAAAATCGTTTTTTATAACCCATGAATCCTATTTCATTACATAATTTCATAATTACATTGATTCTTGGTATGATTAAAGTACAATTAGGCTCAAGTGTTAAATTTTTGTAACACTCCAACATAATACATATTATAGTCAGTATTTTACCAAAATAAAAAGTTTTTATTTATTCCACAAAGAAGAACTTTCTCCACTGCGGTGTTGTGTAGTGCACCTCTGTGTAGTGTAGAGGTTAACAACACACACACACACACACACACACACACACACACACACACACACACACAAACACACACACACACACACACACACACACACACACACACACACACAAACACACACACACACACACACACACACACACACACACACGAAAACACACACACACACACACACACACACACGAAAACACACACACACACACAGTACAGTCATAGTGGTAACATAAAATTTTATTGTTTTAACCACGTAAACCTGTAGAGTTTTGGTACTCTCGATATGAATAATGTTAAAAACAATATTTTCTATACTTTATTTTTATTGAACAGTGATTAGAGTAGTAGAATTTTAGAGGGGGGAAAAATATAATAAGTACTGTTTTTAACAGTATGGTTGGCAACTTGCGAAAAAAATTGCTCGGAGTGAAAAATTGAATGTGTATGCAGGTTTTAAATTTGCATCATTGGCAACTGTGGGAACAGGACAAGCTCATGCAGGCTTGTCAAGCTTGCAAGTATGTAGTAACCTTGAGTATAAAGAAAAAGTTTTACTACCCAGGCACGCACCTCTGACTTTTCGGAGTTATGTGCAATTTAGCAATTAAATATCACATGCTTCAACGGTGAAGGAAAACATCGCGAGGAAACCTGCACACCTGAGAGTTCTCCATTATGTTCTCAAAGGAGAGTGAAGTCTGCCAATTCACATTGGGCCAGCGTGGTGGACTACAGCCTATAACCCTTCTCATAAGGAGACCTGTGCCCAGTAGGTGAGCCGTTGATGGGTTGCTGATGATGATGACTGAACAGATGTGAAAAGTAAACTCGTATTACCATTTCAGCTATCCAATTTCTACCGTCCCGCCGCGGTAACATAGTGGCAAAGTACAAGGGGTATAGATACTACAGAACTTCACGGACGTCGACGAACAGTCATCGCATCAGATGGGCGTGCATCAAAAAACATTCAGAGAAATGCACGGCAACTCTTTATACTTACAGAAACTGTACTGTGGAGACTGATAAACCACATAATCACTAAACGCCTTACCACCCACTTACCACTTTTTTCGCGATAACTTGTGACCTGCCCCCCGATTGACTAAAAGTTGCCGATTCGTATTAATTTGATGGCATTCGCGTCAAAGTAAAATAAACCATAACAGCATTGAATTAGAGCTCAATTTCGAGTGTGCATTCGTATAAGTTTAGGTATAGTACGATACGCTCCATGACGCACAATGTTAAAATCGGTTGTACTGAAGTTGTGACTTTAAATTAATACAGTTAAGGAATATTTTACTTTGACGCTAATGCTATCAAATGAATACTATTTTGATCGGCAACTTTTAGACAATCGCACCTCTGAGCGGGGTGCGACGATGTCACAGTCACGTACTAGTGCAGTGAAAAATAAAAATACATTAGATAATGGTATTCATTCTGATGTACACAATCTGTAAATTAAACTAAATTGAAAAAAATCTCATGCTATCCCTTTCATGATGCTCCCATTGGAAAAGGCTGGCACTAGATTTAAACCTGTTCATATTTTAGTTTCGTTTAGAGACAATCTCTAAACTAAACTAAATTAACGTTAAGGCGGCGCGGCGTTTGAAGTCGGGTTATTAGAGAATTTTTAAAAAACCAACTTCAAACGCCTGCGCCACTATATGTATAATTTATTGTTCATATTTTAAAAACCACTTGACCGATTTCGATAAAATATAAATGGGACCACCTGGGAAGTTACCTATACCCTTTGAAACAAAAAAGAATTTTCCAAATCGGTTCAGGTGTCTTCGAATAATGTTGTTGTTATTTGCTTATATTATTCTACTTTATTTTTTTGAAAACAAGTTGAAATAAAAATGATTCAGATTTTTATGTTGTTTTTTTTGAATTATTTGTTCCATGAACTTATTTGGTTTCAGTTTAAAAATCAAATAAATATTATATTAAAAATCAAATAAAATAAACCATAACAGCACTGAATTAGAGCTCAATTTCGTGTATGCATTCTTATATGTTTAGGTATGTACGATACGCTCCATATTAAAATCGGTTGTACTGAATTTGTGACTTTAAAGCAATACAGTCAAGGAATGTTTTACTTTGACGCTAATGCCATCAAATGAATACGATTTTGATCGGCAACTTTTAAACAATCGGGGGCAGATGGCTAATGTAGGCTCTATGGAGATTGACCGTCACACGTTGTGACTGGTTTCGGTTCGGAGGACATTATCTTATTAGCTTTTACTCCCGCAACTTCGTCCGAATGGATTCAGATGTTGGGGTGGAATTTTAAAAAATCTGAAATTCTCACTTCTTTATTTTTAATCGAAAGCCAAAATACCAAGTTTCCTGGATATACTCGTAACTTGAAAAATGACAGGCTTTCACACCCTTCACCCTCTATGTAACCCCCTTTGGGGGTAGAATTTCAAAAAAATCATTTCTAAGTAGATGCCTCCATTGTAAAAGGAACCTAATGTCAAAATTTCATGTCTCTAGGACCAGCGGTTTAGGCTGAACGTTGATAGATCAGTCAGACAGCACAAGTTTTTTTATAACTATCCGCTTATTTGGAGGGGAGAGGAGGATATTAGTCAACTTCGACTTGACTAATATTCTTTAAAAAAAAACTCTAAAAGATTATTTTCTAATCCAGTGTTATTTTTCCCAGAAGTACAATTCCTCACGACACGTAAAGGCTGCCCTGTGATACAAATAGGTCAATACAGGTTCAACCTGACCACCAACAGTAAGGACAAGCAACGGAAGCGATGGATCTGCGTGAAAGTGCACTCCGGGTGTCGAGGCACCATCACCACCATAGATGGTGTCGTCATTGCCATGAAACCGCATAATCATTGATTTATTGTATTCCTATTAAAAATATACTGGTATTTATTTATTTGTAAATAAATAAAACTGAGCTATAGATAAGCAATGTTTTTAAATCTCGCGCCAGTGAGAAAAAAGTTCACACAAAAAAAAACAAATAATGGCAATAGTACAGATGAGACAGAAAAATTATTTCGCATCCTATTTTTTTTTTATTTCATTTTTAGGGTTCCGTATCAAAATGTAAAAATGGAATCCTTATTGTGCGACTTTCTCCGTCCGTCTGTCCGTCTGTCAAAGTCGATTATTTTAGTAATGTAATTATAATAATATAGGTATCCAACTTCGCGCGTTCGCCTTGATCCGTTGCCATGGCAACGGTAGTCGTTTCCCCGCGCATCCACCTCGTTCCCCGCTCGCCTGCCGCCGCCATCGCCAGTCCGCCGTCAGATTTAGCCTTTAGGCTTTGTTGTGCGCACCCGCAGCGCACTTACTAGTATGTCTCGGTAGAATCCCTTTCTTGTGTTCTTTTGTGACTTTTGTGTGTGTTCAATTATATGTTTAGGTAAAGTACAGTAACTATTAAAGCTATCGACATGAAATTTGGAATAATTGTACATAATAGTGGCCCAACATCATTAGAATAAAAAAACGAAAATCATTTTTAATTTAATTAAAAAATCGAGGGTTAGAAATTTCAAAGTAAGTTAACTATAGCGAGTGGAGTTTCATATGAAAGGGCGTTTACCTGTATATTCTCTAAAACAGATTTATTTTTTCCACTATTACGTCAGCGACGATTTAGATTTAGAAATGGTTTTTGTGATACAAACTTTATCATTCTTTGATTTTTGGGGACGGAATTTCCAAAAATATCTGGAATGTCTCTTGGGCACTCAAAGAATAAACATTATCTCTTCCGAATTTCTAGTCTCTAGGTCCACCGGTTTAGTCTGTGCGTTGTCTGTTAGGTAGTCAGTCACGGTGTTGTTTGGAAGGTATATAAATATTATAACTAATATTAAATTAATCTCATGAAAAAAAAGCATATTCTACAATTGAAGACTATATAAATGACAAAAAAGCGTGGATATAATTCGTTCCATATAACCTGTAAATCCTCTTTTTCCTCATTGTGGAAACACTGTATACATAGCATAATATCTATTATATTGTAAACTTGTTTTGAAAAGAGCAACTGCCGAGTTTCTTGCTGGTTCTTCTCGGCAGGAACGGCATTCCGAACCAGTGGTAGACTCATCGACGGTTCAAAAGAACTTTCAAAAAAGTTTATTTGAATAAAAAACATTTCTTTTCTATTCTATTCAAAAATATCTAGAAGATAAGATCAAGCTTACTAAGAATCATAAATTGCCATGCTTGTATACGTTTGCTACCCTGAGCGAATGAGAGCTAAAAGAAGTTACACTTTCGATTTCAGAAGTGATATTCACCACTTCACGTTTTGGGAAACCTATGATACTCCTCGGAAGGTACCGTTTCAATAAATACTGCAGGAGCAAGGGCCCAAGAGCGTCCTGGGTCTGCTCGATGTCTAGCTGCAGTTGTCGAGCGACCCTCGTAACATTCAACGACATTATTGTGAAACAGAACAACCAACATAATCACTGAATAAAACAAAATTGCTTGTCTGTAAAGTCGGTTTACGGACGACAGTTTTACGTGATAGCGTCATAAAGAAACATTGATGAAAAATTGCATACTTTTATGAATTGAATTGAATTATTTTCACTGAATTATCATTATTTTGTATAATACAAAGAAGGAGTTAATTGAAAATTACAATTATTTTCTCTAGTCACAAGCCAACGCTTGAGCCGATCGTGCCTCTCTATCGCTTGTTCCGCGCTCTCGTTTGCACGCGCATGCACAGGCGGAACGTGACACTTTTTCGTGCGTGCAGCCGGTGTTCATTGATTTATGACGTTATCACATCAAAAATAAACAATATTTATATTTAAAACAAATTTTATTTAATCTTTCAGCCCCCATTTACGGAACTATAATAAATTGTCTTCACTTACCGTTGTTTATTATTGATAACTTAATAGAAGACGATATAAAAAAGTACCTAGCAAAACTAGTTACGATCTTTAATATAAAAAATTTTGTTTGATTAGACTCAAGCAGAAATAAAAAGCTCAATATAAAGGAATATCATCGAACTACAACACTTAGAACAGAAGTTTCTAACAAAGTTCCGCTCCAAACGTAGCTTAGGCTCGAAACAACCAATCAATGTGTGAGTGCCATGTAATTTTTTTCTGGTTCTAGTATTGATACTTAATAAAGTTTTTGATGATTATTATGATGAATAATGACACCCTTTCACAGCGCAGTACGTCATTTTTTAATAATTTTCTGTGAGCTCATCATACTAACGCGACGATACTGCTTACCGCGTCGAATATTGCGCTTCTAAGTTTTATAGTTCGATGGAGAATAGATTTTGTCTTGTTCAGTTCAGTTCAAAGAATATTACTATTCATTAAAAATTACTGAAGTCTTATTGTCTGATAAGCTCATATTAACAGGCATGCCTCTAAAGCTATGACAAAAATGTTATCATTTCAGGTCCAATATTCACAACCTCTCGTCGGGGAAAACCGGTGATTTTGCTGGGGCCATACCGATATAACAAGTACTGCAGAAGCAGAGGTCCCAAGGCTTCTTGGGTCTGCTCTATGGCTAGGAGGAATTGTCGCGCTAGTCTAGTCACTATTGATGACGTCATCGTTAAACATAATAATGAACATATTCATTAACGTACTTATATGTTTATCAATTTTACAAATAACTTAATTATAATGTCCATAATCTATAATAAAAAAATTAAAAAAAAATCAACAATAAATTATATATTCTTTTTAGTGACGCGGGTGTTTGAAGTCAGTTTTTTAGTATACGTGCCGGCGAGCGTAAATAAACGACGCCTTTTAGCCTTTGAGTATTAAACCAACACCTTTTAGCACACATAGTTCGTTATATGGATACTTGTTAAGCTGGTCTCGTTGTTTGAAACTATCGGTCTAAGCGTTAACTATTAGTCTAAGGTTTCAAAATTTCAAAAAGCCATAACGTGTTAACTGAGCAAATTCGGTCTTTTGAACCCAATAGCTTCAACCATTAAACTAAGAAATAAATATTTCCTCAGGCCCAATATTCTCGACATCTCGTTATGGAAAACCGGTAATATTAATCGGGCATCACCGATTTAACAAGACCTGCAGGAGCAGAGGGTCCAGAGCATCCTGGGTTTGCACGATGACCAGGAAGAATTGTCGCGCCAAAATCGTCACCATTGATGACGTCATTGTTAAAGTTTATAACGAGCATACTCATTAAAATACGATTAAAATACACCCATAAAAGTTTTGTACTGCTAACAACTAGGTTAGTACCTAGTATAACCTCAGTTCCGGACCAGAGGAGGGTTCTACTCTTAAGGTGGAAGACATGGGTCTGCCCGCGAAATTCAAATTTAATTTGGTTTTTCGCAATTTGTAAACTATTACGACAAAGTAGGCTTATGGCCGTCTAATTGCGCCAGTGGAATTATCATCTTCACAGGTTTACATAAAAATCTTTAATTGAAAGTGACCAGTTTAAGAAATTAATCAAAATACTGAGTTGGACGTGAGTTACTCACAAATTAGTCGATATTTTGATTAATTTCTTAAACTGGCCACTTTCAAGTAAAGATTTTTATGTAAACCTGTGAAGATGATAATTCTACTGGCGCAATTAGAAGGCCATAAGCCTACTTTGTCGTATTAGTTTACAAATTGCGAAAAACCAAATTAAATTTGAATTTCGCGGGCAGACCCGTGTCTTCCACCTTAAGAGTGTGTTGTGTGCCATAACGCCGCTACGATATGGATTTCGTGCCCCACTTCGAGCGGGATGGCTTATTATTGTTTTCTCGTGAGTGAGAAATACAGAGCGATAGATGCGCAACGTAGTTTTGACGACGTAAGCGCCAAAACTGCTTATTACCGAATTACAAATTAAATAACTATTCGAAAAATTAAAACATGTAATTGCAAAATACTTCTAGGTTTCTTGACCCAAAAAAACTAGTTTGCTTCTCCTGAGATAAATAGCAAAATGTGTGCAAAACATGTATTTAAAAAAAAAAATACTATCTAGAAATTTTTTACCAATCGTGTTTTTAAAACACGTAATCCAAGATGAAAGTTCTACAAATTTATCACCCAAATATTAAGGTGGTAACTTTAACAAATTCTGAGATGAATAACGATGATAAAATACCAAATTGCTTAATATACGCTTTTAATCTATCATTTTTAGGTCCTGTGTTCGTGACATCTCGATATGGAAAACCGATCATACTACTGGGGCCGTACAAATATCACAAGTACTGTAAGAGCAAGTGGCCCAAGGCAAAGTGGATCTGCTCTAGGATGTCTACATTCAAGTGCCGCGCCAGTCTCTTCACTGTTGATAATATTATTGTATCGATGAAAAATGAACACAATCATTAGAACAAATGAGTACACGATCGAGTTCCTTATGTCAGATATAATGTATTGGGGGTAGGTATAACGTTAATACACCAAGTGTATAAACACAAGGGTAAACACAAATCAGAGATGCGCATAATTAATACAAGACACCACTGGATCGGGGACCAGTTGGACACCTACCGTCGACAGAGCAACACGTCAGTGTGGGATTGTGTGTTATCTACATATAGTAGAAATACGAGTATACGGCAGTATATTACATCGGAGATTAAGATAAATAAATTGCTAACTCTTTGTGTAAATAAAATTACGCTGAACATTGTCAGTCTATCCCACGAAACGAGCTCCCAAAGGAGATTGCCCTTTTGCGTTTATCAGTTAATGTGCGTGTTCTTCATTAGCCAAATCATACGTTAAGATCGGCTTATTTGCCGGATTTTTCTCAGTACGTTAAAAGCTTTCGCATGTTAATAAAAAAAACATTTAAAATGTCTGATATTGTGAACTAAGGGAGTGGAACACGTAAAAGACACCATTTTCGATAACAGAAAAATTTATAATTAGTATAAAATAAAAAAAAATATGAGTTGTCTTGGAACACTCAGTTGGAACGAAGTGTTTTTTAATAATAAATTAATAATAAAAATTAATAATTTGAATTTATGATACGAACCGTTATCCGCTACGCCACCAAAGCTATAATAGAACGTGTGTAATAAACGAAGGCAGCAAGTGTCGTGACGGAAAATTGTTATAATTTTTTTCACCTAGCCTCCATCCGCCAAACCGTCCGCAAAGGAACTTCGTTCCAAAATGATGTTCTACGAAAAGTTGTTTAAAAATATATATAGCTATAATATATAGTAGTTGGCCGCCAGCATGTAAACCTTCCCTTTAAAGTGGAAGACACAGTTCTGCCCGCGAAATTAAAATTTAATTTGGTTTTTCGCAATTTGTAAACTAATACGACAAAGTAGGCTTATGGCACTCTAATTGCGACAATGGCAGTATCATCTTCATAGGTTTATATAAAAATCTTTACTTGAAAGTGTCCATTTTAAGAAATTAATCAAAATATCGACTAATTTGTGAGTAACTCACGTCCAACTCAGTATTTTGATTAATTTCTTAAACTGGTCACTTTCAAGTAAGATTTTTATGTAAACCTGTGAAGATGATAATTGTACTGGCGCAATTAGAATGCCATTAGCCAAGTTTATCGTATTAGCTAACAAATTGCGAAAAACCAAATTAAATTTGAATTTCGCGGGCAGACTCGTATAATTTCATCCTTAAAGCGGACCGTCATCGTTTATCTCTAGCTGCGCATTAACCAATGAGGTGCGAGTATTTTGTTTTCAAAGAGACTTGTTAAATGGACTATAGATTAGATTAGACGAAGTTCCTAGGAGTTTTTGATCTTTTAAAAAAATGTTGATTTTTTTATAATATTTTTTCTTTACCCAGAAGCAATATTTTCCATGTCCCGCTACGGAAAACCTGTACTACTGCTGGGATCTTACCGCTATAATAAATATTGGAAGTGTAAAGGCATTAGAGCCTTGTGGTATTGTACGAAAAGAACATCGCAAGGCTGTCGAGCATCCGTTATCACTGTCGAAGATTTCATAGTCAAACACAACAATGAGCATTCGCATCCTGACTAATAACTTCATATTTTAAATGCGAAAGTGTGTGTGTTTGTTTGTGTGCAGTTGATGAATCGCCGAAAAAGAAAGGATTCCTGCGGGGATTGTTAAAAACCTAATTCCACGCGAACGATTGCGCGAGCAAAAGCTGGTTGAGAAATAATTGACTATTTGATTTGATGTAAGAAAAGTTAATAATGTTTATTTTAATAATATTAAATGATATTTAGTAAAAAATAAGAAATAAATTTGTTAAAAAAATCTAATTTACATTAAGTATTGTAAGTTTTTAAAATAGTCGCTTAAAATTTTCTAACACTAAATTTTTAAATGGGTATGCGAATAGCGCTTTAACTAGTAGGCACCCCAAGTTTATCTGCATACAGCTTAGACCATTCAACTAGAATAGTCTAAGGCAAGTAGGCTTCGACAAATTAATCTCGTAATGTAGATACTGCAGGTACGCCAATATTTAGTAGAGATACCGCGTATTCACGATTCTTTTCACCAAAACAAAAACCACAAATTAAACAGCTAGCGTCGTCTGCAATAACGAAGAAGGGCTCTTAATTATACCACTACTCTATAATACTCTATAATGCATATTGAAATGATATTATGAAAATTATCGTGCAGCTGTAAGCAAAGCCAAGCTTCCGATAATATTGATTATATTATCATTACTACATAATAATAATACCTTAAGAAAGCAGACTCATTTTAAATATGTATAGATTCTCAATAAATATACCTTACATCAGAAATTAAATACACGCGATTAGAATACACCCTTATATTTTATTTTAATAGTTTTATTTTTCTAGGAGCTGTGTTTTCGAAATCTCGGTACGGGAAACCAGTGATGATACTAGGACCGTACAGATTCAACAGGCACGAGTCCAGCAGGGAACCCAAAGTTCTGTGGAGATGCTCCAAACGGTCCAGCACTGGTTGCCGAGTGACTGTAGTTACTTTTGACAATGTAGTTGTAAAGCAAAACCATTACCATACACATTGCTAAGAATAATTTCTGGAAGCGCTTCAGGCTAACTTTGCACCGGCTGGTGAATGTTGTTACCTTTCTCAGTGTCGTCACAAAGCAAAACTGTTACCATGCCCATTAGTAAGGACGTTCTCTAGAAGTGCTCTTAAATAGTCCATTTGCTGATAGATTAGATGCACCGGTTGACGAGAGACTGTTGTTATTGCTGAGTGTTGATGTAAAGCATAACTATTATACCGTACCCATAACTAGAAAAGTATTCTGGTATTCTCAGTGTCGTCACAAAGCAAAACTGTTACCATGCCCGTTACTAGGAATGGTCTCTAGAAGTGCTCCAAATGTACTTGCACCGGTCGTCGGATGACTGTTGTTACTTTCAATAATGTAGTTACATATTTATATTATAAAGAAAAAATGTCACCAGGCTCATTAATAAAAATACTTTCTGGAAATGTTTGAAACAATCTTTCGCTGACAGCCAGATGACGGTAGTTATTTTTAAAATATCGTTCTAAAATAACCCTTTTCCAAATGAACAAATTCATTGAATAATTTCTGGCAGCGTTCCAAACTAGTACCGGCTGTCCGATGCTTTTTATTTATTTATATTATATTTTATTTATTATTAGTACAAAATTTAAACAAAAAATTTTAGGTCTAGGTAGATAGTAAAACCACAGAGCCATAAATCCACTGAGGTTCCCACTGTATTTTGTAACTTTTGTTGACATCTCCCATAGCTGAGAGTATTTTCTGAAAACGCTTCAAGAACTTGTTCAAAGCAAAACTATATTACCTACCATGCTCTTTACTAACGATATTCGGTGGAGGCTTTGAGTATTAAAGTGTTGGTTTAATACTCAAAGGGTGGAGGTGTTCAAATCGCAGTAAGATAGATACCAGTTTAGCTGCTGAACATTTTACTCAAATGTAGAGGTATTAAATTATTGTTTCCTAGAATAAATTTTTCATTTTATATTTTCTGTGCGGATTTCGCCAACGTCGAATGACGTTTAGCCGAGGAATAAATTGGGTGGTCTGATAGTTTTTGTATTGAAATCTGCCAAAATATCAAAACGTTCGTTAGGATAAGACTTATTTTACGTTGGTGAAATCGGCCCTAAATGGGTTTTTTTCGACTGCGACAATGAAGACGAAATTATATTTTTATCTTAAAGTATCTTAAAATGAACCTTTATCCTTAATTAGTTTTTGTAGAAAATTGTTTACATTTTATTTACGAGTATTAAAGCAAAACTCCAGGGGCTGTGAGAAGGGAATATTAAAGGATAAAAAAAAATTAAATGATAAATCCAAAGTTAGTAGTGCAGATTTAATTCTTCAGGGAGGCTTAAAAGTTGTTCAACGTCCTAATTGCTGGATAAATACCAGGTTGATGTATTATCATATTTTGCTGCAGCGACTAATCAAAATAATTAATTGACACTTTATAGAAACTCATACCACACGTTTTGTGGAAATGTCATATTCTATTCTAACAAAGATGCACGGGTTAAATCAGCTTGGCATCCAGCTGCCCACAAGATAGTATAAAAAACTTATTGCAATGTAATAGCTTCATAATAATATTGTTAAGTGATTATTTTGAAAAGAGCAACTGCTGAGTTTCTTGCCGGCTCTTCTCAGCAGAATCCGTTTTCCGAACCGGTGATAGAATCTTGACGTGTCATAAGAGCCACAAGTTGGCCTACATGAAATAAATAATTTTGAATTGAATTTTTTTTGAACATATAGCGGTACGGTAGGTATATGGTTTGTAAGATTAACATGACTTTGATTGATTAATATTCAAATAAGAATATAAAACTTCGTTTGTATGAATTAATTGTTGTTAAATTAATAGCGACTCTTCTACCATACAATGAAGTGCAAATCAGGTTGCACACCGCTAAATTACCTGTAGTAATATTGGTCATACTCACCTAGAAGTTGCTTCTCTTTCTATCGCGTAACTCTTATCCCTTCGGACTACGTTAGCCCATTGAGTTGACCCGTCGACGCCGTGTAGATAATTGCAGCTTTATACCTAAAATCAAACCTTACCTTATCAAACCTTTATACCTAAAAACAAGGGGGGTAAGGGGGAGAACGACAACAACATCTAGTCGGCCCCAAATGTCAACCTCACCTGCACGTGGTGCCCCCTGCTGGACAACGGACGAGGCTCTGGCGACCGACCTGTGGCGGGATAACCTAACAGAAGAGGCTTCAGCAGCCTGGGGATTCAAATAACCCTCAAAAGGACTGGTGCAGAAGGCAACGGGAAACCACTGCGACTAATCTTCCCAAGAAAGTCATCATGGAAACTGTGCAATCAAAAAGATCACGAACGCCATGCAATCCGCCTAGCAACCGGCGCCGCTCTGCTTCCGGGGCAGGCGGTGGGAAATATGCTACCGGCCTCGAGGCAGTAGGAGACCAGGCTCCTCATGGAAAAACAGCTACTGGAATATCTGTTAAGCTGCGACGAATTCAAACGATAGGAACATGGAACGTTCGCGGCTTACTTAGCCCCGGGAAGCTTAACATCTTGGAAACGGAGATCAGCAGGTGCGGTCTGAATATCTGTGGACTTAGTGAAACCCATTGGAAAGGTAACGGATATTTTCTCACTAAATCCCATGCCGTATACTTTTCTGGAAATGACAGCAGTAGCCAGAACGGTGTTGCTCTCTTAATACCCGCACACCAGAGAAACTGTGTGATCGGTTTTGAAGCAGTAAATGATAGGATTATTAGCGTCAAACTAAAAGCTTCGCCAGTTAATCTGACCATCGTGCAAGTATATGCCCCCACCAGCGCTGCTAGTGACGATATTATAGAGAAGTTCTATTCAGAACTAGAGACCACCATTACAAAAGTCCCTAATAGAGAAACTCTGGTAGTGCTAGGCGACTTTAACGCAAAAATCGGAGTTAACTCTCACCAGCTTAGCCATTGTGTGGGCAGATTTGGTCTTGGAACACGGAACGAAAGAGGCGAACGTCTTATGCAGTTTGCGACTGAAAATGACCTGGTGATAGTAAATAGCCTTTTTCAGCACCATCCACGTAGGCTATACACCTGGACATCACCAGACGGTAAATATCGCAATCAAATAGACTACATCTTGGTTCGATCGCGATGGAGAACATCTATCAGGAATGCTCATACTCTACCTGATGCAGACTGTGGATCTGACCATCAACTATTGATCTCAAAGTTTAAGCTAAAACTAAGAGCAGCTCGAAGTCTCGTAAAGCAGAGTAGAATCGAAGTAAAGGATAGCTCAAAGTTTTACGCTGCAGCAAAACGGATCTGGGTGGAATGGGATAACGCAAACTTTGCCGAGGAGACGCCTGACGTACTTTGGGAGCGTACCAAGAGGCTGGTTACAGAGTCCATTGCAGCCTCTGGATTACCGAGTGTGACACACAAGCGGCAACATTGGATGACAGATAGCACCCTAGAATTAGTCGAACTTCACTTCCAAGACCTGGGCCATTGAAAACAGTGATGGTGTAGTAGTTACTGAGCTAGATCGCATAACTGAGGTATGGAAAAGTTACTGCCAGTCCCTGTTTCTGGACAATCAGTCGCAAAACTTTCTCAATACAGAGCCCGGAATTGAAAACCTAGAGCCGGACATACTTAAATCTGAAGTCAGAGCCGCCATAATGCATCTCAAAAATGGAAAGGCTACCGGAAGAGATGCTATCCCGATTGAGACAATCAGAGCTTTAGATGATATAGGTGTCAATATCTTTCACACCATCTGCAACAAGATATGGCAGTCGGGAACATGGCCAACAGAATGGACTCATACGGTTTTCGTTCCATTACATAAGAAGGGTTCAACCAAGAAGTGTAGCAACTACCGTCTTATTGCACTGATATCTCACGCAAGCAAAATCATGTTACACATTCTAAACGAACGACTGAAGACCTTCCTGTCCAAGGAGATAGCACTAGAACAGGCCGGTTTTGTTAAAGGAAGGGGTACACTTGAGCAGATCTTAATTGTTCGCCAGATTATCGAGAAGGCACGAGAGTTCAACAAGCCCACTTACATTTGCTTCGTTGATTTCTCGAAGGCGTTTGACTCTGTAAAATGGCCTAAGCTATGGAATGTTTTGCTAGACATGGGTACACCAAAACACTTAGTTCATCTTCTCAGACGCCTTTATGAAGATGGAACTGCATCTGTGCGGACGGATGATGTTTTGTCAAAAAACTTCCATCCCAGCGCAGGCGTTCGCCAAGGATGCATAATATCACCGCTTCTGTTCAATGCTTATACAGAACTCATAATGCGTATTACTCTCGAGGACTGGACAGACGGTGTTACTATTGGTGGCTACAAAATATCAAACTTGCGCTACGCCGACGATACTACTTTGTTTGCGACCAGTGTTCGCCATATGGAGGAACTGCTTCTCAAAATGGAGCGCGTGAGTCTAGAGTTTGGATTAAAGATTAATCGCAGTAAAACCAAGATGATGATTGTAGATCGAGCCAACAATAACTCGCCCGAGGTCACGCAGATTGCGAACTGCGATGTCGTGCAATCTTATATATATCTTGGTGCTTTAATCTCAAACAATGGAGGGTGCGTAGAGGAAGTAAAGCGCCGTATGGCGATAGCAAGAACTGCGATGGACAAACTTAAAAAGATATGGAAGAACAGAAACTTAACAAAAGCTACGAAGATCCGGCTCGTCCAAACGCTTGTTTTTCCCATATTTTTGTATGCTGCGGAGACGTGGACTTTGCGACAAGTCGAGAAAAAGAAAATTGATGCTCTGGAGATGTGGTGCTGGAGACGAATGCTGGGAGTGTCGTGGACCGAGTTTCGCACCAACGTCTCCATTCTCCAAGAACTCGGCATAAAACAACGCCTTTCGGCCACAGTACAGAGTCGCATACTTAAGTTCTTCGGACACGTCTCCCGGCGTAGGGGTGAGTCCATCGAGCGCCTTGTCGTGCAGGGAAAAGTGGAGGGCACCAGAGGGCGAGGAAGGTCGCCCATGCGATGGACCGACCAAATTAAGTCTGCTGTGGGCGGTCCATTGCACGAGTGTACCAGGCTGTCGGCCAGCAGGGAGAAGTGGCGAATGCTCGTGAGGCGAATCACATCTGCCGCTAAAGAGGTTACTTCGTGATGACCACGACCGCTCTGCCAAGAGTGTCACGACGAAGAAGAAGATACCTAAAATGCGGAGTGCGCCTAGCCTGGAATTATACATATTTTTAACCCTAATCTTATGTAGTGGGTTGTATTATTTCCTTGTATGTTTTCAGTGCCATATTACACCAAAACTCGCAACGGGAAACCGGTTTTGATATTGGGGAGAAATCGGTTCAATGTAAGAGAAACGAGCAAATACAATGACGGAACGAAGAAGCAGTGGAGATGTACCAAGCGAACTTATATGGGGTGTAAAGCGACTGCTGACACCATCCATGGTGTTGTTGTAAGGCAGACCCATTCTCATAACCATTAGGTCCATACTTACTTACCTCTCTTTCTGCCACTGTTTATGCGTATACGTTGAGTACAGTAATTAAATAATCGTTATTTTGTTTTCTTTTATCTTTATAAACTTTTTTATGACAACACAATTTATAGATACAATTTTCTTTTTATAACATTCAATTATTTTATATTTTTGTTAACGCTACGTTTACTGTAGATTTACCATATTACTTACCAACCTGACTTTCATAAGCGCTTCAATAAGCTCTTTAACGATTATCGATATCAAAGGCTTTAACGATTTACTTTATCGATTCGGAGCTTTAAAACATTTATGTACTATGTCATCATCATCTCCCTCTCCTTGTCCCACGCTATGTGGGGTCGGGACAACATGGCTTGTAAGCTTCTTGTACAATGCAAGTGGTTCGGCATGACATTTTACGACCGGCCGCCTGCCGTCAACCCTCCTTGGGAATGCTTTTGTTGGTGGAAAGGATAGGATAGAACCGCCACCTTTCGGTTCATTAGGGTAGTACTCTAGACTGTATGCGGGCACTATGTATGTAGCGTCCACGCATTGGAGAGCTTCCAGTTCTTTTTTATTCGTGGATAGTAATGTGGTATCCCCTGAAGACAGAATAACTTCAGTATCCTCTTCATAATCAGGTGCTGGGTTCAAAACTGTGCTCACTTGACATATAAAGGTGCTGAAAATTTTCTTCATAACACTAGCAGCTGTTTCCGAACTGTGCAACTTCAGCGTTTTTCCAATGACATTATAAGGAGAGCTGAAAACCTGACTAGCCTCACTCTTACAGCAGCGACACTTATTGCATCAATATCCTTCTTCACCATTGTATAAACTTCTGCTGACTTTGTTTAAGCGGAATGGGCAACTGACTCCATCAATGAGTTCGCACTTCTCCGCCATCGTGGCAAGTTTTTATTATGCGTCTGGATAAAAACAATATAATATTATGAATTTCTGCACAAAGATGCTGTTTAAATACTTTGTTAATTACGAGAAATTTAGAATAGAAAATAAAATACTAAAAATTTACATGTTATGATTTGATTGTTTTTCATTTATGTACTATGTATTACATATAATATGTTTTGTTATAATTCATTAGCATATCGAGTGCGGTGTTTTCATTTTGTCATTGTACATGTTTTATTTTATTTCCAGGAGCGACGTTCGCGTTGTCACGTTGCGGCAGGCCTGTGTTAGTCATGGGGCCGTACAGATTCAATAAGTACTGGAAGAGCAAGGGCCCGAAGGCTCTATGGGTGTGCTCTAAAATGTCCAGCACTGGTTGCCGGGCTACCCTCACTACTGTAGACGATGAAATTGTTAAAGAAAAAAATGAGCATTCGCATTGAATTCTTTTTTTCTTATTGTATATCAATTAATATTATAAATGCGAAAGTGTTTTTGTTTGTTGGTTTTTTGATTCGTCCATCAATCATGTGGCAACAGAGCTACGGATCGACGTGATTTTTTGCATGGGTATAGTTGAGGACCTGGAGAGTGCATAGGTAACTATTTATCCCGGAAAATCAAAGAGTTCCCGAGGGATTTTAAAAACTAGATCCACGCGGACGAACTTGCGAGCATCAGCTAGTTGTATTCATATTCATTTTGTTATTTGTGAATATGGTACAGTTAAAATGTATAAAATTTAGCTCATAATCTACCAGTGTGGAGTACAAAATATATTGTAAAATAGCAGACTTATGAGGGGGGGGGGGGGGGGGGGGAGGTAAAAACAGCGTGAACTGTTTTGTGTAAAGGTAAGTTTATGAACACGTGGCGCGTTGTGCGGCGCCACGCGTCACCCGCCGCGATGCCCGCCGCGTGCGCCGCCGCCGAGTTTAACGCAAACGCTTCTGTATGAACGCTCTCATACTTGGCCATATTATGTTTGAGTTTACCACGCGCCGCGCGACGCCCCGCGTGTGCATAAACGTACGCTACACTAGCGGCACGCTATGATGGCCGGTTTGACACATTACAATAGTGATGTGGAATGTCAATTTATTCTCGAACAAAAAACAATTAAGTTTTGTTTTTGTACCTGATTAAATAGGTTTAATAAAACAAAAATGTATATGTATATACGAGTTGTGGTATATATCATATAAAAATAAAAATTTTACCTTTTGTATGAAACAGCTGATATTTTTTTGCGATTTCAGAGGTTTGTCCACATAGTGAAAATTGTTCATATTCACAAGTACATTCACCCCTTAAATGGTGCAAACTGATTTTTCTACACTTGTATACATTTTAGAAATCAATTTAATAAATAAATTTTGAGTCCTAAACCTAAAACTACATTCGATAAAATTTATGAATCTCTGCACATCACTATCGTCAATAAAGTAATACAATTATTTCCTTCAAAGTCGTTATCAATTAATACGGAACTTCATGAGCGGACAAACGTCAAACCGGCCATCATAGCGTGCCGCTAGTGTAAAGACTACATATGCTAGGCCGTACTTTGGCCTTGGACCGCTGCCGTGGTTCTCGATTTAGAATGTTATCAATTTTTGTAATACAATATGTTATTCCTAGTGAAAGCTCAGAAGGGTAAATTGAAAAATAACACGTTGATAACTTGCATCAAATCATTATAGTATTCATATCACATTTGTCACACATTAACCATATTATTAATTAATCACAATAATATTATACTGACGCTAACGAACGTGACTACAACTGATAACAAACTGCTGTCTGGCTGAATCGTTAATGCCGACCAATCTCATTACATTGCCATTTATACACAAATCTATCACTACTGGTCAATGTACGTCATGAAACTACACTTGTTGTTTCATGAGGTATAGTGACAGACACTAACAATATTTTGAAATTACTAACGGTTTCGCCGTTGTCAATATACGTCATGAAACGTATATTGACAAAGGTGTATTGACATGATTACACTTATTGTTTCATGAGGTATACTGACAAACACCAACCATATTTGAAATTGCTAACACTAGTTCCTACTACGTAGCTTGTTACATTAATTCAACTTTCCAAAACTTTTTGCAACAATATCCAATCGGGAGTTCAGTCATAACCCAACTAGCAAAAATAAGTCATATAAGAGTTTTGCAAACGTTTTGGATATAACTGAATGGTATGCAATTAAGTCATACAATGGTCATACAAACGTTTATACAACGCGATTTTGGCGCAGTTACTATGGCTATAAAGTCGTACAGCTGTCATTCAAACGTCATAAGCAAAAACGTTTAGTCAATTAGGTGTTATAAAACTAATATTTTAAGTATATTTCGTCATAGTAGTGTTGTAATTTATTATTTGTATGAGTATTTAGTCGTATAGTTATCATAGCGCAGACGTTTGTCTGACCAATGAGTCGTTTTGATGCAGTATTGAAGCGCTTTCAATCATAAGTAATATTAATAAATTATATTGTCTGAGCAGCTCGGCGTCTTCAAAAAATTAAAAAACAAAAAGTAATATGTATTTAATATTTTATACTTCAGTGTAATCAATATTCACAAGTTTGAAATGGGATGTGTTTATTTTTAAGTTAGGAAAACTTAATGCGAATGTCACTTTTGCGACCAACTTTTTAGGTTTATTAATAAATTTTAAATGCCCCCTTGATTTCTTTTAAATTTAATTATATTTTTCTTTAATAAAAATAAATTATTATTTGTCATAATGCCATTATTATTTACAAAATACTTATATACGATAAATACTGCTGTGTTAAGAGTAAAAACTCTTTCATAATGCCATTATGAGTTACAAAATACTTATATACGATAAATACTGCGGTTTTAAGAGTTAAAACTTAAAGAACGCCATCATTACAAACCTATCAGAGTTCCTTAAAACATTTTAGTAATCCGTCATTTTGTCATTCCAAAACATAGTTCTTTTACATTATCAGAACATTTTAGAGCACATAACTTTTTTGGGAATATAACTATTGCATAGATAGGTATATTATAGACCTCGCCTAACGTTTTAGTCGCAATTGTATTTTAAGAAAGTAATAATAATTGCAAACAATTTCTATGGTATAGTATAGTACAGTTGGCATACTTACCTAAATGTAAATTTTTGTGCATGTACCTATAACTAGTACCTACCTACAATTTTTTTTTAGATTTCAAATATAGACGTGGCCTTTAGAAAAGCGATTTTGAATTATTGAGAGAATTAAAATGGCCGTGGCAAAAAACACATGTTGTCAAAGTCGAAAAATGTCATAATTGTCGGTTTCCAACTTTATCCACAATGCATAAACATTTTGTCATGCCAAATAACATAATAATAATGTTGCTTCACTATAATTTTTTTTGGTGCCAGCAGTGCAAAGATTTCTCTATTTATGATAATTATCCATACGATGAATGTATCTGTAATGAGTAGATAATCAAGAAGCAAATTAAAGTTTATTTTGTACTGCCATGGTAGGTTTGTTTTATTATACTAGTAACTAGAGGATGCCCTCGTCCTCGTGGATTAAGGGTTTTTAATTCCCGCGGGAACTCTTTAATTTTTCGGGTTAAAATGTAACCTATGTGCTTTAATCCTGGGTATCAGCTATCTCTATTCCAAATTTCAGCCAAATCGGTTCATTCTTTGTCGCGTTAAAGAGTAACAAACATCCATCCATCCATACATACCTACATCATCACAAACTTTCACATTTATAATATTAGTATGATGTGATTAACTTTAAAGAAATTTTTTCTTCTTCCTAATTTTAATCAATTTCATAATTTTTTCTTTTTCTTCTTTCATTATTTTACGATTTATGTACGGAACCATCACTCTCTGTCGCGTTTATTTAAAATGTCAGAATTCTGACGTTTTAACCAAACAAATCATAAGCACTAGCTTTTAGTCATACAGTGGTTTCGGATATGACATTTATATGACTTTATTGACATGTAACATTCATAAGAAACCGAAATTATGACTAGTCTTACAGTTGCGGATATAAAAGCTTTTATATAACCAAATTGCTATAAGGTGTCATATATAAGTTGTAATACCAGCCAAAATGTCCTGGCTAAAACGTTTGTATGACTGTTTATTTTCTGCGATTAAATTGCTTTATAGCTATGTCATACAAACGTTTGTACGAGGACATTTTATTACCAAATTGCATTAAAACATAAACGCAATATACATGACGCCTGTACAACCTCACGTTTTAAAACTTGCTAATATACGATACTTATAGGACGAATTAGTCATAAAAGGTTAAAATGTTATGACCATTTTGTTAGTTGGGAATGTATTAGGTTATGATCTAGTAGGTACCTTTCAACCATTTAATTTTAAAGTAAACATAAGCTAGTTAAATCCACGGTTTTTTATTATAAATATAACCTTCAATATTGTATTATATGCTTTTTTCATGAGGTAACAGCCCTTTCCTACGCGCCCCGTATACTTGGAGAATGCACCACGGAGGGTGAGAACACAAAGAACGATAATTTACACAGAATGGTATTATTTACAGAGGCAACATTTTCGACATCAGTCTACGGGAAGCCTGTGATACTACTCGGGAGGTACAGATTCAACAAGTACTGGAAGAGTAAGGGACCGAAAGCTTTGTGGTTGTGCTCAAAAAAGTCCTCTGGCTGTCGAGCAACCCTCACTACTATAGACAACGAAATTGTTGTTCAAAAGAATGAGCATACTCATTGATTACACATAAACTTGTTTAAGTTAGAATCCTTATAAAAAAATTTGTATGATTATGATCGCAACCTATGTATTTTTTTAAACCAATTTCATGGGAAGGTTTAATTATAACAGTTTAATAAATATAAATATACTTATATTAATATAATTTTATTTTGTTAATATAATTATTATACCGACGACGTCAAACGAGTCGTAGGGAGCCACTGGATTCAGGCACAAGACCGAAGCCTGTGGAAGAAGTGGACGTCTATAAGTTGATTAAGAAGAAGAGGAATATAATTAATTATTAATTTATTTAATATAATTTAATTTAATAAATATAATTATAAACATAAAAATGTTTACTTATAACTTTTTTTTTACTTATAAAATTAATTATGCTTCTCTTTTTTTTAGTTTAAATTATCCCCTGGTTTTCTAGTGGAATGAAGAAAATGTTCAAAAATACTAATGAATTACTTACTTAGTGAATCATTACTAATATTATAAATGCGAAAGTGTGTTTGTTTGTACTCCAATACAACAAAAATGGAGCAACGCATCGATGTGGCTTTTTGCATTGGTATAGTTGAGAACCGGGAGAATGACCTTTTATCACGAAAAAACACAGGGTTCCCGCGGGATTTATAAAAACTAAATCCCCGTTGTATGCAGTCACCGACAAAAGCCATAAAAAGCCATTGATAAAAGGACTCTTTTACAGGAGCAATTTTTACAACCTCGCGTTGCGGCAAGCCTGTAATACTGCTGGGCCAGTACAGATTCAACAAGTTCTACCGATGCTTGGGCCCAAAAGCTCAATGGGTTTGCACCAAAAAGAACTATGGCTGCCGAGCAACCCTCACGACAATAGAAAACAAAATTATTAAGCAAAAAAATGAGCATACGCATTAATTACACAACTGTCTTGTTTTAGCTAGAATTGTTGTAAAATAAATTATTCTGATTATGATGACAACCTTAGTAATTTTTACCCGAATTATGAAAGGGTTTTGCTCTTAAGCTTATTTCCTAGTTTTACAAAACAAAAATAGAATTCCTTTTATGGTTATTCCCGAAGTAATGCTCTCATCAATGCACCCATCGGGTACGCTAAATGCGGTTTACGATATTATGCCGCATTCATTATGAGAGTACGGCACAAAAAATAAATCATTATTCAACGAACTCTATCTATAGAAGAGAAATTCGGAACAAAATATTTGCTGCAAAATTTACTAACGCCATCTATTGTGGGCAGCGTGAACTTGCTTTAATTTCTGCCGGTACGAAGGAGACAGAGACAATGAATATGCTGGCTAAATATTTCGAGAAAAGTATTTAAATAAATCAAGAAATAAATTTAATTTCGTATCTAGTGTTACGAATTATGTCGCTAAATAATTTTATTCATTATAATATCTAAACTTTTTGGTACTTACTTGACTATATAGGTATTGTTGACTTTTCAATTCACATTTAGGTACTTATAAAGTTTTATCACATAAATAGCGCCCGGGTCCTACGTCGCGAATGCCATGCTACACTAACAACTAGTGTAGTGAATTCACTACAACTCAGTTGAACATGGTACCTAAGTGTTAGTAACCGCAAATCTAGTACTATATATACATCGGTGTAAAAACCTAGTTCCACGCGGATGTAGTCATCGGAAAAAGCCATAAAAAGCCATTGTATAAAAAGGATTTTTTTACAGGGGCAATTTTTACAACCTCGCGTTGCGGCAAGCCTGTAATACTGCTGGGGCGGTACAGATTCAACAAGTTCTATCGGTGCATGGGCCCCAAAGCGCTATGGTTGTGCTCCAGAAAGACAAATGGCTGCCGAGCAACCCTGACGACAATAGAGGACAAAATTATTAAACAAAGAAACGAGCATACGCATTAACTACAAAATTGTCTTGTTTTAACAAGAATTGCTGTTCAATAAATTCTTTGATTATGTATTATCATATCAGTCTTAGTAATTTTTACCCGAATTATGAAAGAGTTTCGCTCTGAAACTTATTTGCGTAGAAGTTTTATCAAACAAAAATCGAATTCCAATAGCTTCTATTATTATTATATATTAACTAAACTAAACTATAAACTATTATTAATTTAAAGTCACTCAGAGAGCTATGTTAGGAAGTTCTCTTAAGGACAGGATTCGGAATGAAGAGATCCGTAAGAGCACCAAGGTCGCCGACATAGCCCAAACCATCAGCAAGCTGAAATGGCAGTGGGCAGGTCATGCTTGTCGCAGAAGCGATGGCCGTTGGGGCCGAAAAGTTCTAGAGTGGTGACCGCGAACTAGTAAGCGTAATGTGGGGCGCCCTCCAGCACTTTGGATAGAATAGAATAGAATAGAATAGAAATGTTTTTTATTCAAATAAACTTTTACAAGTACTTTTGAATCGTCAATGAGTCTACCACTGGTTCGGAATGCCGTTCCTGCCGAGAAGAACCAGCAAGAAACTCGGCAGTTGCTCTTTTCAAAATACTTTTACAATATACTTAATAGATATTATTCTATGTATGCAGAGTTTCCACAATGAGGGGAAGTTCCACAAAAGCATACGTAATTTGGGGGATGGGGGATTTCAATGCAAGGCTGGGCGAACGATGCGGTGCAGAGACGAGAGTGGGGCATTTTGGGTATGGGCGAAGGAACCAAAGGGGCCAAATGTTGGCCGACTTCATGGAGAAGGAGGGCCTCTTTATGATGAACTCCTTCTTCAGGAAGCGGCCACACAGAAAATGGACATGGTTGAGTCCCGATGGTTCCACGAGAAATGAGATCGACTTCATTATGTCGACCAAGCGGCATATATTCAATGATGTCTCTGTGATCAATAGGGTGAAAACTGGTAGCGATCACCGGATGGTAAGAGGCACGTTGAATATTAATGTAAAGCTGGAAAGGGCCAGACTGGTGAAGTCCACTCTCCGACCTTCTCGTGCTCATATCCAAAATCCCGAAAACTTCCAACTCGAACTGCAGAACCGATTCGAGTGCCTAGCAGACTGCGTTTCTGTGGACGATCTAAACAACAGGTTCGTGGAAACTGTCCATACTGTGGGGTCTAAATTCTTTAAGACCCATCGCAGGAAAAGAACCGAAAAGTTCTCAGACCATACTCTCAAGCTAATGAAGGAGAGATAAGAGATGAGGCTGCAGTCATCGGCAGACGCGGCTGCCTACCGGCAGATTAATAGGCAGATCTCTAAGGCACAAACTCGCGACCTCCGTGTCTTTAATACCAAGTGTATTAAAGATACCATTGAGCGGAACAAAGGCTCAAAAGTGTTCGCGAGAGATCTGTCTATCGGACAGAGCCAGCTGAAGCGGCTGAAAACTGATGACGGCCGTCTCGTCTCTTCTCGACCTGAGGTCTTGGGAGAGGTTGAGAAGTTCTATGGACAGTTATATACCACGACACAAAAACCTGTTGAAGATTTGGCGAAAGATCCCAGAGCCAAACTGACCCGACACTATACCGAAGATATCCCGGACGTCAGCCTATACGAGGTTAGAATGGCTCTCAAACAGCTCAAGGACAACAAGGCGCCAGGTGATGACGGAATCACTGCGGAACTCCTGAAAGCGGGTGGAAAACCGGTACTTAAGATCTTTCAGCGATTGTTCAATTCCGTCATCCACGAGGGCACAGCGCCGGAAGCATGGCACAGGAGCGTGGTGGTTCTGTTCTTCAAAAAGGGTGATAATACCTTGTTGAAGAATTATAGACCCATCTCTTTGTTGAGTCATGTTTATAAGTTGTTCTCGAGAGTCATTACGAATCGTCTCGCTCGTAGGTTCGACGACTTCCAGCCTCCCGAACAAGCCGGATTCCGAAGAGGCTTTGGTACCATAGATCACATTCATACGCTGCGGCAGGTTATACAAAAGACGGAAGAGTATAACCGGCCACTTTGCTTAGCGTTTGTGGACTATGAGAAAGCCTTCAATTCGGTGGAAACTTGGGCTGTTTTGAGGTCGCTGCAGAGATGCCGGATTGACTACCGGTATATCCAAGTGTTGAAGTGCTTGTATGAAAACGCCACAATGTCAGTACGTATACAGGACCAGACTACGAGGCCAATCCACTTGCAGCGTGGAGTGCGACAGGGAGACGTTATCTCCCCGAAGCTCTTTACCGCTGCGTTGGAGGACGTCTTTAAGCTTCTGGATTGGAACGGGCTTGGCATCAACATAAACGGCGAGTACATCACTCACCTGCGATTTGCCGATGACATAGTAGTCATGGCAGAGACTCTGAGAGACCTCAATACAATGCTCAACGATCTCAGCAGGGTTTCTCAACAGGTGGGCCTGAAAATGAACATGAGCAAGACGAAAATCATGTCCAATGCTCATGCACCGCTCCACCCAGTAATTGTTGAGAACTCTGCACTCGAAATTGTCGACGAGTATATTTACCTGGGACACACAGTCCAGCTAGGTAGGTCCAATTTCGAGAAAGAGATCAACCGCCGAATCCAACTCGGCTGGGCAGCGTTCGGGAAGCTCCGAGATGTCTTCTCGTCCAAAATTCCTCAGTGCCTGAAGACTAAAGTCTTCGAACAGTGCGTGTTGCCAGTGATGACTTACGGATCCGAGAGATGGTCGCTAACTAAGGGCCTCATAAGTAGGCTCAGGACCGCTCAGCAGGCGATGGAGAGAGCTATGCTCGGAGTGTCCCTGCGGGATGGAATCAGAAATGATGAGATCCGTAGGAGAACCAGAGTCACCGACATAGCTAAGCGAGTCGCGATACTGAAGTGGAAATGGGCGGGGCACATAGTTCGAAGAGCTGATGGTCGTTGGGGTCCCAAGGTGCTGGAGTGGCGACCCCGCACCGGGAAGCGCAGTGTTGGCAGACCCCCCACCAGGTGGACCGACGACATCAAACGAGTCGCAGGGAGCCGCTGGATTCAGGCGGCGCAAGACCGAGGCCTGTGGAAGTCCATGCAAGAGACCTTTGTCCAGCAGTGGACGTCTATCGGTTGATAAAGAAGAAGAAGAAGAAGACACGTAATTATTTCTAATTATAATTCAACACAATATGTCAAGACGGGCAGACAGAAAGTAGCCCCATTGCCGCTGGTGGCACCTGTTCACGAGCATGACGCATGACCCAGCCATTGCTTCGCTCAACCATATTTTAGGGAACGTAACAACCCGCATCACACGACACCACCGCAGAAATCGACGATATAAAGCGGGTGGCGGGAAGTGGCTGGATGAGGAAGGCTGAGGACCGGGTGTGGTGGCGTTCTCTGGGAAAGGCCTATGTTCAGCAGTGGACGTCCGCAGGCTTAGATGATGATGATGATGATAATTATTATTGATGATGATGATAATTTTGTCATCAATACACCCATTGGGTGCGCTAAATGCGGATTACATCAGCATTCGACGGTGAAGGAAAACATCGCGAGGAAGCCTGCACACCTGAGAGTACTTCATAATGTTGTCTTTGAAGTCTGCCAATTCGCATTGGGCCAGCGTGGTGGACTATGGCCTATAACCCTTCTCTGAGAGGAGACCTGCGCTCAGTAGTGAGCCGTTGATGGGTTGCTGATGATGATGATGATTTCTTCCAGGGCCGAGGTTCTCAACGTCGCGTTACGGCAAGCCTGTAATACTGCTGGGGCGGTACAGATTCAACAAGTACTATCGGTGCAAGGGCGCGAAAGCTCTATGGGTGTGCTCCAAGATGACCATGGGATGCCGAGCAACTCTCACTACTGTGGATAATACAATTATTAAGCAGAATAATGAGCATATGCATTGAATTATCTGTTTTAATAATTGCAAAGTAGTTAACAATAGTGTTTTCTTGTAGCCTGGATAAAGCTTCCTTTTTTGTGCTATTCTATGTGATGTGTGTGAAATAGAATAGAAGAATAGAATAGAATGAAATAGTTTTTTATTCAAATAAACTTTTAAAAGGTGCTTTCGAATCGTCAAGTGCATGTACCACTGGTTCGGAATGCCATTCCAACCGAGAAGAAACAGCAAGAAACTCGGCGGTTGCTTTTTAAAATATACAGTTATTAATGTCTCATAAGTTATGAGACATATGTGACAACAGTCATAGCTTAGCTATTCAAAGTTAATGTTCTAAAACGCACATAGTTTTAGGGCCGATTTCACCAACGTAAAATAAGTCAAAAAATCTGCCAAACTATCAATACGCTCGGATAAGGCTTATTTTACGTTGGTGAAATCGACCCTTAAATAATTAAATATAATATTAATCGCCATAGTGTAAAGGAAATTGTCTTCTTGTTGATTTTTTAAAAACCGCTCGACCGATTTCGATAAAATTTAAATGGGATCACTTGGGCAGTATACTCTTTCAAACAAAAAAATAATTTTTCCAAGTCGGCTCAGGTGTCTTCGAGAAATCGGTGAACATACATAAAAAATCGGCCAAGTGCGAGTCGGGCCTCGCTCTTTTAGGGTTCCGTTAAAAAAATTAAATTAAAAAATTTCCATCTACCCACCTACCCATTTTAATTTAATTTTTTTAATTTAATTTAATTTTTATTATTTGTTGTTATAGCGGCAATAGAAATAGATAATATGTGAAAATTTCATCTGTCTATCTATTACGGTTTACGAGATACAGCCCGCTGACAGACGGACGGACGGACGGACGGACGGACGGACGGACGGTTGGACGGACAGCGTAGGCTTAGTAATAGGGTCCCGTTGGTACCCTTTGGGTACGGAACCCTAAAAACTAAAAAAGATTTCGACTAATTGAGAACCTCTCTTTTTTAAAATCGGTTAATTACTTGTATAAATGAAACTCCTACGCAATAGTTTTATTTTGCTTCCATAATTTTAAAGTATGAAGGTTATTGCATGGTCCTAACCTTCGATAGTTCAACGGGCAAGGTATCAGACTATAACCCAAAAGCTTGATGGTTCCAACACCACCCACTAAACTATAAGACAATAGCCCACTCCTAGTCAAGCTTTACGCTTAATTTGGAGGGGAAAGGAGACTATTAGTCGTGTTTAACATGGCAAATATTCTTAAAGAAAAAAAAGAAATGGTGTTTATCTCTTTTTTTTTAATATATAGACTAGCGTTTGACTGCGATCTCACCTGATGGTAAGTAGGTAGCCTAAGATGGTGCGCGCTTGTCTGGAAAATGCCTATTCACTCTTGATTTAAAGATACCCAAGTTATAGTTAGTTGGAAAAACGGAAGCCGGAAGAGCAATCCAAATTTTTGCGTTGAGCATTAGGAACGAGGGAGCAAAGCGCTTAGTGCGGGATCGTGGAATTTCGACCACAGATGCAGTGCAGATTCATGCCATGCCTTGCGGTTTGGTGGTAGAAAGGTGATGGTGGAACTAAATTGAATAGTTCTTGAGCACACTCTCCGAAATATACCTTGAAGAATAGAATAGAATAGAAATGTTTTTTATTCAAATAAACTTTTACAAGTACTTTTGAATCGTCAATGAGTCTATCACTGGTTCGGAATGCCGTTCCTGCCGAGAAGAACCAGCAAGAAACTCGGCAGTTTCTTATTATATACTTAATAGATATTATTCTATGTATGCAGAGTTTCCACAATGAGGGGAAACTAATATTCAAATCAAATACTCATTTTAAAATATGACTTGTAATAAATAATGACAGCCAACTGATTCCTGTACTATTTTTCAGGTGCAATTTTCACGGAGTCTCGATACGGTAATCCGGTTCTACTGTATGGACGTTACCGCTTCAATAAATACTATAAGAGCAAGGGGGCGAGGGGTCTGTGGAAGTGTTCAAAGGCGAGCAACGGCTGCAAGGTCACTATACGGACCTACGGCAATGTTATTATCAAACAAAACCACTATCACTGTCACTAAATTATGCAATTCTGTACGGTTGTTTCACGGTTCTGTAGGTTTTGTGAATATGATACTAACTGGCGTCGAATATTTGTAGTACAAATAGTCGATGCCAGTTATTATCATACAAATTTTGTACGACTACACATTCATTTAAAGAAAAAATAATATTTCTTTGCTATAATCCGCCAAAAAAGTAGTTTTCGCTCCCTTACCGGACAATTTTATCAGCTCGATGTCGCACCCCCACTACTACGCCCCTCCTCTATTGTTGAAGTACCCTACTATTTTGGCGGATTATAGATTATATAATGGAATTCCGCAAAGTAACGCCTGATTTAATCCAATATTTGACTACACATTGTAGAAGAAGTTTCATCATTAACTTTATGCGCAAGAAAATGCAGATCATAAGAAGTACTCTTTCTGTGAGAACTATTAAAATTAATTGTCTGTAGAAGGTAGCTTGCTACCTTTTGTATCTGTACCTTCTGTGACTATCGTCACTTACCATCAGGTGGATCGCAGTCAAGGACTAACTTGTCATCGAATAAAAAAATTGTCTGTAAAATGAGGCTGATGTATTTAAATAAAGGCATGTAAATTTTTTAGGGACAAAATGCAGCAAACATCACGCTGCCTCTCTCACTTGCATGGCAGTGACGTCACGTCTATGGTCGTGCATCCCTTTTCTGCCTTTTAATTAATACCCTCAAATTAATAAGGTCCGTAACTTGTTTATTTTTTGTCGTTTTGTTTTCTAATTTAGACATTGGGTAACATAGCTTTTCAATAAAAGAAACAGAGTCATATAAACTTTACGCATACATCATGATCGAGAAAATACTAATTACTAAAACCCATAGTTACTATTTCCATAAAATATATCTTCATATCAGTAGATTCAAATTAAAAATGTATGTTTTATGCATTTTTAAGTAGTTATTAACTATGTAGTTAGTAGTATATTATACTTAAAATATGTTTAAAAAATATAAGTATTTTACTAACAGAAATATAACATAAAACTTTAAAATCTCACAGGCTTAGAAAAATTAGAGAAACAAAAATTAAGGATATTTTGTGCTAGAAGTAATAATATCCTTGTAGGTTGGTTATATTTCATGAAGAAGATAGTATAAAAAAGTTTTATTATTATGTATTTGTTTTATATTTTTGTATAGATTAGAAAATAATCTGCATTCCTTTCTTTGTAAGACATTAAAAGTAATGTATTTAAGACTTAAGATTTTTTTTACAATACCTGTCCAAAAATACCTGTTTAATATGTTAAATGGCAGCTTGGTAAAAAATTGGCAGTAAATAATAAGTTAATGACTCCCTAATATAATTTAATGACATATCTCCGAGTGTGGCAATACTAGCAGTAAGCAATGTATAAATAATTTAATAAGTATAAAAAATTCTTTTTAAAAAATCGACTTCAAACTCCCGCGCCACTATACAAAGTATGTTATTTATTGTTGATATTTTAAAAACCGCTCGACCGATTTCGATAAAATTTACCTGGGAAGTACCCTACACTTTGAAACAAAAAAGAATTTTTCAAATCGGTTCAGACGACTTCGAGTAATCGGTGAACATACATAAAAAAAAGATTCCGACGAATTGAGAACCTCCTCGTTATTTGAAGTTGGTTAAAGAGTGGATATTTTCTACGACTCACAACTCATGTGTGCGTGCCGGCCTGCTACTGAATGAAGACTATTGAAGACGAATACTCACTTCTTACAAACTCTTTCGTTTCTTTTACTGTTCTCACTTTCGTTACGTTCGTTACACATTGAAATAGTGATTTGGAGGTACAGTCGGCTGCAAAAGTCCATATAGAAAAAGCAAACAATTTGCCTTGCATGCAGTCTGTCACTCACACACTTACTGTAGTATTGAACTGAAATCGTTTGAACCTTATGTTGTTGATTTAAGGTTGATTATTGATACATAATATTTATTTGTGTGAGTGAGCATGCGAGTGATGCACAGCATTGCTTGCGCACGGTTTTAGCCTTTAACCTAATTATGGACTTTTGACGTCGACTATACATGCAATCTTATTGTAGTTAATCTCTACAGTATCAGCTACATTTAACTTTTTAAGTGTAGCATGATTAAATTATAATTAATTATTTTCTAATTAAATAAAGAGTTACCAATAATATTTTTTTTTCACATTTTCAACAGTAATCCAAGAAGAAGCTGTATTTTCAACATCGCGCTACGGAAAACCTGTCCTACAGATAGGGAGTTATCGTTACAATAGGTATTGCAGAAGCAAGGGCGCCAAAGCTATGTGGTACTGCGCGTCGAAGACCAAAGAAGGCTGTAAAGCCTCCATTACTACAGTTGAAAATATGATCATTAGAGCCAATATTAATCATACACATTAGTTGTTAGAATTACGCATACAATATAACATTATTTGTGTAATGCCTACTGCATTACATGTCAACACATACTTATACACACATCAAAAGTGTCTAGGGATCAACATATATTTTTGCAATAACTTTTCTCCTGATTGATATTAATTAAAATTTTCTTTAAGGATTCATCAAATAAAGTGTTTTCGTTTGTCACAGTAACGATAAACCAAGTCACCTTTGCATTAATAAAGAAATTTGCCATTTTCCTAATAAAGGGATTTTTGACATTTGAACCACTAACATTAAAGTTCGAAAAAAAGACTGAAATAACAGTTTTCTTTAAAATTTTATTGGGTAACTTAAACAATTAATAATCCGTGTTTCTACCGCGAACACTTAACAACACAAGAACATCGGTTTGGCATACTCAAAATGAGTTCATCCAAATCACGCTGTGGAATGGCCGCCCATGTTCGTTGCAACAACAAAAAAAGGTCTTCTTGCCACTGGATACCCTCCATATTCGGCAGAGCTCTTCTCTGTAGCATATCCCATGCATGCTCAATCGGGTTCAAGTCTGGCGACTGAGCAGGCCAGGGCAGGACATTGATGTTAGCTGCGGCGAGAGTCTGTCTTACAACTCTTGCGGTGTGCGGTCGTGCATTATCATGCATTAACTGAAATAAGGGACCGATTTGCACTTGTAGAGGAACGATGACGTCTGATACAATCGTCTCAGCATAAATTTGAGCGTTGAGGTTGCCTCTGATCCAAATCAACTCAGTTCTTCCGCCGATCCAAATACCCGCCCATACCATGATGGTTCCACCACTATAAGGATGGACTTCCTGGCAGGATTTTAATCGCTGTTGGCGTCCAGGGGTTCTCCAGTGTCGTATACGTCTTGTATCCGGTCTCATACCAAAACGAGACTCATCAGAAAAGCACACGAAACGCCATTGTTCTTCTGCCCAATTTCTGTGTTCAAGAGCCCATTGATATCGAATCCTACGATTGTGCATTGCTATAGGTGGTACCCGTAGCGGTCTTCGGGAATGAAGGTTCACTTCATGCAAGCGGTTTCTGACTGTTTGGTCGCTAATTAAGTTCCCTGAAGAGTGATGAAGCCTCACGGCTAACATCATGGCGGTTATTGTTGGAGCTCTTCGAGTTAAGATTTGAATGTATCGGTCTTGTCTCCGTGTGGTGCAGCGATACCGTCCTCCATGGCGCTCAGCCACGGTACCAGTGCTTCGGTAACGTGTCCAAAGTCGACTGATAACACTCTGACTTGTATTCAGAGCTAAAGCCACAGTACGTTGCCGGGAACCAACTTCTATCATTCCCACGGCTCTGAGCATTTCTTCCCTGCTTAAATGACGTCGCCGCTCCATAATAACGTTGGTTTTAATCAGTAGTAGGGAAACAGTAGCACTAATAATGTCTTCAATGCGTTGTATGTTTTTATAGGGAAAATATTGACAGCTGATTTTCATCTTTTACTCGAATTTGATTGACAGTTCCTGATTCAAATTATGAAATGCACCAAAAAGGATCCATATAAATTTATAAAATCATAAATTTATTACAAAGCCACATCTCAATCTCAAGAAATCCGCATAAAAATGCTTGATCCCTAGACACTTTTGATGTGTGTATATAATATGTACATAGTAAAAAACGGAAAAATTGTATAGTTCCAATGTTCGTTTTCTAGCTCCAATGATCATGAACGTTGCAAACTGGCGTTAATTATTTATTAATTTACATGGTAACACAATTTTTTTGACAGTGTCAGTGCATTTACATATTTTGTGCATGAGGTGCATTTTGAGTATTTTGAGATAATATAATATGTCTAAAGCCGAATGACAACTTTTCAGACGTTGATTACATTCCAATTTCCAATGTAGAAAAATCACATCGGATGGCTATTAAGAAAAATAACGTACGAGTAAACTAATTATGTCAAAATGAATACTGTTAATTTTTAAGTACTTTTCACATTAATTTAAGGTAATTTTTTTTAATAACTGTTACAATAAAACTTATGGCTAAACTAATCTAATTATTTTATAAACCATTCCCGCGTGGAATGGTGCCAAGAACATTGGCTAAATTTCTGTCACCAGATGAAGCAGTTTACTGCGGGGAAATGTTTTACCTAATTTTTTTTTAAATAATAGACCACGTTTTAACTTGAAACAAAACATGTTTGGAGGTATACAATTGGGTATTTGACTGTAGTCAAAATGTTCATAATTATTCATTATTTATAATAAAAAATGCAACATGTAAGAATAACATTTGTAAAAGCAGAAAATAAATCGGTCCAAAAACAGATAAGTTTCCTTTTAGACAGAGAGAGCGCAACTGGAGTGTGATGTCACAACTCAGTAGCTCCAGTAACACGCTAATTAATCAAAGCGCTCCATAGAAAATTTCGTTTTAAAAAGAGATAGATACAGTCACAGTAAAACAGCTTATAATCCCGAGACTAGTAAAGATATTTAAAAAAGAGAATGGCATTGTCTTATAATATTTAAAAACGTTATTTTAAATAAATAAAAAATATCAGTCAAATACCCAACTCTATTTTCACCATATTGATCTTAGTGGCACAAAAAAAAACGTATTACTTTACAAAGATTATTTTAGGTAAGTAAGTACTTATTTTCATCTCATTATTTTACTCAAAGTATTGTAAATATTACTTGACATAATTATTTTTACGGGGTTAGTCGAGATAATGGCAAGAGACCTGATGGATTGACGCTGGTTCCCTGGGAACGGGGACGGGCTCTTATGTGGGACGCAACGTGCGTCGACACATTGGCCCCGTGTCATATCAGGGAGACAGCATTAAGACCGGGAGCCGCAGCTGAAATGGCTGAATCCTGTAAGCGGCGCAAGTATACCTCTCTGATCGAGAGTTACATATTTGTTCCGTTTGCTGTGGAGACCCTCGGGCCATGGAGTAAAAGTGCAAGTGCAAAAAAATTTTTACGAGACGTTTCACAGCGGTTAATTTCCTCATCAGGTGACAGAAGTGCTGGCTCATTTTTTGCGCAAAGGATCAGCCTGGCTGTCCAGCGCGGAAATACAGCCAGTAATGTAACATTTTAATTTAAAAAAAATCTAAAAAATATTTATTTACACTATGAAACATAAATCTATTATAGAATTTGAATGATTTAATGCGTGTGTGTATATATGCAAATAAACATATTATTTTATGCTGTAATTCCCACCGTTTTTGTCTGTGTATGCCTGACATACAAACCGCGTGGTAGTGGTTCGCATAGAAATGCTTCCGTCAACAAGCTTGATTACTTTGAGGCTTTGACAGTAAACGAGGAACAGCGGCAAAACCAGACATCGACTTACGAGTTACGACATATTAGCCATTTATTTGGATGTACGTAGCGTCGCCACGACAACGCGCTCCGATGGTCGATCATAGACAAGCTGCATCAATCGTTGCTACAGTTGTGGTGATTGGCTGAATTTATAGCATTTTTCCTGCAACTATTTAAGCTGCATCTAAACTGCATTTAAGCAATAGTGAGAGAGAATATCGGCCAATCAGAAGCGATATGAATTTTGGAAAATGTGCAGCGAAGGATTTTTGCCAAAATTTTCTTTTATTTTCCTTAAACTAAACAGTATACCTAAAGAACATTTTGGCATGGCAATAAAAAAATTGGTTGTCTGTAAAGTCGGTTTACGGAGGATACCTTTACGTGATAACGTCATAAAGAAACAGAACTAGCTTGCGACACATCCGCTAACCACAGCGCATAGATAATACATATATGCCACGGAGCGCACGCGATGACTGGCGGGCGGTGGCGGGCGCTTGGGCCGACCATGCCTCTCTATCGCTTGTACCGCGCTCTCGCTTGCACGCTCAGGCTCAGGCGGATTGTGACACTTTTTCGTGCGTGCAGCCGGTGTTCATCGATTTATAAGACGTTATCACGTCAAAATATTATTATTATCTGTTTGTTACGGTTCAGTTATACTTCAATTAATTTGTTTAAAATGAGTTACAATGAATGCTTTTTCTACTACTTTTACTGAGTTTTCCTTACATAATTTTGTGTTTTTTTTTTCTTGTAGCGGTTTTTACGAAGTCACGTTACGGGAAACCTGTAATAGAAATGGGCAGTCACCGATATAACATACATAGCAGGTGTAAAGGACCGAAAGCGACGTGGTTGTGTGTCAAATGGACGAGGAAGAAGTGTCGGGCATCACTGACGACTGTAGATGACGTCATTGTTAGAATCAACAATAATCACAATCATTGAATATAATGTGATCGGAAAATCGAATAATCGCAATCATTGAATAAAATGTGATCGGAAAATTGAATAATCACAATCATTGAATAGAATGTGATAAAAAAACGCATAATTATTCGATTTGGAATGTTTACAATTCTGTGAAAAGAGAACTTGCTATGAGAAGTTTTAATAAGAATACCTGAATACAATTCAGACGAAGTTGTGCTCATGAGCTATTATAATTTATTTGTTTTAAATTTTAACTAATTTAACTAAACACTATTAAGATTAAACAATGAGACATTTTTTTTACCTAAGCATATATAAAAGCTAGTTGAATTATTAAGGCGTGGGTAAAGTGTTCAATAAAACAAACGAATATCACTTTATCACTATTTCCTTTCTTCTAAAAGTTAAATTAAATTAGACTGCGAAGATTTAAGAATTCTTCTTTTGTCTATTGTTTGCAATTTATTTGAAAAGTTATGCAATTTTGTGAGCTGTATATTTTTGTACTTTTAGCAATTTTCACCACTTCCCGTTTTGGGAAACCTGTAATAAAATTGGGCAGTTATCGATACAATAAACGTAGCAGGTGTAAAGGACCGAAAGCGTCGTGGTTGTGTGTCAAATGGACGAGGAAGAAGTGTCGGGCATCACTGACGACTGTAGATGACGTCATTGTTAGAATCAACAATAATCACAATCATTGAATATAATGTGATCGGAAGATCGAATAATCGCAATAATTGAATAAAATGTGATCGGAAAATCGATTAATCACAATCATTGAATAGAATGTGACTGGAAAAACGAATAATCACAATCATTGAATAGAATGTGATCAAAAAAACGAATAATTATTCGATTTGGAATGTTTACAATTCTGTGAAAAGAGAACTTGCTATGAGAAGTTTTAAAAATAATACCTGAATACAATTCAGACGAAGTTGTGCGCATGAGCTATTATAATTTATTTGTTTTAAATTTTAATTAATTTAACTAAACGCTGTATTAAGATTAAACAATGAGTCATTTTTTTACTAAACATATTTAAAAGCTAGTTGAATTATTAAGGAATGGGTAAAGTGTTCAATGAAACAAACGAAAATCACTTTATCACTATTTCCTTTCTTCTAAATGTTAAATTAAATTAGACTGCGAAGATTTAAGAATTCTGCTTTTGTCTATTGTTTGCAATTTATTTGAAAAGTTATGCAATTTTGTAAACCGTATATTTCTGTACTTTTAGCAATTTTCACCACTTCCCGTTTTGGGAAACCTGTAATAAAATTGGGCAATTATCGATACAATAAACGTAGCAGGTGTAAAGGACCGAAAGCATCGTGGTTGTGTGTCAAATGTACGAGGAAGAAGTGTCGGGCATCACTGACGACTGTAGATGACGTCATTATTAGAATCAACAATAATCACAATCATTGAATATAATATGATCGGATATTCGAATAATCACAATCATTAATTAGACTGTGACTGGAAAAACGAATAATTATCCGATTTGGAATGTTTACAATTCTGTAAAAAGAGAATTTCCTATGAGAAGTTTTAACAATAATACCTGTATACAATTCAAACGAAGTTGTGCGGATGAGCTAATAAAATTTATTTTTTTGAATTAATTTAATTAAACACTGTATTAAGATTAAACAATGAGACATTTTTTTCACTTAAACATATTATTTAAAAGCTAGTTGAACTATTAAGGCGTGGGTTTTAAAGTGATCAATGAAACAATCGAAAATCACTTTATCATTATTTCCTTTCTTCTATGATGAGTATGAAGTGTCGGGCGACTCTCACTATCATTGATGACGTCATCTTCAGAAGCAATAATATTAATCACACTCATTAAGAGGAGTGTCTAGTTGAAAATTTTCATACAAAAAGCTTCAAAAAGCGATAACGTTTTGCTACCCGTAAATGTTGTCAAATGTTCATAATTTTTTGAATTGTTGCAGATACAATGAAAAACTATGCCCGTACGTTTTAATTTTAAAGAAATATTGCTTATGTTAAAAGTTATTAGTGACTAAATATCCATATTTTTGACTAAAAAACTACCTCGACTAATTTTATTTTTTTTAATTTAACTAAACTGAAATACTAAAAAAATGAAAAGTACGAGCCTAGATTAAGGTGTACTGAATCTAATGAGACCAAAATTGTCTAATTTTGTAAACGTTTAGGGGGGTAAAAACGTTATGACCCGAAACAATATTTCAAGAATAAAATTTAGGCAACTAACTCCTGGACTTGCAACTCTCTCTATCGCACGATGCGGGTCGGGCAGCGAAGCGTTGTGAAACAGATAGCATTTTGGAAAATACCTACTCGCGTCGCGTTTCGTCACTAGACACTACTCTTAAATAAAATTGATAGCAAACAAACTGCCTCACAATAATTTCTTAGCTACTATTCAGATGAACTTACGGGTAAAAATCTGTCTTCATTAATAAAAATTGAATTGGCACAGAAAGATTTTCATTTTTTCATTTTTTTCAATTAACATTGAAGAAAAAAGCGTTTTTTAAACTTAAAAATGTTTATCTTTAAAAGACAATTGAATTATTGAGGCGTGGATTCAAAGAGTTCAGTAAAATAAAGGAAAATAATTTCAAAATGTACTGACATAATTAAAATATAATTTATGTTTTTACTTAATTGGACTGTGAAGATGAGATATTTAATTATTTAACCGACTTCAAAAAAGGAGGAGGTTCTCAATTCGTGGGATTTTTTATGTATGTTCACCGATTACTTGAAGACGCCTGAACCTATATCAAAATTGTAACCTGAAATTGAATCGAAATCGGTCGAGCGGTTTTCAAAATATCAACAATAAATTATATACTTTGTACTGGATGGCGCGGGCGTTTGAAGTCGGTTTTTTAAAAATATTTTTTATATTAAATTATGTAAATTGAATATTTTTGTATTTTTAGCAATTTTCACAACTTCCCGTTTCGGTAAACCCGTAATAGAAATGTGTGGACACCGGTACTACAAACACAGCAGTAGTAAAGGGGCGAAACTGACATGGGTGTGTGCCAAATGGTCGAGTATGAAGTGTCGGGCGACACTCACTACTATTGATGACGTCATCGTCAAAAGCAATATTAACCATAGTCATTAAGGTGGAAGACAAGGGTCTGCCCGCGAAATTCAAATTTAATTTGGTTTTTCGCAATTTGTAAACTAATACGACAAAGTAGACTTATGGCCTTCTAATTGCGCCAGTGGAATTATCATCTTCACAGGTTTACATAAAAATCTTTACTTGAAAGTGACCAGTTTAAGAAATTAATCAAAATACTGAGTTGGACAAGAGTTACTCACAAATTAGTCGATATTTTGATTAATTTCTTAAACTGGACACTTTCAAGTAAAGATTTTTGTATAAACCTGTGAAGATGATACTGCCATTGTCACAATTAGAATGCCATAAGCCTACTTTTTCGTATTAGTTTACAAATTGCGAAAAACCAAATTAAATTTGAATTTCGCGGGCAGAACCATGTCTTCAACCTTAAATAAATTAATTGGTAACAAGCGACCGCAAAAATAAATCGAGAAAGACCGGATTCAAGCGTGCTTATTTTTGCATGAAACTACGCCATCCGAGTTGTTCGAAATTGAATTGTATTGGTTTTGTTGAAATGAAATCTCTCTTGTGGAAGGCAGTGTCTCTTTTTTTAAATTAACTTTCAAACTGTAAACCAATTAGGAATAGTGAAATAAATAAATCTTTAAGAGTTTTATTTTATATTATTTGGTAAACGTACTAGTACAATCCAAATATTCGACGTAAGAAGCTGATGCGACCCTACGTCAGAAAAAAAATCGGCCAAGTGCTAGTCGGGCCTCGCTCTTTTAGGGTTCCGTTAAAAAAAATTAAATTAAAATATTTCCATGTACCCATGGAAATATTTTAATATTTTAATTTTTTTAATTTAATTTAATTTTTATTATTTGTTGTTATAGCGGCAATAGAAATACAAAATATGTGAAAATTTCAACTGTCTATCTATTACGGTTTACGAGATACAGGCCGCTGACAGACGGACGGAAGGACAGCGGAAGCTTAGTAATAGGGTCCCGTTGGCACTCTTTGGGTACGGAACCCTAAAAACAATAATAATTATGTAGGCATAATATTATGCTCTACTAACCATGCGAAGCCGGGGCGGGTCGCTTGTATTATTTAGGACTCAAGACTCATTGGTAACTAGTGGTTCGCCCCGAACTGAGACCTCGCGGTAACGGTATCCCATGATTATTCATTCAATCGATACATGATAACCAAAACTGACATTATTATTATGCCCGTTTTCACCAAACATACCTAATGGTCCAAGATCCCAGTGCCGCCAGACCTAAGTTATTTTCTCAGCAATTATTTGTGTACGATAGAGTACTGTTCTAATATCCTTTCAGTATATGCGTACCAGCTAGATTGTGCCGACGGCCAATTTCCAGATACCAGGTGCTAAAGGTAGGTAAAAACTAGAATAACTTATCTTAAATTCTCAGGGCTGATTTTCATATATGTTTTAAAGAATATTGTAAAAATTAATAAATTAATACTGCCAGACGCTTACCGCCGGCAGTTACTTTAGCCAGACGCTTTGAAGCTCCCAAAAAAATATATAATTTAAGTTAACTTATATTCTCAGTTCTGATTTTTATACATGATACTCATGGAACTATTGTGATATTATCTGTAAGCTGCCAGACCTATTGGAAGGGTCAAACATCCCCCCAGACACACATTATGCGTCCCCATATGTATGAGCGCTAGAACATGATTCACTTGTTTAAGTGTGTGAGAGATAATATCATCATACTATAATATTATAAATGCGAAAGTGTGTTTGTTGGTTTGTCCTTCAATTACTCTGCAACAGAGCTAAGGATCGACGTCATTTTTTGCCTGGGTATAGCTTGCAGAAGATATTGCAATAGTTCTCTCTCTCTAGATCCTAAGCTATACCCAGGCAAAAAATCACGTCGATCCATAGCTCTGTTGCAGAGTGATTGAAGGACAAACCAACAAACACACTTTCGCATTTATAATATTATAGTATGATGATATTATCTCTCACACACTTAAACAAGTGAATCATGTTCTAGCGCTCATACATATGGGGACGCATAATGTGTGTCTGGGGGGATGTTTGACCCTTCCAATAGGTCTGGCAGCTTACAGATAATATCACAATAGTTCCATGAGTATCATGTATAAAAATCAGAACTGAGAATATAAGTTAACTTAAATTATATATTTTTTTGGGAGCTTCAAAGCGTCTGGCTAAAGTAACTGCCGGCGGTAAGCGTCTGGCAGTATTAATTTATTAATTTTTACAATATTCTTTAAAACATATATGAAAATCAGCCCTGAGAATTTAAGATAAGTTATTCTAGTTTTTACCTACCTTTAGCACCTGGTATCTGGAAATTGGCCGTCGGCACAATCTAGCTGGTACGCATATACTGAAAGGATATTAGAACAGTACTCTATCGTACACAAATAATTGCTGAGAAAATAACTTAGGTCTGGCGGCACTGGGATCTTGGACCATTAGGTATGTTTGGTGAAAACGGGCATAATAATAATGTCAGTTTTGGTTATCATGTATCGATTGAATGAATAATCATGGGATACTGTTACCGCGAGGTCTCAGTTCGGGGCGAACCACTAGTTACCAATGAGTCTTGAGTCCTAAATAATACAAGCGACCCGCCCCGGCTTCGCATGGTTAGTAGAGCATAATATTATGCCTACATAATTATTATTGTTTTTAGGGTTCCGTACCCAAAGAGTGCCAACGGGACCCTATTACTAAGCTTCCGCTGTCGGATTGCCAACACCAACCGTCAAACCTCATACCGAGCGGGGTCGACTGAGCGTGTACGCGAGCGCCTAAGCTGGGTCTCCCTTAGGGGTCTCGCCTGGCTGGGTAGCACGCGATTGCGCTTGGTCTCCCTGCAAGGGACGCAGTGTTGTTGCATCCACCGCTCCATCGCGATTATTGCGACTCCATGCAATAATGTCCGACGAACCGCCTCCACCGCCTCGCCCGCAACGCGCGGGAAGTGGCAGAAAGGGTATCCCGCGTGCAATCGTACGACGGGATATCTTCGACCAATCCATCACGCCCTTTACTACCGAAAGACGCCCAACGCCGATGCAGACGGCGCCGCCACGCCGCCTTTCGGACCCCACGTCCTCGAGCAGTGAGGACAGCTCCGACGACGCCGCGCCGCAGCCGATCACTGCCGCCGGAACATTGGCTCCGGCAGGTGAGTTGGTCAAGAGCGCGCGCCCGAGTTCGTCCTCCTCGGGGAACACCGACGGCCAGGAGGACAAGCGGACGAAGCTGTCTGCCCGCTCAGCCCTACGACCATACCACTCGTCAGACGAGTCACCGCGGTCACCCAGCCCAGCGGCTCGCCCCCGCGCTCGAGAGGTGCTCCCCCCGCCCCCGCGGATCACCCCCACACCACAGCAGGAGGTGCGCCCCCCGCCCTCCGCTCCCGCGCCCGCAGGTGAGACGGCAAGTCATGCCGTCCCTGTCGCGCGCCCACCTACCACCGACGCGACGGCACACATCGCCGTCCCTGTCGCGCGCTCGCCGACGATGGATGCGACGGCACATATCACCGTCCCATCCAGTCAACCAACAACATCGACCTCTCAAACGGGGTCCGCAAGCTGGCCAAAGGACTCGACCAGCTATGCGGGCCTCGCCTCGCCCGTACCAATGGACCTGACTCGGCCGCCCTCCCCTCAGCCGAGCACCTCCTACGCCGCGGCGGCCGCGGCGCCGTCCGCGCCACGCCGCACCCCACCGCCCGCCGAACACCGCTCGACCCAGCAAGCGGGCCGTGCGGCCCCGCCTGCTGCGCCTGCGGCTGCCCAGCCACCGCGCTCCGAATACCCGCCGCTAGTGGTCGAGTGCCTCCCAAACTGGACGAGGCACTTCCAGGCCATCCGGCGCGAGCTGGGATTCGCGCCGAACGCCAGGCCGCTGGGCAGGGGAGTCCGCTTCCTGCCGCAATCCGCCGACGAGTTCCGGGCTGTGCAGCGCTACCTAACCCAGGCGGCGCTCCAGGACAGTACCATCTCATGGTACTGCTACAGCCCGGCGACCGAACGCCCGACCAAAATAGCGGTGCGAGGACTGCCGCTCGACACACCGCCTGAGGAGGTGGTCGCCGCCCTGCGCGACATCGGCTTCCCGGCGGAAAACGCGCGACCTATCCCACCGAAAGCCGGCAAGCACGGCTGCACTTATTTCGTGCAGCTGGCGCACATGACCGGTGAAGAGCTCCGTCAGCTGTACGCTGTGACGGAGCTCCTCTGCATGCCCGCGGTGACCGTGGAGGCCTGGCGCGGAGGGACCAAACCGCCCCAATGCCACCGGTGCCAGGCGTACGGGCACTCCTCCATCAACTGCCACCGGCCCTTCCGCTGCATCCGGTGTGCAGGAGCCCACCCGGTTGCAGACTGCCCGCACCCGCGCGATGTCACGCCCACCTGCGCGAACTGCGGGCAAAGCCATGCCGCGAACGACCGCCGGTGCTCGCAGTACAAGCGAGAGGCGCGGAGGAGGGGCATCGCCTTGCCTCCGCCCCCGCCCCAAGCACCCGGCCGTCCCCGCCCGCAACCGCAACGCAGGCCCGCAGCGACCGCTGCGTCGGCCCCCGCAGAAGGCGCGCAGGCGACCGCCGCGCCGCGCGCCTCGCGCCCTTCATCACCTGTGAGAGCTGCCCCGCCTAACGCCGCTGGGGGCTTCACCACCACTCTCCCAGCGGCAGCCAACCCACCTACCGAGCGGGGACAGGCGCTGCGCGGTAGGCGCAGGAAGCGCAACCGCGGCCGCCGTCCCGCTCGTAACGAGCCAGCCGCCGCCTCCACGCCTCAACCGAGGCAATCGAGGCAACCGCCCACACAACCGGCCGCGCAGGTGCAATCCCAGGCACCTGCGCCGACTCAGTCTGCGCCGACTCAGCCTGCGCCGACTCAATCGGCCCCGACCGCCTCCGCCACAACAGCCCGACCACAGTCGCCGACGCCTGCCGCTTCTCGGGAGCAAACTCGCCGCTCGCAGCGGATTGCTCCTGAGAGGGCGCAGGAGCAAGCTCGCGTGCAACAGCAGGCGCGCGAGCAACAACCCGCGCCTTCACGCGCTGCACCACGCGCTGCGCCACGCACTGCTCCGCGCACTGCCCGGCGCGCAGCTCCACCCGCCGAACAACACACTGCCCCCCAACCGCCTCCCCCCGCACCCCAACAGGGGGAAGCGAGACACAGCCCGGACATCATGGCCATAGTCCGGGTTGTGTTAGAGGCAATTACGACCGGGCTGACAACCTACCTGCAGGGACAGGGCGCAGTACAGGCGATCGCAGCAGGGATGGCGGTCTTAGCGCGACTCCCGTCCTACTGAGGGTCCTGTACTGGAACCCGGGCGGCATCAGAGGCCACATCCGCGAGCTCACAACGCTCGCTCAGTCGCAGGATGTCCACGTCATCCTCCTGGGCGAGACCAAACTCGCGGAACACGTCGAGCTCCGTATCCCGAACTTCTTCGTGTACCGGCGCGACGAAGTCTCTCCCCGGGGTCACGCCTTCAGAGGAACGGCGGCCCTGGTGCGGAGGGACATTGTACATGAAGAAGTTGAACACGCACCATACACATCCCTGCGTACGCAGGGAGTGCGTGTTCACGCCGGGGAGGAGGAGCTCCTCCTGTATGCCGCCTACCGACCACCTGCCACGACTTTCTGCAGCACCGACGTCCACACACTCCTCGAGTCGCACGCCCCCACACTAGTCGTGGGTGATTTTAACGCGAAGCACCAAGCTTGGGGCTCGCGCGTCATCACCCCGGCCGGAAGGGCTTTACTCGAGGACAGCGAGCGCCACCAGTACGGTATATTGGGTCCAGGAGCACCGACCAATATACCGTCAAACCCCCACTACCACCCGGACGTCCTGGACATCGTGCTGCACTACCGGACTGACCACCCCATCAGTGTCGAGCCACTCTATGACCTCGACACTGAACACCTGCCGATACTGGTCACGCTTAACCTCCAGCGCGACTTCACCATACCGCGTCCTCCCAGAGCCAAGACCAACTGGGAGAAGTTCGCCGCCGCGCTGTCGGAGCTTGAGCTCGCAGGTCCCATCTCGACCCCAGTGGACGTTGACCGGGCCGCCAACACCATCATGGCGGCCATCCAGACGGCCAAACAGGAGGCCACTACCACCATGCCCCCCACTGGTCGACGTGACCTGCTCTCGAGCTCGCTCCGCGACATGCTGAGGAGGAAGCGCGCCCACTCGCTGTCCGACGGTCAAGCGTGACCTCAACCGCCTTGCACAGGAAGTGAGGCTAGTACTCGGCGCCCGCGAAGATGATGACTGGGAGAAGACCATCGACGCGGCAGCCGAGTCCGAAACAACGCTGTACCACCTGTGCAAGACCCTCACCGGATCAGACTCACCCGTCTACCCTTTGCTGGACAGCCAGGGTAGGCGAAGATACTCCGCGCATGACCGAGCTGAGATCATGGCGGAGTATATGGAGGCGCAGTTCACCCCCAACCCACCGGCCAACGACAATGCGTACAGGCACCACACCGAGCTCGACCACCAAGTGCGGGAATTCCTGTCGGCCCAGACTCCTCCGCTCCGGGGGGACGAGTTCATCTCCCCGTCTGAGCTGAGGAAAGCCGTCATCCGTCTCCCCAAACGGAAGGCGGCAGGCTACGACGGAATCCCGATCGCCGCACTTCAGCAGCTGCCAAGAAGAGCCCTCGTAGCGCTAGCGAGGCTCTTCAATGGCATACTCCGCACGGCACACTTTCCGGAGACCTGGAAGAGGGGGAAGGTCATCACCATCCCCAAACCGGGCAAGGACCGCCGCCTCCCTGGAAGCTACCGCCCCATCACCTTGCTGCCGCACATCGCCAAGCTGTTCGAGCGTCTGTTGCTGCGAAGGCTCACCCCGTACATCCGCTTACGGGATGAGCAGTTCGGCTTTCGCAGCAACCATTCCACGACGCTCCAGCTGGCGAGAGGACTCCACCACATCGCCAGTGAGAAGAACAAGGGCCACTGCACCGTCGGGGTCTTTCTCGATATCGAGAAGGCCTTTGACCGTGTATGGCACACCGGACTCCTGGCGAAGCTCCTCTCAACCGATTTACCACCAGCGATTGTGCGGCTGGTGGCTTCCTTCCTGGACGGGCGGTCCTTCCACGTCTCCGTGGAGGGCGCGGACTCCCAGCCGCGCCCCATCCGTGCCGGAGTGCCCCAAGGCAGCTGCCTCTCTCCGTGCCTGTACGCGTTGTACACCGACGACATCCCTACCCTCGCCGGACACCTGCGCGAGGGGGAGGAAGACGTGCTGTTGTCGCTCTACGCCGACGACAGCGCGTATCTCGCGTCGTCGCACCACCAGATCGTCGCCTGCAACAAGATGCAGCGCCTGTTGGACCTGCTTCCGGAGTGGCTGGACAAGCGGAGGATGGCCGTCAACGTGGGGAAGACGGCCGCGATCCTGTTCGGCATCCGGAAGCCTATACGTCAGCTCCGACTCCGAGGGCAGGACATAGAGTGGCAAACTTCGGTGTGCTACTTGGGGTGCCGCATCGACCTCAGCCTGAACCTGATTCCCATGGTCAATCATGTGGTGAGTCAGGCTAAGGCGGCACTGTCGATGCTTCACCAAGTCTTCACCTCAAGCTTATCGCCGAAGACCAAGCTCCTCATCTATGGAGCCTATGTCCGCTCTAGACTGACGTACGCGGCCCCAGCCTGGTATGCGTTCTGCTCAGCATACCAGAAGCGCCGCCTACAGGTCCAACAAAACAAGTGCCTCCGTCTGATCGTTGGAGCTCCGAGGTACGTGAGGAACGACGTCATCCATCGCGACCTCAAGACGCCCACCGTGGAGGAGTACGTCCGTACACTGGCGCGGCGCATGTTCGCCAGCGCCGACAACGGACCGTACGAGCACCTCCACGGAATCGCACCGCTAGCCAGCCGACCAGCGACCGGGCGTCCCTTACCTCGAGAGCTCCTGCGATCGCCATCACCGAGGAGGCACGCAGGCGACCACAGCGACGACGACGGTGACGACGACGACGCGAGACCCACCGGACCAGACACCTGCTCCGCGCACGACGGCGACTCCCTCGCCCGTAGCGCGGAGCCTACCATCGGACTTGACATCGCCCCGCTCGCGGCGGCTATCTGCCCGCCAGCGACGCGGGGCCCCTGGCGATACACTGGCCCCGCGCTCGATGACGACCCTTTCGTCAGTAGCGCGAGGCCCCACACCGAACACGACACCGCTCCGCTCGCGGCGGCGACTTGCCCGCCTGCGACGCGGGGCCCCCGGACCGACACCGGTCCCGCGCACGGCAGCGACACTATCGCCCGTAGCGCGGGCCCACCCTCTGGACCCGACACCGCTCCGCTCGCGGCGGCGACTTGCCCGCCTGCGACGCGGGGCCCCCGGATCGACACCGGTCCCGCGCACGGCAGCGACACTATCGCCCGTAGCGCGGGCCCACCCTCTGGACCCGACACCGCTCCGCTCGCGGCGGCGACTTGCTCGCCTGCGACGCGGGGCCCCCAGACCGACACCGGTCCCGCGCACGGCAGCGACTCTATCGCCCGTAGCGCGGGACCACCCACTGGACCCGACACCGCTCCGCTCGCGGCGGCAATCCTGCCCGCCAGCGAGCGGTACCCCCTGAACTGATGTCGGCCCATCGCACGGTGGCGACACCATCGCCCGTAGCGTGGGCCAACACATTGGACACCGCCCCGCTCGCGGCGGCAATCTCGCCCGCCAGCGAGCGGAGCCCTTGAAGCCCCTCCGCAAGGCCCCTGCTCCCCACGGACCAGGAGCCTCAGCCGCCATGGACCTAATTGCCAAGACGGCTGAAAATCCATCACCGGGGAAGTGTTCTTCCCCGCGCCCCGCCCGGGTAATGAGGCCCTGCCTCGAAGCCCGTACCCTCCGCTGGCCACGGCCAGCGAAGACGACCCGTGCTGCTGAATTACTGATGCCCATTAAAAATTAAATAATCTCGTTTCTTTATAATATTCATATAATTTTAGTATTTGTTGTTCAAGTACAGGATATAAGTGACCTAAAAAATAAAATCAGCTTGAAAATACATAGCGGATTTTCGTAGAGAGCGTCTTCAAGCGAGCGTATAAAATCGCCACTTTGAAAGCCCCCCATTTTGTCAATTTTAAGGGAAAAATTAAAAAAAAATATGTTTTTGTACTCGGTTCAAAATTATCTTTAAAATGATATGTAACAACTTTATGTAACGCGATAAAATTTTTTTTACTTCGCATTCACTTCTATGAGAGCCCCCCTGAAATAAAGGTTTTTATAATTTTTTATCCAATATTCGGCTGAAAGCCATCAGTTTACATATTATATCTAAATTTGAAGTAATTACGTTCGGTAATTCAAAAGTTATAAGGCTCTGACAGACGGACGGACGGACGGACGGACGGACGGACGGACAAGTGCAAATTCACTCTAGTAGACTCAGAGACCTCGATTCGCTCGGTCAATAATAAGTATACAGTGGCCATTCCCAGAAGTAATAAGTATTCACTTTAATCACGTTATAGAAATTGTGTAATAGATAGGTACAGTCGAAGTAGAGGACCAAAAGTTGTATGGGTGAGGTTTTTATAGTTTATTACAAGCATTTATTTAGCTTGTATGTATGTATGTATGTATGTATGTATGTAATTATGTATATTTTTAGATCAAATCTATGTAGATAATGTAGCTACATACTAAAAGCTTGTTTTTTAAAACATTTTTTTGGAACGAAGTTCCTTTTCGGACGGTTTTGGCGGATGGGGGCTACATAAAAAAATGTGTAATAATTTGCCGTCGCGGCCCTTGTTGCCTTCGTTTATTATACACGTTCCATCATTGATTTGGTGGCGCAGTGGTAAAAATAAGGAGTGAAACAATCGGTTCGGAGGTTCGAATGACTTCAGATTTTTTTTCTTTTTTTAATTTTTGGAACGAAGTTTAATGGAAGAGAAATTCCGACAAAAATATTTGCAGCAAAATTTACTAACGCCATCTATGCAGCAAGCAGCGTGAACTTGGTTGTACTTGCTTTAATGTCTGTTTTTTTTACGAGATGGTTCTAGCATGTAGCGAGAGATGGCGTTGATTCTGAACTTCGTTTCAGCCGAGCGTTCCACGACACTCACGCATCTTTTGTTTTACACATGTAAGTAATTATTTATAGAAGCATTTTTAGATTATGCTTCCATTTAGGGTTTGGGAATTCCCGACAATTTCAAAGTCCCGGGACACGAGACAGCCTACAAACAAAGTCCTGGAAATTCCCGGGACTTCGAGACTTTTCTGAAAAAATATTTTTTTAAATTTTTTTTTTAAAGAGGGGTAAGTCTTTTTTGAAAAATTGAATTGAGTTAATTTCTGGTGAAACGTATAAAAAAGGCAATTTTTCGTAAAAATCAACATTTATTAAAAAGAAAATTGAATCTTAATAACTTTAACGTTAAAAGTTTGAATAATTGTTTATTTCTTTTAATCACACACAGATTCACTTTTAAGCAGTTAAATCTTATAGTTATAAAATTAACTTAGTTAAAAATCATACTAATTCTCAATAACTTTACTAATATTAGTAATTCTAGTATCTAATCATTGATCATAATTAACAGTTTCGCCAATCTTGTCTCGTCTCGAGTCTCGACCCAAAATTCCCGGGACTCGAGACAACTAAAATTACGAAAAGTCCCGGGACTTCGAGACACGAGACGTCCCGGGACCCAAACCCTACTTCCATTCAATATTAGTTTTTAATTCGATGCCTTAACATGGGTAGCGTAAGTATGTCACGAACTCTTTAAACATTTCTGTGGTGGTGTCGTGTGATGCGGGTTGTTACGTTCCCTCAAATATGGTTGAGCGAAGCAATGACTGGGTCATGCGTCATGCTCGTGAACGGGTCCCACCGGCGGGAATGGGGCTACTTTATGTCTGCCCATCTTGAGATAGAAGTTAGTCGGTATGCATTTTTGGAACTTTCCTCATTGTGGAAACACTGCATATATAGCATAGTATTTACTGTATTGTAAAATTGTTTTGAAAAGAGCAACCGCCGAGTTTCTTGCTGGTTCTTCTCGGCAGGAAAGGCATTCCGAACCAGTGGTAGATTCATCGACTATTCAAAAGCACTTGTAAAAGTTTATTTAAATAAAAAATATTTCTATTCTATTCTATTCTATTCTTATAGGTGCAGTGTTCAAGACGACACGTTATGGGAATCCTGTGATAGAGTTGGGACGTTATCGATATAACAAATACTGCAGGAGCAGAGGACCGATAACTAAATGGGTGTGCTCCTGCAAGACTAAAGGCTGCCGGGCGACTCTTCATACTATGGATAATACCATAATTACTATGAAGAATCAACATTGCCATTAATGCTGACCGTGTCTTTGACTATTTCCTCCAAATCAATAATAATTACATAAATTCAGAAGACTATGTCTGTCTGTCTTTTTTTTTTATTCGATGACTTGAAGATAGTCCGTGACTGCGATCTCACCTGATGGTAAGTGAAGATGCAGTCTAAGATGGTAGCGGGCTAACTTGTAAGGGGTATGGCAGTGAACATTCAACCCATACCCCTAATCGGTTTCTGCACGCCATCGTGCCGGAACGCTAAATCGCTTGGCGGCACGTATTTAACGGTAGGGTGGTAACTAGCCACGGCCAAAGCCTCCCACCAGACCAGACCAGATTGTGTTAAATTGCGCTAAACAGCTAACCTTCATGACGGACACTTTCCCGTGCAATTAAAGTTGAAGGTAAGGTTTAGTACATACAAAACTACCTCTATCGCCATTTTTAGGGTCCCGTACCCAAAGGGTGCCAAAGGGAGTCTCCGCTGTCCGTCCGTCAGCCCGCCCGTCTGTCGGTCAGCGGGCTGCACTTATTTGAATCTTTCACATAATCTGTATTTCTATTGCCGATATAACAAAAAATAATAAAAATAAATTATTTGTCCCCATACAATAAACTTTTGTTTTTGCTCGATCTTAATAATAGCTGGTATTAAATCTTGTACGATGGTACGGAACCCTCGCACTTGGCGAGTATTTTTTAACCGACTTCAAAAAAGAGTTTTTTGATTCGACACGTATATGTATGTAATATTATTGGAACCGCAAATTTACATGTTTATGATAATCTATTAGGGCTTCCAAACAAATGTACAAAGTTTGTATAGGCGTATGTATGTATGTTTGTCCACGTGTTCCTCGAAACTGGTAATTGGATTGTGATTATTATTTTTTTATTTGCTTACTAATTATATATACTATACTAATACTATACTAATTAATGTACTACCTATACCTTCATGTCTGTTAAATACTCTTTAATTGAATAATACGCTAATAATATTAACGCTATGCGTAGTCGCTGACTCTCGGCGGCCAAACAATAAACTACGCTACTACGCACCACAGACGCTGAATGCCTATGGAGTTACGGCGTATTGTAAGCGTAGTGTGAACGAAGAATGCAGTCTTCACGTTCACACTGGGCACAGTGAGACCGTGAAGCAATCGGCGGTTGACTATCCGTTTGGTGTGAACAAAGCCTAAAAGCCTTATTTTGTTCTAGTCATGTTTACTAAGTCGCGATATACGAGTAATAGAAATAGGAAGTTATAGGTACAAGTATCACTGTAGTACAGGCGTGAACGCTGCGAGGGAATGCTGCAAGAGAAGACTTACCGGATGTAGAGCTACTCTCCTCTCAGTGGAGGATGAGATTATCACATTTAAAAAGTACCATCATAACCATTAAAATCACTTAATCCTTACTGTATCACTTCATAGATCTTTTTTTTTCATTCGTATCAACCCATCGCCGGCGCACTTTTGGGCACAATTTTTCTTTCAGGGTTTATTTAAGCCATGGAAGTAGGAATAGTAGGCATGGAATGGCAACGAAATGGTACCGTAGTCGGGAATTTGTTTAGCTGGGCCGATTGCCATTACCGCTCGGAAAATAAGAAAATAATATAGTCAGTCAGATTCACCCAGCTCGAGCTAGCTCTAGCTCGAGCTGGGTGAATCTGACTGACTATTTTATTATATTATAGAGTGTAGACCGACAGTAGAGTATATTGTTATAATATTGGTTAATGAAATAACTCCATACTCGACTATATCGTTCGTTACAATGAAGATTTAATGAATGAATGAATGAATGAAAAATCGCATCTAAAAATTATGAACATGTTTCAGGTGAACCGAAGTTCGTAACATCGAGACTAGGCAACAGAATGATTCAACTAGACGGTTACAACTTTTCCTTGCATCGTGGAAATCGAAGTAATGGACCGAAACTGAGATGGGTCTGTAGCAACTCTGGGAGGGGATGCAGAGCGTCGATCATTACCGTTGATGATATTATACTTAGATACAACAATGTTCATAATCATTGATGGTTAGAAGAACACATTGAACATTTCTATGATCTATCTAATAGCATAGTCGCAGGGACCTGTAGTGGTATTCTATAAAAATGATTGCGTCAGTGTAATTGTCGCAATGACCTCTGATTGGCTGTATTTATGGCGTTCTTGCTGCATCAGTGCATTTTAACCAATAACGGGAGAGTACCAGCCAATCAAAGTCCTTTGTGATTTGATGCAATCAATTTATGATTTTTTCTGAGGTTAATTAAACTGATTATGTATAATTATGAAAAACAGACAAATTAATCTGTTGTGTACTGTATCCTTAATTAAATTAAAACAGGTCTGAATTTATAGCGTTTTCCAAAAATAATTTTAAATAAAAGGGCTTTGGCTAATAATTATTATTCCTCTTATTTTGTTATCATAATCAAAACGTACGGACATGGCATGGCTAGATATGGATTTTACGATACAAAAATATTTTTTCTATCATTATTATCGACAGAGAAAACAGTAGAATACGTTTGTATGGATAAATAGCCTCACGCGTTTCCTCTTAAGATTCATATCTTCAGTATCACGTGATCTTGGGAGAACGCTATTTCAATCAACATTAACGGATGGGACTCTTTGGTCCACGTTCGTAACCAGTTACGAAACAGGAAATTTTTTTCAGCGTTTCATAACCGTTTTTTTTCCAAGTTCATAACCGGCTACGAAATAAGTTTTTTTTTCTTGGTTCGTAACTGTTAAAATATTAGTTCCTAATTATAAATTCGACATTATTCGGCATAATAAAATCACGTAATTATAATTTCATCGTTTCGTAACTAGTTACAAATCCAGAATATTTAATCCGGGTCCGTAATAAAATAAGATTAATGTCTTTTTGTAACTGGTTATATTAATCAAGGTTAACTGGGTTCATTACTGACTATAAAATGAAAATAAAGTTTTAATTTGCCTCTTAACGTGAAATATAATATTATAGTATTATGTTTACAATAAAAATGGATCGTATTTACCGTTTTTAGGGTTCCGTACCCAAAGGGTACCAACGGGACCCTATTACTAAGCCTACGCTGTCCGTCCGTCCGTCCGTCCGTCCGTCCGTCTGTCAGCGGGCTGTATCTCGTAAACCGTAATAGATAGACAGATGAAATTTTCACATATTATGTATTTCTATTGCCGCTATAACAACAAATAATAAAAATTAAATTAAATTAAAATATTTCCATGGGTACATGGAAATATTTTTATTTAATTTTTTTAACGGAACCCTAAAAGAGCGAGGCCCGGCTCGCACTTGGCCGATTTTTATTTATTGATCGTATATTGCCTAAATCGTGAGTTGCACAAAACTTTCTATAATTTAGTAAAATACAGAAGTTACAAAAGAGCACAAAAGGAATTAGTAACACACAAAACCTGGATACAGGCTTTGAAGTCAGGCGAGAAGGAAATAAAAACTAGGTCAGACCTTTTGAATTGTGCCACTAAATTTTATAAAGACCTATATTCGAAAATACCTGAAGAACAAAAAGATACAAGCCAAGAACAAGAAATAGAAGAAACATCAGAAGAATGGGCATTGATAAACGAAATTGAAACATTAGACCACATCAAATCTCTTAAATGTGGAAAAAGTGCAGGGCCTGATAATATACCAAATGAGTTAATAAGAATGGGCGCACGTCAGCTAACTACACCATTAACATTATTATTTAATACCATTATACATACAGGACAAGTACCATCGCAATGGACTTTTTCAGAGATCATTCTCCTTTACAAAAAAGGAAACCCACTTGATATCTCAAATTACCGGCCCATTAGCCTTCTTTCAAGCATCTACAAGCTTTTTACATCCATCCTTTCTAGCAAAATTGGTCCACAAATTGACATTTTCCAACCTGTAGAACAAGCTGGTTTCCGTTCAGGATTCAGCACAATAGATCATATTTATGTTATGGAACAGATCATAGAGAAGTATAGAGAATTTAATAAACCGCTATACATAGCTTTCATAGACTAAACGAAGGCATTCGATAGCATTTCACACGATTCTATCTGGAAGGTGCTAATTAAATGTAATGTAAATAAAAAATATATCACAGTACTGAGGAACATATACATGACAAGCAAAAGTAAAGTAAAACTAGAATATAGCGGAGAGGAAATTAAAATATCTAGAGGCGTTAGGCAGGGAGACCCAATATCCCCAAAACTGTTCATCGCAGTTCTAGAAGATGTAATCTGCAAACTAGACTGGAAAAATGAAGGCATAAACATATTTGGGAAATACCTAAGTCATTTAAGGTTTGCAGATGACATTGCACTCTTCGCAGATAATAGCAGAAAGCTCGAAAGAATGACTGACTCGAAAGAATAGGTGCACTAGATAAAGCAAGTAAAAAAGTTGGACTGGAAATGAATATTGGTAAAACTAAAATTATGACAAATAGCTCTCCAAATAGAATACTTCTTAATAATACTCAGCTAGAATACGTATGTTCCTATTTATATCTTGGCAAACAAGTCACATTTAACGCCACAAGTGCAGAAGAAGAAGTAGACAGACGCATTACCAAGAGCTGGAACAAATTCTGGGCGCAAAAGGAAATAATGAAAGGGGACTACCCCATAAATCTAAAAAGAACAGTAATGGACACATGCATTCTCCCCTGCCTCACGTACGCTAGCCAAACGTGGCTATTTACTAAATATATAAAAAGCAAGATAATAACATGCCAGAGGGCAATGGAAAGAAGCATACTAAGTTTACGTCGAATACAGAAAGTGAAAAGTGAAGAAATCCGGAAATAGACAAAATTAACCGATGCCTTGAATCACGCTTTAAAACTGAAATGGAAATGGGCTGGTCATGTAGCGAGATTTACAGATGAGCGATGGACAGCGAAAATTCCCACTTGGCCAGGCCCAACAGGAAAAAGAAAAGTCGGTAGACCGAAATCGCGCTGGTCCGACGACATTGTAGTAATAGCAGGGCCTAACTGGCTGAAATGCGCCAAAGACAGAAACAAATGGCACCAACTGGAGGAGGCCTATACCCGATGAGGGTTCCTTATCGATAAGAATAATATTTTCAAACATTAATTATATAGATTAGATTAAGATGTACTTACTAATTTACTAATAAATAACACGAATCAAATAGCACGCACATACTCACATCCACAGACTAAAACATTCACACGCTACATAAACTCACATAAAGACACATCATACCAGTACATAAAGTATAAAACAAATACTAACATACCTACTAACCTTTAGATAAGCTTAAACTGTAAATAGTACCTATGATAAGGAAAAATAAAGGCTTTTTTATTTTTTTATTTTTTATTTATTTATTTATTTATATTGCCTAAATTAACAAGTGCCTGAAATGAATGAATGAATGAAAAAATCGCATCTAAAACTTATGAACATGTTTCAGGTGAACCGAAGTTCGTAACATCGAGACTAGGCAACAGAATGATTCAACTAGACGGTTACAACTTTTCCTTGCATCGCGGAAATCGAAGTAATGGACCGAAACTGAGATGGGTCTGTAGCAACTCTGGGAGGGGATGCAGAGCGTCGATCATTACCGTTGATAATATTATACTTAAATACAGCAATGTTCATAATCATTGATGGTTAGAAGAACACATTAAATATTTCTATGATCTACCTAATAGCATAGTCGCAGGGACCTGTAGTGGTATTCTATAAAATGATTGCGTCGGTGTAATTGTCGCAATGACCTCAAAGTGGCTGAATTTATGGCGTTCTTGCTGCATCAGTGCATTTTAACCAATACTGGGAGAGTACCAGCCAATCAAAGTGCTTTGCGATTTGATGCAATCAATTTTTGTTTTTCATAGTTATGAAGAACAGACAAATTAACCTTTTGTGTACTGTTTCCTCAATTAAATTAAAACAGGTCTGAATTTAAAGCGTTTTCCAAAAATAATTTTAAATAAAGGGCTTTGGCTAATTATTTATTCGTCTTTTTTTGTTCTCATAATCTTGTTCTTACAATGTCAAAAAAAGTGAATGCATGGTCTTTCAGGCCAAGGGAAAATCCTTGCCCTCAACTGTCCCACCCATTAAATTATACGGTACCCCGTTGAAGAGGGTGTCTCAGTTTAAATACCTGGGCCATGTGATTTCCTTTGACCTGAAAGACGATGCCGATATAGAGAGAGAGCGCAGGGCTTTGTGTGTCAGGGCAAACATGATTGTCCGCAGGTTTGCTCGTTGTTCGGTGCCAGTCAAAATCACCCTTTTTAGAGCATACTGCACCTCCTTTTACACGAGCAGCCTGTGGATCAGTTATACGCAGAAGCAGTACAACGCCCTGCGTGTACAGTATAATAATGCGTTCAGGATGCTGTTGGGACTGCCTCGATTCTGCAGCGCGTCAGGGATGTTCGCCGACGCTCGTGTAGACTGCTTCTACACCACTATGCGAAAGTGGTGCACATCCCTGTTGCGTAGAGTTCGGGCCAGCTCTAATAGCGTCCTGAGGGCATTTGCTGACAGGATCGATTGTCAGTACTTGAACCACTGTTGTATGGTTCATGTGCTGACAAATCGGTGCCGTCTTAGGTTAAGTTTTAGGTTTTAGTGTTACTAATATAGGTTTAAGTTTATTGTTACTAACACAATATGATCCCAGATGGTCGAAATAAAACATTATTATTATTATTATTATAATCAAAACGTACGGACATAGCATTGCTAGATATGGGTTTTACGATACAAAAATATTTTTCTATCATTATTATCGACAGAAAAAACAGTAGAATACGTTAGTATGGATAAACAGCCGCCCGCGTTTCCTCTTAAGATTGATATCTTCAGTATCACGTGATCTTGGGAGAACGCTATTTCAATCAACGTTAACGGATGGGACCCTTTGGTCCACGTTCGTAACCAGTTACGAAACAGGATAATTTTTTCAGCGTTTCGTAACCGGTTACGAAAAAGGTATTTTTTTTCCAGGTTTTTAACCGGCTACGAAATAAGTTTTTTTTCTTGGTTCGTACTTAACTGTTAAAATATTAGTTCCTAGTTAGAAAATCGACATACCTAATTCGGCATAATAAAATCACGTAACTAAAATTTCATCGTTTCGTAACTAGTTACTAATCCAGAATATTTAATCCGGGTCCCTAATATAATAAGATTGATGTCTTTTTGTAACTGGTTATTAATCAAGGTTAACTGGGTTCATTACTGACTATAAAATGAAAATTAAGTTATAATTTGCCTCTTAACGTGACATATAATATTATAGTATTATGTTTACAATAAAAATGGATCGTATTTACCTTTTTTATGTATTTGATCGTATATTGCCTAAATTAACAAGTGCCTGAAATGAATGAATGAATGAATGAAAAAATCGCATCGAAAATAATTATGAACATGTTTCAGGTGAACTGAAGTTCGTAACATCGAGACTAGGCAACAGAATGATTCAACTAGACGGTTACAACTTTTCCTTGCATAGTGGAAATCGAAGTAATGGACCGAAACTGAGATGGGTCTGTACCAACTCTGGGAGGGGATGCAGAGCGTCGATCATTACTGTTAATAATGTTATACTTAAATACCGCAATGTTCATAATCATTGATGGTTAGAAGAACACATTCAATATTTCTATGATCTACCTAATAGCATAGTAATTTATGGCGCTTTCGGTCTTTAATTTAAAATTAATATTTAATGTAGGCCAATTCCACAAAGAGCCACACTCTTACAAGTCTAGACTCTACCACCGGTTCGGAAAGCCGATTCTGCTGAGAAGAGCCGGTAAGAAACTCAAACAATGTAGGTCATCAAAGAAAATAGTAACTTGTGGAGATTTTAATATAGATAGTTTGCATCACACGTCTATCACAGGAAGATTACTAAACTTATTTAAAAGTTTCAACCTGGAAAATATTTTTGTTGAAGCTACAAGAATAACAGCGCATTTGGCAACTTGTATTGATAACATTTTCTCTGATTGTAAAATTATCAAAAAATCGATTATCACTTGTTTAAGATCTGACCATTGCGGACAAATGATATCTATTCCGAGCAGTGAGCAGAATGTAACAAAAGTAGTAAAATATAGGCCAGTTACTACCAATAAAGTAAGGCAATTTAAACAAAATATCGCAGCTGCAATGCCGACGCTTGATGTTGCACAGGGTGGTCCGGATGAAATTTATAGAGGGTTTTTTGATCTATTAAACTCTCAATTTAACTCTGTCTTTAAGGTAATAGAAAAAAGATTATTTAAAAATCTTAAATTTAGTGATTGGGCAACTATTGGCATCTATAAAAGTAGAAATAGGCTGTTTGACTTGTATGCAGAAAAACAATATAATTATGCCCCCGCGTTTATAGAATATGTAAGAAATTATTCCAAATTGTTTAGAAACGTGTGCATACAAGCAAAGTCACTTCACATAAAACAAAAAATTGTCAATTCGGATAATAAAATAAAAGCAGTATGGGACATCATTGGTGATGAAATGGGTAAGAATAAGGTACATTATAATAAACTGGAGCTTAAAATTAACAACCGGATAATTGACTCTGATATAGAAATTGCAAATACATTTGAGAACTTTTTCAAAAATATACCAGTAACCACGACCAGTTCTCTAAATTCCTCGCCAACAGAAGCCTATAATCTTCTAAGAAGCAATGTCTCTGAGTGCAATAAATTATTTAGGTTTAAACACGTTACCCCATATGATATTATCAAAACATTCAAATCATTGCAAAATAAAAAAACAGGAGATCTATGGGGAATATCAGTTAAAATAATTCACAATATCATTGATATTATTGTGCCCTATCTTGCTTTAATTTTTAATAAGTCTGTAGATTCTGGATCTTTTCCAGACCTGATGAAATATAGTAAATTAATACCTCTTTTTAAATCGGGAAGCAAATGTGACCGAATAACTACAGACCAATTTCAATTTTGCCAACTCTCAGCAAGATATTTGAAAAAATAATGTTCAACCAACTGCTTCTACACTTTAATTTAAATAAACTTCTTCACCCTGAGCAGTACGGCTTTACTAAGGGTCGATCAACAACCGATGCAGCCGCAACGCTGTTGCAACACATATTCGATGCATGGAATAACTCACAGAACGCCATTGGTATTTTCTGTGATTTATCAAAAGCTTTCGACTGCGTTGATCACGAGACCCTTTTGCTTAAACTGAGCCACTATGGTATTAAAGATTTTGCGCTTAGCCTCATTGCGTCTTATCTTAGTGATCGTGTTCAAAGAGTATGTGTCAATGATGTGAAATCATCCGGATCAGCCTCGGTAATGGGTGTACCCCAGGGTTCTATTCTAGGTCCATTCATGTTTTTGATTTACATAAATGATTTACCACATTTTGTCCAAAATACTTGCGATATTGTACTATTTGCTGATGATACGTCTTTGATTTTTAAAGTCGATAGGACGAAAGACAATTTTGACGATGTAAATATTGCATTATCTCAAGTTTCTGAATGGTTTACGGCAAATAATTTACTTTTAAATGCTAAAAAAACCAAGTGTGTTGAGTTTTTATTGCCCAACACCAGAACTGTCAGTAAAAATTTAAAGATAAGTAATGAACCCTTGAAAAGTGAGGACTCCACAGTGTTCTTGGGATTAACCCTGGACTCAAAACTGCAATGGGGCACCCATATAGCAACACTTGCTGGCAAGCTTAGCTCTGCTGCTTACGCTGTTAGGAAGATTCGACAGTTAACTGACATAGAAACTGCAAAAATTGTTTATTTTGCATATTTCCATAGTATTATGTCATACGGAATCTTATTATGGGGTAAAGCAGCCGATATTGGAAAAATTTTTGTATTGCAGAAGAGGGCAATTCGCGCAATATATAATTTAAAACCGCGGGATTCCCTTCGAGAAAAATTTAAATAGGCATTCTTACAGTAGCTTCACAATATATTTACAACAATATAATATTTGTCAGACAAAACATCGTGAATTACAAAAAAAAGGGTGATTTACACGATAGGCAAGTTAGAAATCCAAACAGGCTCGTGATTCCTCGATGTCGCCTCAAGAGGGTCCGAAAGACATTTGTGGGAATGGGCGTAACGTTTTATAATAAAATTCCACAGTCGATCTTAGACTTGCCTTTACACAAGTTTAAGAAATCAGTAAAAACTAATCTCATGAAAAAAGCATATTATGCAATTGAAGACTATTTAGATGATAAAAAAGCGTGGACATAATTCTTTCCAGCGATTCATGAGACAGCAGGTGGTAACTGAACTGTTTAACTATTCTATTGAATGTAAACTTATTTTGAAAAGAGCAACTGCCGAGTTTCTTGCTGGTTCTTCTCGGCAGGAACGGCATTCCGAACCAGTGGTAGACTCATCGACGATTCGAAAGCACTTGTAAAAAGTTTATTTGAATAAAAAACATTTCTATTCTATTCTATTCTTAAACAATTGCTCTTTCTAAAACAAAATGTTACAATATCAATAATAATTATATACTTAGATGGGTTCCATATGTAGGGTTGTATAGAGAGACTTATAAGAGAGGCGTTCCAGGTTCGATTACTGGGCAAGAGCAGTTTAGGAATTAATTATATTCTGGTCTGGAGTGACGTTATTAGATTTAGAGTTCCGGCGCGATGCATGTGCAGAAACCGATTCATCATCATCATCATCTTCATGAGCAACCCATTAACGTCTCTCTACTGAGCGCAGGTCTCTCTCAGAGGAGGACCTCCATCCTCCATTTTAGACCAAATCTAACAGAATCGGTGCACGGAATTCCGCGAACGTAAAGAATTTCGCTGCAGTTGATACTCGTATATTGAAATGTCCGCCAAAACTGCGCTGATTCTTGAATTTCATGCATTTTCCCATTCTAGATTCGATTCCGGTAGGTCGAATGTCGTAAATAAAGTGTTAATTGATCTAAACTTTGTTACTTAACAATATATTACTATTTTCATATTAAATGCTTTTCATTATAAAAGTTGATGCCTTCAACTTCGGCGATTTGGATTTAATTTTAAATCTTAGTGAACTCTATTCTTAAACAGCCTACAAATATTGCCCGGTATTCGCCGAAAGCCTTTGAATAACATGCACGGGGCTGTACAACTGCTTTTATAAGTTACATCGATAATATTCGTTTGCGTAGAAAGAAGTGACGCTAGAACATTTAATTTTAGTAAGTGTACACAGTAAATAAATATCAAATAAATTATCAGATTCAGATATATAGTCTTATAATAACCTAAGCTAACTATAACTAAATTAACGATTCTCAAGTAGGTATTGGTTACTACCAATACTTGAGATTTAATTACTTGAGACCTGTTTATTTAGTTTTGTTTCGAGGTTGTCTACAATTGAATAAGCACTGTTGCTGATGTGAATAAAGTGGTCGTACCATAATTGAATTTTTAAAATGGTTGATCAATTTTCAGAGATGCCAGTACTAGTACAATCGAAGCGAGGAAACCAGATGCTACAGTACAAGGGGTACAATTTCTGCTTTGACAAGACCAAGAGCAAGTTGCCGAAAATGAGATGGGTGTGCAGTCAATGCGGGAGAGGCTGCAGAGCTACTCTCACCACATATGAGAATGATCTCATTAAAATCAATGGTGAACACAACCATTAAGACGAAACGCGGGTAGCTAGAAATTCTAATAGGTTTTTAACAATTATATTGCCGTCGCGCTGCTTTCACAGCAGACCGAGTGACATCCCATTACAGGGACCTGTAGTGGTATTCTATAAAAATGATTGCATTATTGCAACGATCGCAATCACCTCTGATTGGCTGAATTTATGTCGTTCTCGCTGCATCAATGCATTTTAACCAATAGCGGGAGAGGACCAGCCAATCAGTGTTCTTTGCGATTTGATGAAATCAATTTTAGAGAATACCACTTGAGGTTAATTAAACTGATTATGGCATACTTATGAAAAACAGGCAAATTAGGTTCTGTTTCACCACCTTCTGATAAGTGTCGGATAACATATGCGAATAAGCATATTTTGTCTTTGTCACTTGACATAAAGTAAGAAAGTGGCAAAATTTACGGTTTTGCTATCCGACACTTATCAGGAGGTGGTGAAACAGGCCCTTAATATCGTATTCTACTGTTTACTCAATTATAACAGGTCTGAATTTAAAGCGTTTTCCAAAAATAATTTCAAAAGGGCTTTGGCTAATTCTATTCGTCTTTTTTTGTTCTCATAATCAAAACGTAGGGAAATGGTATGGCTAGATATGGATTTCACGATACAAAAATATTTTTTTCTATCGTTATTATCGACAGAGAAAACTAGTAGAATACGTTTGTATGGATAAACAGCCTCCCGCGTTTCCTCTGAAGATTGATATCTTCAGTATCACGTGATCTTGGGAGAATGCTATTTCAATCAACATTAACGGATGGGATATACACAAGAGCGATATGCGCCATGTTTTGACGTGAATCTATGTATCGTATTACCTTAATTCTCACAAAACTTATTAAAATAAATATTTTTGTATTTGTTTTTAATTATCTGTGTACTTATTAGGTGTTTTAAATTATCTGTGTACTTATTAGGAAGTTTCCTTAAATTTTGCACTAAAATAAAATTAATATTTTAAGTTTATTGTGGTTGTCACATTACTACAGTGTAAATTGTGATTGGCTATATTATAGTATTCTCGCTGCACTTTAGCCAGTAGTCAGAGAAAGCGAGCCAATCAGACATAATTCCTAAACTCATATTGTAAAATCACGTCGATCCTTTGAATCAGCAAACAAACACAATTTCCTATTCATAAGGATTAGCGGTTGCGGTCTCGCATACGAGAAACTCTTAGACAATAGTGCATCGGGTGAGGATCGAACCCGCGACTTTTCAGTTTCCAGTCCGCACATTTAAATAGAGAAAAACTTCATAAAAGGTTAGGTGGGTAATATTCGTTTGCGTGACGCTAGAGGATTTAATTGTAGTAAGAGTACACAGTAAATAAACTAAATTAAATTTTCAGATACAAAAGTTATGCTATATTAGGTATAAAATAGTCTTGTAATAGGTAATATTGTACAAAGTACAACTACCAATACCTACTTGAGACCTGTTAATTTAGATTTGTTTAGAGGTTGTGTACAACTGAATAAGCACTGCTGTTGATGTGATGGTCGCACCATAATTAAGCTTTTAATAAAGGTTGATCTATTTTCAGAGACGCCAAGAATTTTTAAATCGAAACGAGGCAACGAAATGCTTCAATACAAGGGCTACAACTTCTGCTGTGACAAGCACAGGAGCAAGAAGCCGAAAATGAGATGGGTGTGCAGCCAATGTGGGAGAGGCTGCCGAGCTACTCTCCTTACATATGAGAATGTTCTCATCAAAATCAGAGGAGAACACAATCATTAAGAGATCACCTTTCACACTTACTTGAGCAGCCTCATAAGAAGGCTCAGGGTCACTCAGTGGGCGATGGAGAGAGCTATGCTCGGAGTATCCCTGCGAGATCAAATCAGAAATGAGGAGATCCGTAGGAGAACCAAAGTCACCGACATAGCTCAGCGAGTCCAGAAACTGAAGTGAAAAGTATATTTAAAGACAAGACTAGCGCTTCGTTGCAATCATTGTTTAAGTAAACTATGGTGGATTATTTAAATTATTTTTAGTAATATTTTACGTAAAATTATAATTAAATTAGTACCTACCTACAGTAAAATCGTTTTTATTTTTAAAAACTTTTTATAGATAACATAATCATAGTTCCGTAGTAAATGTATGGGAGCGATAAGAGCTTCATATACAAACAGTTAGGTAATTTCTATTTATTTATTACCAGATGACTGCAGCTTCGTCCTTGTGGATTAGGATTTTTTGATTTCCGCGGAAACTGTTTTATTTTTATTATTAAAAATTTTACACGGATTAATCCGTGATAAAATGTACCCTATGCGTTAAATTGTTAATCCTGGGTATGAGCTATCTCTATTCCAAATTTCAGCCCAATCGGTTCATGCGTTGGGCGTGAAGGATAACAAAGATCCATCTATCCATCATCACAAACTTTCGCATTTATAATATTAGTAGAATAGGATTAAGATTTTTTTCCACTACCAAATTGTGGAACCAACTCCTTTCGACGGTGTTTTCACATAATTTCAACTTGGGGTTATTCAAGGGGCGGACTAACAAATGCCGGCAACGCATTGGTGGTGCCTTAAGCACTCCAGATGCTTATGGACGGCGGTAATCACTTCATCATCATCATCAATAGCCTATAACAGTCCACTGCTGTACTAACGGCATCTCCCAACGGGAGGGTTTGCCCATAATCACCACGCTGCGCTGGGCAGACGGGTTGGTGATTGCAGCAGAATGTAGATGGTAGTAGTCCGTCACCACACGGCAACGCCTATCAACGCATGTCTAATTGACCCCTTACTTGCAGGTTCAGTTACACTCAAAATTATTACATCAGTGCGGGGGAATCAAATGATTCAAATGGGTCGCTACAATTTCAGTCTTCACAAAGCGTACGCAGGACCCAAGAAACGGTGGGTGTGCAGTCGCGCGAAAGGGTGCAAGGCTTTCATCGTCACATTAGAGAATTTTGTTGTCAAATGTAACAATGCCCATAACCATTCCTGAGACCAATAAATATATATGAGTGCCTGATGTGTTTTAATTGTTATCCCTACTAAAATTGTATTTGTTTACTGGTTTCTCCTTCAATCATGCAACAGATAAACGCATCGACGTGATTGTTTTCATGGCTATATTTGAGTAACTCGACAGTGGCAGTTACTTTTCATTCCGGAAAAACATCCAGGTTCTTGCTGCATCGAGTTCACCAACCTTAAATTTTTAGTAGAATGGAACAGAATAGAATAGAAATGTTTTTTTATTCAAATAAACTTTTTTACAAGTGCTTTTGAATCATCGATGACTCTACCACTGGCTCGTTTCTGCCGAGAAGGATCAGCAAGAAACTCGGCGGTTGCGATACTATGCTATATGCAGTGTTTCCACAATGAGTTCCACAAAAGCATACCTAATTATGATTTAACACAATACATGTTAAGACGGGCAGACAGAAAGAGTGTCGAATACATTACCAGAGCGATAAGAATTGGGCGTTCTGAAAGTTTTTGTATTGTGTAGTATTACTACTGTCCTGGAAATGAGAGAAACACCAAATTCATAATCTCGTACTTTATTTAATTGCAATATTGCCCATCTGGCTTAGGTACTTTCACTGCGCTTAGCGTCCACTCAACTCACAGAAAAGACTGCCCGTTTCGACAAGGTACACTGGTATTTATAATATGTTGATTGTTAACACGTCACGTGGTTTGTCACAACATTAATTTTAAGGTATATTGACACTGTATATTGACTATCATAATATAGTATAGTGACAAACTCATATTAGCAACTATTTATCGAATGTTGACGGAAATTGATAACTAAAATTCAGTATTGTTTTCATAAAATTCAATTAAGTAGAATAGAATAGAATTGAAATGTTTTTTATTCAAATAAACTTTTATAAGTACTTTTGAATCGTCAATGAGTCTACCACTGGTTCGGAATGCCGTTCCGAACCAGCAAGAAACTCGGCAGTTGCTCTTTTCAATATACTTTTACAATATACTTAATAGATATTATTCTATGTATGCAGAGTTTCCACGATGAGGGGAAGTTCCACAAAAGCATAAGTAATTATTTCTAATTATAATTCAACACTTATTAAAATCACATTCTACCCCCACAAATAGCAACGTAACCTTACAATTGAAAATCTGCCAAAATATCTTTACGCTTGGATAAAACTATACTTATTAATATAGGTATAGTAAACGATTCCTGTTCTTCGTTTTCAGATTTCTCGAATGAACCGAAATTCGTGACCTCGAGTCGAGGCAACCAGATGATTCAGCTTGGTCCTTATAACTACAGCCTCCACAAGAGCAGCGGTGGACTAAAGAAACGCTGGGTATGCAGCAGTTGGTCGAAAGGATGCAGAGCTTTCTTGATTACCCTGGAAAATGTCATTATTAAGTGTAACGGCGCACATAGCCACTAGAGGGATTTATTTGAGGAGCTGGTGAATAGAAGACTTGTTCATTTCCTAAAATTGCACCCTTGCACCCTTTCGCGCGACTGCACACCCACCTTGGGTGTGCTTTCGCGCGAAAATGTGCAAGGCTTTCATCGTCACATTAGAGAATATTGTCGTCAAATGTAACAATGCCCATAACCATTCCTAAGACCAATAAATATATATGAGTGCCTGATGTGTTTCAATTGTTATCCCTATACTAAAATTGTATTTGTTTGCTGGTTTGACCTTCAATCACGCAACAGATAAGAGCATCGACGTGATTGTTTTCATGGCTATATTTGAGTAACTCGACAGTGGCACAGTTACTTTTCATTCCGGAAAAACATCCAGGTTCCTGCTGCATCGAGTTCACCAACGTCGAGTGACCTTAAATTTTTAGTAGAATAGAATAGAATAGAATAGAATAGAATATAATAGAATAGAATGGAATGGAATGGAATGGAATGGAATGGAATGGAATAGAATAGAATAGAAATGTTTTTTATTCAAATAAACTTTTTTTACAAGTGCTTTTGAACCGTCGATGAGTCTGCCACTGGTTCGGAATGTCCTTTCTGCCGAGAAGAACCAGCAAGAAACTCGGCGGTTGCTCGTTTCAAAACAAGTTTACAATTCAATAGATACTATACTATTTATGCAGTGTTTCCACAATGAGTTCCACAAAAGCATACCTAATTATAATTCAACACATGTTAAGACGGGCAGACAGAAAGAGTGTCGAATACATTAACGGAGGAATAAGAATTGGGCGTTCTGAAAGTTTTTGTTTTGAAAATCTGCCAAAATATCTTAACGCTTGGATAAAACTATACTTATTACTGTATAGTAAACGATTCCTGTTCCTCGTTTTCAGATTTCTCGAATGAACCGAAATTCGTGACCTCGAGCCGAGGCAACAAGATGATTCAGCTTGGTCCTTACACCTACAGCCTCCACAAGAGCAGCGGTGGACTGAAGAAACGGGTAAACGGGTGGGCATGCAGCAATTGGTCGAAAGGATGTAGAGCTTTCTTGGTTGAAGTGGAAAATGTCATTTATAAGCGTAACGACGAACATAACCACTAGAGGGATTTATTTGAGGAGCTGGTGAATAGAAGACTTGTTCATTTTTTTCTTCTTTCTTTTTATTCTTTTTCTTGTACATCAATCGACTTGTGCCCGCGACTTCGTCCGCGTGGATTTTGTTTTTAAAATCCCGCGGGAACTCTTTGATTTTCCGGAATAAATAGTAGACTATGTCACTCTTCAGGTCCTTAACTATATCCATGCAAAAAACACGTGGATCCGGTGCTCTGTTGCAGCGTGATTGAAGGACAAACCAGCGAACCAACACACCAACAAACACACACACTTTCTCATTTATAATATTAGTAAAGATAGTAAGGATAGACGACCACTGTTGGATATAGACACCTAATGGGGGATCTTACGGCGCTGCGCACACGTAGTTGCCTGTTGCGGCAATCGGCAACTCCAACTAGCTGTATTTACTATTTTATCTGCGCCGATGTAGCAACATATTAAAGTTGTGAGTTTCTGTGATCGCAACTGATATGGAAACTTTAAGCTACGTTTACACGCTTGGCAGGTCTCGACAAGTGTCCACAAATACAAGCGTGTGAACGGGGTGTTTGGCTTGGCTTGCGTGAGCTTGTCGCCGATCCGGGCTTATGTCGGTTTTTGAACACAAGCGCACACAACGGCAAGCGCTTGCGACGTATTTACACGTTGGTGCGTGTTTAGTGTCGCTCATGAGCTCGCGCCGAACGGGTATTTTTACGCTGCGCTGTATACGACGGTATATTTTGAATAGAAGTATGACAAACCAAATGCAATAGCCTACACAACTTCAACGTCTACGTCTTCCATCACTTCTGTTGTTGTCTGCACAGTTTGCCTGTCCGTAACACACTACACACTCGCAAGCGTGTAAATGGCATCCAAGCGTTTGTAAAGGCTTGGAGCTTGTGGATGTTTGCCAAGCCATAACACGCATGTAAAAGTAGCATAAGAGTTAACAATGATACCGCGAGCGGAGTCACCATTCGAGCACCTTGGGCAGAGACTAGTTAAAGAAGTATAGATTGCTAACGTAATAGATTAGAACACAGCTCACGTAAATCTATTTTTTAAGTATTTCAGATGTTACGCCATCTACCGGAATTCAATAGCAAACGCGCAAACGCGAAAAACGCTTGAGGGCTCTTTTCTAGACACGCGGCGCGTGGTGCGTCGCGTCGCGTGGTAACTCAAACATATTATGGCCTCGTATGAGAGCGTTCATGCAGAAGCGTTCTGGCGTAGTACGCGGCGAAGGCCTACGCGACGCAACGCGTGTCCAGAAACGAGCCCTGACACTCTAATTTGCAATTATTATAGAGATTTTCTATTTTAGTCCTAGAAATAAATAAATATATTATAATGAACCAGAAAAATAAAATTCCATCTTCGTCGATTCCAACAATAAAATATAACTTGCAATTTTAGTAAAGCTATCAAGAATAATTTATTTTTAGCGTAATTTTGTTTAAAAATACCAAACATGATTTAAATAAAAAAAAGTGTGTGTGTCAGCTCCGACGCACGACTGGAGTTTACTCCTTAAAACGTCGTAATGCATTCGCGGCGCTCGGATCCGATCGGTACGCGCTCGGCTTCCTGAAGCGAAAGCTCTTTCGCATTCGACAACTCAAGCGAAAACCAACCTTATTTATTCAACGTTAGGGTAGAAATTTGCATCGTTGTGAAAAACGTAACGCGGGCATTCGACAACTCAAGCGAAAACCAACCTCATTTACTCAACGTTAGTGTAGAAATTAGCATCGTTGTGAAAAACGTAACGAGGTCATTTATAAGTAGATTTTACTCCTCGAATTTTTCTCATACCGGGCGCCTAAAATCGATTCTTAAGGAGTAAACTCCAAAAATCAGTAATCTTCTTCAAATCTCTGATCTTGGGATACAAACGTCTGTCGATTTTTCGAGCTATGCACCCCGTTCATTTCCACCTCAGCTTCTCAATTCGATGAGTTCAATCAATAAATTTTTTTTTCCCAGATACTCCAGTGTTCGAGAAATCACGGAATGGAAATAACATCTTAATTTACAACGGATACAGGTTTTGTCTCAATTCAACTAATGGCCCGAAACAACGCTGGTTATGTATCAAATGGGCGAGTAGGTATCGCTGCAGAGCTTGTATTATCACCATAAGCAATGAGGTTGTTAGGTGTAGGGAGGACCATACTCATTGACTCGTTACTAATATACCTAGTTCTTGCAATTAAGGAGTGCGCGTGGCTCGTAGTTGTGCTTTTGTTGTACCTGCATAAGGGAGAGGGCAAACTGGCTACTTTTAGCGGCAGTGATCGCGCGCTTTTATTGCCCTTAGCGTTTTTATGGCGTCTTGCGTCTGCTGCGCGATTCGTGCGTTTTTATGGCCTTTCGCGTTTTTATGGCCTTTCCCGATTTTATGGCCACTTGTGTCTGCTACGCGATTCTGTGATCGAACGCAAATGGCCACAAAATCGCTAAAGGCCATAAAATGCCGCGATCGCTGCCGTCTTTAGCGTTTTATGGCCTCTTGCGTCTGCTGCGCGATTCCGTGATCGAACGCAAATGGCCACAAAAACGCTAAAGGCCATAAAATGCCGCGATCGCTGCCGTCTTTAGCGTTTTATGGCATCTTGCGTCTGCTGCGCGATTCCGTGATCGAACGCAAATGGCCACAAAAACGCTAAAGGCCATAAAATGCCGCGATCGCTGCCGTCTTTAGCGTTTTATGGCCTCTTGCGTCTGCTGCGCGATTCCGCGATCGAACACAAATGGCCATAAAAAAGCTAAAGGCAATAAAAGCGCGCGATCGCTGCCGCTAAAAGTAGTCAATGTGCCCTCTCCCAAAGAGCTTGCTCGCGACACTTCGCGAGTGGTTAATACCTACTGTTGCGATCCCACCTAGGCTTCGACAGGCACGCACACTTACGCAATCAGCATGTTCAGGACGTAGCCATAAGTAAAACTTTTTTTTTCTATATAATATACTATAGTATATTTACAGTATTATATTATTATTATAATATCATGTATATATTAGTATTTTAATATAATATGTATTTTATATCTGTAGCCATTTATTAATTTTTAAAGATTAGTCTAGGTAGGTAGGTACTACTACCTACCTCTGCATGTTCTCACTGTTCTCACATTCGAGGGCTTCTGGAAGAAATCTCTTCGAGATAAGCTGTCCTTGTCCTTGTCCTTTATATCTTTCTTACATTTCTTATATTACTGGTACTAAATAAATAAATAAATCAATAAAACTCACGTGCGCTCGTGAATTGCAAGAACTATCTATTATTATAAAACGCGTGTGCGAATGACATGCTTTGCAGAAACTCAACTTAAGCAGAAGTTGAGTTTCTTTCAAGCACGGCTTAAAAAGCGGAATTAATTAACCAATTAATTAAAACCGATTGTAATAACCGGTTGTTAATTAAAACCGATGCCGATGTTGGAGTTATTTTGGTTAAGGTTCCGGTTTCATTCGCTTAACCGGTCAAAGAGTGATGAAACCGTTTCCGATTGACACAATTTTTCTGAAATGAACCGGTTTATAAATTTAGTTTAGAAATAGTCTAAAATAAATAGTGAACAGTTTTGTTACACAGCTGAAATGTTTTATTTTAAATACATTGATATCCCTCATTTGAATACAGTTCCTTGATTTAACTTCATAACGCCTCTTTGGACTCGCAGACGTTACGTGTTGTGTGTGACCAGGCTCTACCCCTCAAGCCAACTCACACACAGCCCTCTATTGTTTTTTTAGCATTTAAAACATTTATAATACATTAAGCCGCGAAATATTATCAATACACTTCTGTCTTTGATCAGCTGCAGCGCCATCTAGTCTAGCCGCAGCCAAAATATCAAGTGACAACGATCGTAGAAAGAGAATATATACAATGAAGTGTAACTTGGCTAGAGGGGCTGGTACTCTAGGGCTTAATTTTTAATTGCACTATTTAAGCATTTAAAGTGTAGTGAGTGATATATACGTTTCACGGACTTTTTGAAAAGCTTGTCTCATGCGGATCTAGTCAAAGTGTTCTATTCTATATTCAAAGCATACTAGAGCTTCAATCTAGAGCTCTATTTGATACTAAGCAAGCGATCGCCTAAGAAGCGCAATAGTCGACGCGGTGATAGGCCATTTTTAGTAAGCCTTTAAAGGCCGACTACACTGTATTGTACGTTAGTACGACGAGCTAGCAGAAACTTATCAAAAAATGACTTACTGTGCTGGAAAGGGTGTCATAATTAAATAACTATCAAAAACAAAATTATCAGTACCAGCAACAGAAAATAAGGACATGGCACACATTCATTGTATGTTTGAAGCGGAACTTTGTTAGAACTTCTGTTCTAACTTCTAAGCGTTGTAGTTCGGAGAATATAGATAGGTATCTATCTAAATATAAAAGGAAAAAGTGACTGACTGACTGACACATCTATCAATGCATAGAACTACACTGGAAGGATCGAGCTGTGCATACAGATAGTTATAATGATATAGACATCTCCTAAGAATGGATTTTTTAAAATTCAACCCCTAAGGGTAAAATAGGGGTTTAAAAAATACAACTAAATCTAGGTATTCACAATATTATGTTACGTCGGCTTACTCAAAGTACGTGGTATGTTCTAGCCGTATTCACGACGACGAAGCACGGTAGATCAATCCTCATGTACCATGGCTTCCGATACAACGAGCATAGCAGCTCCAAAGGCGACCACGGGTACTTTGTGTGCGTGAAATGGTCCTTCGGATGTCGGGCGTCCGTCAGGACGTATAAACGAGAAGTCATTTGCACAAGGAACGAACATAATCACATACAGAAACCGGTCAAGTACTAGTGAGTCGCCCATCGATATTCAGTTCAGTGCGGTTAGTCCGAGTTTTAATTCGTTTGATCGTACAGGTTTTGCAATTCACGAAGGCGAGTGAGCTTTACTTGTGGTTACTTCGTGTACATGCACATTGCATAAGTATGCGTGCCTGTCAAAGCCTAGGTGGGAGCGGGCAGGCGCGAGCATTGCGCTCGCTCACACTTATACAGATACGACACACACACAACCATAAGTCAATCGCCCTCGAGAATTGCAAGAACTATACCAGTAAACAATGACATTGACATCAAAGTTAAATGAATCGTGTAGCAGTGGTAGCCTAGTGGTTAGGACTGTGGTCTCCTATTCGGGGGGGTCGCAGGTTCGATCCCGGGTACTCACCTCTGACTTTCTGGAGTCATGTGCGTTAAAGCAATTAAGTATCACTTGCTTCAACGGGGAAGGAAAACATCGTGAGGAAACCTGTACTACGAGAGTTCTCTATGATGTTCTGTAAAGTCCACCAATTCGCATTGGGCCAGCGTGGTGGACCCTACCCTTTTCTGAGAGGAGACCTGCGCTCAGTAGTGAGCCGCTGATGGATTGCTAATGGTGATGAAAATGAATCGTAATAGTATCGATTTAAAGTCACAAATTCAATAGACGATTTTAGTTTTCGTTACGTAAATGTATAAGAATACATACACGAAATTGAGCTCTAACTCAATACTGTTATGGTTTATTTTACTTTGATGGTAATGTCATCGTTTACTATATCTAGTTAACTATCAAATCTTGTACTAAGCGTACTTTTCAGTTCTGTTCGTGGAATGAAACGTATAAACAGTCATATTTAACAGGGAGGGCAGACTGGCTACTTCTCTTGAGTAACGAAATCGCGATGCAGTCGCAAAAACGGCGATCGCTGCCGCTAAAAGTAGCCAGTCTGGCCGCTCCCTTAGTTAAATTAATCCTTACTTCTTTACTAATATTATAAATGCGAAATTGTGTTTGTTGGTTTATTGGTTTGTCCTTCAATCACGCCGCAACAGGGCTACGGATCGTGATTTTTTGCATGAGTATAGTTGAGGACCTGGAGAGTGACATAGGCTAATTTTTATCCCGGAAAATCAAAGAGTTCCCGAGGGATTTCAAAAACTAAATCCACGCGGACGAAATCGCTGGCATCAGCTAGTTTTAAATAAGATATAACGGAAAAGTGGGCGGGGCACGCGTGCCTACAATTGCATTATAGTGCACCAAAATAGCTATTTATGCAACTGCATCGTAATGAGGGTCATTTTAATTCGAGTGCTGTTTTTTGATACGAGGCTTGCCGAGTATCAAAATAGGATAGTACGAGAATTAAAATGACTAATTACGTTCAGTTGCATACAAGATTTTATCTACGACAAGGAAACTAAAATCAATAACAAAATACGCCGTAGGCTCAATAAAGTAACAAAAAGTAACTCCGTAAGCCGCCACCAGCCGCCTGTGGCGCCTCTGTCAACAAAAAGTAACTCCGTAAGCCGCCACCAGCCGCCTGTGGCGCCTCTGTTGTATGAACGGTACAAAAGTGCCAGAACTCAGAGCTAAGGCTTTAGGTATCCTATTTTAAGAAGATAACCATTTCGATTCAGCTCCCATACAACGAGCTGCATCGAAATGAGAAGCAAAACCGAAAGAGGGTTCATTTCGATTCAGCTGTCAAATTCGAAATTGGAACTTTTCGATGTTGGAGTAGATAAACAGTATTCTCAACTTGGTGACGCCCGCGACTTCGTCCGCGTGGATCAAGGTTTTTTAGGATTAATGCGGGAACTCTTCAATATTCCGGGATAAAATGTAGCTTATGTGTTAATCCTAGGTATGAACTAGGTATCTCCATTAAACATTTCAGCCAAATCCGTCCGTCCGTCCATAGATTTTGCGTGAAAGAGTAACAAACATACGCACACACTAACTTTCGCCTTTATAACATTAGTTTGATATAAAGTAGGAAAGTAGAATAGTATAGTAGTAGTAAGTAGGATGAGTAGTATATGGTAGGAGTATGATTAATACGGTATTTGTTACGTATCTAAGAATTGTATGTGAATAATATGTTTTTGTGATAATGTCTAAATAAAATAATGTGTAAAAAATAAATGTGTAGAAATATCTATTTGGAACTTTGATAACAAAATGTGTTTTAATTTCCGTACTATTGTTAAGTTTGATAAGATTAACCTCAAATAAAGATTTTTCCCCTTTTTAACCCCCGACGCAAAAGAGGGGTGTTATAAGTTTGACGTCGATGTCTGTCTGTCTGTATATGTGTGTGTGTGTGTGTGTGTGTCTGTCTGTGGTATCGTAGCTCTCAAACGGATGGACCGATTTCGATGCGGTTTTTTCATTTGAAAGTTATTTTTGGTTATTATTGGTCCCGCAGTGTAAGCTTTTCCAAAATGATGTTAGGCACTTTTGGCGTATGATTACTCGATTGAGTGCTTCACGCGTGGTAGTATAATCGTTAAATGACAATTATGTATGTATTGTGTATGTTTATTTTTGGTCAACAGGTGCAAGATTCTCAACGTCAAGGTTCGGCAAGCCCGTAATGGTGTTGGGCAATAATAGATACAACCTCTACAGCAGTCGAGGGCCCAAGCTCACGTGGAGGTGCGCCAAGTACAGAGAAGGATGTCGTTGCACACTGATCTCCCTAGAAAACCAGATCCATTACTTGAATAAAGAACATTCTCACAGCTAGTAGATATTGAATGAGATTAGAAAATTCACTTAAGGTTGAAGACAAGGATCTGCCCGCGAAATTCAAATTTAATTTGGTTTTTCGCAATTTGTAAACTAATACGACAAAGTAGGCTAATGGCCTTCTAATTGCGCTAGTGGAATTATCATCTTCACAGGTTTACATAAAAATCTTTACTTGAAAGTGACCAGTTTAAGAAATTAATCAAAATACTGAGTTGGACGTGAGTTACTCACAAATTAGTCGATATTTTGATTAATTTCTTAAACTGGACACTTTCAAGTAATTTTTTTTATATAAACCTGTGAAGATGATACTGCCATTGTCGCATTTAGAATGCCATAAGCCTACTTTGTCGTATTAGTTTAAAAATTGCGAAAAACCAAATTAAATTTGAATTTCGCGGGCAGACCCTTGTCTTCAACCTTAACACTCAATTTTTTTAAACCCCGACAGAAAAAAGGGGTGTTATGAGTTTGATGTTGTATTTGTGCATTTGTTTCGAAATTTAGTTTACTGTTACTTCGGATTATTTCCTAGTATGCCTAGGGTGACCTTGAGCTGATGCTGCAGCGTCAAGTAGTATGCGGGATACCCAACTGATCAGCAACTTATAACAGATATTGTGTGTTTAGGCTCATTAGAATGGTATCTCTAATGTAATATAATGGTGGTAATGGCTCATTTGGAATGAGTAGGTGTTAAATAAGTGGTGATCAAGGATAGAGGAAGAGGTTCTGATGATGAGCAGTAGTCCGGACATAGATTTACATGTCACGCATATATATATATATATATATATATATATATATATATATATATATATATATATATATATATATATATATATAACATATATATAACATATATATAACGTATATATATATACATATAATATATAATAAAACATATTTTTTGTATTTGAATTCATTTGAATAAAATTAAGAATGAATCCTAATAGTGGTATAAACAGCAAAATCACACCGGGGAACACTGGTGCGAAACAGCTGTCACCAATAGTTTGAGGTTGTATTTATTTTACCGGCTAAATGCTAAATGTAGTAAAACTATTCCTTTGTACTTATGTGCCGTATAAGTATTTGTTATTAATTTTTAAGCATAGTTGACTACAAATAGTCACTGTTAGTTTGTTGCACCCGCGATACAAAAGATATAAAAGTTTGTGTTTGTCGCTGAAATAAAATGCTAAAGTTTTCAAAATTTGTAAAAGTAATAAGAAGTCAAAGGCAAACTTGTTTCAATTGTTTTTAAGACTATAATGTTGATTAAATTGAATTTAACTTAACTCAAATTGGTTACACCCGCGATCATGATGTTAGGATCGCGAGTGCAACACTTTGACAACTAGCCTTATTACATACTTGGTTTATAATATACTAGCTGATGCCCGCGACTTCGTCCGCATGGATTTAGTTTTTAAAACTCCCGCGGGAACTCTTTCATTATGCGAGATAAAAAGTAGCTCTCCCGGTCTGAGGAACAACTACTACATCCATTACTATACCCATGCAAAAAATCGCATCAATCCATTGTTCTGTTTTTTTTTAAAGTATCCTATGTCCGTCTCCTGGTTCTAAGCTACCTCTCCACCAATTTTCAGCCAAATCAGTTCATCCGTTCTTGAGTTATAAATAGTGTAACTAACACCACTTTCTTTTATATATATAGATTTTACTGTTTTTAATGCCCTGGATGATAATATATGCTGTGCATGATTGGTGATTTATATATAACTGGCTTTTGTTCACGGCTTCGCTCACGTACAGTTTGATTTTTCAAACCCCTATTTTAGCCCCTTAGGGGTTGAATTTCCAAAAATCATTTCCTAAAGAATGCCTACGTCAATAATAATAGCTATTTGTAGGCCAAACAGTCTGATTCGTCTAGTGATTTAAGCTTTGGGTTGATAGATCAGTCAGTCAGTCAGTCACCTTTTCTTTTTATATATTAAATGTGTGTTTGTATTATATTCCATTTTTTATAGATATATCGGCTGAAATGACAGAAGAGCAAAGGAAAGAGACTGCTTCGCAGAAATATAGGCGAAAGTTGAAAGAAAATCCCGAACTCTATGCAGACCATCTCAGTCGAGAAAGGGCTCGTAATTCAAAACGGAGAAAAATAATGGAAAGGAAAATGGAGGTAGATAAAGATTTGAAAATACTGTTTAGAAACAGATCAAAAGAAAGACAGCAAGCATTTAGAAAGCGTCGTAGAGAAGAACAAATAAAACGAACCGGTTCTGGATACAGCAGTCCTCGCACACGGGGAAAGGCTGTGGCAAAAGTAAAACTTAATCTTCCAGATAAAGCAATTGAGGTTGTAAAAAAATAGCTGCAGATTTCCAAGTTGCTACATCTTACAAAAATGATTCCCATAAAACAGTGCCTCGAAAACTGACGGATGATGTAAAAGAACAGATTAGTAATTTTTTATAATAGGGCTGATATTAGTAGACAAATGCCTGGAATGAAATCAATCAGGTTCAATACGAGAACAAAGTCACGAATCCATAAGAGAACAATGATTATGAGCATTCAGGAAGTCTTCGAACTTTTTAAAGAAACTTATCCCGACACATCTATTGGCAAGACTGTTTTTTATCAAGTAAGACCTGCTCATATTCTGCCTGTCAACAATACTTCTCATAATGTTTGTGTGTCTACAGCACACTCAAATTACATTAATCTTCTTCTCGCTATTTCGAAACATGCGACAGCCTTTCCAAATTAACAGCTTCTTAAAAACATGTAGTGTAGATAATGTAGACTGCATATCCAACATTTCCGACGTATGCGAAAAATCTAACATTTGAGATTTCACCCTAGATTCTAATCCCACCGTTTATTGGAAGGCCTAGATCTTTCAGACACAGAGACGAAAACAGATCGTTATTAGCAAACCTTTTACTGAAGCGCTAGAAGAACTACACGACAGCACTGCTAAATTCAAGCTACATTGTTTTGTTTAAAATGTCCAGTCTGATTAAGTACTATTTTCAAAATGCAAAACAAGACCTGACCGATGCGAAGGCTAGTACAAATAGACTTTACTGAGAATTATGCTCTGATCAGTCAAGACGAAACATAAACAGCGAATTGGTCCCATGGACAAGTCAAGCTTTTTACGTGCTGTGTTTGGACTGCCAACAAACTCCATTCGGTGGTCATAATTAGTGACAAATTAAGCCACAGTGCGTGTCTTTCTCCAGGAAATATTTGAATACATCAAGTCGATCTCTGATACTCGTAGCCAAAGATTTACAAGATGGAGTCTAAAGGCTGTGAACGCGTCGAAAATTTGTGTTGCCACGTGTGGCACACGCCCTTTTCCCGCGCTCAGTTTGAATTAGGTCATCACCAGATATGGAGCTCGCGAGCCAATATGTTGTTTTTTTAAATGGCGGTTTTGGTAAATAAAATGTGAAAAAAACTAAACAGGACAATCTAAAATAACCAATAACATCACCTAAAATAAGTAAATAACATTAATTCACATCAGTTCCTGCAAAATAAGAAATTGAAATTTTTCGAAAATAATTAAATTATGCTTTGTCAAATTTAGGATGATAATTTTGGCAGATCACGCACATGAAGTTTCGTATTTTTTTGTTCGATTGATGTACTACAGTTAATTTCGTACTTCATTGATGGGTACCGCCCACTTAGTAAAGTGCCACACCTCTCGAACAACCACAGACAATATAAAATCGATTTTGAAATGAAATAAATCGATAAACATTATTTAGGTTGTGCACCGTTGTACTAGTATTAAATAGCCTTAAATATTTATTCCTTATTTCATTTCACCCTAAAGGCCCTCTCACAGCAACAATTTCGACTTATGCGTATTCCGCGCTACAAGGTTGACTGATGAAACAAAAATACGCACGAATCGAAATCGTCGTTGTGGGAGGACTTTTATAGTCATATTAATTAATAAATTATATTAATTTAATAGAATAAAATAGTTTGATTTGTTTTATTATCTGACTATACAACATAATATCGAATATCCATGCGACTATCGATTCTAAGTTCTATGGAAATATTAATCGATAATCGAATAAGTTCGGTAACGATTACAGACGCCGCGCATGCGCGGCACTCACGTCACGTACACTAGCATATTCTCATTGGCCTGTTTTTTTTCGTTCTTTAGTAGCGCGACACTCCTTCTAGACATATAAGTATTCATAGCTCGTAGCATTACATATTCTGTGTATATCTTCAGCGACGACGCCTACTCAATTCAAGAAACGGTTTGTAATGGCAAGCATGAACATTCTCAAAACAGAATACGGTTTTATACACCTTGAATGGAACTTTTGCTCACATGGCAAAGGTGCCGTCGATGGATTACTGTTAAGTCCCGAAGAGCCATCGTCAACAGTGATCAAGAATTCTATGATTTGGCACGCAGTCTCTCTAAAAACATCTTTATATTCGTAGCAAAAGAGATTCGTAGCATGATGGGTTATTTATATACCGGCTGTTGGTGATTATGTCGCCCCGTAAAAAAAATCAAACTACGTATGCTTAAATACTAATAAAACACTTAAGTTACTATATTTTTTTATTGTTTCCTTCCCTTAATATTTCTTCTGACGTAGCGACTGACTATCAAGATCAAGTCGGTACTACTTGTATGTTTTTGTTGCATTTTTTTTAGTATGAATTAGCTTCCTACACATAAGTATATTTCATCGGGATTAACTAGTACGTAACTAACAATGGTAGGTTTGTTGCTACATTTTTCGTAAGGCTATTTGATTAACTAAGGGACACATCTAACGGAAAATGTGGGCAGCCTTTCGTTTCTATGTAACATTAAACTGATATTTTTAGGGTGGCGCCATAACTTAGTGGATGAATTCCCGCAGGGAACATCCGCGAGCGTGATTCCTCTTGCGTTTTTTCGTAACATTTGTCCCCAGACTAAGTTTTTGGCAGAACAAAAATTTGTTTATGTCTGCATTAAATCCTTATTTTATTTGCAGTGTCCGTAGCGAAGTCGAGAAATGGCAGACCTTTACTAGTACTGGGTGATTATAAGTACAACATACATACAGAGACGGAGTTTAAGTCAACATGGCGGTGTCAAAAGTGGAGGAAGGGCTTCTGTAGAGCATCCGTCTCTACGATAAAAACTTTGGACGGCAATTTGATCCCCACCTGTCAGAAAAGATTTCATAATCATTGAAAAAACACCTATAATTCTGTACCTGTATTGTAAGATGAAGCAGTGATAGCCTAGTGGTTAGGACTGTGGTCTCCTATTCGGGGGGTCGCAGGTTCGATCCCGGGTTCGACCTCTGACTTTTCGGAGTCAAGTGCGTTTAAGCAATTAAATATCACTTGCTTCAGCGGTGAAGGAAAAACATCGTGAGGAAACCTGCACACCTGAGAGTTCTTCATAATGTTCTCGAAGGTGTGTGAAGTCCGCCAATTCGCATTGGGCCAGCGTGGTGGACTATGGCCTATAACCCTTCTCTGAGAGGAGACCTGCGCTCAGTAGTGAGCCATTGATGGGTTGCTGATGATGATGATGATGATTGTAAGATAAGTCTGAGTACCAATTTCAGCAACGTCGAGTGACGTTTAACCGAGGTATAAATTGGTCGTTCTGACAGTTTTTGTATTGAAAATCTGTCAAGCCAAAATATGCAATTTACGCTCGGATAAAACTTTTACGTTGGTGAAATCGGCCCTTAAAAGGTAAACAAGTGGTTTCTTGCAAAAGCCTATCCCGTATTCCGTGGCAAATGTAAGTTAACGTTGAGCTACGCACGTCACTAAGGACGTTCTACCGTACTGAAAATTAAACCGTCCCGTGAAAAACCAAACTGTGAAACGTCGTAAGCGCCCGGCAAAGGCCGTCTATTACGCATTTCACCGAAATGTTTCTCGGTTTGTTTTCCTTTTATGGACCGATTTCGCCAACGTGAAATAAGTCTTATTCGAGTGTTTTGATATTTTGACAATATTTTCAATACAAAGGCTGTCATAACTCCCAATTTATTCCTCGGTAAAACGCCACTCGACGTTCGTGATATCTGCACTAAGAAAGCTAAGAAAAAATATAACATAGATTTGGAATGTCCTTCCGACTTATGTTTTGCAAACTGACTGTTTAGGTATATTTTAGGCAAGTGCATTCTATCTTAGGCACCTTCATTTGTTATAAGGTGCGATCGCTAGTCAAGCGGTAGTTTGTACATATTAAAAAAAAGCCGTGATCGCACCTTACTTTAGTAGAACCAAACCTCACCCACCTATATGCCTGGTACTGCTACACCTCTACTAATATTATAAATGCATTCAAATCCAAATAAATACTCCATTTATAGGTAGATAATTTATATTATTAGAAGTGCGAAAGCCTGTCTGTTTGTTACCTTATCATGGCTTAAGCCCTGAACCAATCTTAGCGATATTTAGCAAAGAAAAAGACATTAGGCAGGCATAAGCACGTTTTATTTGGAAAAATCAAAGAGTTCCCAAGTTTTTTAAAAGCCTTAATACGCGAAAGGAATCAGTTAGTACTAAAAAAGGAAGGAATCAGTTAGTAGTAAAATTAAGAAATATAGACGTGTGTTTAGCCTCAAGGGCGGCGGATATGTACAAACGAGTATAATTGACTTTATTTATTATGTGAAAGATTAACAATCGATGTATATCCAAAACGACGTTTTAGACAACTTTGTAAATAAAATCATGAGTATTTTATGTTGTTAGCCATTTTGAATAAAGTTAATTGATTTCACTTGAAAAACAACATTAATTGTTTCATTCTTCGAACAGAAAGAATCATTTCATCGTCCTTCTATTCTGCTTTATTCAACACCTCCGCGTTTTTAAGGAAAACAAGATCGAGTAGTGTGACCAGATTATATCCTGAGCTATAGACATTACTTTGACCCGTAGCTATACGAAGATCGACTTCATTATAAGCTATTTATATGCGACTGTTTTAAATTAATTTTTTAATAAGTTGTCTTCTAGTACATTCTTGTAAGTGGAAAAAATTCATGAGGTCATAATTTCATTGGTGATGTAGATACATGACTTTCATTGCCATCGGATTTCAGATTGCACTGTCTCTAGTGCTCTGTTGTTCCATTATTGGCGACTTATTGCGTTGTGGTAACATTATTATTTATAGTGTTTTGGTCGCCGTTTTTGTGATATAATCAATATACGTATATCTTCCTTTAGTTTTCGCCTCATGCATGTGTGTCTACTTATTATAAGTTCTTTCCTTAGTCCAAGTATAATAAATGTTTTTCTTTTTCAGAAGCTTATGAGCAATGTATAGAACTCCTAGGTACTCTATAGTTTAAAGAATACTGAAACATACATTGTCAATTACATGATATACTCTATCATTTCTTTGATATGCAATCATAAAGAGAGTTATTTGTTCCAGGTCCAATATTCACAACATCTCGTAGGGGTAACCCCGTTATACGAATGGGAAGCTATCGGTACAGTCGACACACTCGATATAAGGGAGAAAAGGTCCTATGGCCGTGCATTATCGAAAAGTGTAGAGCGTCCATATTGACCTATCAGAATGAGATCATAAGATTTAATAATCAGCATAACCATTAGTCACCAGTAATGTAAGAGGTAGGTTAACTTGAGAATCTTTGGTGGATAAGGCTTTGCGCTCTAGGAATATCCCCGATGATCACAGAGTGACGATGGTTGCAACGACCAATTGGCCACCTGACGACTTAAATTAAAAATATTTAAATGTGGTAGGGGAACCGGTATAGTTTTTGGCCCCATTCAGTTCTTGGCCATTTCAAATTTGTTATTGAAAAACTACTAAACGTCGTTGTTTAATGGTAAATTTAAAAATATAGGTAAAAATAATCATATTACTGTAAGGAAACTTCGACAAACCGCCGTCAGTAAGAAAAAAAAGAAAAAGGTCGGAAGTTAAAGGAGGGGCTTTAACTTCCGACCTTTTTCTTCCCCGGGGGGACGGGGGGGACGTAAGTGGAAAAAGTTATCGAGGAAAAACCGGAGGAAGATCGAAAATTTAGCAGCTTTCCCCCCACCCTCCTCCTCGAGGTCCAAAACTTGAGAAAATGTTAATTAGCCATCCCAACAACATCCCAAAGTTTCATTAACTTATGACCTTTTTCATCCATACATCCATCCTCACAAACTTTCGCATTTATAATAAAATTAGTTTAATAGAATGCACAGAGTCCGAGTATACCTACATATCTATTACTCGTATCAGCTACACATGTTTTTTTTGCATCTATTTCTTAATTTGTAATTTTTTTTTCTAGATTTTGTACTGACCTGCGAGTATATAGTTGGAGATTGTCGTTGCAGAAAACCCAGGAAGAGAATTTCTGAATTGAGTGAGACTGAGAAAGAAAAGATAAGACAAAAATGGAGAATGCAAAAGAAAATGCAACGCAATAGACACTCAAAACGTGGGAGAAGACAAGAAAGTAAAGAAGATAGATAAGCTAGATTAAGCTAAAAAGTCCATTTTGTCATTTGTTCTAGATATCGTTTTATCACTTCATTATTTATCCTTTCCTGCAAAAAAAGAAATATTTTAAATTGTATATTTTGACTAGATAAGAATAAATAAATAATGATCATAGCGTAGAAATTAAGTGCCGGATAGAGCAGGCACGCAACGCATTTATGAAGTTGCGCCACTTACTCTGCAACCGATCCTTAAAGATCTCTACCAGGGTGCGTTTGGCACGATGCTATGTTTTTTCGGTTCTTCTGTACGGTGTCGAATCATGGACCTTAACTCAAAATATGAGCAATCGGTTAGAGGCATTTGAAATGTGGGTGTATAGAAGAATTCTGAGAATATCATGGACGGATAGAGTTTCCAACGAAAGGGTTTTGCAGATGGTCAACAAAGGGGCAGAAGTTTTAAACACAATAAAGCAACGAAAACTGCAATATCTGGTACATATAATGCGTGGCGATAAGTACAAGTTGCTCCAACTCATAATACAGGGGAAGATACAAGGTAGGAGACCCCCTGGAAGAAGACGGACCTCTTGGCTCAAGAATCTCCGGACATGGTTTGGACTGAGTACTCGATCGTTATTCCGCGCAGTTGTGTGTAAGGTCCGAATAGCCAATATGATAGCCAACCTCCGGTAGGAGATGGCACCTCAAGAAGAAGAAGAAGAATAAACTATTGTTTTCAAAAATGTTCTAATAATGGTACTAACTCAGGTGTGCGCAAACTCTTTAAATAAATTTGCAGGTTGAAATCTAGTGCTATTATTTTCACATTGTTTCGTGAAGAAAAGGTTGGATCTATCAGTTTAATTTAGTTTAGACTCTAGTCCAAACTAAATTAAACTGATTCTGATGGTAATTTAGTTAAGACTCTAGTCTAAACTAAATTACCTATTTAATTATTATTAATTCTGGTAACTGAATTAGCATCATTTTATTTAAAATTTTTGACTTAGATGTACGTGTGTATTTGAAAAAAAGTTCAAAGGCCATATTATTTTTCTTAACTAAAGTAAGTATTTCATTCATGTTTTGACATTATAATAAATTTTTATAAAAATTTATTAAGTGTCTCAAGTAATGGTAAAACACTTTAGCAAAATCTTGATATTCATGTAATTCATAATACATGGTATTATGTTAATAATGCCATGTGTTAAATATTCATCTTTGTCCACCTAATCCATTATTATTTTTAAGGATTGTTTTTTTTTGTACATATATAATAAAAATAAATAAATAAAATATATATATATATATATATATATATATATATATATATATATATATATAAATTACGTGTCACGTTGTTTGTCCGCGATGGACTCCTAAACTACTGAACCGATTTTTATCAAACTTCGTAACTATCTGTAATTTGGTCCAACTTAAAAGATAGGATAGTTTTTTTGATTGGGTTAGTTTATTTATTTTATTTATATAGATAAGTTGGCGGTACGAAGTTCGCTGGGTCAGCTAGTAAAATATATAAATTTCTGTGATTTAACTTAACAATCTACCGTTAATTTTCACCGCTTTTTACCGTAAATTTCTTATGATGTTGCAGATTTTGATATTGATGGATCTGAATCACGTCTACCACCGGATGTAGAAACCATAGCAATTCAGTTGAAAGATGTGTGGCAGGAAATTTCGGAAGATAGTGCCGTCAACAGGGTTCAATCCATTGATAACTTAACCCCATTGAACATAGAAGCTAACACCAGTTTTGAGAATTCTCCACCAGTCGTAACTATTGACGCAATACCATCTTCTCCTAGTACCGTAAGCAATGCATTTAGTTCGTTGTCAGGATCAGACACAAGCTCTGTCCCATATCCTGGGCAAAATAAACGTAAGAAATGTAAGGAATCCTGGTCAGAGGTTAAAAGGAAATGTTTGAAAAATCTGGGTAAGAAATATATTTCAAAAAGAGGTAAGATTGTCGATGAAAAAGTTATGGGCGAACCTTGCAAATGTCGTAACAAATGTGTGGATAAAATTACTCATGAACAAAGATTTGACTGTTTCAAAAGATTTTGGAGTCTCGGTAATAGAGAAAATCAATGGGATTTTGTAAGAAAATTCACGAAAAAGCTGAAAAAGAAACGATGTCTCAATCAAGACAAACCAAATTTGCGCAAATTCACTTATAAATTTTATTTACCCGTAACTTCTTCATCTAATTCCAATGAAAATGACACTGTTAGTGTATGCAAAATAATGTTTTTGCATACCCTTTCCGTGAGTGAAAGGATTGTCCAGACAGCTCACCAAAAATTTGACGGTGTATCAGATATAGTAATGGATAGACGAGGTCGACATACTAATCATAAGATAATTATTGACGGAGAAATGGTGAAAAGTGTGTGTGATCATGTCAACTCATTTGTTCCTACAGAATCTCATTACGTTAGAAAAAGGTCAAATAAACTATATTTGGACGGCAACCTTAGTTATGGGCGCATGTTCATATTATACAAAGAATGGTTTGATCCCACAAAATATGCTAAAAGAGCTTTAACTGAACGTCAATATCGGGATATAGTGTCAAAAAACTTTAACCTAGGGTTTTATACCTCCAAGAAGGATGCGTGCGATGATTGCCATATTTCCCATGATAAAAGAAATCCTACGGAAAACGAGAGTAATAGTACATTGTTTAACGAGGGGTGAAAGTGACCGTTTACATACGAGGGTGTAGGTGGAGGCACGAGGCGCAGCCGAGGACCTCAATACACCAGAGTAGGAGTCGCACTTTCTCCCGAGTGATACATAGTGCTTTATACTACACCTACGAGGAAATAATAGAAAAATCTTATAATTAAAAATATCTATTAAATTTTTTACAATTCTCAAACTGCTTTTCCTGTTTATACATTACGTGTGTTATTCTATGTGTTATCGTATATTACTTTTACACATATGCTGCCAAAAAGTATAATATTTCGATAACACATAGATTTTTAGAAAAGGGGCACCCGCAGAATGAAGGGGATAGCGTACATGCCCTCATTGAACTTGTATCCAAATCCAAAATAATTTATACCCCCGATGAGTGGCGTGCAATTGTTAGGTGGGCTAAAACGGATGAAAATCCATACATTGTAAAAAATAGGATACAGAAAGATTTCTACTATTTTAAAAGTAAGATAAATAATAAATTATGGATCAAAAATAGCAGTAACGAAAAAAATTTATGGAATAAAATAAAGGAAGTTCATGTTGATAAAAATGATCCCAACAAATTATTTTTCATCATGCCTATTCGAAAAACGAATATTGGCTTCAGAGGATAGCGGGAGCAAAATTTAATTTAACCCCATGGGACTTTTCATTTCTCTCTTCTGATTGGTCCGCGTTCGTGCTTTAGTATGTGTCGAAATTCAAATATGTTTGAGAAGCTGTGTCTTCGATAAGTCACGAGATCAATTTTGCGATCGGATATACGCCCATACTGTATCCAACACAAATATTAATGCTTAATTATTTAATAATAATTTCTTTGTGTTTATTTAAACTTTCAATATACGATGTCTATACATCTACTATGTATATATGTTGATACTCCTAGCTTTTTCTCATAGCTAATGATGAAAAATAGTGTTTGTCATTCGGGGCCAAAATATTTTGTTCTCGGGCGGCGTATAAATTCCTCGCTTCGCTCAGGATTCTACTTAAGAATCCTTCCCTTCGCTCTGAATTCAAAATAACGCCCTCGGGGAACAAAAAATTTCTTTGGCCCCATATAACACAAATAACTATTATAAACTAGCTGATGCCCGCGACTTCGTCCGCGTGAATTTAGCTTTTTGTTTTTTTTTTGTATTAAAACCTTCCGTGGAACTTAAGGAACATACAAAAAAATAAATTAACCGAATTGGTCCATCCATTCTTGAGTTATGCGCTTACCAACATTCATTTTTATTTATATAGAAGATATGATCTTAATGATACATCCTACCACTGCTTGATTATTGGAACAAGCATCAGAAATTCATGTTCATCACCGAATTTGACGCATATTTCGAAATCATTGCTTAAAATTTCGAAAGATAAATATAATGATCTAATTCATATGTACAATACAAAATATGTGCAATAAAAAATATGAAAAAAGATTAATATATTTTCATTTTTCGTTTTATTTTGTACCTTTTTTTGCAACCCCTTCGCAATCAAGATTTAACATGCCACATCAACTTTGTAATTAATTCCGTGGAACAAAGTGTCATGTGTACATAGGTCAACGCATTTTCCGTATAGTCCGGGAGGAATCGGCGCATGCGTACCGAAAACTATTCCACCTCAATTTTTTTATGCAATCCTCTTCAAATGGCGCTCCTAATTATATAAATGCATGTTGCCAGGGCGCCACCTGGTGCCATATTGTTTAAACCGAAATTGTTTAAACAATTGCAAGGAATTGTTATTTTTCAACCGGACAATTTTTTTTATATTCTTTATTGAAATACCAATAAAAAAGGTCCTATGACTTTTCACGATAAAGTTAATATTTTTAAAGATATGAATTTTTAAAGGTTCAAAAAATCTCAAATTTGGGTACTTTCGACCTATAAAAAATATATTAAAAAAAAAACATAATGTTTTAGTAATATTTTTTTTTAATTCTCTATACAATAGTTAATAATATTGTTAATAGAGATTTTAAAAAAAAATCATTGTTTATATCTTTTTTTAATTGTTAATTTCGCGCGCTCACAAGTATGCGTCGCTTATAGTCTAGATTTCCTTACTTGAGTATTCGGGTAAACAAACACCTCTTGATATAAATATCACTTATTTACACACCAACCACACATTTTGAACTATGTTTAACTGTCGATTTACACTTGAATGTTTAGAAAAAACATTGAAATGAATTGAATAATAGTTATTTATGCAACTGTTGTATAATAAGGGGTATTAAAACACGAATGTGGGTTTATCACACTCATACTTGTGATTGTCTATAAAGCAGCCTTAATATGATGAAAAAACCTAATTGTAAGTTATAACTCATTAAAGTAATTAGGAAAAAACATATGACGAAAAATCCGAGTTCAAAACTTTAAACTGCTCTCCTGTAAAGTAGCAATTTTGTAGAAGTGACTTTGTTCTATGAAAGTGTCGATTTACTGATTTTTATTTTTTATATTAGTTGCGGTTTCCCTCACATGGCTCAAGAATAACAGTATTTTGTACAGTAATTTTTGGCGCAATGGTTAATTTTATTATTATTTTTATAGAAAACAAGCTTATGCCCGCGACTTCTTCCGCGTGAACTACAAAAACTTCAAACCTCTATTTTACCTACTTAGGAGTTGAATTTTCATCCTTTCTTAGCGAATGTCTACGTCGTAATAGCTATCTGCATGCCAAAGGACTATGCAAAAACTTGTATGGGCACTGTCCCCGCCTAGCAACAGACGTGGCATTATTTTTAATATTATTGTGACATCCCATAAAAAGATTAGACTTTTTTATGGGTTTAAAACCATTTTAAAAGAACCAGCTACAAAAGAATGTACGAAAGTTGGAGTACGCGCGCGCATGCATTGGTGACGAAAGGGCAGGAGGTGGTCAGAGGGAGCGCGGGCAGCGCGCAGGCTGCGAGTCTCAGAATAATATTCTGTGTCTTACAATAGCTTTTTCTAGTTCAGTAATGCTCCTTTATGTTCGTTTTATAATTATAAACTACTAAACAGTTATCCAATACAATTCACTAAAAAAAAAAAAATTATAATTCAAGTTCGATTTGCATGAAAACCCTACGGTGGATGTTGTCATAGTAAAAAATCATCAGGCTGCCAAAATGTATTAACTGAGATACGTTTCAAATCTGTTGGTGAGTGGGGACGCTTTTTTGCATTGTCATTTCAACCCGATTCGTCCAGTTGGTGTGTGCTGCGCGTTGATAGATCAGTCAGTCAGTCAATAAGTCAGCCAGTCAGTCAGATACCTTTTCCACCACAAATGTAGAGTTATCAAAATTTGCTCAAAAGTAGATACATAAGTGAAGAATGTTCAATCTTGTGAAACTCTTAAATCTTTGTTTCAGAAATAGTAATAAAAGCATCCAGGTCCGGCCGGCCCGTAATCCAGATGGGGGCGTTTCGTTACTACAGACATAGCAGTTACAAAGAAGGAAACCCCAAGTGTCTGTGGGTTTGTGTTAAATGGTGCTCCGGTTGTCGCGGATCCATGACCTCTATTGATAATGAGATTGTAAGGATTAACAATAACCACAATCACGAATAGTACAACAATACGCCAAGTGGATATGTTGCAGTGAGATGGTTGAAATTGAAGCCATGACAATATATTATATCTCTAGAAATATAGCTATAAACCGTAATATTATACGCTACGATACGAGCACGATCTGAGTAAAACTATCTCACTGTATTAGCGTCGTCGCGGCGACATTAATGAGGTTTTATATTTTAATTTTGTGTAAATTTAGACTTAAGTTTATTTTGTTAATTAATTATTTATTTAGTTGCTATTAAGGTTAAAATTATGTATTACAAATTAAAATATATTTGAAATTAACACAATTGGGTATTTGACTGTAGTCAAAATGTTGATATTTATTTATTATTTATAATCGAAAATGTAACATGTAGGAATAACAAAACAGAAAATAATCGGTCCAAAAACGAATAATTTATAGGTTTCCTGTTAAACAGAGAGAGCGCTAGAGAACTGTGATGTTACAATTCAGCAGCTCCATACACGCTCTATAGAAAATTTCGTTTTAGAAAGAGACAGATGCAGTCACAATAAACAGCTTATAATTCCGAGACTAGTAAAGATATTTAAAAAAGAAATGGCATTGTGTTATAATATATAAAAACTTTATTTTAAATAAATAAAAAAATATCAGTCAAATACCCAATTCAAATACGTCAGTTACAAAATAAAATAAAATAATAATAAAAAAATGTTACAAAGATTTTTTTTTGAATAGAATAGACTATAGAGTAATATTTTATCAGAAGAAGAATGGAAGAAAGCGCAGTGATGGCAGACTCCCCACTAGGTGGACCAACGACATCAAACGAGTCGCAGGGAGCCGCTGTATTCAGGCGGCGCAAGACCGAAGCCTGTGGAAGTCCATGCAAGATACCTTTGTCCAGCAGTGGACGTCTATCGGTTGATAAAGAAGAAAAAGAAGTACCTAGAGTTTATTCATTCAAATTAATAATCTTTTACAAGGTGCTTTCGAATCGTCGATTGAATCTACCACTAGTTCGGAATGCCGTTCGTAAAGCAAAATAAGTCGATTTAGAAATTTTGAGTTCAGTATTATTATCATAATGATTTACTTTTCAGATTATGTTATCAGAACATCTAAGATGGGTAAACCTATTATAGAGATGGGTACTTACAAATTCTACAGACATAGTAAGTTTACGAAAAATAGCGGAAAGAGTATATTCTACTGCAGCAAATATTCGGTCGTAGGTTGCAGAGCGGCCATCACCTGTGTTGACAATGAAATTGTTAAACTAAATGATAAACACAACCATTAATATTAATGACTAGCTGATGCCCGCGACTTCGTCCGTGTGGATTTAGTTTTTAAAGTCCCTCGGGAATTCTTTGATTTTTCGGGATAAAAAGCCCTTGTCACTCTCCAGGTCCTCAACTGTATCCATGCAAAAAATCACGTGGATCCGTAAATCTGTTGCAGCGTGATTGAAGGACTAACCAACAAACCAACAAGCATACTTTCGCATTTGTAATATTAGTATGTCAACAATTATTCATCAGTGTAAAAAAGTGTGTCTTTATAGTGACTGTAATATATTTGATATTTGATATTATTGAAATAAATACTTAAAATTAGGTTTTATTGTTTCTTCTGACTATTTAAAATTAAACGGTATTGCTGTTCAGCTTGTACGATATATTTTATACGGATAAGATATGGGGGTTTTAATGACCCCCATTTTTTTGTGTGGATTTTCAAAAACAGGAGGTAACCTCCAGGGCTTAAAATATTTCCATGTGGAAAATCAAGTCGATTCATTGCTCGTGCATGACTGAAGGAAAAACCAACAAACAAAAACACTTTCGCATTTGTAATATTATAAATACTAGATTTTTTGATTCCCACGGGAACTCTTTAATTTTCCGGGGAAAAAAATGTAGCCTATATTATGTTAATACTGGGGATGAGCTACGTCCATCTTCATCCATCTATCCATCCATCCTCAAAAAACTTTCGCATTTATAATATTAGTAGGATAGCATTAAGATCTTTTTTCCACGCACTACCAAATTGTGGAACCAACTCCCTTCGACGGTGTTTCCACATAATTATTTCAACATGGTGTTCTCTTCTCTCTTCTCTTCTTCCTGGGAATCGTCTCCGCAAGTAGGCGATGTTCGCCCGTTTTGCGTGATTCCTCTGGTGCAGCTCCTCGCCGGATCACTCCAGCCAGCCGAGCTCCTTCAAGAATCCGAGCAGGCCACCCAGGTCGGAAGTGTAGCTGGAGAGCCAATGTATTTATGACGTTGGTCGGATACACCTCTGCATTTAAGCAGTAAGTATTCCGGTGTCTCGTCACCCTCCATGCATGCTCTGCACAGAGGGCTGTCGGTGATACCTAGAATGTAAAGGTGTTTGTTGAGCGAACAGTGTCCTGTGATCGTGCCTACAACTATCCTTAATTTTATTCGGTTTAGTTGTAGTAGTTTTGTTGTAAGGCGTCGATTGAGGCATGGAAAAGCCTCTTTTGTTTGTCTACAGTCTGTGGTGTTTGCCCAGAGTTCGGCATGTGTATTTACTGTTTGGTTATGCAACCATGTTTTATACTCACAGAAGGGTATAGGAGCGATCGGTTCCGGTCCCATAACCTTCAGGGCTGAAGCGCGCCGAGCTAACTCATCGGCTGCATCGTTACCAATATTGTTACTGTGTCCTTTTACTCAGCGCAGTGTGACGTTGTTTGATTTTTCAAGATGGGGTTATTCAAGGGACGGATCAACAAATTCCTGAAAAGCCGGCAACGCACTGGTGTTGCCTCTAGTGCTACAAATGTTTATGGACGGCGATAATCACTTAACATCAGGTTTTCCACCAGGCACGCTTTCTTGCTTTTTGTTAAAAAAGTATAGATCTAGAAATATAATTTTCTAATGTCTTTACTACCTTTTTTAGGTATTGTTATTTCAGAGTCGAGGCATGGCAAGCCGATTATGACTATTGGAAACTATAGGTTCCACAGACACAGCAGCTACAAGAGGAATAACGGTAGAGTTCTATGGATTTGTAGTAAATCCTACATGGGCTGCAGGGCCTCTATCAACTGCGTTCACAACATGATCACCAAAGTGAATAAAGTTCATAATCACTAGCATCTTATTTTTAAAAGCGATAAAAAGGGACAGTCGGCTGGCCCCATACACGGATATCTGTGTCTCCGTCGCACGAACCCTGTCATGTCAATGATCATCATAAAATATCCTCTGCAACCTGGTTGCCTGGTACATGGGTATTATTTACATATACTATGCTTAGGGATAAATACACAAATTTGTATTTTTATATTTTTCAAGTTTGTTATTTCTCTGATATTTATTTGGTACTAGATGATGCCCGCGACTTCGACTAGATTAAGGTTTTTTAATTCCCGCGAGAACTCTGTAATTTTCCGTGGTAAAAAGAAGTCTATGTGTTAATCCTGGGTATGAGCTATCTCCATTCCAAATTTCAGCTAAATCGGTTTATTCGTTGTGGAGTTATAGAGTAACTAACATCCATTCATCCATACATCCACACAAACATTCGCATTTATAATATTAGTAGGACCAGTAGGAAGTAGGAAGTAGGATAAAGTTTATTTTATTCATCCATTCATTTCATTCAACGACAAAAGTTACATAATAATGAGTGACAGAAAAGACGCTCTATGAAGACGAGGACGACTGACCGTCTCTTTCTGTGGCTCGATGTTTAATATTACGACCGGTTTCTGAACTTTTCGTTTGTTTATAATTTAGAGATCAGTGTATTTTTTCTATCTTATATGATATAAAAAAATCTCGGTGTCACGATATAGGTATGTTCGCGTTAAACTCTGAAACTACTGAACCGATTTTGATCAAACTTCGTAACTATATGTAATGTGGTCCAACTTGAAAGATAGGATTTTTTTTTATAGCTTTTTGGATTACGATAGTTTATTTGTTTTAATTATATAGATAAGTTGGCGGTACGAAGTTTTCCGGGTCAGCTAGTTTATTTATAAAATTGATTTCTTTTAATTAAATATTATTTACACAATCGAATTTTGACATTTATGAACGCTCCTTTATCCCTATCCTATCCTGTCCAATGTGAACGTGGGTTTGAAGTGTCTCGAGTGACGCTCACGCATAAAAAAAAAGACTCCCGCTTAATAAGCGCTAATCCACGATAAACTGTTTTTACCATAAAATGTATCGTTTGCTCCTCTGTCCTCATCCTAATTATTGGTTCCCGAATCCCAACACAAAATCTTACAAACGATATCATAATGTCATAGTAACATAATATTGTTCGGTTTAAAAAAGCTAACGTAAAGGAATCTTTTAAACTGCACCACAACCTTTGTGGTACAGTTTAAAAGACCTACCTATTTCGATTTTTTCACCAACTTCAGTGCAGCAAAGTTTTCAATTGTCCAGGTATTCTCACAAATATAATTTTTTAGTAAAAAAAAAAACGCTCACTCCAGCTGAAAAACAGCGTCGCTATAGACGAAAATTAAAGAAAGATCCGAAGAAATACGAAGAAGTAAGAAAAAGATCTGGATCGTATTAAGGCTAGACGAAAGAAGAAGACCTCTGAGCTAAATTCTCAGCAGAAAAAACGAATGAGAGAAAAATGGCGAGAAGAAAAAAAAAACGACAAAGAATAAAAAGAAAAATGGAAATAAATAAGAAAATAATTAAATCTCTCTTATGACACGTCTAGATTTTGCTACCGGTTCGGAATGCAGATTCAGTTGATAAAAGCCGGCAAGAAACTACGCAGTTGCTCTTTTATAATAATAATTCTTGGATAGAAGCAGGCGTTTCTTTGCTGAAGTTCATGATTAGCAAGAAAGGGTTAGAATTATTTTGCTATACTCCGCCAACAGTCTCTGTTGGCGGAGTATAGCAAAATAATTCTAACCTTTTCTTGATAATAATAGTTCTTCTCACAATCTTCATAATCTCGATTAAGCTTCTCGTATCTAATGACCTGTAAGAATATCCTTATTATTGTTATTTGTTATAACTAAAATGACTTAAAAATACGCCACTATTACAGTTATTACAATGAGATAATGTTCTATATTATCAAAGCCCTTATATGTATTTTCATCCCCTATAACGAGTGTATAAGATCTCCATACTCACCCGACGCACAATAATAAACTAGAAGGTTAATTACGATAGCATGGCGCGTCCCTCCAAAATTCAAAACGTCAAAACAAAGCGCCACCAAGGGTGAGATCTATAGATGGCACTCTCAATCAGCTCAGACTCAAGACTGAGTTAAAACGAGACAGATTTGTGTCAGGACATATTTTTGTCTCATTTTAACTTTATCCAGAGTACGATCTATAGATTTCAGCCCAAGACTCACAACGCACGTGAGCGTGCTGAGACGGCCGTCAAACAAGATAAATCCAAGGATTTGTTGCTCGATTGGCGGCATCATTAGTATATATTTCATTACTTTATTAATATGGAGGGACGCGCCATTATATCTTAGTTGATCTCTTCTTATGAATGTTATATTATATTTTAAAAATCTTACTTTTCAGGTCCAGTATTTTCATTGTCGAAGTTCGGAAAACCTGTCATTCTCATTGGACACTACCGATATAATAAGTATTGCCGAGCCAAAGGTCCTAAGGCTCAATGGAATTGCAGCAAATGGAGTCGAGGATGCAGGGCGTCAATAACAACGTTTGAAAATGAAATTATTAAGACAAATCCTAATCATAACCATTGAGAACAAAATATTGATATTTTTGATCTTACTTTACTCAGTATGTATTTTAGTAAACTATTTTTCATTTATACTCCATCAAAAAAGAAGAAGGTTAAACTCAGCGAAAACGTCAGCATTCTTCAAATCTAGCATATCAGCAACATTAAGTTTATATGTTCTAGTATATAATGTAATATGACTTTTCTATAATATATTTAAAATGATTTTCCTAATAAGAATTTCTAAACTTTATAATTAAAAGATTGTTCATGAAACTAATGATTTTATATACTTAACTTCAATTTATTACAATTAAGAAAAATTAGGATTACTAAGTACTGCTTTATTTGCATACATATAGCATGTATACTAGGATTTTTATCTGCTGGATTTCGTTCTTTCAGAAGTTTTTAATGATTTAAACTACTAGCTACTAGTAGAGACTAAGTTTTATTAGCTTAATAGTAGTAGTAGTATTTGACATTGGAAACAAAAGAATTCAGGAGAATCGGTGCGTGGCTTTGTGATTTGTTTTTAACCCCCGGCGTGTGTGTGTGTGTGTGTCTGTGGCATCGTAGCTCTCAAACGAATGGACCGATTTTGATGCGGTTTTTTTCAGTTGAAAGCCAGTTTCCTTGCGGTGGTTCTTAGCTTGTGTTATGTTTGGTTAATATCGGTCCAGCAGTGTAAGAGTATCAGCTCTTTTCCAAAATGATGTAAGGCATTTTTGGCATATGATTACTCGATTAAGTGCTTCACGCGTGCCAGTATAATCATTAAATGACAATTAATTTATAACTTCGACCTGATGCTGCAACCAGAATGGTCTCCAGAGAACCCGCCTCTTCGAAAACTCACAGCAGACATATCGTATTTGGGTTTAATAGATTAGTTTCAATGAATTTTGCAGATTATGATCTTGCAATACGGTCACGTTGACCTGGTGCTGGTATCTAGTTTGCGGGATACCCAATTCTTAATCAACTTACAGCAGATATAGCGTGTTTGGCTTCATTAGAATGGTCTCAATGAGTAGGTGCTAGTTAGATGATAGAGGATCGAGGATCGAGGAGAAGTATCTGATGATGGAGCAGAAAAGTGGGTAACCGTTTAGTACAGTACTCCGGCCGTAGATTCACATGTGTGATTTAAATTTTCAATTTACACTTGTCGACAATATAAGTCGCTTTTCAGTTATTACATTTTATTTATCTGCGTTTATTTCTCAGCTTACTAACTTTCGTCGCTGGCTCAGTGATCCAAAGAGAATCTTGTGTTTCTCTGAGGATCTCATATCTATCAGGACTTATGTCTGTCCTGCATCGCTTGACGCCTATCGAATCTTTTGATGTCTTGCAGATCTTTGCTCGTTTCGTCGAACCAGCGGGTCGTCCAACTGGGCGTTTTATTATTGGACGACCCAGGTAAAGTAAAGCACTTCTTAAAGTAGGACTCCCTTCTTCTAGTTCTCTTAAGGTGCCGCAGACAGCAGAGGCTTGCCAATTTCTTAGCTTAAAACAATTTTCTTTCTAAAATGATGATGTGTTTCAAATTTTTGTTTAGGTCTTCAGCCGAAATTCGGTGTATCAAAATTCGGGAAACCCGTAATAGTAATGGGTCAATACAGATACAACCGTCGCAGCAAATGTAAGGGGCCAAGGGCTCAGTGGTTGTGCACCAGATGGACCTGTGGCTGCAGAGCGTCCGTGATCACCGTTGACACATTTGTTATCAAAATTAATAATTATCACAATCATTGACTCTAAATGTTTATTTATTTATTTAGATTCATTAAAATATTCAATAAAACTTATAGCTGACTTAACTACTATACATTTCGTGCCAAAATCACGTTGAAACTGCAGCTACATATTATTTTCTATAAATCAAGATTACAATTCTGAAATCCATCAATCAAATATATTATTAAATTTAAGATCAAATAAAATTAAATTTTAAATAATGTTATTTAAAATTATGCAGTTTCAAAGTAACACGAGTTCGAAGATTTAATACAAAATGCTGATTATACATACATATATACGTTCAAATGTAAAACGTCGGTTATGTTCAAAATTTAAAATTTTGCCTGAATATATATATTTTTTAATTTAGTCATTTTTTTACTTTCAGAGCCAATCTTTACTGTATCTAGATTCGGCAGACCAGTGATCATAATGGGTCATTACCGATACAATCAAAGAACTACAAGATCTGGTCGAACATTGCAATGGCAGTGCAGCAAGAAGTCTAGCAAATGTAGAGCAACTATTACCACAGTCGATCTTGAAATTGTGAAGATTACTAAACATAACCATTAAAACAGGGTCAGAAAAAGGACCCTGGAAATACGTGAAATATATGAAAATCCACTAGCTTATCACTTGATATACTTATATTAAAATTCATCGCAACAGCCCTGTACTTTTTATTGAATAGGGATATTGCCAACTAATAGAACCAGCAATTCTTAACTCATAACCAATGAGACTTTGTGAAAAGACGCACGCATAATACGGGTAATTGTATGAAATAGTGAAGTATGACATCATCACAAACAATTGACGTACCTACTTTTCGTATTAAAGGGAGAGGGCAGACTGGCTACTTTTAACGGCATGAATCGCGGCGTTTATTTTGCAAAAGGCCATAAAAACGCGCGATCGCTGCCACTAGCTGGTCTGCCCTCTTTCTTAATCTATATATAATATGTATATAAAATTCTCGTCTCACAGTGTTTGTAACCACACTCCTCCGAAACTTATTGCTTGTAAGATTTTTATAATTTTTTTTGTGTATTTTAGGTAGGTCTGAGAATTGGTCGTAAGCTATTTGGTATAAAGTTTATTTTATTCATCCATTCATTTCATTAACGGTACGATAAAAGTCATATAATTACGAGTGATAGAAAAGGCGCTCTATGAAGACGAGGACGACTGACCGTCTCTTTCTGTGGCTCGATGTTTAAAATGCTGTTTATAGATTTACTTAGGTTATTAAAATAACACTTGCGTTCAAATGTAAGACGCCTTTCAAGACGTCGGTCATGTTCAAAATTTAACATTTTGCCTGAATATTTCTTTTTTTTTAATTTAGTCTATTTTTTTTGCTTTCAGAGCCAATCTTCACTATATCTAGATACGGCAGACCAGTGATCATAATGGGTCTTTACCGTTACAATCAAAGAACTACAACATCGGGTCGAGCAGTGCAATGGCAGTGCTGCAAGAAGTCTAGCAAATCCTGTAGAGCGACTATAACTACAGTCGATGATAAAGTTGTGAAGAGTACTAACCAACATAACCATTAAATAAGGGAGAGAAAAAGGACACTGAAAAATACATCAACATCCACTAGTTTATCACTTGATAAACTACTTGATTATAATATTTATATATTTATTTATTTATTGAAAAGGTACACAAAACAGGTTGCAACCTAATATAAACGTAATACAATAACATCAGATTTGGGTTCCAGGTAACAACCCTTAATATGTGTACACAGTGGTTATAAAATTTATGCATGGAATCTATAGAGATTATAGTTAGAATTACACGGTTTACTCAGTTACAAAAGATAACATAAATATTTAAAACTTAATAAAACTTATTATTATTATACGTATTTTTGAATATAAATATGCCTGTCTAAAAATAAAGTTGTAAGTTGCTTGATTATGAGGTCAGAAATTTATGTATTTGGTTTTTAAATAGGTTTGCGTTATTATTGAAAATGACAATATTATTGTGGTGTATAATAACGAATGATGAATAATATTTATATTAAAATTCATCGCAACAACCTGTACTTTTTATTGAATTAGGATATTGTCAACTAATCGAACCAGCAATTCTTAACTTGAACGAACCAATGAGACTTTGTAAAAGCGGGGTTTTTATAAAGGCCATAATAACTCGCGATCGCTGCCGCTAAAAGTAGCCAGTCTGCCCTCTCCCTTAAATATAAAATTCTCGTGTCACAATGTTAGTAACCAAACTCCTCCGAAACGGCTTGACCGATTTTTATGTAATTTATTGTGTTTATTAGGTACGTCTGAGAATAATATATATAATATGTATGTAGAATAAAAGAAATCCTATACATACTTTGTACGAAATAAACATAAATTACAATTGCCTAAAGCAAGAACAAAAACATATGGCGCGAAAACTATACAATTTGAGGGAGCACTTCTATACAATGGTCTGGCAAAAGATATATTATCCGAGAAATCTTTTCCAATTTTTAAAAGAAAACTCAGGAACTTTTTTTAAAAACAGTTAGCAAACTTTAAAAATATTTTCGTTTTATAGTTAATTAAGTTCTTAATTAAGAGCCACCATTTTTTGTTTTAATGTATAATATAATGTGTTATAATTTAAGTTTTAATTTCTCTGTAATTGAGCATGTTTTGTTCTTAGAGAATAAATTCTTTAAACCTAAACCTAATAGGTCGTAAGCTTTTTTTATATCCCTAAGAGACTAGGGTGGTCCAGGATAAAAAAAATTTTTGGACATTTTTTATTATTATTTGTAGTAGTAGTTGTAGAAGTTGTAGTTGTTTTATTTTATTTATATAGATAAGTTGGCGGTACGAAGTTTGCCGGGTCAGCTAGTCGATAGTATAAAATTATCAGACTTAAAACAGCGAACGAGTATTTAACTTATTTTATTGGTGAGAAGTAATTTATTTTTAATATAAACAACATCCCAATCCCATAGATGCGATATGCTAGGGCCGTAATCTTGTTGACTGGTGGCGCCACGAGACGGCTTGCGTGCGAAACGCGAGTTTACTCGTATCTACATTAATCGGTTTATACAAACGCATAGCGGCGCGCGACAAGAGGTTAACCCTAATAAAATAAATCTGTCAAGAGGGTCGGAAGGAGTCGCCTTTCAATTTATCACACAGTGGAAGAAATTTTCTCGGGATACTCAGACTAGACTCCTTCTGAATGCAAAATTTGATTTAATGAAGAACTACTAGTGCTATATTTCTACAAAAGTGATCTATCTATTGTACGAGGATCCTGGGTCTGGCATGTTTTTAATGTCTTAAAATGTTCTTTCATCATTTTCGTAAAACAGTAAATAATTTTTCATCTATCTATGATATATGTTTAAGTATGTTATCCTTGTTCATCAAGTCACTAAATAGATCGATTGTTTTGTCTTGGTTTAAACTCTAATCTAAGGTATACAATTGTTATATTTAGTAAGACATACGACTTCTCTGGCTTAGTGGAGAGCTTTGTGGTCTTATACTAATAAGACCACAATATGTCCTACTAGGGAGTTCTTGGGTTAGGAGTCATGACCCGAGCAAATTAGAAATTTATGTCTAAGCCCCGATTTCACCAACGTCGAGTGACGTTTTACCGAGGAATAAATTGGGCCTTCTGACAGTTCTTGTATTGAAAATACTGTCAAATTTACTCTCGGATAAGTCTTTTTTTATATTGGTGAAATCTGCCCTTAATTGTCTGTTCTGCACCCCGATTCAGAATATTTCGATAACTTACCGTTTCGATACGATTAGATATCGATCTCGTGTCGGATGGTCAACCCAATAAGCAATCTTCTTTATATCCTCGCTCTTTGTTTTTTTTTCTTACTAGCTTTATTTTTTTTAATCTCTATGTGTTGGTAAATATGATTTTAATGAATCCATTTTTAATCGACTTCAAAAAAGGAGGAGGTTATCAATTCGTCGGAATCTTTTTCTTATGTATGTCCACCGATTACTTGAAGACGCCTGAACCGATTTGGAAAATTCTTTTTTGTTTCAAAGGGTATATTTTGTTTCCCAGGTGGTCCCATATAAATTTCGTCGAAATCGGTCGAGCGGTTTTTTAAAATATCAACAATAAATTATATATTTTGTGTAGTGTGTGTGTAATGTAGTAAAGCGGGAGTTTGAAGTCGGTTGTTTAAAAATAATTTTTTATATGTTGTTATTTGTTAAAATGAGATTTTACTTTTCTTCCCCTTTTCGCTCTTTTTCTGATGAGATGAGCGAGGTAACATCGCTCATCTCTTACTCATCATAATTTATTACTAAAGTGGAACTCACAATGAGAAATTATTCAATGTTTAATATTTTCTTTCCAGTTTCTAATTTTGGATTATCAAAATATGGATCTCCCGTTCTTGAAATTGGCAGGTACAGATACAATCGTAGAAGTTCGTGCAAGGGCCCCAGGGTGCAGTGGCGATGTTATAAAAAGAACTCAGGATGTAAAGCATCTGTAATCACTTATGGCAATGAAATTGTTTGCATGAATGAGGCGGAACATACACATTAGCTCGCTGGAAAGCCTGGAGCACTGCAGAGATGTAGTTCTCTCTGCGAATTCTATCGGCTATATAACGGGGAGTGTTGTGAACACTTATTTGACCTTATCCTATCCTCTCTCTTTTACAATCGCACCACTCGCCACAGAATGCAATTTCAACCTCACCATCTGAGTGGCTGGAGCACTTCGACCATCCGCTTGCCAGATCTTTTTTCCACGCACTACTTAACTGTGGAACCAACTCCCATCGACTGTGTTCCCGCTTAATTACAACATGGGGTTATTCAAGGGACAGACCAACAAATTTCTGAAAAGCCAGAAACGCATTGGTGCTACAAATGTTCATGGGCACTTAATAGGATAAAAACGGCAAATATTTTATGATTAAAGTGGGAAATGATTGATGATTATTGGAATAGCCTTTGTAATTCATTTAATATATAAATATTTTTAAACACAGCAATTGGTTATTTTATTTTTACAATTATTATTAAAAACACATGATAAATTGCGTGCATCGAATAAGGCCTTGAGCAAGCCAGAATTCAGATGCTCCGCTACACAATCGTGCGTTCTGCTTCAAAATCCGAAGTCGATAGGGAGGTTAATGTGTTAATGCTCGATACACACCATGTTTACAGACTATGCTGCTACCGCCACGGAATTGCTAACGTACGTGTAGACGTTCGGAGAATTGGACCTTCCGGACCGTCAAGGTCCTCGTGCACCAAGTTTTACATAACAAAACAAAACAAACAACAAAACCAAAGTGAATGTTCGTACACCCTTAGATAATTCACCAGACACTGATCTGGTCATAAACATTCAGAAACCGCGCGTTAGTATCGCGGGGCCCAGGAAGTCCTGGGCCTCGATTCCGTTACTCAGTGCCTATCAAAACATGATAGCCATTTACGTATATTTTTTATCCATTGAAGGTTTGGTAGAAAATTTATTTTTATTTCATAGGAAACCTGCAGTGGATAAAAAATTATGTCAGTGGCTATCATTTTTTGATAGGCACTGAGTTACAGATTCGGGGCCCTGGTCTGGTCATAGGCCCTACATTAGTATTGCTCAATAATATTTTTTCCCTTTTTCATCCTTTTTCTCACTTTTTTTCACTATTCTTCAATTAACAGGACTAGTTTTAATGTAGCCCATATGTAAGGATAGGTCTTTAGTTTGAGCTAGTCTTGATCGACATCCTTTTAATCTTACAATCATTTTTTCCGATTAAGCCCTTCCATGAAATTGCTCTGCATATTTTTTATAATAGCGTCATCATTATTATTGAGATGATATTCCTCATACATAAAGATGTATTCTATAACTAGCTGATGCCCGCGACTTCGTCCGCGTGGATTTAGTTTTTAAAATCCCTCGGGAACTATTTGATTTTCTGGGATAAAAAGTAGCCTATGTTACTCTCCAGGTCCTCAACTATACCCATTCAAAAAATCACGTCGATCCGTAGTCCTGTTGTGGCGTGATTGAAGGACAAACCAACAAACCAACAAACAAACACACTTTCGCATTTATAATATTACTAAGGATATCTATTTGTAGATTTTTCATGCTTGATACAGTATCAATTTAACAATTTTATAATTAATCAGTTAGTTTTGTAGCGAACAGCTCATATTATTTCGCCTTTATACATAAGTATGAATTCGTTTCTAGCAATTTTCAAGTTATCAAGATTTGGCAAGCCAGTACTAGAATTGCACGAATATCGGTACAACGTGGATAACAAGTCCAACGGATATAAATCATTATGGCGCTGCAATAAGAGAAGGTATCTTGGATGCAAAGCGACACTGACTACGCTCGGCGAAAGGATAGTATTATTTGGCAACGAACATAACCATTAATGAAATCAATGTATCGTTAAAGCCTGATTTCCACCATAAAAGGGTAATGAGCGGGAAATGGCTAAGTGGAATGGACTCTTAGAAGACAAACTAGGTTAAAGAGCCACTTCCAAGAGAGCTTATTTTGACGCTTTCTGAACTCATTTTGTTTGCTTTCCGCTAAACTTTTTGTTGGAAGTGCTAGGCCTGATACACAGAATTATGTTATTGTTTTATTAACTTAAAGTGTGGTGCTTTCTGGAAAATAAATGATTTATTATTTGTTTGTTGTAGCTATGATGCTTTTGATGGCGGTTGTTTCTTTACTTAAGCGTGATATCCTCATGGAACTATGAGTCCAAAGTTAGGGGCCGAATATATTAGAGATTAACTACGAAAACATGGCTTGCTCTACCGTACTAATAATAATGAATTATTAATGAAGCCACTAGTCGAGCAATCCTCGGATTTATTCTTGTGTGCCAACCGGACCCTATTATAAGCCCCCGATATCCGTCCGTCTGTCTGTCAGCGGGCTGTATCTCATAGACCGTAATAGATAGATACTTGTCATTTTCACAGAATGTGTATATCTATTGCCGCTATAACAAAAAATAATAAACTTTTGTTTTTGCTCGATCTCAATAATAGCTGGTGTTAAATCTTGGACTATGGTACGGAACCCTTCGTGTGCGGGTCCGACTCGCACTTGGCCAGTTTTTATTTTACTTGATTAAAGCTTTTACCAACTTGAAAACCAACCAATGTAAAAAAACTGCTATTACAAAAATTTGAAAAACGATTTTTAAACTTTTTAGTCAGCTGTCAATCAAAGTTATTATGGCACAGAATAGTGTTTTTACAACCAAATATTTAGTCTATGAAATTATTAATCGAACACCAGAAAAATATTCTTACATCAAATAATCTACATGTACACCAAACACAAGTCCGTCATATTGATTTTGTTCTTATAATAATTATGTCTTTGTCACATACAGAGATATCCCTGTGTATTATAAGTACGCGTAGTACTGCGCAAGCTAGAACGACTAATAAGGTGGTAATGCAATTATGGCCGTATAGTGTACATATCCACAATACTAACTGTACAGTGTACGTCGATAATAACAAATGCGTACCGAATAAACTTATTTCCCAGCAGAATTTCTTTAATGCGATTCTATCACTCCTCAATTATAAACGATTAATAAATATCGACCAACAATATTTATTTATGTTTAGCTATATTATTGAAAATCATTTTGGCGGGTTGTCGCCACGTGTGTTCTTTGAATACATCGCGAACGGCGCGGGCGGCGGCGGAGGGCGATAAATGTTAAGTATAATTGATTTAGATTTGCAAAGTTTGGTGCGCAAGCAGTATTTTTGATGTACGTATATTCTATTGGGAAAAATTGGCAATTTTTGATGTGCGTTTAATTACTACCCTTTAGACTGAGTTTCCACGGCGCGGTTTACAATTTATTCTTAGGTAGGTATGTATAATATCTACCTATACTTACATGGTTGTTCTTTAATTTTCAAGGGAGTTAAAAAAACTAAAGTTTTATTTTTTGTATTTCTCATTGCAGTAACCTACACGTTGTCCAAATTCGGAAAGCCCGTAATTGAGCTGGGTAATTATCGCTACAACTTGCACTGGCAGTCGAAACTAGAGTCGAAAAGAGCCCGGTGGCTCTGCTATAAGAGAAGAACTTCCGGATGCAAGGCCGGGCTAACCACGGCTGATAACGAGATCATCATGCTTAGTGGTGATCACAATCATTGATTTTTACATTAAATTGCTGTTTGGGGAGTTTGGGCTCGTTTGATTCGTCTTGACAATTACTCTAGTCCTAGATGATATCCAGGGTATGATTGTGGAGCTGGAAGGCGGCTATGGGAACTCTGTGAAAAAACATCGTGTTAAGTCTTGATCACAATCATTGATTTGTACATTAAAATGTTGTTTGGAGTTAGAAGACGCGGTATAAAGACTTATAAGGGGTTAAACATTTTGTTAGAGCAATGCGATAAAAATATCGTTTTACAAATTAAAATCATTGCTTACTAATATTACAAATGAGAAAGTGTTTGTTTGTCCTTAAAACACGCAGCAACGGAGATGGATGGATCGACGTGATTTTTGCATGGGTATTGTTGAAGACCTGGAAAGTGACGATGGCTATACTTTTTAATTAAATCCACGTGGGTGAAGTCAGTAATGAACAGTTAAAATAGTAATTTATAAAATTATTAAACGTTTTAATTGGGTGCGGATGTTTGTGTAACTACTAACGTTTCTATGCGGAAAACTGAAGAAGAAGAAAAAACGGGAAGGCAGATGGCAATGATAGCAGAAACGTAATAGAAGAAGCGGAAGCGAAGACGGCAACAGAAGATAAAGCGGAAGCGGTAACGGAAAAGCAACGGAAGTGAAATCGGAATTGGATACCCTACCTAAGGAAGGACCTGGACCTAAGGAAAAGTTAGGCCCAACGGAAACGAGGACGGAAGTGCAAGAAGTAAAGGAACGAGCAACAAAAGCGAAAAACGATGGGGAAACGGGAAAAAGCAGAAGAGGAAGTGGAATCGGAAGTTGAAACGGTAGTGTCAACAAAAGCGGAGTCGGATACAGAAACTGAAACGTAAAGGAAATAAAAAGTGGCAAGTAATAAAAATATATTTATTCCTTCTTTCATTTCTATCCTATAGGTTACGACTTAAAAAAACTAATATTATAATATAATGGCTCTCTTCAAATATATTTGGACCAAATATTTCTAGAAAAGTGCATTACAAAGACTGTAACTTTCTTCATATTTTCACGTTACCGTTAAGTAAGACGTTCATCCATTTCATGTCTATATTCCAGATTATAATAAGCCCTTGTACACATTATCCAAATTCGGGAAGCCAGTGATACTAATGGGTGGATACCGGTACAATCGTCGCGGGGACAGTAAGGGCGTACGCGCACAGTGGCTGTGCACCAAATGGTCGTCATTCGGCTGCCGTGCATCCATTATCACTCTGAATGACGTAATCGTTATCACTAAGAATACACATAATCATTGAAACTTCAGAAATTCCCATTTATATATCACTAGCTGATGCCTGCGACTTCGCCCTCATGGATTAAGTTGTTAAAATCCGTCGAAAACTCTTTAATTTTCCGGGATAAAAAGTAGCCTATGTCACTCTCCAGGTCCTCAACTATACCCATGCAAAAAACACGTGACCCGTAGTAGTTTGATCCGTAGCTCTGTTGCAGCGTGATTGAAGGACTACCAACAAACACACTTTCGCATTTATAATATTAGTATGATGATTATAACAGTGTGCTCCATACAAAAGCATTTTGATTACTACTTTACTATTAGACTGAATAATATTTAATTGAAGTAATGAATTGAAGAAGAATTGTACCTATTTAGTAAACCCTCTAAGGACTAAGATCTGTGTCTATGGTATTCCGATATTCATCAAAATAAATTATGTAGTTCCAGTGATAATGGACTCAAATATTTAAGTAACTATTTTTTATTTCACCAAAGTATCAAGTAAAAGCTCCAAAGCTAATACAGGCAAGTCACTTTCGCAAGAAGTAGTAGTACATGAAGGTCTGGACCATTAAAAGGCTACTCAGGGTAACGAGTTTAAAGAAGGCAAATATAGTGTGAATGAAAATAATGCTTTACAGATCATTTCTTCACAATGTCAAGATCTGGGCGACCCGTCCTGCAGGTGGGCGGCTATAGGTATCATCGAAACAACCGCAGCAAGGGAACTAAGTCCGTGTGGTTCTGCACCAAGGGGAGAAGGAACTCTGCCTGCCGCGCTTCCGTCACTCTGGTCGAAAACAACATCGTTTATTTCAAGCATGCTCACACGCATCCACCTTATTTTTAAGTTTGAAGAACTCTCTGACGAAGACGCTAAATAGTTTCTCTCATCCAAATTCTTTGACTACAGATGCTAGCTTACCATAACTGAGCGTTGATTCTGGCTGACATATTCGATTTCTTGTTAAATATAATGTGAAACGTGGCTAAGACATTCCAAAACTAATTCGTACATTCCACTTTCTTATTGACACAAATATAATATGAAAACTTAATTTGAAATATATATAAATAAATTGAAATTAGCGTACCCAAAGCGTTCATTAGACGATATACGATTTACTGTCAGTTTTACCCACATGTAATACAAGTAATTTTATAAGTATAAATGATTACGTTTAATCTACAGTGTAATGATGTGGGTGATATACGTAGCTTGATTTTTGGTGAACATCTGGAAGATTTTCTGATTCATTAATCATTCAGCACTCATAACTGATGCTTAACCTATCGTTTTATGGTCACCTAAGTGGTCACCTAAGTTTTATGGTTTCGATACGTATATGCGCAAGTTATATATTGCAGATGCGCTTAAGCGACAACATTCGGGCGTTTTTACGCCAACAACTCGCAGCGGAGGAAGAAATGTAAATCAAAGCATAGTAACTGTAAAGAATCCAAAACGACGAAGATTTGAGCTTCCCCCTCGAGACGTTGCAGCAGATGGCGTAGAACACTGGCCTGTGTGGGGAAATGATCGTCAACGTTGCAAAGTCTGCAGCCAAAAGTCACACTTATACTGCAGCAAATGCGTTTGTTACTTTTGTCTTAACAAAGACCGCAACTGTTTCCAATCATTTCATTCATTACATTAATTTCTATGGTGTTAATGTTGAGTCCCCCGCACCGTAAAGCGCAGTGTTGGCAGACCCCCATAACGTTGGTCCAACTGGACGTCCATCGGTTGAAAAAGAAGAATGTTTAATTGCATAAGTAAATAAATCCCAAATTACACCTAATTACCTGACCACATTAATTACTTGACATATTGTTTTGTTTGTAATAGTTCATCTATTCAGAGTAATTACGTCTAACCACTATCCTAACTTATATTTAAAAAATAAACTGCCTATCTTTTTCTATACATAAATATATATGAAAGCGGGAACTAATCCTGCATGCTGTTCCAAATATGAAATTATCGAGACGAGGCAAAAATCTCAAAAAATAATATAATCGCAGTTTTTAATTTAAAACAAAATGTACTTAACTACTACAATAATTGTCCGACTTAGAATAGAAGGGTGGCGGTAGACTAATAAAATTGTATTTATAAAATATATTTCACTTAAATTTTTATTAGCACAAATATTTAATTTATTTAATGAGGATTTCACGAATAATAATTAAATGAATGAGAACCTTATAAAGACATTTCATTTTATAGCCGGGGACCAGTACATACTAGTACACTTGGCGCGATATTGACTTCACTCTTTATTTTCTACTAGCTGATGCTCGCGACTTCGTCCGCGTGGTTTTAGTTTTTAAAATCACTCGGGAACTCTTTGATTTAATATAAAAAGTAGCCTATGTCACTCTCCGGGTCCTAAACTATACCCATGCAAAAAATCACGTCAATCCGTGGATCCGTTGCAGCGTGATTGAAGACAAACCAACAAACAAACACACTTTCATACGCAGTCACGGCCCTATAGCTACATGGTATTGCAGTAGAATATATAGAATACCTAGATGTCCGGTTTGTGTAGTTGCTGTTGATGATGTTATTATTCATGAGAAGCATTATCAATATCACTAAAGGTGATCGTAATCATCTCTGTACCTTTTTGCAAATTAATACGATCACCAACCTTGTCAAAAAACATGTCATTTACATTGTATACGTGGTATGGCTGCAGAAAAAACTTTGTATTATCTATTTACATCTGCTGTCGTTTCACAATCTATAGATAGCGTGTTTTTAGATCGCACATTATTAAATTGATAATCGTGTTAAAGTGAGACAAATAGCGCATAATTGGTCACATTGGGTGCTATGGAAAATCGTCTTTATAGGTCGGTGATGATGTGACAGATTGATGCTGGAAATATTTGTTATATTCAGAGTGACCGACATAAGTTATTGTTGAAACTTTACACACCTATTTTTTAATCAAAAGACCAATAGGGTATTGTTGTCCTTTCATAAAATGTATATGAAATAAATATAAGGACATTGACATCAGCTATGCTTCTTTTTAACCGACTTCAAAGGAGGTTATCAATTCGTCGGAATCTTTTTTTTATGTATGCCCACCGATTAATCGAAGACGCCTGAACCGATATGGAATTTTTTTTTTGTTTGAAAGGGTACACTCCCCACGTGGTCCCAAATAAATTTTATCGAAATCGGTCTAGCGGTTTTTAAAATATCATCAATAAATTAAATACTTTTTATAGTGTCTGTGTAATGTAGTAAAGCGGGAGTTTGAAGCCGGTTGTTTAAAAAGAATTTTTTATATTAAATTATTCTGTTTAATATATAGTATTTAAAAAATATAACGCGTATTTACTTCATTATTTTTTTAAATATTTTTTTTCACTATCTCATCAAAATTTTCAAGTTTCAAAGGCTAATAAAATTAATAATTCATAAATAACGTTCCTATACCGTAAATTTTATGTTTATTTTAGCGCCCCAGTTTACATCTACAATCAATGGGAGGCCAGTACTACAAATTGGATGTTATCGTTACTATAGAAACAACAGAAGTCGAGGAAGGAAAGCTACATGGTTCTGTGCAAGAAATAGCAGTAAACCTGGATGTAAAGCCTCCGTGATCGTTGTCGATGGAATGATCGTTGATGTTAAGAATGAACACAATCATTGACTATTATCATTATAGGAATTGTTAAATATGATTATATGTATTATAAATTGGCTATAAGAGGATGATAGAACATAAGACGACGAAAGTGAAATAAACTTGGATGTAAAAAAACACATCACTGCAAAAAGATTTAGAACAAAAGGATTTAGTACCTATAAAAGAGAGCAAGAAACATTTTTCTATGCAAAGAGCTAAAAAAGCTTGACAAAAATAATGTCACCGATGAAGCAAGCTAATTATGAACAATAAACAACGAAATCGTGTTATAATTCATCTCGTATAATTTAAAAGGGTCTGCCTTAAATTTTAAAGTGTCATTTAAAATGCTTGAATATCCAAAACAGGCCTGTCTGTAAAGGAGCAACAGTGGATTGTCATCAAGTAATAAGCTAAAATTGATGGGTTTTTGTATTTGGGTACACGAATTTAACTATGGTTTCTCTTTCAGTTCATAGATTTACAACAACACGGTTCGGGAAGCCTGCTATCCAGGTTGGGAGATATAGATTCAACAGGAACAACCGCAGCGTAGGTCCTAGAGCCTTGTGGGTCTGTTGTAGAGTCAGTTCTGGATGCCGAGCTACTATTACCACCATCAATGATATTATTGTTAAGGAAAAAACTATTCACAATCATTGATTAAACTTTTTTCATTCTAAGGTTTCTGAGGCTGCATTTTGATCAAGTAGAGTCGCTTCCTTTTTATTTTCATAAATACTTCGTCTTCATCTTAGAGAAAAGTGTTCAAAAGTTGAAAGGTTGTGATTATCTCATATTCCTACACTACCTACCCTCATTGTGGTTTGAAGGATAGCCTTAACAACTTTTGATCCTTCAACGATTTGTTTGGATTGATTTTTAGCCTATTTGATGGTCAATTTTTTCATACTAAACTTTAGTTTGTCGTCTTTGGCATTTTTTTGTCGAGAGTATTTTTTAAAGATTGGGATAATCTATTATGGTAATTTATTTTGCACAATGCAAAAATGTTTAGCCTAGTTAAGGGGTGTATAAAGAATATATTTTCATTTAGATACTGTATTTTTGTTTTTAAACAGATTTAAATTATTCGATTATCATTGGGTTTTATAAATTTTTTTACGTTTTAAAAATTGGAATTATGTATAAAATATTGAATATTATGATATTTGAATATGGAATCGTTTTTTTACGTAATCTTCGAGGAATGATCAGTCAATGCTTATTTTTATAAACCATAAATTAGATTGAGTAGACTTTTCATATTATAATTTAACACTATAACTTTATATCTCATTTAATGTAGCCCTATGGATAAATATTATACTAATGTCTTAAAAACTATAGGATTATGGTTGATTTTATTTTAATATTAATTTCTCTACCAAATTATATGAACTTTACATTAGAATAATAATTATAAATGATAATGATATTTTTAGAGGTTTTTACTTTAATGATAAATAAATGCACAAAATATACTACTTATCTAAACTGTTAGGCTACGGCTACATTGTCGCAATAAGATTCGTGTCGTATTGTTCACAAAAAACTTCGTGTTCGATCTACGACGAACTGTATTCACCTGAAATATCGCAGTTTAACAACGTTGCGAAAATCCAGTTGAACAAAACGTATATTATATGTCGGCAAATGTAATTATTTATTGCATCTTTATTATTTGGATATAAGTTATACAAATTCTAAAAAAAAATCGATACGTTCCCACAAAATTATCTGGCTCGGTGACAGCGTCGCTACTATCACATTTAATTTTTTTTTGAATAAATATTATTTCATTCAAAAATTTATTAGTTCCACTTTAGGCCACTGAGTCAGACAAGTTTTTCGGACTGTTCTCCAGCCTATTATGTCAGATTTTGTCAAAATATTGCAAGACATCTCGAGAGACATCTCGCTGTAAACAGAGAACGCGCGAAGTTTAGCCAACTACACGACTTTGTCGAAAACTTTGTGTGTTATATGCAACATCATACCAACAGTCGGGCAAAAGGCATTCGAGTTCGCCTATTCGTAATATTATGACGAAGTGCTTGTCCAGACGCATCGCAAGAACACAACTTCGCCTTATCGCGACAATGTGGCCGCAGTATCATGGATTTTTTCTTTACTTACTAACAATAAATCAATGTTATGTTTTTATTTCATCGTTGATATCGTATATATAAGTAAGCGTTTCCAAAGAGATGTGGGTTCAAGTCCCGCCGGCCTCGGAATTTTCGATATGAGTTTATAAATTTATTTTTATATTTCCTTAAGTGTAGGATAACACTTAAAAAAAATAATGTTAATTTGTTTCTGCAGAGCTGATGATTGTACATACCAAACGAGGGAAGCCTCTTCTTATAATCGACAACAATAGGTTTAATTGTAAACACATCATCGGGCCGAGGACCTACTGGATGTGCAATAAGGCACCGCAAGGATGCAGGGTGTCTGTGGTCACAGTCGATAATGAGATTATTAAAACCAAGAATTATCACACTCATTAATTTTCAAGTATCAGTAATATCTTCTTTAAATCAACCGATAGACGTCCACTGCTGGACAAAGGTCTTTTGCATGGACTACTACAGGTCCTTGTCTTGCAACGTGTGTATCCAGCGACTCGCTACTTTAAAAAATATAACATGGCGAGACTTGAGTGCGATCACGCCTGATGTGAGTGAAGATGCAGCCTAATGGATAGCTGATGGAATACTGTTCTATATAAGTTTTACAAATAATACATTATAATGCTTTGTTATGATGATGATAATAAACTCAGTGACTCGAATTAGAAGAAATAAAGACTTAAAATGCGTCAATGGATCTTCTTAAGTATTAAAGAATAACTTTATCTATAAGTCTTGTTTAAAGTTACTCATTAGTCAAATAATAAGTAACTAGGCTAGATTGTAGATATTCATAAGAAGATACTCATAATGAATACGTATTTCTAATAAAAAAATATAAATTAATGTTTATTTAAACAAAGCAATATTTTTAGTTATATTCACCAATGCGATTATTATTATGAATTAACGATCCTCAGATTTATTGTTTACTGGCTGATGCCTGTGACTTCGTCCGCGTGGATTAAGGTTTTTAATTCCCGCGGCAACTCTTTAATTTTCCGGGATCAAATGTAGCTGATTCCAGCCAAATCGATTCATACGTTGTGACGTGAAGGAGTAACATTTAACAAACATCCATCCATTCGTCCATCCATCCATCCTCACAAACTTTTGCATTTATAATATTAGTAGAATTTGTAGGATAGGAAGGATATATTTTGTAATATAATAATTTTGTTTGATCAAAATCAATTTGATCAAAAGGACTAAACAACATTTTTAGAACGAACCAGCACATTGTGATGTCTGTTTGGTAAGTACTCCAATGTCGATTACATGAACAATAAATGGGGTGAGATGATAATATTTTTTCAATTCAGTAAGTAAAATTTTTTTGTCTTAGGTCCTTACTCAAATAAATAATATACTCTAAACAATTTGAATAATAATATTATTTAATTACTTATTTCGTAATTTACATCATTACCTATGTAATCTTATCACGTTCTTTTTCATTTTTGCAGTAAAATTTGGCGTATCTCATAGAGGTAATCCAATAGTTATGGTGGGTCCACACAGATTTAAACGAGCGTCATCGTACGGTGTCAAAACTTGGTGGCATTGCGTCAAACGATCTGCCAACGGTTGCTGTGCTAGCGTAAGTTTGTTTAAGGATAGTGTTTATAAGCTCAACATACACCATAACCATTTATAGAACGGGCCATTTTCATGTTAAGAACTAGATTTGTGGAACAGGCCACTTTTTTTGTCAAGAATTAGATATATGGAACAGGCCACTTTTTTGTTAATAACTAGATTTGTGGAACTGGCCACTTTTTGTTAAGAACTACATTTGTAGAACAGGCCACTTTTTCCTTAAGAATTAGATTTGTGGAACAGGCCACTTTATCGCTATAAACTAGATTTGTAGAATGGGCCTGATTTATGGCCAAGTTAGTCCTATGAATAGTCCTTTTATTTTTGCAGTGGTAACAATGTTATATACTTAACCATCAGTTCTTAGTTGGTGTTGCTGTGGTCAACTTTAGATGTGCTTGGATGCTTCTATCGATTGTATGTTTTCGTATATATCATAATATGTTTAATTCATACGTTCTCAAATTAAAATTAATCCAAGTTAATTTTTCCCAAAAATTATGTTTACTTTTAGATTTCTGTATGATAGTTATGGTTGTAACAATTCTCAACTGCATAATATTTCTTGTCATAATGCCGTGGATTTTAATATAGTAAATATATTGTTACAACATACGTTAATACATTAATAATTAATTATTATATTTCTTTTTAGGGTTCCGTACCCAAAGGGTACCAACGGGACCCTATTACTAAGCCTACGCTGTCCGTCCGTCCGTCCGTCCGTCCGTCCGTCCGTCCGTCCGTCCGTCTGTCAGCGGGCTGTATCTCGTAAACGGTAATAGGTAGACAAATGAAATTTTCACATATTATGTATTTCTATTGCCGCTATAACAACAAATAATAAAAATTAAATAAAATTAAAAAAAATAAATTAAAATATTTCCATGGGTACATGGAAATATTTTTATTTAATTTTTGTTAACGGAACCCTAAAAGAGCGAGGCCCGACTCGCACTTGGCCGATTTTTTTAATTAACATGTTTTTGGAAGTGCCTTTTAAAAAAATATTATTATAATTAATTAGATCATAAATTATATTATTTTGATATTATGAATATTTGTTTGGAATTATTATCAAAAATGTAATCGATACAATATAATAAATACTAATTAATGTAATTAGTTAAAAGAACGTATTTTATATTTTATTTCCCACTTCACCTAAATAAAAATTAACCTCGTTTTTTCTATTTATGAAATACTTACTTATATTTTATGTATTTCTGGTTAAACATGGATCAACAAAATGCAAAAAAAACATTGTTTTCTCGTAAGAAAATTAAATCGATTTCCATTTAATTTTATATAGTACAGTTTTTGCAATCCACGAAGGCGAGTGAGCTTATGGTTACTTGCACATTTCATAAGTGTGCGTGCCTGTCAAAGCCTAGGTGGGAGCGGGCTGGCGCGAGTATTGCGCTCGCTCACACTTATACAGATACGACACACACAACCATAAGTCATTCGCCCTCTTGAATTGCAAGAACTATATAAAAATAAATATTCATGGTTTTTTCGCAGGCTATGTCCCCTTTTTTTCAAAGACATGTCATGGTAACCCTCTGCTATTCATTGACTCTTATCGTTTCAACAAGCGCAGTGACAGTATGGGCCCCAGAACTAGGTGGGTCTGTGTTAAGAAGGACAGCCACTGCCGAGCTACAGTGCTCACTTATGACAACATGATCATCAGATACAATAACAATCACAATCATTGACTTATATCTATAATCGGACCTTTGTAAATCATTAACACTGAATTTCAACTTTTGACAGTATGATCATCATATTATACAATAACACACAGAATCATTTTAGAATAGAATAGAATAGAAAAATTTTTTATTCAAATAAACTTTTACAAGTGTTTTAAGCTATTGCATAGCTTTTATCGCGGGCTTTGAACTAGGACAAACAGTTTGAGCGCGGCGACCCAATCAAGAAATTCCGTAACAAAAAAACACCAACACCGTCGTTCAGTAAGCGTTCAACATTTCAGAGGTTCACATTTAGCTCTGTTTGGTTCAATGCTGTTATGGTTTATTTTACTTTGACGCTAATGTCATCGAATACGATAACGATCAATGGAATAACTTTGTGACAATCGCAGGGCAGACCATTGTCTGACACTGAGTTTTCACTTTCGACAGTAAGATTATCAGATACAACAACAATTACAATCATTGATCTATATTTATAAATATTAGCAGACTTTTGTAAATCATTGACACTGAGGTTTCACTTTCAAAATTAATATCATCGGATACAATTACAATCCGAATCATTGATTTATATTTACAATCAGACCTTTGAAAATTATTGACACTGAGGTTTCACTTTCGGCAATATTTTCAGTCGTTATTTATCATAACGACTGATTTATATTTATAATCACATATTTGTATTAACATCAGGGACAGCTATAATTTTAGAATGAGATCATCGGATAAAATAATATACAGTCAAAATCAATAATATGATGATTTTGTAATTCTGCTACATTTATTTTTTATTTATAAACTTTTAGTATTATATAATAATGCTAATTCAACAGATTCCATAGAGGCTGTTGTTTTGTCTAAGAATCAAGTAGAATATAGATATTAATTTTATGATCTAGTCCTTATTTTATATTTACTTCAAGTCCAATTCTTTTTATAGTGGTAAAACAGTAGTTGTAATAATATTGTAAAAACTGAACCGTTTAATATTAAGTAGAATTATTATTTAATGTAACGAAAATGTTTATTAAATAGCATTTTTGAGCAGATTTAAAATAAATTTTGGATTTCAAGAGAGATATCGGAAATTTCCTTCATTTGTGGGCAATTTCTTTAATAAAAGTGTATTTTTTGAAAGGTTCTCGTGGGACTTTTCAAAAACCTAACTTCACATGGTTGAAACTTTATAAAATTATTATAAACTCTTTCTGTTTTCAGCATATTTCGGCTACACTACGGGTGGAAAACGATGCTTGGACATTGGCCATCATAGGTTCACTATACACCAGAACGAGGGAGCCAGGATAAGGTGGCGGTGTGTTAAGAAGACCTCGGGATGCCCGTCGTTTGTAACTACTATTGATAATGTGATAATAAGGCTGCGAGAAGTGCATAATCATGAATAATAATCCATGCTATACTTTATTTACTATTATACTGTTTAATTTTATATGCAAAAGTGTGTCGGTCCCATTTGTTCTTCTAATTTTAACGGGTACAGCCCTACAGGGATAGTTTGTATCCCGGGGAAGGATACATAATATGGGCTTTTTATTCCAGAAAATTTAGGAGTTTCCGTGGGAATAAGAAACCTAATCCACTCAGATGAAGCCGCGGGCATCATTGAATATGGATCTGGAATAAATCTAAATCAACAAAAACACGAGGGCATCTTAAATTTTAATTGTAGCATTAAACTCCTTACCTACTCGTACAAATCAAGCGAAATTTTGTATGATACTTTGTATTTAAAATGTTCTCAAATATTTAGTGACGGTCGTATGCCACTAATGCTATTTAATAATTAATTAAGAATTTTCAAATTATAAATATTTTTCAATAGTGTTATACACTATAGTATAATAAATGCAATGTGACCTCATAAATTAAGATTTTTGTCGGTTTGATTAGGACTTTATTTTGCTGGCTATAATAATATGAAATTAGAGTGATTATAGAGATTAAATGTTAGGTAAATAAGTATCTTCGCACTACTTATTTTTTAAACAATGTCACTTATCAAATTAGAATTTTATTGTAAAAAAAATTAACATAGACAAAATAACGGACAAAGGGCTATTTACTTTTATTATGTTTTCGTGTTAATCCTTCCCTGACGTCGGTTGCGTGTAAGTACATCCGAAATTGTTCGGATTGTGATCATTCTTATTTATTTGCATTTACTTCACATTTACTTCAACTTAGGAACAGTAATGATTTCATCAAAATCCGTTCAAAAGTATGGACATTTTCCCTTTTCATTTATACTTTATTTCGGTACATTGAAGTCTGTTTGTTTTTTCCTAAATTATAGCTTGTTCCTTGTTGTTTTGTTGTGATGTGTCACCAAATTAGGGTTTAGGTATTGCCTAAAATTTAGAGTTTGTCGTTAAAATCGGGCATAAAAATTTTAGTCAATGACTCATTTAATTATATTAAATGGTGCAACTAAAATTTTTATGCCCGATTGCATATTCCGATGGCATAAATATTTTAGTTAATGACTTATTAAATGAGTCATTAACTAAAATTTTTATGCCCGATTGCGCCATTTCACATAATGTGTTTTCAAACACACGGCTGAAGTACGTGACCAATATATTTATTGAAGTGAAACTTCTTTAGGCGCATGAGGGTAAAATTTTTACAAATGTAACGTCACGCAAGTATGCAACGGAAACGGAAGTGTCGAAAAAGAGATTCGCCAAAGAAGTTTCACTTCTGACATGTGTACTTTGTACGCACGCACTTTTTTTTTTACCATAGGATAATATTTATAGCCTCTAAGGAAAATTTAAATTTTAAGAACAGCATTTAATTACTTTCTTCTAAACTATTTTTTAATATTAAGTACATAATATTTAAGTTTATTTTTAACTTTTAAATATGAATGATAGTAAATGTGTGTGTATATATTTGATTGATTGTATGTATAAGTATGTGTTGGCGTTTGCGTGTCTGCTTACATGCAATTATGTGTGCATAAAGTTAAATTTGTAATGTAACGTTGGCGTTGGCCTAACGCGATCGGCGAAAACCTTTAGCGAACTGTGGACTTCTCGCGTACATTTATGCAGTCAGATTACCGATTTTTGTACATCTTCGTAGGTACACACATCTAAGGATCTCGGCACATTCCGAAAAAGGCTTACACACCTTGTCCAATATTCACCTAATGCGTAAGGATACCTCACTGATTAACAACCACAATAACAAAAATGTAAAATAATAAAGAGTAAAAATGAGCGTGTTAACAAGGATGATTTATTTAATAAAAAGGAATACCAGAGTATTTATAATATAGGTAGTATATATTATAGATGTATCTTCCAAGTTTAATAAATTCTATGTTGTATGTATATTATATTTTATGAGGTTACTTTATTCTTTGCGTTCCATACTCCAAAGTAAAAATGAAACACTAATCTAATCCCTTTTAGACTGTCCAGTGTCCACCATGTTGGCCAAGTGTGGATTGGCCGACTTCTTTCAAAGGAGTTTCCTTTGAGATTATCATGAAAAAATCTCAGGTTTCTCTGCAGGTTTCTTTACGATGTTTTCCTCAATGTTAAAAAATGTAATATATTATGAATCTATTTACTCAAAACATATTTTACTCTGGAATGTGAGAAGTACCTACCTAAATCGATCCTGGAACCACTTGATAAGGTGGCCAAAACTTTTACCTCTAGGGTATCACTGCGTTATAGTAAAATTGCAATGTAATGCGTTGCAGCCCACCCAAATGTTCGCAGTTACATAATATGTTTGTTAGCACTTCATTGGCGTTTTCTCATATTTGAAAAAAAAAACAAACAAATACAAATGGTGGTAAACGGTGCCGGTGGTTCGAAAAAAAAAATTCTGACCCCTTCGAATTGGACTTGAAAACCTCGTTTAAACTCTGTTTTCTATTTTTTTTTTCAGGTTTAAAGTTCATACCGACAAAAACCGGCAACAGAGATACTAAACAAGAAGAGAATACAATAGCGTACAATTACTTGGTCTTGCGGTAAAAGAGAAATATTTAGATGTAAGAGTTTTGTGATCACTAATTGCGACGATGTGATTTTGCGATTTACTGGTCGCAATCATAGTTGAGGCCATTGACAAATCTAGTGGAATTCCGCAAGCGGTGAAACCCGTTTGGGTCAACATGTTTATTGACGTCACAATTTTCAATTACAATAAAATTTTACTTCTTTCTATTTATATTTCGTATCATATTGTTACTTGTTTCTATTATTACTATTATATTATGCGAAAGAAGCTTGTAGCGACGGAATTGATGTGACCGTACGTCCTTTCTACTCAGACTGCATCTATCGGGTTGTTCCTGACTCATCCCACTAATATTTTTTTCTTAACTCATCCCAAACTGATATTCTTATCTCAACCCACTACATTAATTGTATTTATTTTCTTAACTCAACCCAAATGTATTCTTTACTCATCCCAAAACAAAAATTGCCTAAACATTCGAACATTCATGTATGGTTAGCATAAAAATGCATTTGAACTAAAATATTGTACACATTTATACCTTTAAAAAAACTTAAATAGATAAATATTAGCAACTTTTCCAATAATTGTTATGATACTAAATTTAAATAAAAGAGATGGCAATAGCTTTCGATATAGCGGTTTTTAATTTTGAAACTCAAACCTTTCAACATGCTAACTAGATGGCGCTTAAATTACCTAATTATTTTAATGTGCATTTTAAATGGACACTACAGTGAATAATTTGTGCATTTTAAATGCTAAAAAATCGGCCAAGTGCGAGTCGGGCCTCGCTCTTTTAGGGTTCCGTTAAAAAATTAAATTAAAAAATTTCCATCTACCCACCTACCCATTTTAATTTAATTTTTTTAATTAAATTTAATTTTTATTATTTGTTGTTATAGCGGCAATAGAAATACATAATATGTGAAAATTTCATCTGTCTGTCTATTACGGTTTACGAGATATAGCCCTCTGACAGACGGACGGACGGACGCACGGACGGACGGACGGACGGACGGACGGACAGCGTAGGCTTAGTAATAGGGTCCCGTTGGTACCCTTTGGGTACGGAACCCTAAAAAACATTTAAAATATAAAGTGCTGCGAAATATTATCAATACACTTCTGTCTTTGATCAGCTGCTGCGCCATCTAGTCTAGCTCTAGCCAAACCTTCAAGCGTTTGCAATCGTAGAAAGAGAAATAGAAAGAGAAACAGAAAGAGAATCAAAATTGCCATCCAGGAATTAGTTGAAGGGAGAATTGTAATAGGCCACTGTCTTGAAAAGATGGCCCCATATGTTTTTTGGCTATGACTGTTATTCTGTGAAAGTTGATTTTTATAAATGTTTTTTTTTATATAATTACACATATTATATCCTTTTATTTTGTTTTTGTTTTATTTAGCAGTAATTTTGATGTAGATTTTTACATGTTTTTGATTTTAAAAATACAATTCATATTCAACATATTTTTTGTCGGACCGTTCTCAAAATCACAGGTTTTAAATAATAATAATTACAGCGGGATGAGTTAAGAATACTCATGGAACAAAAATCCCAAAAAATTGCTGTGGGATGAATTAAGAATACAAATGGGATGAGTTAAGAAAAAAATATTAGTGGGATGAGTTTCTGTGGGATGAGTGAGGAACAACCCCATCTATCTCATAAGAAAGCTATGCCAGGAATCTTGGAACATATACTTCGATGAAAGGTCTAAGGAGAAAGGTATCTGGTATAAAACCATCCAGCCACAGCCACCTACACTACCGTGGATTGACAAGAGTCCGCTAAATAGACTAGATCTGACCCTTTTGATGCGCCTTCGTTCTGGACATATTCCATTAAATAAATTCGCGTACTTAATGAGGAAAGTAAGCTCCCCCAACTGCAGTGTTTGCGACTTGCCAGAGGATGCGGTACATATACTGATGGAATGTGCCCGGAACGAAGGTGAGCGACGAAAATTTTTTACCAATACGAGTGCACCGAACTCGGTTGGTTATATAAATAGTGTGCTGGCCTATCCACACTCTTTGAAAGCGGCCCAATTATTACGCTTGGTCAGAATTGGCATTGAGAATAGACAAACAAATATAACTTAATTCTCAATGCCAATCTGACTCCTTATTTTGATTTGTTCCTTTTTTCACCTTTTCTGTGTTTCCATTTTTCTGATTTTTGTATTTTTTGTATTTTTGATTTGTGTAACCTAATAGAGAGGCATATTCGCTAAGCGAATAATCTCTTAAATAAAGATTTAAAAAAAAAATATTGTTGAAATCATAAGTTTCAAATTTAAATCATTAAAATTGATTGAGACCTTTCTTTTTTAGAAAATCTGTTTTCGCAATTTGAACCTTATGTTTGCAACGAAAAAACGGTAATTGCACTGTTTTTAATGAGTTTTTCTCATATTCCAGTGCATTTTGAAGCCTCAAAACGTCTAGACGGTGGACGTATACTGGTCTACAACGGGCACCGTTATAACAAGCAATATGTTACGGGGCAGAAGACTTCCTGGCGATGCGTCAAACGTAACGCTGGCTGCAAGAGCAGGATCTGGACCGTTGATGATGAGGTTGTTAGTGTTTCCAACGACCATAAGCATGGTGTTCTACCATTGTTAAGGCCGCATCGTTACAGAAAATAATTATTTTTTTAAAGGAATATTAGCCAATCAGATCATGACTTTATCAAGACAAATAAAGTTAGTCGGTATGCATACATGTAAACTTGTTTTGAAAGGAGCAACCGCCGAGTTTCTTGCTGGTTCTTTTCGGCAGGAAGGGCATTCCGAACCAGTGCAGTGGTAGAGCTAGACGATTCAAAAGCACTTGTAAAAAGTTTATTTGAACAAAAAATATTTCTATTCTACTCTATTCTATTCTAAATGTTCTCGTCCACCCACCCACACGTCATACCCACTGAGGATACGATAATAGTGCTTCGAGTAAGGCTCGAACTGTCGACACTTCCATTTTCAGTCCGCACCGTTGGGCTATTGGGGTTTTGACTTTTATATAATAGTACTAGTTGATGCCCGCGACTTCGTCCGCGTGGATTCAGTTTTTAAAATCCCGAGGGTACTCTTTGATTTTCCGGGATGCTTTACACTCTACAGGTTCTCAACTATACCTATCCAAAAAAATCACGTCAATTCGTAGGTTTTTTGCAGCGTGATTGACGGACAAACCAACAAAGACAAAATTACGTTTAGCTGTCATTTACGTTTTGTTATTCCACTGTCATTTGCGTTTTGTTATTCCCTGTCAGATGCGTTTTTGTTATACCACGTTTTATAGTGACTTGACGGAAACGCGGTCGAACGGGATAAAAAGTATCCTATGTCCGTCTCCTGGTTCGAAGCTACCTCTCCACCAATTTTCAGCCAAATTGGTTCATCCGTTCTTGAGTTATAAATAGTGTAACTAACACCACTTTCTTTTATATATATAGATTATAAATAGAAATGTAAATAAATGTACAAGTATGTCTTTTATAAAGGAGATTGGTGAATTTCATTGAGTTTCTGACCCAGACGAACTGAGCGTGGGCGAGAAGCCCACGTTCACGAATCAAACTTCTCATGCTTGTAAACCAGTCTAACAAAAAAGTTCATCAAAGTCTATCAAATAAAGTTGGGAGAAAAAAGATATTCACTTGTATTGCCATGTTACGGTTATTTATAATGTGTACTCGTGAATAATTATATTTTTGATCCCCATCTTCTAAAAATATCGGATTTACACAGAAAAATATTATTTAAATTAAATGATTTCTGAATATGAACGGTTTTTAAAAATGCTGGGTCAAAATTCGCCAACCTCCTTTTAAATGACTATGAGTTAAGATTAATCTTCTAGCGATTAATTTTACGCAAACATAAGGTAAGGTAAAGGGTAAGCATACCTACTAATTTTTTTTAATCAATTGTTCGTTTTGTAATCAATTGATTACTTATTTTAAAGGTGTCTATTTTAGCGGTAAATTAAATATTTATGTAATTACTTATAAATTCTTTAAAACTTTTTAATTGTGTTTTTATTTTCATAATTCTACATCAAAGAATTTTTTTCCAAAGTTTTTCTTTCTTTAAGACTTTATTTTCTTAACTTACCTTTACCTAAATAAATATATGTGAGTGAGAGATAGAGAATTAGTCAAAATAGGGCAAGTAGAGACGCTTACCTTAGTCAGCACGCTATAAACGCTATTTCGCAAAGCATTTTGTTGACCGTTTAGGCACGATAAATTGAGCCTCACGCCAGTGGCAACGGACGAGCGTTGTAGACGTATAATAATATGAAGGTACTGTAGTCGTATATTACGAACAGCCTCAATTTAAGTCGAGGATGCTCATTGAAGAAGCTTTTTTTAATTATTTTTATTTGATTTTTGTTTATTTTTCCCCCTATCCCTTCCAAAAGATCTTGTGTATTTAAGAGTGTTGTAGGTATGTACGCATTGGCTAGGCCTTATAAACATATATAGGTCGTGTGCGCCGCTGGTCAGTTTGTCGACTTTTGTGGGTTTTATTTTATTACTAACATCAAAGTTTAAAAAAAATATATATATACTAGCTGATGCTCGCGACTTCGTCTGCGTGGATTTAGTTCATAACATCCCGCGGGAAATCTTTGTCACCCTCCAGGTTCTCAACTGTACCTATCCAATAAATCACGTCAATCCGTAGCTTTGTAGCAGGAAACATTTGATCGTCTTGCTCGCGGCATTGTTAATGATGATTCAAAGAGAAAACATATTACTGATGATATTATCAATTACGTTAAACTATAATTTTTATAATTGTTTTTACCATAATTTTTTACCATAATTAACCAAATACAAAATTACGTTTAGCTGTCATTTACGTTTTGTTCTTCCACTGTCATTTTCGTTTTTTTATTCCATGTCAGATGCATTTTTGTTATACCAGGTTTTATATTGACTTGACGGAAACGCGGTCGAACGGGATAAAAAGTATCCTATGTCCGTCTCCTGGTTCTAAGCTACCTCTCCACCAATTTTGAGCCAAATCGGTTCATCCGTTCTTGAGTTATAAATAGTGTAACTAACACCACTTTCTTTTATATATATAGATATATATATATATATATATATATATATATATATATATATATATATATATATATATATATATATATAATTTGTGTAATATGGCCGGAAATATTTGGTCAACGTGTACTGCAGCCATTTTCGCCACAATGTGCGCGGCTATTAAAATGGCTATAATATAAGTAAGTATATGAGTAAAATAGTTGGTTTAATTTTTATCTCGTTTTCAGTATATTTCGAAACAACGAAAGTGGGTGGCCGAGTGTTGGTCATAGACGGAGAAAGATATAACAAGGCGTATGTCAGTGGGGTTAAGACGTCTTGGAGGTGTATCAAGCGTAATATCGGCTGCAAAAGCAGAGTGTCGATGGTTGACGATGTTATAATTAAAATTTGTAACGAACATAAACACTGATCGGAATATTGGTACAGAGGAGAAACAACACGCTACAATACCGCGCTTCGCATGTTAAGTATGTCAGAAAGAATGGCGTATTAGATCATCATCATCATTCTATTGCCCACTACGGCCTAGATACGGGTCTCCGCTCAATTCAGAAGGGTTAGGCAATAGTCCACCACGCTGGCCAAGTGCAGATTGGCAGACTTCTCGCACCTTTGAGACCATTAGATATGGAGAACTCTCAGGCAGGTTTCCTCGTGCGTTTAGGATATGGTTTAGTTATTTAATACTCCGTTCTTAATATATCCGAAGTTTGGGAATTTCCGTGATGTACCTACTCGTATCCTACTCATTTTCTATTTTTGGTGTATATTAATGACTTACCATATCATGTCCGCGATGCTTACAATATTGTGTTGTGTTTGCAGATGATACATCTCTAATATTCAAAACTGACAGAAACAAAGTAAATTTTGACGATGTAAACAATACCTTATCTCTGATATCACGTTGGTTTACTGTTAATAATTTGCTCTTGAACGCTAAAAAACTAAGTGTTTAGAATTTACTGTACCGAATGTTAAGAAAATTGACAAAACAATAAAAATAAACGGGGAAAACCTTATAATTGAGAACTCCACAGTTTTTCTGGGGGTGACCTTGGATAGTAAGCTTCACTGGGACGCTCACATAGAGACATTAGCGGGTAAACTCAGCTCAGCTGCCTATGCTGTCAGAAAAATCAGACAGTTTACCGATGTAGAAACGGCTAGGCTGGTCTACTTTGCCTACTTCCATAGTGTAATGTCCTATGGAATCTTATTGTGGGGCGGAGCAGCTAATATTGAAACTATTTTTATATTGCAGAAAAGAGCCATTAGATTTATCTATAAACGCGGTTCTTCGTGTTCGTTCTTACAAAAAAATATTAAGGTTTACAGTGGGAGTTTGTAGTAATCAGATTTTTAATTTTTTATTAGAATTGTAAAATAAAATTAATGTAAGTTTTTAAGTATATATTTATTTATTTATTATTAAAACAAATATAAAAAAAAAATTAAATATTGTCTTATTACAAGTCTCGTAAGGTAAAACAAAAACTTATCTATGAAATATATGTTTACTGTGCGTAAATCAATTAATTAATTTGAACTGTAGTCCAATTGTCCAAAATCATATCACATATATTTCATAGCATAGCAGGTCCCGCTGAGATATTAAAGAGATATAGATCTCTCTATATCTCAGCGGAATCTGCTTTCCGAACTGGTGCAGTGGGAAAATCAGGACGTGATAAAAGAATAAATAATTTTGAATTTGAATTTGGACGGAAAAGGGATAAGAAAACTCTCCGTCCTTTTGGCGTCCAAAATATATGACATATTATGCACAGTTAAATTAAACACTACTGCCAAAATTTGGAATGATCATTCCGGTTTCCATTTTTCCAAGTAACTATAACTTAAGTATCTTTAAATCAACAGTGAATTTAAACTAAGCGCGCTTCATCTCAGGCTGTATCTTCACTTACAATCAGGTGTGATTGCAGTCAAGCGCTAATATAAATAATTTAATATAAAAAAATATTTTTAAAAACCGGTTTCAAACGCCCGCGCCACTACAAATTATATAATTGTATATAAAAGGTAATTTATTGTTGATATTTTTAAAACCGCTTGACCGATTTCGAATAAATTTGTATGGGACTACTTGGGCGGTACCTTTGAAACAAAAAAAGAATTTTTCAAATCTGTTCAGGCGTCTTCGCGTAATCGGTGAACATACATAAGAAAAGGGTTCCGATAAATTGAGAACCTCCTCCTTTTTTGAAGTCGGTTAAAAATAATTGACATATTATCTTTAAAGATCCTTTGTCTCAATTTTTCTTACTCATTTCCAGTGTCGGATAATACTTGCCACTTTACGACGTCACATGGCGGTAGCCAGGTCTTAATCTTCAAAGGCCAGCGATATAACAAGCAATATTTCAGCGAAAAAGGCACGGTTTGGAGATGTAATAAACGTAATAACGGCTGCAAAAGTAGGATCTGGACCAATCATGACAAAATTATCAGAATTTGCAATGAACATGTTCATGACACTAAACCTCAGAAAAGAAGAGTGTCGACGGTTGACGATGTTTTAATTAAAATGTGTAAAGAACATAATATGCACTGATCAGAATATTGGTACAGAGCGCGACGCATGTTGAGTATATCAGCAAGAATGGCGTATTAGATCATCATCATCATTCTATTGCCGACTACGGGCTAGACAAGGGCTCTCCTCTCAAATAAGAAGGGTTAGGCAATAGTCCACCACGCTGGCCAAGTGCAGATTTGCAGACTTCTCGCACCTTGGAGACCATTAGATATGGAGAACTCTCAGGCAGGTCTCCTCGTGCGTATGAGATATGGTTTACTTATTTAATAATACTCCGTTCTTAATATATCCGAAGTTTGGCAATATGTGGGTGCTTAATTTTATTATCATATCGTACTTATCAAGTTTGATTGCAAGGACAGTTATTCGTTATTACAAGCTGTAAGGGACTAAATACATGGATAAATTTATAATGGGAGTTTGTAGTAAGCTGACTTTAATTTTTTATTAGAATTATAAATAAAAATTATTAAAGTTGATGATTGCGTAACCTGAGAGCCTAATGTAAGTTTTTAAGTATATATATTTATTTATTATTAAGCCAAATATAAATATAAAAATTAAAATATTGTCTTATTATACCTAAGTCTTGTAAGATACTACAACAAAAACTTATCTATGTAATATATTATGTTTACTGTACGTAAATACATACATTAATTAGTATGGACTCTAGTCCAATTGTTCTAAATCGAATCAATTTATTTACGCAGTGTAAACATATAATATTTCATAGCATAGCAGGTTCCACTGAGATATAGAGAGATATATCTCTCTAAATCTCAGCGGAACCTGCTTTCCTAACTACACATTGGGAGAATCAGGATGTGTTAAAAGAGCCACCGGTTGGCCTTCGTGAAATAAATAATTTTGAATTTGAATTTGGACTGAAAAGGGACAAGAAAACTCTCCATCATTTTGCCGTCCAAAATATTTACATGACATATTATATGCACAGTTAAATTTAACACTACCGCCAAAATTTGAAATGATCATTCCGGCTTTCATCTTTAAATCAGTGCAATATTATTGTGACATGGCGCTGTTCTGAAGATGGAGCTGAAAGATGGCTATGGGAACTCAGTAATAAAACGACGTAATCCTATCGAATTTGGGCTCGTTTGATTCGTCTTGGCAAGTACTCTGGTCGTAGATGATATCCAGGGTCCGATTATGTAGGTAGCTACTAAAAGCTTGTATTTTAAAAATACATTTTTTAATTAACACTTGTTCCGCATTTCTAGTGTCAGATCATGCTTGCCACTTTGCGACGTCATATGGTGGTAGCTGATCTTCAAAGGCCAGCGATAAGTATAAAAAGTAATATAAAAAATTATTTCTAAGTAACCGACTTCAAACGCCCGCGCCACTACAAAGTATATAATTGTATATAATTTATTTGATATTTTAAAAACCGCTCGACCGATTTCGATAAAATTTTATTTGGGACCACCTGAGAAACATACACTGTGAAACAAAAGAAGAATTTTTCAAATTGGTTCAGGCGTCTTCGAGTAATCGGTGAACATACTCGTACATAAAAAAAAAGATGACGAATTGAGAACCTCCGGTTAAAAAAATCCGGCCGGTTATAAAAGTTGAAATATTATCTTAAAAAATTCCTTAAAAATACTTTGTCTCAATTTTTCTTTTCCAGTGTCGGATAATACTTGCCACTTTACGACGTCATATGGCGGTAGCCAGGTCTTGATCTTCAAAGGCCAACGATATAACAAGCAATATTTCACCGAAAAAGGCACGTGTTGGAGATGTACTAAACGTAATTATGGCTGCAAAAGTAAGGTCTGGACCATTCATGACAAAATTGTCGGAATTTTCGATGAACATAATCATAACATTAATCCTTATTTAAAATGAATAAGCATAGTCATTAAATAATTATGATTGCTTCATATAATAGTTGTGATTGAAAGTATTTTGAATGTCTTTATAGTAATATACATGTATATTATGTATACATATATAATTATATGTGTCTACCGTGCGGTTTTATTCATCTACTTACGTTAATTACTCGCTCTAAATATATATTTCAAGTATTTCTGATTTTACGCACGGCTAAAATTTGGAATGCTCTTCCGGCTTCCATTTTTCCGAATGACTATAACTTGGGTACCTTTAAATCAAGAGTGAATAGGCATCTTCTAGGCAAGCCATCTTAGGCTGCATCTTCACTTACCATCAGGTGAGATTGCAGCCAAGCGCTAGTCTATATATTTAAAAAAAATGAATTTAATCAGTGTAATTGTAATATTGCCTAATGCATCTCATTCACATACTATACTAATCGCGTATTTGGTTGCAACGACCACGTGAACTGCCTTGTGTGTCATTATGAGTTTTATTTAAGATTTATGGTGGACGTCCGTAGACTGATCTGATATGACGATACCATTATAAAAATAAAAAATCTGAATCTCAAATTTTGGAATCCAAACGTCTTTCGGTGAGACTTCACGTTTACCTGAGCCAAGTCGGTTACTTTTAGTTCTTCTACCAATTTACTTATTTTTGTAAATATTATTGAAAATTGAGTTTCTACTTCGCTTCTATATGGTTCCATCTTATTTCAGTGTTAAATCTTAGTTGCCACTTCACAAAGTCAAAAGGCGGCGCCGGGGGCCGAGTCCTGATCTTCTACGGCCAACGTTATAACAGGCAATATGTCACCGGAAATAGGGTCTCCTGGCGATGTACTAGGCGCAATTTTGGCTGCAAAAGTAAGATCTGGACCGTTGACGACAAAATTGTCAGAATTTTCAATGAACATGATCATTACATTAAACCGAGTAATGTACCCGAGTAAGGTTTAACCGAGGAATAAGTTTGATGTTTTGGCAGACTTTCGATACGAAAACTGTCAGAATGTCCAATATTATTCTGCGGTAAACGTTACTAAGCATTGGTGAAGTTAACCCTATAACTGTAAACCTAGAAATAAAAATATGAATGAATTTAGTTGTGATTGCCGGATAGCTTATTCGTATGTTTTGTCTTTGTCATTTGACATAAAGTAAGAAAGTGACAAAATTTACGGTTAGGCTATCCGACACTTATCAGAAGGTGGTAATTCAGGCCCTTACAATTTGTATGTCATTCTGTGATGTATTTATGCATGAAATTAAATAGCGATCTTCAACTATTTTGTTGTTTAATTTATCTTCTTTTCAATCGACTTCAAAAAAGGAGGAAGTTATCAATTCGTCGGAATCTATTTTATGTATGTCCACCGATTTCTCGAAGACGCCTGAACCGATTTGGGAAATTCTTTTTTTGTTTTAATGGGTATACTCGTACTCCCTAGGTGGTCCCATGGTTCATATCATGGTTCATATGGTATCATCCCATGGTTTTTAAAATATCATTAAATTATATACTTTGTATAGTGTGTGTGTAATGTAGTAAAGCGGGAGTTTGAAGTAGGTTGTTTAAAAAGATTTTTTTTTGTATTAAATTATAATATTTCATGTGTAGCAATTTTTAAAGATACAGATTCAGACGGTATCTTATGGTAGCGGTTAAGAAATAAATTTCAATCTTGAGTGTTGGTAAACACTTTCCCAAAAATTATACCTAATTTTAGAATCAAAAACGATGGTATGTAGAGCGTGCGGAAGAAATACGGCAATGTCTGTCAATTATTTAACCATGTTATGATTTAAATTCGCCGTTGCAACCAACTGATTCTACATAAACATATTTTCTACAGAAACATAATACATCTTACTAATATTATAAATGCGAAAGTGTGTTTGTTTGTTGGTTTGTCCTTCAATCACCCTGCAACAGAGCTACGGATCGACTTGATTTTTTTGCATGAGTATAGTTATATAGTGACATAGGCTACGTTTTATCCCGGAAAATCAGAGTCGAAGAGATTTTAGAAACTAAATCCACGCGGACGAAGTCGCGGACATCCTCTAGTAAATATATAAAACTGTGACTATTTTTTCGTAGTTTTTGATTCCGATTCATTATAAAATCATATAATATATATAAAATCATTGAAAGTAGTAGTATACTCGTAGTGATCGTATTGTCTTCGAAGTTTGTTTTTTCTACTAATAATATTTTTTTGCTTTTATTCATCAACCCATCGCCGGCCCACTTTTGCTCTCCATTTAAATGAAAAAAAAAAAAGTTTCCGATGAATTGAGAATCTCCTCCTTTTTGAAGTTGGTTAGAAATGGTCCAGGTCATAGTTTCCGACGCTGTCCGCATTGACAGTTTAAACAGCTTGAAGGTTTTCATAGAGATTTAAACAAAAATTTATGTTTCAGTTGTCCGAATACCATCCGGTACCAAGAAGGGATTACTTATGATAAATGGATTTACTTACTCCGAATATAGTCCGAATCTTTGGTACTGTAGCAAGACTAAGAGTCGCCACTGCAGAGCACGCGCGCGCACTGATGCTAATGGGAAGCTCCGGTACTTAGAGGAGAACCATACTCATGAGCCGCCTAGGTACCATATTACGTCCACTGGAATGTACATAAAGATGACCTAATATGGGTCACTGAGCGGGCGAGAGATATGCGCAGAGTACAAATCAAAAACGCGTGGTCAAATCAGAAATGATGGGAAAAATCACAGCTCATTCAGTTGCAAAGCTAAATCAATAGTCATTGATCCCTTAAGGTGGTGGAATGGCGATCTTTCATTGGAAAGCGTAGTGTTACCAGACTCCTCTGCCGACATCAGACCATTTTCAGAAAAAAACTAACCTGACTTGTCCGAACTTCGCCCAGGTGGTCTAAAGTCAAATTATCTGGACAGAAATATTTTCCACAAGGCACTTAATTAATCGATTAAATTTTAATAAAACGGCGAAGAAAAACATCGTGAGGAAACCTTCACGCCTGAGAGTTTTCCCTCATTTTAAGTGTCATTAAAGATGTGTCTAGTTTGCTAATCCGCACTCGATCTAGAAAGTACTCGTATTATATAAATTAATATTTAAGCTGAACTAAGATTTGTATTTTTAAGAAACTCCCTGTATTTTTGAAAATTCAGTAAAATGTATGAGTTTGTACTTTATGTTCTCTTTTTCTAAAATTATATCTTTAAAATAATAAGTATATCTAAAATATCAATTTAAGCAAAGATTATTAAATAAATAGAAATGAAATTGAAGAGAACCTAAATCTATACTTATAAAAATACTTGTCCTGACTGACTGACTGACTGATCTATCAACGCACAGCCTAAACCACTGAAGCTAGAAACTTGAAATTTTGACAGTAGGTTCCTTATATGATGTAAGCGAGCACTAAGAAAGGATTTTTTGAAATTCCACCCCCAAGGGGGTTAAATAGGGGGTTAAAGTTTGTATGAAAGTCCGTCATTTTTCAAGTTATACCCATGAAACTCGGTATTTAGGCTTTGCATTAAAAATAAAGAAATACGTGTTTCACAGTTTTTGAAAATTATACCCCCAAAGGGGTTAAATAGGGGTTGAAAATTTGTATGATAGTTTTACATTTTTCAAGTTATTTTTCAAGTTATATCCACGAAACTTGGTATTTTGGCTCTTGATTAAAAATAAAGAAGTACGTATTTTTCATTTTTTGAAAATTCTACCCCTGAAGGGGTAAAATAGGGGTTGTTAATTTGTATGAAAGTCTGTCATTTTTTAAGTTTTTTCGATGATACTTTCTATTTGGGCTTTCGATTAAAAAGAAAGAACGATGTCTTTCACAGTTTTTGAAAATTCTACCCCCAAAGGGGTTAAATAGGGGTTGGATATTTGTATGATAGCTTGTCATTTTTCAAGTGATTTTTCGAGTTATATCCACGAAACTTGGTATTTTAGCTCCTGATTAAAAATAAAGAAGTACGTATTTTACATTTTTTGAAAATTCCTCCCCTGAAGGGGTAAAATAGGGGTTGTTAGTTTGTATGAAAGTCCGTCATTTTTTAAGTTTTATCGATGAAACTTTGTATTTGGGCTTTCGATTAAAAACAAAGAACGACGTCTTTCACAGTTTTTGAAAATTCTACCCCCAAATGGGTTAAATAGGCGGTTGAATGTTTATAATATGAAAGTCGAGTTTTTCGAGTTGGTTACATCGAGTAACGGATCTACGTGATTCTTTCATGGGTATGGTGGTAGACCTGCAGTGCTACTGGTTACTTTTATACCGATAGAGTCAGTAGTTCCCACGGGATTTTCAAAGAACCTAATTCCACGCGGACGAAGTCGCGAGGGCAACAGCTAGTTTTACAATAAACAGCGTACCATCATTGACATCTCTGATTCAAATCCATAACGATGTACTAAGGAGATATAAAGCATTGGTCAAATAAAAGCGAAACCACAGTGAAACTGCCTATTCTAACCTAGACATTCTGTCTTTGATAATAAAATTAATGCAGCAGAGGTGAAGGCGGAGACATGTTAAAGGACATTAAAGATATAACTGACTTTATATTTATCAGTTCGCAGAATCCCAAGCCGTTCGAAGAAAGGCTTACTCATGATCAATGGCTTCACCTTCTCGGAATACTTTCCGATGTTCTGGTACTGCACCAGGAAGAAGAGCAGGCGCTGTCAAGCGAAGGCACGCACTGATTCTCAAGGGAATCTCAGGTTCTTGCAGGAGAACCACACCCACGAACCTCCCCAGTACCATTTGACTGCTGCTGGAGACTATATTAAGATTAACTAAGCTATTATTTTAGCGTTTAAACTACCGTAAGTTAATCACAAAAGTGTAAACGCTATACGCTTATATTTGTTTTTACGATACACGCTTATTTTTAATGTAACGATATATGCTATTATAACTACATTAAACCGTTTGTCAGTGCAAGGGTTTAGATTGACTCGTACTGCAGTGCCTGACTATGCTAATTAATGACTAAAAGCCCTGCACGGCTTCGAAACTAAGTCATACTCTTGCGTAAGTACATCTTCGTAGGTCGTACCGTTTAATGTAGTTACCAATATTATAATTGCGAAAGTGTGTTTGTTTGTTGGTTTGTTGGTTGGCTTGCCGTTCAATCACGCCGCAACAGAGCTACGGATCGATGTGATTTTTCGTATGGTTATAGTCGAGGACCTGGAGAGTGATATAGGCTACTTTTATCCCGGAAACTCAGTGTTCCCGAGTGATTTTTAAATACTAAATCCACGCGGACGAAGTCGCGGGCATTAGCTAGTGTAGTTATAATTTATATTTATTTTTGAGTAAACTTTAGTGTTACGTATCTCGTTTCTACACCAATCTCTAAATTGATTTAACCGGTTAATGATTTTCTTTGATGCATAATGTGCAAAGGATGAGAATTACCTTAAGACCAATTAAGACCAGTAAAATTGAGTTTGGGCATACCTTTGTTATGTTTGTAACGGTGCGGCTACATTATCGTGCGAACGTTCGTGTCGTGTTGTCGCAATAAATGACGTGTCTCATTCTATCACAGCGCCTACATTATCGTGCGAGTTCACCAGAACTCATTCGCGACATAACGAACTAACCGGCTACACTTGTCGCGATAATGCAAACATTCGCCGAATCCCGATAATGTAGCCGCACCATAACAGCGTAATATTATAATTATTAATGATAAAATTATTTACAATAATTGTGACGTGTTTAATATATTTAAGACTAGCTGATGCCCGCAACTTCGTCCGCGTGGATTTAGTTTTTAAAATCCCTCAGGAACTCTTTGATTTTCCGGGATATAAAATAGCCTATGTCACTCTCCAGGTCTTCAACTATAGCCATGCAAAAAATCACATCGATCCGTGGCTCTGTTGCGGCGTGATTGACGGACGAACCAAAAAACACACTTTCGCATTTATTAATAATAGCTGATGCCCGCGACTTCGTCCGCGTGGATTTAGTTTTTAAAATCCCTCGGGAACACTTTGATTTTCCGGGATAAAAGTAGCCTATGTCACTCTCCAGGTCCTCAATTATACCCATGTAAAAAAATCACGTAGATCCGTGGCTCTGTTGCGGCGTGATTGAAGGACAAACCAACAAACAAACACACATTCGCATTTATAATATTAGTAATTATGATTAGGATATTAAATTACATAGGAAAACACTGTAATATTACGTCCATACGATGTATTACATCCATACCTACTATGTAGTATGTAGGTTTAATGATCGTTTGGCAAAATCTGACGCCTTTGGAGTAGTTTGACTTTGACAAAATAGTATCCACGATGGCTATATACGATAAATTACGCATGCCAGCTTAAGATGAGCCGTTCATTCAAAGTATCCTGTAGATTCCGGGGTTCAAGTTATTTGGACCTATACTGAAGATTGTGATGTCTATAATTTCTGAACTACGAAATTGACGACCTTGAAATAATTACAGGACAATCTCTAAAGAACCTGCTTTCTAACAAAAAAAGAATGGATTAAATCGGAATACGCCTTAATGAATTACAGCGAAATATACATTTTGACTTTCATCCCCTCTCCCAAGGGAACGGTGCTGAATTTCGGGATAAAAAGTATCCTATATTATACCTCGTAGTATTAACTTAAATCGTGCCAAGTTTCATTTAAATCCGTCCAGTAGTTTCGGCGTGATGCGCGGCCAAGATACAGACAGACAGACAGACAGACAGACAGACAGACAGACAGACAGACAAAAAATTAAAAAAAAATTGTTTTGGCTTCAGTATCGATTATAGAGTGCCCTCAAACAAAAATTTTCAAAATATCTTCAATGTACAGAATTGGACCTGTTACAGTTTTATTATATTATAGATATGTTTAATAGGCTGTAGAATAATATAATAATTTAATTATTTCATTTTATTTTTATTAAAATATAATGTGAGCCTATGACTTTCTGGATTTCAGTACCCCGTTAAACCGTTAATGGAGCTGCAATTTTATACTTAGAATTAATTTTGGTTTACTTATCTAAACAAATAAATAAGAATAAAGCTATGTAAGTAATTTTGAAAAAACTGCCTCTTATTAAGCTCAAATGGTATTAATTTAAATTTTAAACAATAGCAAAAAAAAACCAAAGTTGTTTTTGCATATCTGTTTGTCCGGGCTAATCTTTGGAACTGCTGAACTGATTTAGACTGAACTTTCACAGGCAGGTAGAGGGACATGATATCGTCTTCACATAACCTAGAGTGAAATATAAAAACTGTTGATATGAGTCATAATCTGTATATGTTATTAAATTTTTACTGCTAAACCATTGAACCGATCTTGAGGAAGCAGTAAAAGATAGCTTGCATCTAGGAAATAGGCATAGATAACATGGACTTTTTATTTTGGGAAATCACAGTTCCCACGCGATTTTAGAATTTTTTTTCCTACCATAAGGCACCATTACGTAACGGTAGCCTTATTTTTTACTGCAATCTAGCCTAAGGGCTAATTAGCAATATTATTTTAACTTAAACTTCTACTTATAATTAAATTCTATATCTAATTTACAGTCCAATAACTGTCCTTAGTTAATTCTAATATATAAGTTCACTATGTTTTTGTGGCCTAGTCAAATAACACAAGCACTGCACTGACACTGCACTTATGAACTTTTAAAAACTAGTTCGAACGGTTTTGTTCTTTTACGTCTCCTTTTAATGTCCGTGTTATCTAGAAGCTTAACAGCTGCCAGATTCACATGATGACGAGTCGATGTTGGTGAGCTTCTGCGTAGTTTTGTATAATCTTGTTCACGAACTCCATCTTAAGGTCCCTGTGGAGATCGTGATTTTTAGAAAATGAAATCGATGAATACGAAGTAGCATCAGCTATGAATTTTTTCTTTTTAGTGTACCGTATACCGAGCCGTACGCAAAAGGGCATGCTCATGATCAACAGTTTCACGTTCTCCGAGTATAAACCAAGGTTCTGGTACTGCACCAGGAAGAAGAGCAGGAACTGCTCAGCCAAGGCTCGGACTGACAACTATGGGAATCTGACGTTCTTAGAAGAAAATCATAATCATGAACCGCCTCTGTACCATGTGACCGCATGTGGAAGTTATGTGAAGTTAAGCTAATGCTTACATACTGCAATCACACATTGATGACATACGTAATTTTTTTGTTAAATAGGCAAAAACAAACATTTATGTTCACAAGTGTAAATTAAAAATTTAAAACAACACCGACATGTGAATCTATGGCCGGACTATGTACGATATACCTTACATCCTGTTACGAAGTTTTCTGTTCCATCATCAGATCCTCCTTCTCGATCCTCGATCCTCGATCATCATCTATCTAACACTTACTCATTGAAACCGTTTTAATGAGCCCAAAAACACACTAAATCTGCTGTAAGTTGCTGAGGAGTTGAGTATTCCGCAGACGTCTTGATGCTGCAGTATCAGCTCAAGCGTTGCCTATGCCTTGGAAATAATTCGAAGTAAAAGTACACCAAATTTTAAATCAATCGCATCAGTGAAAGCTTGAAAGACCTTTAATCAAGTAGGAAATCCACTTCGATTGCATTAGCTTTCAAACAGGAAAAACTGCGTCAAAATCGATCTATTTGCGTTGCGTGTTATGTTTGATTTTGCTTTATTTGTCTGTGTGGTTTTTGAAGTGACCAGGGTCTATTGATGAAGAATAACGGTGGATAACATAGTGTATCACACATAGACCCATTAATTGTACTTGTAACCTTTTTTTGTAGTGTGCCGAATACCTAGCCGATCAAAAAAAGGTATGCTTATGATAAACGGTTTCACATTCTCTCAATACAGCCCCATGTTCTGGTACTGCACCAGGAAGAAGAGTAAGAAATGCCCAGCCAAGGCTCGGACCGATGGCAATGGGAATCTGAGGTTCTTAGAAGAAAATCACAATCACGAGGCACCACAGTACTATTTCACGGAATCTGGAGGTTATGTGAAGATAAATTAATGTCCGTTTACTGAAGTATCACATTGATCTTTACCTAGTGTATTCACAAATGATTAAATTAATTATGAATTATTATGATGCCACCACCACTATAAGCCCTCGTTCACATATTTCTTTTTCATAGCAAGCGTTAAAAACGTCAGTTTATTCAGGGGTTTAGTGACAGTATTCCGATGTTTGCTGTTTGAATTTAATGTTAAGGATCTTTAATTATTCATTTATAAGAGCACGATTTTTCAGCATTTATTGATTATTTTAAATTTAGTTTCAATTTACACGAACATGATAAAATTATTGTTTTGTTTTTAATTTCTGTGTTTTGATTATCGCTATACTATTTTATGCACTGTCTTATTGAAATTTATTTTTTTTTAATTTCCTATCCATAAATTTTTCGTCATCATCTCAATTTAACTGTGTTCATATCACGATGAATCATCAAAATGTACCGATTATTTAATTTAACATAGAGTTATTTCATGTTATCCAGTTTCTTTATAATGTAAGCTTAAATAAATCATTATTTCACTTATATCATTTTCTATTTCAAAATTATTTATGTAAGTATACATTGATTTGTAAACTTGAATGATTAGGATGGTTCACATTTAACAGTATTCATTCGATTATATAAGAATCATGAGATTGCTAAACTGAGTAGGTATGAGCGATTTGAACTGAATTAAACTTTCGATATGATTTAATACCCTTATGGCCGATTTCACCAACGTCCAGTGACGTTTTACCGAGGAATAAATTGGGTGTTCTGACCATTTTTGTATTGAAAATGCTGTCAAAATATCAAATTTACGCTCGGATAAGACTTATTTTACGTTGGTGAAATCGGCCCTGAGAATATTGCTTACATGTAGTAGGTATTCATATTTGTCCATAGTGTTAAGCTTAATAATATGTGGAACGCTTTTTAACCGACTTCCAAAAAGGAAGTCCATTCGGCCGGTTTTTTTTTAGCTACCATTAATTTCTCCAACAGCCAGACTATATTGTTATTTCTGTTTTCAGAACTGGTACAAGCCATACTCAGAGCTCGTCTTTGCAGAGAATCAACAAATATTTACATCGGAGGTCATAAGTTCTTTCGGCATTCTCGATCGCTTATCGGGAACAGGATCAGATGGACTTGCGCTAAGAAACACAAGCTTAAGTGCAAAGCTTCTGCCGTGACCATTGATGGTGTGGTGGTGTCGACGACAGGTCTTCACTCTCACGCTTAGGTGTTGTCTGGAGGCTTTGGTCATGGTTAGTTACCCTACCGTTAAGGATGATTATACGAGTCTGCCCGCGAAATTCAAATTTAATTTGGTTTTTCGCAATTTGTAAACTAATACGACAAACGAGGCTAATGGCATTCTAATTGCGCCAGTAGAATTATCATCTTCACAGGTTTACATAAAAATCATTACTTGAAAGTGACCAGTTAAGAAATTAATCAAAATACTGAGTTGGACGTGAGTTACTCGCAAATTAGTCGATATTTTGATTAATTTCTTAAACTGGACACTTTCAAGTAAACATTTTTATATAAACCTGTGAAGATAATACTGCCATTGTCGCAATTAGAATGCCATAAGCCTACTTTGTCGTATTAGTTTACAAATTGCGAAAAACCAAATTAAATTTGAATTTCGCGGGCAGAACGGTGTCTTCCACCTTAATGGCTTGCCGCCAAGCAATTTGGCGTTCTGTCACGATAGTGTGTTGAATCCGATGGGGTTTGGGTTTAATTATAAAACTGTTATACCCCCTTCTAAGTTAGCCCGCAACCGTTTTAGATCGCATCGTCACTTACCATCAGATGAGATTGCAGTCAAGGGCTATCTTGTGTTGTGATAACTAAACAAATTCTTTGACACTAAACAGCTGTGCCCCAAAGACTTTATGTAAAGAGCAAGCCTGTGGGTCTAGTTTAATTCTGTGCACAAAACTGTCATTTACTATGGACGAAAAAGGGACAGAGAATTTTTTTATACCTTTTTCGTACATATTTTGATTGAAAGATTTATGACAACCAACCATGAGTTGTAGGTTAGAGCGCCCTTGCCTAGAAGATGCCTATTCGCACAAGTTATTCGTGGCATTCTGTTTATAAAAAAAATATATAGTTATAAATACATTTGGAGTATTTTTGTTTAAAATAATTTCATTGTGAGAGAGTGGCTAAGAATGTGGCATGTGTGCCTTACATTAAAAATTCAAAAATAATTTTAAAAATTTCATCATTACGTAAAGTAACTTCACGGTTCATGTAAAACTTCAGATTTTTGATAAGATTGAGAAGAGATTTAATATATTATTATTTGATTTATTTCACAATAGAGTTTCGAACTCTAGAAGGGTAGTTAAAATAACATTTTAATGTAAATAAGTAACTTGATCATTTAATATATAGAAATATATTGTAATAAACGGTATTCGCCTACTACACATTCACTTATGTGAAGTGCACGTGCTTGACCGGAACATTTTTGAATTAACCAACTGTTATGACGAATTGATGTGTCGTTGCGTCAAGTAAGTACGATACAAAATTAAATCTATTAGCTATTGTAGTGGGTGATAACTTTTATGCAATTTACTAAGCCGTATCGTAGAATATAATTAAACTTATAAATATTATTTTTATAAAATGTTACGTAGATTGTCTTCGATCAATAATGTACTAGATACGCTGTCGGTTGTCAAAGAGCGTCCGTGAAAAATAAGCTCTTACCCACTATTACGAACCTTTTTTTTAGTGAGAAAATGAATGTCAACATACCATACGATGCTGTAAACACAATTTTGCATAAAGGAGCTTGAAGGAAAAGGTGGGAACTTATTAAGTGTAATATTAACTTATTATGAGAAGAGTCCGTGTGTACACCGGCCCTTTTTCAATTAATATTTTTCACTAGCTTTTACCCGGCTTCGCTCACGTTAAGTTAGATTTTTCAAACCCCTAGTTACCCCCTTAGGGGTTGAATTTTCAAAAACATTTCTTAGCGGAAGTCATAATAGCTATCTGTATGGCAAATTTCAGCCCGATCAGTGCAGTTGTTTGAGCTGTGCGTTGCTGATCAATCTGTCCGTCAGTCCGTCAGTCAGTCAGTCACCTTTTCCTTTTATATATTTAGATATGGGACTGCATAATATTTTATGCATTAGTGATTGAAGTAGATTGTAGGCGAATAAAGATGGGAACATATTTTTCATTCGCAACCTGATTAGAATATGACATGGGATGAGCTTATAGTCGTATATTGGCTTCTATGTGTCGGATGAGCGTCTATATTGAAACTATGGAGAATGAGACAGAGACCAATCTTAGCCCCACCTTACAGCACACCCGCCGCCGGTAGTGTGATCTTTATCGCTTTGCGTGGTCTCACGATTTTTTTCAGAATTATTTTCATGAGTAGAATCAATCAACGTACTATGTTACATAATTTTGGATAGCGTGTTGTAAGTGTGTTTCCACCTTAAGCCTTGAGAACATTCCAATCACAAAGTAAGTTGTGTTGATATTTTTGTAATAGGTAAGTATATTCGGTAGGTCTAAATTATAAAATAAATAATTAATAATAGTAAACTTAACATATTTTAATAATGTTACCAAAGGAGCTTTTAAACATGTTCGGATTGATGTTACGATTTTTCGGAAAAATACGACCAAAAATTTTTAAAAAATGTTTCTAGCTTTTAAAAATTAATTATGATAAGTATTTTTTATTAAATCTGGTAAGAAATTTGACATAGTATTATTTTGTTTTGGTGTTTATGATATACCTAAATGTGTACATGTTATTATGTTATTTTTTAATATGTAAGTTTTATTATTCATTATTATTATTATTAGAATACTAATTCTATTTATAAAACAATTGTTTAATTAAAGTGGTATGCATTGTTTTATTAAAATTTTGTTTAACATCTGTATGCTTTTTCATTTTATCTAACCGTTTAACTTTGTCACGAAAATCTGTGAAACCACAGATACCTGTTTTAAGGATCACAATAAATTGTAGCATATGTTTGTAAAACCACATTATGGAGGACATGAGGTCACACAGAGGCCTGTAGTACATCTCCGTCGCAAATCCGTAGCAGCAGAACTTTATTCCAGTATTTGAATTATATCTAATAGTATTGCTTCCGAGGCAGCAGCGAAACTTTAGCGAATGTGTCATACAAAATAACTTTATAACACTCACTCATCATTATCATTATAATCATTAAGGATGATTATACGATTCTGCCCGCGAAATTCAAATTTAATTTGGTTTTTCCCATTTTGTAAACTAATACGACAAAGTAGGCTTATGGCATTCTAATTGCGCCAGTAGAATTATCATCTTCACAGGCTTACATTAAAATATTTACTTGAAAGTGACCACTTTAAGAAATCAATCAAAGTACTGACTAATTTGTGAGTAATTTACCTCCAACTCGGCATTTTGATTAATTTCTTAAACTGGTCACTTTCAAGGAAAGATTTTTATGTAAACCTGTGAAGATGATAATTCTACTGACGCAATTAGAATGCCATTAGCCTAGTTTGTCGTATTAGTTTACAAATTGCGAAAAACCAAATTAAATTTGAATTTTGCGGGCGTATTCCGTATAATCATCCTTAATGATATGAAACATATAGCTTTAAAAAATATGATTATGAATTATTATGATGTCAAAATCGTTGACAAACAAAACTTTCTTTGTTACATTTAAGTAGATTACAAAATTAACTCTCCGCACGTAACTAAAAGGGACATTTAAATTGATATGATTCCGTACTTTTAATTTTGTTCTCACGCAGGTATTCAGTAATCTTATCCTATTAATTTCACTGCTACGGTTTCGCTGAGGTGTGCTAACGTCCTGAAAACGTGTTAATGCTTTTGGCACATCTCGTGTTTTGTTTTCAGAATGTAAAATGATTTTACTGGGGCAAAAGGAGGCTTTGTATATTGACGGTTTTACGTTCAGGTTGCAGCGCAAAGCTACATTCGGAAGTATCTGGTATTGCTCAATGTACCACAGAGGCTGCAGAACTGTGGCCCACTTGGATAAGAATAATGTGCTATTGGCTTTACGAAGGGAGCACAATCACGATATGCCTACCCTGTACGTATCTGCTAACGGTTCTTATGTGAGACGTCAATGAAACTTTATATGACCTTATATGATCTTACTATATAACCTACTCCGAGTCAAAGCTTCTGAGTTGGTGAGTCCGTTTAAGCACGTAAGTCAATCCTACTGAAAGTATGCTACAGTCACTTCAAAAGCTGAATTATGACTTCGAGAGCCGGCGATGGGTTGATATAAGGTTGAGAGGAATGAATAAAATACTATTGATGTGAAAATTATTGATGTTATAATGAAGAAAGTATGAAATACAAGCAGGTTTTTCGGTGAACTATTAAGTTTGATGGACCAATTTTAAAATACTATTTTTGTTATGTAATATAATGAATAAAAATAGCTTAGTAATATTTGCATTATGTATCTTTTAAAAACCCTAATAAGTTTTTTTATTAAAATGTTAAAACAAAAGTATTTTTATTTTATCTAATTACTATAAAAATCATGCCCGCGTGGATTGGTGCCAAGAATACTGGCTGCATTTCCGCGTTGGACAGCCAGTCTGCTCCCCTAGCCATGTTACACTTACGATTGTCTATTTCTCTTTCTACGATAGCAAACGCTTGAAGGTTTGGCTAGGGATAGACTAGATGGCGCAGCAGCTGATCAGACAGAAGTGTATTGATAATATTTCGCGGCATTTTGTATTTTAAAAGTTTTTTTAGCATTTAAAATGCATAAATTATTCACTGTAGTGTCCATTTAGAATGCACATTAAAATAATAATTAGGTAATTTAAGCGCCATCTAGTTTTCGATTTTGAAACTCAAACCTTTCAACATTGCTAACTAGATGGCGCTTAAATTACCTAATTATTATTTTAATGTGCATTCTAAATGGACACTACAGTGAATAATTTATGCATTTTAAATGCTAAAAAATCATTTAAAATACAAAATGCCGCGAAATATTATCAATACACTTCTGTCTTTGATCAGCTGCTGCGCCATCTAGTCTAGCCCTAGCCAAACCTTCAAGCGTTTGCAATCGTAGAAAGAGAAATAGACAATCGTAAGTGTAACATGGCTACGGGGGCTGATCCTTTGCGCAAACAGCCCTTCTGTCACCAGATGACATGATGAGAGATGTCACCTAATAAGTTACAGTAGTGACTTGCAATAAATAATCAGAGCTTTGAATATAAAAGTCTTGGTCGAGCTGAAAACGCGTTGCGGCAGCTGCTGGTTTTATTTTGCAGAAGAAAGAAAATTGATGTTCATTTGCTTCCTTAACAAACAAATGTGCAAATTCATTATACGTAAGTACGTTCAGTATACGTAAGCACAAATAAAAAATCAAAATCAATAATTAAAAAATTTGTTTCGTACCCATATGTCACCGTCACAGAAGCGGTAAGGAGTGAGGAATATTGTTCCAGCATCTAGTAGCCTAGTAAAGCTTTCACGAAAGTTCTTTTAGAGATGACTAGTTGACCCACCTCGGCTTCGCACGGTTAGGCTACAAAACAAACACAATGGTACAAACATCTGGGGCCTGGAGGTTCATGATTTAGTCTCAAACCCTCATATGAATATGGTATGCATAAAAAAAAAAATTCAAAATTATTTATTTCATGTAGGCCAACCTGTGGCTCTTATGACACGTCAAGATTCTACCACCGGTTCGGAAAGCGGATTCTGCTGAGAAGAGCCGGCAAGAAACTCAGCAGTTGCTCTTTTCAAAATAATCATTTTACAATATTAATAAGTAGCTATTACATTGTAATAAGTTTTTATACTATCTTGTGGGCACCTGGATGGCAAGCTGATTTAACCCGTGCATCTTTGTTAGAATAGAATATGACATTTCCACAAAACGTACTACAATTCAATTCATGTCAAAGACGGGCAGACAGAAAGTAGCCCCATTCCCGCCGGCGGCACCCGTTCACGAGTATGACGCATGATCCAGCCATTGCTTCGCTCGACCATATTTGAGGGAACGTAACAACCTGCACCACACGACACCACCACAGAAATGTTTAAAGAGAGCGTGACATACTTAGTCTACCCGTATCAAAGCATCGAATTGAATCATATTATTCAAACACTAATTTTAAGATCCCATGCAACTTTGTCATTAAGAAAGTCATTAACTTTGTAATAAGCGCGACTCAGTAAGTGAGTTTTTACGCATTGTTTAAATTTGTGCAGTGGCAAATCTAGCAATTCCTTCGGAATCATATTATATAAGCGTACGCTCAACCCCACAAAGGATTTTTGCACTTTGCGCAGGCGACATGATGGAATTTCTAGTTTATGACGATTTCTAATGAGTCGATTGTGTGTATTGCCTCTTTGTTTATGCAGATGAATATTTTGTCTCACAAAGACTATATTATTATAAATGTACTGTGAAGCTACCGTAAGAATACCAATCTCTTTAAACTTTTCACGAAGAGATACGCGCGAACCGAGTTTATAGATAAATCGAATGGCTCTTTTCTGTAATATAAAAATAGTTTCAATATGAGCTGCTCCGCCCCACAATAAGATTCCATAGGACATTACACTATGGAAGTAGGCAAAGTAGACCAGCCTAGCCGTGTCTACATCGGTAAACTGTCTGATTTTTCTGACAGCATAGGCAGCTGAGCTGAGTTTACCCGCTAATGTCTCTATGTGAGCGTCCCACTGAAGCATACTATCCAAGGTCACCCCCAGAAAAACTGTGGAGTTCTCAATTATAAGGTTACATATATTCAATCATTGTCCTTTATGAGAGTGACTAGCTGCTATCCGTGAAGAGTTATGTCCTCTATTTCCGAAAATATAATGTTTATCAGATCTTCATCAAAATTAGACAAAACATGCCTGAATATAGATTAATGCCCTAATTATTGTGCATTGTTTCTTTCAGAGTATAAAATTATAAATCTAGGGAAGAAGACAGTTTTATTCGTCGACGGGTATACATTTACCGGCGATCCTCTAACTGATTTCGATTTCATAAGCACATGGAGTTGTGCGACTAAAGGTTGCAAAGCTGTGGTGCACACTGGTGACGAATACGAACTGAGGAATGTAAAAGGAAAACACAACCACAAACCCCCAAAGCTGTACCAGACTTCAGACGGTTCATATTTAAGACTTAAATAATAAGAATTGATTACTTTCTCAAAAGAAAATCATAATACCTATGTATCACATCTCCTGGATCTTCAAGTAAATTAAAAAAAATGTTTAGATCATCCGTCCGTTCGTATAAAATGTTGGCCCATGTCACTCACTCAGACCATAATAACGTATCGCAAGAAAATCATAATACCTATGTATCACATCTCCTGGATCTTCAAGTAAATTAAAAAAAATGTTTAGATCATCCGTCCGTTCGTATAAAATGTTGGCCCATGTCACTCACTCAGACCATAATAACGTATCGCTTAATACCTCAGACCACAATAACAAATGGCTTGATACCTCAGGCCATATTAAAAAATCGCTTGATACATCAAGCCATAATAACAAATCTCTTGATATCTCAGACCACAATAACGAATCGCTTGATACCTCAGACCACAATAACAAATCGCTTAATACCTCAGACCACAATAACAAATCGCTTGTCACCTCAGACCACAATAACAAATCGCTTGATACCTCAGGCTATAATAACAAATAGCTTGATACCTCAGACCACAATAACGAATAGCTTGATACCTCAGGCCATAATAACAAATCGCTTGATACTCAGACCACAATAACAAATCGCTTAATACCTCAGACCACAATAACGACTCGCTTGATACCTTAGGCCATAATAACAAATCGCTTGATACCTTAGGCCATAATAACAAATCGCTTGATACCCCAGACCACAATAACGAATCGCTTGATACCTCAGGCCATAATAACAAATCGCCTGATAGCTCAGACCATAATAAATCGCTTGATACCTCAGACCAAAATAACGAATCGCTTGACACCTCAGACTATATATAATAACGAATCGCTTAACACCGCATTCATCAAAATCGGCTCACTTGTTTAGACGTTGCAGTATTTAAAATTTAATTATAGTAATTTAATAATAAAAAGTTTATTAATACAATATCTATATGTATATAAGAGTTTGCTAAACAATAAATCAATTTTTATATTACTGAGTATTCTTAATGTCTACTTTCCTACTAATATCTCTACTAGTATAATAACTGCAAAAGTGAGTTTAGTTGTTGGTTGGTCCTTTAATCACACAGCAACGGAGCAACGGATCGTCGTAATTTTTTGCATGGGTAACTATAGTTCAGGACCTGGACAGTGACCTATAAAATGTCTTTGAAGTTGATTAATATTCAAATGAGAATCAAACTACAGTTGTTTGGGGCGCGCTCGGGAACCGTGGAAATGAGCTTAAGGGCCATTTTCACCACCTTCTGATTAGTTTCGGATAGCTTATTCATATATTTTGTCTTTGTCACTTGACATATAGTAAGAAAGTGACAAAATTTACGGTTAGGCTATCCGACACTTATCAGAAGGTGGTAATACAGGCCCTTAAGCTCTTAAAGTACCTTTAGTTTAGTTACGTTTATCATAACAATTTTTATTTTGTTCCTTTAAGATTACACAATTCTGGGAAAAATAAAAGTTAAATACATTGACGGCTACACATTTAACTTGCATCATCGGAATGATTCCGGAAGTGTCTGGTACTGTTCAATGTACCATAAAGGTTGTAGGACTTTGGCACATACTGGTGCGATGGACGAATTATTAGTTTTCACAGGAAAACACAACCACAAACCGCCAAGTTTGTAGCGAAGCTCAGATGCCTCAAATGTGAAAGTATAATGGACACACCTTCAATAGCTGGGTATTTACCATCAACGCTTAATGCATTATTATTTTAATATTGTTTTGACATGTCATATAATGACCTTAAAGTAATTATAAGGTTGACATTGTCTGACATGTCAGTACAATATTGAAATAATACTGCTTTAAGCGTTGGCAGTATAGGTTCTGGCAATACAAATGGTCAGTTGCACGGTATGCGGTTAAAGTAAAATTACAGTTGAAGGCAAAGCGCACCAAAAAAAAAAAGAAAGAAAATGTCAATAAAACAAATCAGTACTTACTAACTTTTCCACCTATGGTTAATGCATGATTAATATTCAAGAATTTCTAACAATATAGACCTTAACAACACGATCCTCTCACATTACGTCCATACCATTCATTTCAATTTTAATTATAATTATTTTAATTTAATATAATTTTAATAATTTAAAATTTTAATTTTAATTTTGACGCACTAATTGAACTATTCTATTAAAATATTTAATATTAGATCATTATAATGTAATATTAACAATTATTGTAACATTTGCAATACCCTGACTGGGTCTCATGTTTGATGTTTGTAACCCAATATGAGAGAAAATAAATAAAAAAATAAGGACCTGTTGCCCTGCCCAAAGTAGTTCTTCTTGGTGCCCAAATAAAGTAAATACAGGTTTGCTGAGAGGAAATAGAAGCCATCATCATCATTACACTAGCGGCACGCTATGATGGCCGGTTTGACACATTACAATAGTGATGTGGAATGTCAATTTATTCTCGAACAAAAAACAATTAAGTTTTGTTTTTGTACCTGATTAAATAGGTTTAATAAAACAAAAATGTATATGTTTATTTAATTTATTTGAACGAACTGAATATTTGAATGAAAATGAATATACATACTTTATATGCACACAAGAAACATATGAATACAAAAGATACCAAAAAAGGTGCCACAAAAGGCCATAATTAATCAGATTCGTCCATACTACTATTTTCACTGTCGTCACTGCTATCATCACCTACATTAATAATTATATGTTCGTTTTCTATAATATTATCTATTTTCACATCTCTTTCATAATCTTCCCTTATTAATTTAACAGTTCTATTCACAACCTTTTCCCAGTCTCCTTTAGTCACATGTTCACAAGCTTCTTCTAATAATTTTAGCATTTTTTTTGTGGTAAATGGGGGTTCTGTATTGTGTCTTGCAGCATATCCCTTAATTTGAGCCCACACCAACTCAATCGCATTATACTCACAATGGTAAGGCGGTAACCGTATAACTCTGTGCCCATGTTCTAATGCTATTTCGTCAATGACGTATCGGATCTTGGTTGGTTTGTTTTCTTTTAAAAGACGTACTAATTCCGCTTTTAACATATTCATGTTTGCATCTACGCCATTTTTACGAAGCCATGCGACGATATCAGCTTTCTTTTGGGATTGGGCAGGTGGCTTGTCAATTTGCATCGAGTGGTATGGGGCGTTGTCCATAATTATAATAGATGGTTCAGGGAGGCTACACAACATTGAGGTAAACCATTCAGTAAACTTTTCTCCATTCATGTCTTCATGATAGTCTCCAGTGGTTTTTGACGCAAAAGCCATGAGAGAACCTTCGACAAACCCGTTGATGGTTCCGGCGTGACAAATTATAAGTCGCGATCCTTTTCCTACAGGAACTTTGGAAGTAGATGCTGCTGTGTCATCGTTCCAAGAACGGCCTACAGTATGGTTAGCATTAAGCCATGTTTCATCCAAGAACACAACATTTTGCCAATTTTTGATTTCTTTCACTTGCCGTAAAAAAGTATACCTTGCCATCGCTATATCAAATCTTTCCATCAATATTTTGCGTTTGTTACATTTTTGTATCGAAATCCAATGGTCTTCAAAATCTTCGTTAAAGAACTTTCCCCACCGAAGAATAATCCAGCTTCCTTCAGTGAATGCACCAACTTTTTTCTTGTTGGATACTCCTTCTGTAAATAGTAGCCGTAAACATGTCTTCGGATAGCATCGGCATCAAAGCTATCGATGCCTACGACTGGTTTTGCTCGTTTTCTCTTTTTTGGTGTGTGAAGTTTATTTTCTTCTGTGCCAGTCTCGCCATATTTTTTTTTAGTTATCCGTCTAACAGTTCGTTGTCCAATATTAAGCGCATCAGCTACGCGTTCAACCACTGACGTTATAGGTAAAATTGGCCCTCCATTTTGAGCTTCACGATCGAAATAGTTACGAAGGCGTATTACGAACTCACGTGTCTGACTATTTAGAACAGTTCTCTGCGTACGTTCGGTCATATCGACGAAATCCACAACAAAGGGCTTGAACAGAGTCCAAATTAACGAGCAAGGGTCAACAGTAATGCAGTATCAATATTTGAAATCCAAAGCCAGGTCAAAACTATATCACAATCGCATTGCACTGACAGTTTATACTTTTCGAAGCAACGTCAATTCGAAACTGCTTTGTTTTGCATTGAGCATTGACGCGAGTTTGCCGGAGGTAGTAGTTGTGCTAGCCAGCGATCCTATGTGACGATCGTATTAGATTCCATTTTTAAAAATTTTCAATTTAGAAAACCAAATGCCGAGTTGTGGTATATATCATATAAAAATAAAAATTTTACCTTTTGTATGAAACAGCTGATATTTTTTTGCGATTTCAGAGGTTTGTCCACATAGTGAAAATTGTTCATATTCACAAGTACATTCACCCCTTAAATGGTGCAAACTGATTTTTCTACACTTGTATACATTTTAGAAATCAATTTAATAAATAAATTTTGAGTCCTAAACCTAAAACTACATTCGATAAAATTTATGAATCTCTGCACATCACTATCGTCAATAAATTAATACAATTATTTCCTTCAAAGTCGTTATCAATTAATACGGAACTTCATGAGCGGACAAACGTCAAACCGGCCATCATAGCGTGCCGCTAGTATAGCAACCCATTAACGGCTCACTACTGAGCGCAGGTCTCCTCTCAGAGAAGGATTATAGGCCATAGTCCACCACGCTGGCCCAATGCGAATTATCGGACTTCACACACCTTCAAGATCATTATTAAGAACTCTCAGATGTGCAGGTTTCCTCACGATGTTTTCCTTCACCGTTGAAGCAAGTGATAGTTAATTGCTTATACGCACTTGACTTCGAAGTCAGTGGTGCGTACCCGAGATCGAACCTGCGACCCCCCGAATAAGAGACCACTGTCCTAACCACTCGGCTATCACTGCTTGCTGAAATAGAAGCGGGTTTAATTAAACCCCCAAAGTTTCTGCGTTACATCTGGAACTTACTGGAACGTTAAATCGCTTGGCGGCATGGCTTTGCCAGTGAGGTGGTAGCTAGGCTAGTTCCAGTTATAGGGGGTTCTTTTTCTACTTTATTTATGGATTTGTCCTTAACATTGTCATTATGTAAGTAGGTACTCAATAAAAAATAAGTAAAAATACTTATTTACTTTGTTATTTACCTGTGCTTTTCGTTTTTCAGTTATAATTTTATTATTATTTATGTGACAATAGTTCAAGATTAATAATAATAATAATCCAGAGATCTCTTATCTATTTATTTCAGAATGCATTTTTAGTTACAATTATGTGAAAGTAGTTCTTGATATCCCAAAAACTCAACTATTTATTTCAGAATTTAAAATTATCAACCTTGGAACAAAAAAAGCTGTACTTATAGACGGGTATACATTCAGGCACCACCGCAAAGTTAAGTTTGGCAGCGTTTGGCACTGCTCCATGTTCCATAGAGGCTGCAAAACCAAGGTTCATCTCAACGAGAGCTCGGAACTGGTGTCCTTCAGTGGGAACCACGTTCATGAACCACCGAACATGCTCCAAGCTTCTGACGGCACTTACTTAAGGCTTCACCAATAATGTGTTTAAGTAGAAGCGGGCGTTTACAGGAATCCATAAGTATAAACTTTAAGTCCATGTGTATAATATCAGGAATTAATAACATAGATTGAAAAACCATATCAATTGATTTATAGCCAGTGTCACTCGAGGTGATGTAAGGATTCGAACGATACCCATACATCCAAATCTGATTTATAACTTAAATGGAATAAAGAAACTTACATACATACAAGAGCTCTGAAAACATTACACTCCTTTTTGTGGGCAGTCGTGTAAAAACAAATATATTTTACTAGAATAATCTACTCGTATCTACGTAATATTGAGGTTGCAATCTTTTTAACAAGCTTTTATTTAACTTGCAATGTATGTATATATGTTTAGATCAAATCTCTCAAGATGAATTAGAACCACTTCCCGATTGAGCTGAAAATTTGCACGTATATGTAAATCGGATGGCAATGCAATATTATTGTGATATGGAGCTGATCTGGAGATGGAGGCGGATGGTGGCAGTGCGAACTCTCTAATAAAACTACGTAACCCTAACCAATTTGAGTTCGTTTGATTCGACTTGCCAAGTACTCTGGTGGTAGATGATATCCAGGGTCTGTTGATGTAGACAGCTACTAAAAGCTTGTTTTTTAAAAATAAAATTTTTAATTTACACTTGTTACCAAATACCAATTTAATAACAACTAGCTGATGCCCGCGACTTCGTCCGCATGGATTTAGTTTTTAAAAATCCCGCGGGAACTCTTTCATTCTCCGAGATAAAAGTAGCTCTCCCGGTCTGAGGAACCACTACTACATCCATTACTATACCCATGCAAAAAAATCGCATCAATCCGCTGTTCTGTTGCGACGTGATTGAAGGACAAACCAGCAAACAAACACACTTTCGCATTTATAATATCTTACTGATATTATATAACACTTGCTTTATTATAACACTTTTTATAATTGTCAAATTTTTTACAACCAAAGACAAAATTACGTTTAGCTGTCATTTACGTTTTGTTTTCCATGTCAGATGCGTTTTTGTTATACCACGTTTTATAGTGACTTGACGGAAACGCGGTTGAACGGGATAAAAAGTATCCTATGTCCGTCTCCTGGTTCTAAGCTACCTCCCCACCAAATTTCAGCCAAATCGGTTCATCCGATCTTGAGTTATAAATAGTGTAACTAACACCACTTTCTTTTATATATATAGATTTTTACTTGAGTACACATATTATCTGGATTAAACTTTTGATCCTCATATTGAATTTCAGCCGTTGCCCCTCTTAGAATAAATATACATTTTTCATCATCACTTTCAATTGCAGAATGCGAAATAATAACGATAAGCAAGAGAGTTTATCTGAAAATCGGTGGTTACATTTTCAACCGCCAACGTCCATTCAACGCGGGCTGGTCGTGGTATTGCTCGAAATACCACAACGGCTGTAAGGCCACGGCGAAGACCACTGTGGATCGATTGAGCCTGCTACACTATATCCCGAACCATAACCATGACCCTCCTGTTTTGCTTCAGGAATTGGATGGAACGTATCGAAAAATTGAGCTCCAAAGGTGCAATGTGTTGCAGCAAAAATTTCATAAAATTGCATAACAAACCTAGTCCAAAAATTCTGGCGTAAATAAATCCAATTTGGGGAAACCCCCCAAAACAAAATTCTACAAAAGTTAATATACGAACAAAGACGATAAGGACTTTTGGTAGGGTTGTCACAATATGAGAATTAAAGATAAATAAAGGAAGGAGGATATTTTATAAATATATTTGAAGGAATAATAATTTTTTGAACTAACACTTGTATTTACAAAAAAGGTTTTCTAAATCGTTTTAGAAGCGCGCGTCGCATTGATCCTGAAATTTTTCAATGGTCGAGCCGCGCACCCACTATCTAGTTCCTACATCTAGATATTATTCGTCTCTGTTCGTTATTTACTCCACTGGCTCACTAGTTCTTGACTACTCTGAATTTGTGACGAGTAGCTTGATTAGCTAATGCTAATCAATTAATAACATGTTTAGTATCACGGTATTAACCGGTTTAAGAACAGCGTCTCAACTGATTAATAACAAGTTATTAACCAGATTAAAAACAGGTATCAGCGCAACAGTGGGTGGCGGGTTGCTGGGACAGAACGTTTCAATGACCTTAAATTAAAAACTTAACCTCACCCGTGCCTTTTGTTTATAATAATATAATGAAAATCTGATTTATGTATAAAGTTCTGAATATAAATTATATTTATAACATTACTAGCGTTTAATTAGATATCACTATATCTTTGTTGTAAAGTACTGATAGCCTAGTGGTTAGGACTGTGGTCTCCTATTCGGGGGGTCGCAGGTTCGATCCCGGGTACGCACCTCTGACTTTTCGGAGTCAAGTGCGTTTAAGCAATTAAATATCACTTGCTTCAACGGTGAAGAAAAACATCGTGAGGAAACCTGCACACCTGAGAGTTCTTCATAATGTTCTCGAAGGTGTGTGAAGTCCGCCAATTCGCATTGGGCCAGCGTGGTGGACTATGGCCTATAACCCTTCTCTGAGAGGAGACCTGCGCTCAGTAGTGAGCCGTTGATGGGTTGCTGATGATGATGATATCTTTGTTTCTTTGAATTGATTTTCCATATTTATTATTATAATATGTGCATTACATTAAGCGTAGATTTAGTCTGTGGTCTACGGTTAGTCCTACGAAATGCCTACGAAGCTACGTGTTCCTACATTCAAGACGGTCATGTTTATTTTCAGGATATCAACAAAGTGCCCACATTTTCAAAAGAGCTTTGAAGAAGAGGAAGTGTCCGTGCTGCTATCAAAAGCTGAGGGAGTCGTGCGGGAGTCGCGAGGCCAACAGACGCTGCAACAAGATCTGGACGGAATGCACGGGCTGCGCTAAACCCATGTGTATGCCGTGCTTTACGGAAACACACAAGTGTGAGCTTTTGTCAAAATACCATGCATATCAATAATTTTAAGCTATTGCATAGCTTTTATCGCGGGCTTTGAGCGCGGCGACCGAATCAAGAGATTCCTTAACGAAAATAAACCTAACTCCGTCGTTTCAGTTCGGCAGACTTCGGCACGGTGTTTGTGTGCGTGCGACTAGAAAATGCTATGCAATAGCTTTACCGCGGCAGTCCCCGAGTGCCACACGTATTTTTTTTTAATATTTTTTATAAAACATTTTTAGCACTCTTATGTTTATCAATACTGCCGAGACGCGAATTTTCATAATTTAAGTAGTTAACGCGAAGACTTAATTGAAGTTAAACTTCTTTACGCACGCTTGACCGCTTGACTTGGGGAGTAAGCTGGTGAATGCGTTACGAAAAGTGTGATCGGGCGAGGCGAACGGAAGTTGAGAGGGAGATATAAGTTAGTGAAAACAGAGAAAAAGAGAGAGAGAGAGAGAGTTACTTCTTCTTCTTATTCTCCTTCTTCTCTCTCGTCGAGTTCTTTCGTATATTATTGTAGGGGCAAGAGAGAGTTCCGAGCACACATTTTCTTTCTCTCTTTCTCTCATAGCGTTTCGTAAGTTTTATTTCAGTCGTGTGGTCTAAAGCACACTCGTCTTTTTTTCAATGCGCACGTGTATCATACAACGTTTTACAATACATTTGGTAACAAAAATGATGAAAACAATAAAATATTGTTTTTATGAAATAAATTATTACCAGTAAGTATAAATAGAACCAAGGTATTTTATAGTACCACAGTTTTAGACTTGAAAAATATTATAGTAAACTTCATACAATATTAATGTAGTTATATTTTTACCAACTTACAACATGACATAAAAAGCTCATATTATATAAAAAAGTGGAATTAATGAACAGTTCTGTTTGGCGTCCTTGTTGATTATACTAAGACGTAGAGTACCTACTCTTAAAATGATTTAAAGTGTAAAAATCAATCTTAATCGCACGTGTGCAGAAATATTTACTTTACGGTTTTGAAAGAAATGTAGTAAAACTTACTTTTACGAGCAAATGTATTCAATAAGATTTTTTCTCAATATTTCGTATTATTTTTGATGATTTCGTATTATTATTAATGACTTATTATAATTATGTATTATTTAGGTTTTGTTTAATATGGCGGAGTGAATACGAGCCACACATCACATGAGTATCTGCATGACATGAACACATGTGTCCGCATGTATGAGTTACAAATTTTGATATTATTTTTATTCCTGTGCATAAGACACACATTTTTGTAATCAAGTTTTTAAAATAAACTCATGACACAGTAAACACCGCTTTATATTTACATTATTTTTAGTTTGCCCTCAAACATCCAAAATCAGGGGCCCTACCATCAAAGCTTAAAAGTAGTATTACTTCAATATTGCTTTGAAATGTCATACAATGACGACCTTAAAATAATTAGCTTAAGGTATTCGTTGTACAGGTTGACATATCAAAACAATATTGAAAGAATGCTACTTTAAGCGTTGGAGGTAGACCCCGTGATTCTGAATGCAGTTTCTGCATTTCGATATTTATAACGTAAGTTGCATTAAAGTTGTATAGTTCTTGCAATTCACGAGGGCGACTGACTTATGCAATGTGCATGTACACGAAGTAACCACAAGTTAATTAATAATTAATATGTTCGTTGCAGGCGAACTTATAGAGACGGGGCCTGGCCGGACGATGTTGCGCTTTAACAATTTCACATACAACAGGTGCATCACTTCGAAGAATTGTAAACTGCGGTGGTACTGCACAAAGTACCACAAGGGATGCAGAGTTACCATCGTCACAACCCGTGGTTATCAAATAGTGCAGTTAGTAGGGGAGCATGATCATCCTCCTCCCAACCTTTTCTTGTCAAATTGCGGGAGATATGTCACTATACGAAGATAAAATTTATCCATGTAGGTAACAAGCAAATTATTAAATAAAAATAAAACCCGACTACTTCAAAAAATGTCAACTGCAAACTCTATAATTGAAAAATTTTCTTTTTCACTTGATTAATGTCACCGTACAGCCGCCATATTGAATTTTTATTTTCAAATTTAGAGCGAGTGTCACTCTAGAGTCTAGATGATGTAAGAATTCTAAGGATACCACTTAAGTTTGTTATAATCATTTGCACTATAATCCTTACTATAATATTACTTATAAATGCGAAAGTGTGTTGGTTTGTATTTCAATCACGCAGCAGCGGACCAACGGATTGATGTGATCTTTTGAATCAGTATGGCTGAGAACCTGGATTTTTTTTAATCTATGTTTTATCCCGGGGCATTATCACGTAGTGATAATATCACCCCCGTAGAATAAACCAACTTAATCCCTAATCATTAAAATACACATAACATTCTATATAAAATACGTAACTTTTATCCCGAAAAAAAAAAGCTCCCGAGGAATATTAAAAACTAAATCGCGGAATATTGGTACCTGAAGCTGCTAGCTTTGGTACTAGTTTGGTTAGCTGATGCCCGCGACTTCGTCCGCGTAGCAAATCCCTCAAGAACTCTGCGATTTTCCGGGATAAAAAGTAGACTATGTCACTCTCCAGGTCCTCAACTATACCCATGCAAAAAAATCACGTTGATCCGTAGCTCTGTTACGGCCTGGTTGAAGGACAAACCAACAGACAAACACACTTTCGTATTTATAATATTATAAAGTATGATTTGTATTCAACCAAATGAATGTGCACGATGTACTTTGTAACGTTAATGCTATGTTAATTCGTTACAGGTGAACTAATAGAAACGTTGCCTGGCGGAAGAATGTTGCGCCTTAACAAGTTCACATACAACAGGTGTTTTATGATGTTGAATAGCAAACTGCTGTGGTACTGCTCAAGGTACGACGAGGAATGCAAGGGGTCCATAATGACAACCCATGGTTATCAAGTAGTGGAGTTTATAGAGGGCCACGATCACCCCCCACCCAACCTTTTTTTGACTGATTCTGGAAAATATGTTCATAGAAGAAGTGAAGAATCCCGCATTATTTTAAGTAATAATAAATAAAAATGTCTTTCCTATTGTGTTTCGACTATGGCAGTTAATGGCGGAGGCTGAGCAAAGTACTCAGGAGCATTTATTAAAGTGCATAAGTGTGTAGCGCAACGGTGCACTCGCGGGTACTTTTGTCATTAATATTGAATATAAGCATTCTTTAATTTGTGGAATTCTATTATAATCAAAGACAAACTGCATTTGTTTTACTACTGGAGACGCGGCAGCGTACGGCAAGTTGTATATTGAGTTTTTGCTATTAATTTTTTTCATTACCTTATAATGTTATTTTAAAATAAAACATTTTATGTTGAACATTACATAATATGTAGGGTACACCCTAAATACGCATAATATTGTGACGGGCAACTTCGGAGCCCTACACTGCGCGTGGCCTGAAACGCAATTGACCACACACACACACATTCTATGAAGATTACACGTATCTACCCATTACGATTCATGAGATACAGCCCACTAACCGTACCCAAAGGGTCAGGTTGGCACCCTTTGGGGATGGAACCCTAAAAACTAGTAGTGTTGAAACTATTCCTTAATTGGTATTGCCATTGCAGGTCTTAAAGGAGTGTTGCTGGGAAGAGGCGGTCCGGTGCTCCTCAAGGTCGGTCACTACACGTACATTTATCGAAAATGAATTCTAAGAACAAGAACTGGCGATGGTATTGCAGCAAGTTCCATCAAGGCTGCAAGGCGTGCGTCGTCACTGACAGGAACCTGGTTGTTGTCGAAATGATTGCGAAACACGAACACAACTGCGTATAAATGCGTATGAGTGGGAAATATATTAACCTTCGGTAGGCTTTAGTGGCGTGTTAGTGACTGAATTAGAAAGGTCGCTCCTGTAGCCTCATACGCAGGCTCAGGGTCACTCAGCGATGGAGACAGCCACGATCGGAGTATTCGTAGAGGTCCATAGGAGTTACAGAAAAGCTAAGCTGAGATTTATTTATTCAATAAGTTCTAAAAGAATTTTATACTTATACTTTCACTTAATCTGTGTCTCAAATTAGTGTGCCGAAACGCTAAATCGCTTAGCGGCACGTCTTTAAAGGTAGAGAGGTAATTAGCCACGTCTGGATGTGAACTGTTGACTTTTTCCATTGCTCCTGAGTATAAGCCTGTATTTAGGCTGTAAGATAGTCCAAGAGTCACTTGTGGGAATGGGCGTGACGTTCTATAGTAAAATTCCAATGTAAGACATGCCTTTCACTTTCAGAATTAAATTAATATTATGCTCGTGAAGTAGGCTATACAAGTTAACGAGTAATATTCGATTAACTTTTAAAAGTAAAAATTTCTTTGTTAATGCCAAGATTGGTACTTTTGTCATTAATATTGAATAGAAGCATTCTTTAATTTGTGGTATTCTATTAAAATAAGGACAAACTGCATTTGTTTTACTACTGGAGACACGGCAGCGTACGGCAAGTTGTATCTTGAGTTTTTGCTATTAATTTTTTTCATTACCTTATAATGTTATTTTAAAATAAAACATTTTATGTTGAACATTACATAATATGTAGGGTACACCTTAAATACGCATAATATTGTGACGGGCAACTTCGGAGCCCTACACTGCGCGTGGTTTGAAACGCAATTGACCACACACACACACATTCTATGAAGATTACACGTATCTACCCATTACGATTCATGAGATACAGCCCACTAACCGTACCCAAAGGGTCAGGTTGGCACCCTTTGGGGATGGAACCCTAAAAACTAGTAGTGTTGAAACTATTCCTTAATTGGTATTGCCATTGCAGGTCTTAAAGGAGTGTTGCTGGGAAGAGGCGGTCCGGTGCTCCTCAAGGTCGGTCACTACACGTACATTTATCGAAAATGAATTCTAAGAACAAGAACTGGCGATGGTATTGCAGCAAGTTCCATCAAGGCTGCAAGGCGTGCGTCGTCACTGACAGGAACCTGGTTGTTGTCGAAATGATTGCGAAACACGAACACAACTGCGTATAAATGCGTATGAGTGGGAAATATATTAACCTTCGGTAGGCTTTAGTGGCGTGTTAGTGACTGAATTAGAAAGGTCGCTCCTGTAGCCTCATACGCAGGCTCAGGGTCACTCAGCGATGGAGACAGCCACGATCGGAGTATTCGTAGAGGTCCATAGGAGTTACAGAAAAGCTAAGCTGAGATTTATTTATTCAATAAGTTCTAAAAGAATTTTATACTTATACTTTCACTTAATCTGTGTCTCAAATTAGTGTGCCGAAACGCTAAATCGCTTAGCGGCACGTCTTTAAAGGTAGAGAGGTAATTAGCCACGTCTGGATGTGAACTGTTGACTTTTTCCATTGCTCCTGAGTATAAGCCTGTATTTAGGCTGTAAGATAGTCCAAGAGTCACTTGTGGGAATGGGCGTGACGTTCTATAGTAAAATTCCAATGTAAGACATGCCTTTCACTTTCAGAATTAAATTAATATTATGCTCGTGAAGTAGGCTATACAAGTTAACGAGTAATATTCGATTAACTTTTAAAAGTAAAAATTTCTTTGTTAATGCCAAGATTGGTACTTTTGTCATTAATATTGAATAGAAGCATTCTTTAATTTGTGGTATTCTATTAAAATAAGGACAAACTGCATTTGTTTTACTACTGGAGACACGGCAGCGTACGGCAAGTTGTATCTGGAGTGTTTGCTATTAATTTTTTCATTACTTTGTAATGTAATTTTAAAATAAAACATTTTATGATGAAAATTAACTCTTAGCACGCATAATATTGTGGCGGGCAACTTCGGAGCCCTACACTGGGCGTGGCCTGAAATGCAATTGACCGTTTATTTATTACTTGTTGTAATAACGGCATTAGAAATACACATTCTGTGAAAATTACACGTCTACCCATTACGATTCATGAGCCCACTGTCTGTACCCAAAGGGTCACGTTGATACACTTTGGGGACGGAACCCTAAAAACTAGTAGTGTTGAAACCATCCCTTAATTGGCATTGCCAATACAGGTCTTAAAAGGAGTGTTGCTGGGAAGAGGCGCTGACTGTACCCAAAGGGTCACGTTGGTACACTTTGGGGACGGAACCTAAAAACTAGTAGTGTTGAAACCATCCCTTAATTGGTATTGCCATTACAGGTCTTAAAAGGAGTGTTGCTGGGAAGAGGCGCTGACTGTACCCAAAGGGTCACGTTGGTACACTTTGGGGACGGAACCCCTAAAAACTGGTATTGTTGAAACCATACCTTAATTGGCATTGCCATTCCAGGTCTTAAAGGAGTGTTGCTGGGAAGAGGCGGTTCAGTGCTCAAGGTCGATCTCTACACGTACAGTCATCAAATGATGACTAAGAATAAGAACTGGCGATGGTATTGCAGCGAGTACCATCAAGGCTGCAAGGCATGCGTCATCACTGACGGGGATCTGGTTGTTGTCGAAATGATCGGGAAACACGAACATAACCCGCCTAATATGTATAAAACTGCGAGTGGGAAATATATTAATTTTCGGTAGACTTTAGTGGTAGAACCAGTGATAGCCTAGTGGTCAGTACTGCGGCCTCCTATTCGGGGGGTCGCAGATTCGATCCCGGGCACGCATCTCTAGTTTTTCTAAGTTATTTGCGTTTAAGAAATTAACTATTACAAGTTTCAGCGGTGAAGGAAAACATCGTGAGGAAACCTGCACATCTTTGCATTGGGTCGGAATGGTGGACTGTGGCCTATAACCATTTTTTGAGAGCAAAACAGCGCCGTTGATTAGTTGCTGATGATGATGAGACTTTAGTGGCGTGTTGTCAGTAACTGGGTTCGATGGGTGGATGGGATGGTGATGATCAGAGTAGGTATCCGTAGAGATCCTGAGAAGTTACAGAAAGGGCAAGCTGATACTTCTTTATTCAATAAGTTGTAAAAGAATATAGTTTATACTTTCACTTAATCTGTGTTTCATATTCAACTAAAGCTTTCAAATGGTAAATCTTTTTTTTTCTTCTCACCAATTCAGCCACACTTTGTTCCAAACTACACCGTTAATAATTTTATTTTAATATATTGAAGGGTGGGATTTTTTTTAGTTAAACCCAAGTATTTCCCAATTAAACACAAAAAACGAGTAATAGTCGATTAACTTTTAAAAGGAAATATTTTATAGTAAATGATTATAATGGGTACCTTCTTTTATCATTAATATTGAATAGAAGCATTCTTTAATTTGCGGAATTCTATGATAATCAAGGACAAACTGCATTTGTTATACTATCTGAGATGCATCAGCGTACGGCAAGTTGTATCTTGAGTGTTTGTAATTAATTTATAACGAGGCGCATTATTACTTTGTAATGTTATTTTAAAATTAAAAAAAATAATTTATGATGAAAATTACATGATGTACTTGCATTGTACACCCTAAGAACGCATAATATTTTGACGGACATCTACGGAACCCTACACTACGCGTATTTATTTATTATTGTTGTAATAGCGGCAATAGAAATACACAGTCTTCAAATACACACACACATACACATTCAATAGAAAATTACAAGTATATACCCACTAAGGTTCATGGGACTGGGCCCACTGACTGCACCCAAAGAGTCCCTTTACCGTTGGTACACTTTGAAGACTGAACCCCAAAAACTAGTTGTATTGAAACCATCCCTTAATTGGCATTGCCATTACAGGTTTTAAAGGAGAGGTGCTGGGAACAGTAAGTGGCGGTTCCGTGCTCAAGGTCGGTCTCTACACGTACAATCGTAAAATGATGTCTAAGAACAAGAACTGGAGATGGTATTGCAGCAAGTACCATAAAGGCTGCAAGGCGTGCGTCGTCACTGACAGGAATCTTGTTGTTGTCGAAATGATCGGGAAACACGAACACAACCCGCCCCATATGTATAAAACTGCGAGTGGGAAATATATCAATCTTCGGTAGACTTTAGTGCCGTGTTGTCAGTGACTGAATTCGAAAGGTCGAAAATACACTCAGCGATGGAGACAACCATGTTGGGAGTATTCGTAGAGATCCGTAGGAGTAACAGAAAGGCTAAGCGGAGATTTATTTATTCAATAAGTTGTAAAAAAATATACTTATACTTTCACAATCTGTGTTTTAAATTCTAGTAATGATTTCAAATGGCAAATCAGCCACACTACGTCTTCGACGGTATTGTGATAACAAGCCACGGCTGGATGTGGACTGTTGACGTTTCCAACTGCTACTGAGTGTAAGCCTATTCAACTGCGGAGGGAAATGGGAATGGGCGTTACGTTCTATAATAAAGTTCACAAGTTAGTTTACAAAAGTTTGAGAAATCTATTAAAACTATGTCCTTGTGAAAAGCATATCAGAGCAATTGAAGATTGTACGTATGGAAAAAAAGCGTGGACTTGACTTGCTTTAACAATTAAAGTAACTCCAATAAATACTGTTAACTGTACACAATTAAAACACAATTAAAATTGTTACTATTTTTTTGTTTTAAATAGAGCAACCACCTAGTTTCCTGCTGGTGGTTCTTCTTGGTTAGAATGGCATTCCGAACCAGTGGTTTATTTGAATAAAAAAACTTTTCTTTTCTATTCTATTCTTCCAGATGCAATATTTTTAAGATCACGCCGAGGTCAACCGGTCATCCAGCTCCAGGGTCACCGTTTCCTTAAAGACTATGAAATGAGATCCAGAAAGATAAGATGGCGTTGCGTCAAAAGAACTTACGGCTGCCGCGCGTCTATCACCACGTACGAAAACATGATAGTAAAACATTTGGCATACCATAACCATGCATGACCAACAAGATAAGGTTGTTGGAGATAAAGGATGGACCAGCAAATTGAAGAATTAGTTGAAAACCCCAATATAATTTCATAGACTAACTCAATATAATTTCATAGGCCCAATTTTACTAACTCTAAATTAGTCTTACACTACATAAATAAGAAGTTATTTCAAGAATAATTCAATATTAACGTTTTAACATAGCCTAATCAGAGATGGTGGTTGTGGAGTGCTAACAAGCACTTGCATGCTTAGCTTCTCACCAGACTAGACCAGAGGTATTTCAGAAATTATAAACGAAATTGCTCCGCTGGGAATCGAACCGGACACCTCCCATTTTAAGAGTACTTACACAGTGTACACTGCTCCAGGGAGGTGGTCAAAAGTTATTCTATCATGTTAACTGTACTGACCTTGGTCTATTCGGGGGGTCGCAGGTTCGGTCCTGGGCACGCACCTCTGACTTTTCGGAGTTGTGAGCGTATAAGCCATTAAATATCATACGCTTCACCGGTGAAGGATAACAACATGAGGAAACCTGCACACTTGAGATTTCTCCATAACGTTCTAATAGGTGTGTGAAGTCCGCTGATACGCGTACGCGTGGTGGAGAATGGTCTATAACCCTTCTCTGAGAGGAGATCTGTACTCAGTAGCGAGCCGTTGATGGGTTGCTGATGATGATGTAAAAATTTGTTGTTCTTTGTATATCAGATGATGATGCTCAATATCTTTATCAAAAGTTCATAAGGAAGAGTCTTGATGATCGGTTAACCTTTCAAGATGTTCAAACTTTACACATGTATGTTGTTTTGTTAGTAAATGTCTCAAATTTTTAATATTTTATTAATAAAAAATTAAAAAACTAAAAATATTTCCTTGTAGAAGTTTCTGGTTTTTATCAAGTGAATTTTTAAAGAGAACTAGCTGATGCCCGCGACTTCGTCTGCGTAGATTTAGTTTTTTAAAATCCCTCGGGAACTCTTTGATTTTCCGGGAGAAAAAGCCTATGTCACTCTCCAGGTCCTCAACTATACACATGTAAAAAATCACGTCGATCCGTAGCTTTATTGTGGCGTGATTGAAGGACAAACCAGCAAACACACTTTCGCATTTATAATATTAGTATGATTCCCGCTTTTTTTAGGGGACATAATCCAGGGCCAGTCTCTTTAACGAGTTTCAATTCGACGAGTATTCTTCCAGGTTTCTCGTTCGCCACATCAAATCGAGGCCAGCCGATCATTTATTTTGGTGACAACAGGTTCATCAAACACTGTGCGAGTAAATACGGCCAGATTCGATGGAGGTGTGCCCAAAGGGAAAAAGGGTGCCGCGCTTTCGTTACCACGATGGAAAATGAAATAGTAAAATATATGAATTGTCATAATCATGCCTGATATCAACGTCGATTGCTTTGGATTGAGTCGCCTTGTGCGCTACAGAAAACGTATGTTCGAAAAATGTTTTTCGACATACTTTGAGGCAAGTACCTACTCTTGCCATTCCCATGCACAATTTATATGTGTACTGTCAAAAGTAGGTACACATATAAATGTACTGTAACTGTAATGTGTAATTTATTCCTCAGATAAACGTCACTCGACGTTGGTGAAATGGGCACTAATACGTATATTATTATTTAAATTTTCGTTTGCTTGTTATCAGGGCTTATACTACCAACGCTTAAAGCACTAGATTTGTGAGATGTCATACAATGCCAACTCTAAAGTAATTTACTGAAAGATATTCATTATATGCAATCTCAAAACAATATATTATATAATAGCTATTTATGAAACTGTATCGTAATGAGTATCATTTTAAATCGAGTGTTGTTTTTTGATACGAAATTTGCCGAGTATCAAAATAGGATAGTACGAGAATTAAAATGACTAATTATTTACAGTTGCATACAAGATTTTATCTACGACAAGGAAAATAAAATCAATAACAAAATTACGTCGAATTTATAATTTATTACTTTCCTTTACAATTAATAAAAAAGTCAAATCAATACAAATTGCAAAAGTTGCAGTATTTTTTAAATATTTTAAATTTTTAGGGTTCCGTACCCAAAGGGTACCAACGGGACCCTATTACTAAGCCTACGCTGTCCGTCCGTCCGTCCGTCCGTCCGTCCGTCCGTCTGTCAGCGGGCTGTATCTCGTAAACCGTAATAGATAGACAGATGAAATTTTCACATATTATGTATTTCTATTGCCGCTATAACAACAAATAATAAAAATTAAATTAAATTAAAAAAATTAAATTAAAATGGGTAGGTGGGTAGATGGAAATTTTTTAATTTAATTTTTTTAACGGAACCCTAAAAGAGCGAGGCCCGACTCGCACTTGGCCGATTTTTTTTGATTTTTTTTGGTTTGATATTAATATTGAGTGGCAGTACCAACCATAGAGTGGGTTGGGTACTAACTTTAATACATTTATATGAACGATACAAAAGTGCCAGAACTCAGACCCTCTTAAGGTATCCTATTTTATGAAGATAACCATTTCTATGCAGCTCCCATACAACGAGCTGCATCGAAATGAGAAGCAAAACTGAAAGAGGGTTGAATATTACGTACTTGTAGTAGGTCTCCAAATTCGCGCGCGTCGCCTTGAACCGTTGCGTTGCCATGACGACGGTAGTCGCTGCACCCCGCGGCTACCTCGTTCCTCCGCTCACCCGCTGCCGCCGCGCCAGTCCACAAGAAGGCGTTGTAATGCGTACACGCAGCGTACTATGGTATCTCGGTCGAACCTTCCAATTTTTAATTGTTTGCGTATTTCGTTTAAGGTTTTGTGTCTTTATAATTATGCATTTTAACTTGTACAGGACCTTTATTTTGAACCTTATTACATACTTCTTTAAGCGTTGGTAGTATAGGCCTTGTATCCTTCCAGGTTTTGAGTTTTCTACGTCGTCCAGAGGCCATCGGATGATATTATACAATGGGCATAGGTTTGTCAAAGATGCGGCAAGGAATGGGAAGATCAGATGGCGGTGTGCAAAGAGAGGGTGCCGAGCCGCTCTCACTACAGTAGGCAATATTCTGGTCAAACATTTGTCATACCACAACCATAGAATAGAATAGAATAGAATAGAAAGTGCTTTTGAATCGTCGATGAGTCTACCATACTTCTGGTATGCAATGGAATAGGAAATATTGTTAAAGATTACTGAAAAGTATCATTGATTTTCATTTATCTTGCCTTATTTAAATAGCTTGGCGTCATGAAAGTTGATATAAATTAAAGATTTGAATTTGGCATTAAGAACTTCCTCTTTTTGGAAATCGATTTAAAAGAGTAAATCCCTCCATTATATTTTATTCCAGAAGGTGGTCAAATATAAGTATAACGTGACGTTTCTATTTAAATCGTCCGATAATGACGAAGATTGTTAGTTAAAAAGTATTTGCTTTTGTATGTTGTGCAGTTATTTTGGTATATTTTTTACAGAACCAGTATTTGGGAAGACATACAACGGTTTTCCGTTACTAACGTTTGGTCGTTATAGGTACTTACTGGACTACACTAGCAAAGCAAGCAAAAAGAGAAGATGGCGGTGTTCCAAAAAGTATTTAAAATAGTACTGTGGATGACGTTATTGTCAAAATTATCAAGGAACACAACCATTAATAGAGCAAGATCCAGTGCCGCCAGACCTAAGGTATTTTCTCAGCAATTATTTGTGTACGATAGAGTACTGTTCGAATGTCCTTTCAGTATATGCGTACCAGCTAGATTGTGCCGACGGCCAATTTCCAGATACCAGGTGCTAAAGGTAGGTAAAAACTAGAATAACTTATCTTAAATTCTTTATGATGAAAATTAACTCTTAGCTTGTCGGTTTGTCGGTTTGTCCTTCAATCACTCTGCAACAGAGCTACGGATCGACGTGATTTTTTGCCGGGGTATAGCTTGCAGAAGATATTGCAATAGTTCTCTCTCTCTAGATCCTAAGCTACACCCAGGCAAAAAAAAGCGTCTGGCAGTATTAATTTATTAATTTTTACAATATTCTTTAAAACATATATGAAAATCAGCCCTGAGAATTTAAGATAAGTTATTCTAGTTTTTACCTACCTTTAGCACCTGGTATCTGGAAATTGGCCGTCGGCACAATCTAGCTGGTACGCATATACTGAAAGGACATTCGAACAGTACTCTATCGTACACAAATAATTGCTGAGAAAATAACTTAGGTCTGGCGGCACTGGGATCTTGGACCATAAGAGGACTATTATTTATTTATTTATTTGACACCCAAAACAGCTAGCAACCCAACAGAAATAGCATTACAACAATTAACAGATCGGTAACAAAACTGGCTCCTCGCCAAACTATGTGTGTTCAGTTACTTATTAGAATCACAATAAAAATATTCAAGGTAGCAAAAATGAAAATAAAAACAATTGAATTACTTACTAAGCCTAAAACAGATTGTAACAATAATATTTTTATGGGGAATTATTTGCTACGCGAAACAACACATTTACATTACATTTCGCATTCCTCTCTGTCGCACATTCTAATATTTTCTAACAACCATTTTCTCAAATGAGACAAAACCTGCTTGATAGTATACTTTCAAATAAAAAAGAATTAAATTTCACGTAGTTATGAAGTAAAATTGATAAAACTTTCATCCCCTATCCTGAAGGTACCTTATTATTTATCGGGATAAAAACCATCCTGTATGTTGACCCGGAGTATCATCTATTACTGTACCTTAGTTTAAATCTGTTCTGTAGTTTTCGCGCTATGCGCGCACACACAGACAGACAAAAATTAAATGTTTGTTTTGGGTTCAGTATCAATAATAAAGCATCCCCAGGTCAAAACTTTAAAAATATATTCAATGTACAAAAATCGTCCAGTTACAGTTTTATTATAAGTATAGAAATAAAGGAAGATGCTATTCTTACAACATGTTGTCAGTAGAAGCAGCTGCCTTTAAAACCCTGACCCTTTTACCTGACCCTTGTGAATGCAGGGTATCTCTAACAGTAGGGGGTATTGTTATTATACCCCGTCTTGCAATACCCGTACCAAAAGCAGGTAGAGTCAGTTAACTCGGAATACTAAACATTACTACCCGTATGAGTAAATTTTAACCGATTTTGCGAAAATAAAGTGTTGTAAAGTATCAATGCGTAATGTGCAGAATAACACTAAAGCTACGAAAAGTTTAGTATCAAAAAGCTTTATTTAAGTAAAAGTAATTTGTTTTAGTAAAATAAGCCAAAAAGTTAGTTACGAAAATATACAGAATATCAATAAATGTTCATACATAAGTTTTGATAAAAAGTGAAGTTCAAAGTTTAAAATATGTTCAGTTACAGAAGTAAACTAACCAAGTTAAGTTAGTGAAAGTGTTAAACAAAAGTCGAGTGAACAGTAAAATTACAAGAGTGATATTACAGATTGAAGCTACCAAAGCTATGAAAGTTCAGTAGCAAAAGTAGTTTTGTAAAGTGAATTTACAAAAATGAAGCTAAAATTTTTTGTTACAAAAGTGAAACTGGAAAGTGTGTGATAAGTGTTCACCGGCTTTGTAGAAAAGGAATATTTGCATGTTCCAGGTTGCAGTTCCAGGTAAGTATTTAGAAGTAGTTTATTACTTTCGTTTTTTTTTACATTTTTTTTCTATATTAAGAACTTTGTATATCATACATTATTGCAATTTTTTGTATCCCCGTTACTTTATTGTTTGTGTTTTCAATTATTTCAGCTAAAGTAAATGAATTTTTTTTTATAATTTTGTGTTGTCTTTTGAAGATCTGGTGAATTATGGATAGTATATCTAGTTATCTTTTTCAGGAAAGTCAAAATTGTGTTTTTTAATTTCCTAATAATTCTTTTTATTTTATTAATTTTAGTCGTATTTAGCCTGTTGTTACTGACAGTTTTTGCTGGGCATTTTGAAATGAGGTGAGGTAATGAGGAACCAAACGAAAAGCAGATATTAAGAATTTATTATTTAATATTCTTGTATTCATTATGAGGGCCTTTGTAGATTACGTGACGGTAATTTTAACAAGAGGTTAAATCTGCATGTTATGTGCAGTAGAAATGTGGCGATGGATTTCCTGTCCACATCTGTGAATATCTCTGGTTTGCGCTGGCCCTTAATGTATACGACTGTACCCTGCGACCGCCTGGGAAGAAGTAAGGAGTAAGGTGAACAATATGCATCGTATACTCGTAAAACAACATCACTGACATATATTCGGATCCAAGTAAGGACTGATTTCTGGCTCGATACTATAACAGCTGCGCCTAGCTTTCCGTTGCAGGCTTCAGAGTAGTTGTATCGATTGATCTCATTGGTCAACAATAGAAATGTCCGTATCGAATCCGATGAAGTGTCGTCCTCTTCGCCAAGCGTAAAGCATTGGTATGATAAATGGACAATTTGTTACAAGTAGGTAGGTATTAAATAATTTATTGTAATTTAAGGTATTCTTATATAATTTGTTGCATTTTGTTAAGTTTACAAATAGGTATTAGCTAGGTATAAGATTTAGCATGCACTATCGAATTGGGTTACCTTATAAGGATATTGTATAAACGTGAACAAATAAATAAATAAATAAATTATAGTTCCCCATTCCAACATCTAGGGGCACTTTATATGTTATCGTTCAAATAAAATAGATCTGTACCTATGCTTAGTTTAGTTTACTTAGTTGTAATTCGATTGATCGTATAAAAATACGATGACATAAGCATCAAAGTAAAATTAACCATAATTGTATTAGTATAAAGTCACAAATTCATTACAACCGGTTTTAATTTGGAGCGTATCTTATACGTAAAAGTATAATTAATAATGCATACTTTGTATTCGTACGTTTACCTATAAGCTAATATTGAACTCTTAATTTAGTGCTTTTATGGTTCATTTTACTTTGACGTTATAGTCATCGAATTCTACGACGTTATAGAAATCGAATTAAAACTTAGACGAAGATGAAAAATTCTATTTATCTTTATATTTCTCAAGTTATATTTCTTACAGAAATGATATTTGAATCGACTTACTACGGAAATCCGCTACTTACGATTGGTCATTAGAGGCACCTATCAGGTGCCACTACCTACTGTTATTGTATAAAATTATACCTATGTATATGTTTGTACAATTATATATATTAAGAGGACTATTACATTTCTAAATTTTCTCTGTCGCACATTCTAATATTTATTATATTACTATTATTATTCTTGACAATAAAATTACGGATATTGTATATATGGTTTTTTATTACGATATACCTAGATTTTGACAATGAAAAATGGCCAAAACTTCTGTCGCTCTTATAAAAATATGTCTAAAATATCCGTAATTTAATTGTCGAAAATAATAATTGACCACATTTGTCCAAAGTATCTGAGATTTTTACACTAAAAAAAACATTTTTTTTTAAGTCTAAATAGGAGCCAATTTGTAGAGGGAGCACGTTAAACCACTAATACCTATTATTTTTGCAGTATACTTCGTGCTGACGTCCCGCGGTCGTCCCGCAGTTTGTTACAACAATAACAAGTACTTTCTCGCATCGGTGGTTGACAACAAATCCAGATGGCGCTGCTCACAGCGGACCAGAGGCTGTCGATCGACCATTACCACTGTTGATGGGTGTTTAGTTAAATATGTCGATAATCATAACCATTAAACTAGCGATGTGCGAGTTGAGTTATTTGACTCGAGTAACTCGAATCAAATCTTGAACGAGTCAACTCGAGATCAGTTTTAACAACTTGAATCTATTCGTACCTATTCACGTCGCATCGCAACACGCACCTCGAGTTGACTCGGTAGCGATGCCTTGCCTTGCTGGGTTGCATTGGTGCGCTATTCACTACGCACTGTCTCGAGTCAACTCGGGTTGCAACTCGAATCAGTAGCCATACCTATTCGAGTAACTCGAGTCAAGAAAATTCCAACTCTTCACATCGCTTGAAAAGTCGCACTAGGGTCTCTGTACGCAAAATGCATATGAAATCGTAATTGTAACCGATTTAAACGAAAATTTAATCGAGTTGAAGTAAAAGTTTTTATCCTTTCATACGCACTTAAATACGATGAAATTAACGCGTCAGCAATCGGTTTCATACATTTATTAAGATTAGAGAGAGACCACCACACAGTGCGTCACGATACAATGCGTTAATATAGTGTTGTAATCATAAAAAGTGTTTGAAACCGATTTAAGCTTCTGACGAGTCACGACACAAGCTAGTATATTTGTAGCGTCCGAAAAAACTGGCGACAAATATTTATTTTAATTTATTTTATTTATTTCTTATGAACTAAAAACATGAATACATCATACATGACAATATTGAGTTAAATATAGTTACGGGCTAAAGTGGTGAACAGTCATGTAACCTGATATTTTACAGGTAGTTACATCATGCATTAAAATAGAAAGTCGCACATCTAACAGAGCTTAAACAAAAGAGGGAATAGAATCTAAAATAGAATAGAATCTAAAAGAAAACCTAATATTAATTACAATTATAGCACAGCCTTTATGAAGGCACTAAAAGAAAAAAAAAAGAACTAACTAAGTAAGTATGTAGGTAAGTAAAAATATAATTATTACAATTTATACCTGGTATGCCTTTTAAGTTCTGTCGTTTCCATATTTCCCGGCAATTTTGAATTTGGAACTGTTCTATATTCGAATGTGTTTAAATTTTGAATCTCAAAACAGTTGAAAGTATTAGGATTAATGCTATTGTTTAGTCACAGTGTCGATTGGAATCTGTCAGGTTACGTACGAAAATGAATCTTTCTAAGGAAAATGTTCGTGCAATAATTTTCTACAACTTTAGAAGAGGCTTGACACGGCTTCAATGTTTTGAAGAGCTAACATCTGTGTTCAGTGATGAAGCCCCATGTCTGCGGACTGTCGAACGCTGGTATTTAGAATTCCAGCGTGGACATACTGGTGTTAGTGACAAATCTCGCGAAGGACGCCCAAAATCCGCCTTCACTGAAGATAACATCATTGCTGTGAGACAACTAATTCTCGAAGATCGTCATGTGACGTATCGAGAGATAGAGGCTCTATTAGGCATCTCAGGGACAACCATTCAGAAAATCTTGCATGAAGGGCTTGGTGTGAGAAAGCTAGTTTGCCGTTGGATACCGCATCTGCTTTCCGACGATCACAAGGCAGCCCGCGTCAGATGGTGTAAGAAAACTCTGCAAAGGTTCAACCGAGGAGAGTCAAATCACGTCTACGACATCATCAGTGGTGACGAATCTTGGATCTATGCCTACGATCCTGATTCCAAACAACAATCTACAATCTGGGTCTTTCAAGACGAGCCAAAGCCGACTAAAGTTGTTCGTTCTCGAAGCACTTCAAAGAAGATGGTGGCCACGTTCGTTGGAAAAACCGGCCATGTTGCGACTATTGCACTTGAAGATCGTAGAACGATTAACGCAGAGTGGTATACCACAGTTTGTTTACCACAAGTCATCGCCGAACTTCGAAAATCTAACTCAAAGCGACGCATCATCCTGCACCACGACAACGCAAGCTCACACAGCGCTCGTCAAACGATTGAGTATTTGAAGCAGGAAAAAGTAGAAATTCTTGACCATCCTCCATACAGTCCTGACCTAAGCCCTAACGATTTCTTTACATTTCCTAAAATTAAGAAAAGTCTTTGTGGTCAAAGGTTCCAGTCCGGTGAAGAAGCAGTCGACGCTTTCAAGTCAGCCATTTTGAACACCCCCACTTTAGAGTGGAATAAATGTTACAATAACTGTTTTGAGCGAATGGAAAAGTGTATGAAGCTACGTGGTGAATACTTTGAAAAACAATAATAAGTACTATAAGGTTCTAGTTGTGTTTTTTTCTTCAAACGACAAAACTTAAAAGGCATGCCTCGTAATTATACCTCTTCATTAAAATAATCTGAGCGTATGTTACATTTTCTTCGCATAGATTTTTTTAATTAACAGTGTTAAGGTATACGTTTTTCTGTACGTGTGATTGAATGCTTGTTAAGCATAAGTTAAGCCAGAGTTAACTTATTAGAAATAATTACTTATCTATTAATATTTAATTTAATACAGTTAAAGTTCTGAATAACGACGTTTTTAATTTAGCACCTTATTACACACGAATTTTTTTTAAAGTTTATATTGTATGCTTATACCTACCTACTTAGTCATTCTAACTCCAGGCGTACAAAGGTGCGGGCATAAGCTACTCTATTAAAATAAATATAAATTTAAGTTAAGTTAAAATAACAATAGCAAGTACATTAATAAAAATTCTTAAATTTGATTTTGTATTTTATCAAAAATCAAACCCAAGATTTTTTTAATACTAGATGATGCCCGCGACTTCGTCCGCGTGGATTAAGGTTTTTCATTTCCTGCTGGAACTCTTTAATTTTCCGGGATAAAATGAAGCCTATGAGTTAATCTTGGATATGAGCTATCTCCATTCCGAACAGCCAAATCGGTTATTCGTTGTGGCGTGAAGGGAGTAACAATTATCCATCCATCCACCCATCCATCCACACAAATTTTTGCATTTATAGTATAAGTAGGATTTGTCAATCTGTCTGTTTGTGCGGACTGATCTTCGTAAGGTAAACCCGATTTGAAGTGGGTAAGCGTTGAAGTGATCTATGCAACATTTCATTACGCTGCAGTTATTAAATAAAAACTAAACTAATACATACTAAAATGTTTATAGGACAAAGGCCTATGACGTCAACAGAAAGAACGCGCTTGTACAGAGAGAGACAGAGAAATAAAAAAAGAGAAGCGTGGGACGAAAGAAGCTTATTGGGTAAATAATTTTTTCTGTCTTTTTTAGGGTTTCGTAGTAAACAAGGAACCCTTATAGTTTCGCCATGTCCGTCCGTCTGTCTGTCTGTCTGTCTGTCTGTCCGCGGTTTAGCTCAGACTATTGGTACTAGAAATCTGTAATTTGACAAGGGTATAAATATCAATCACGCCGACAAAGTGGTGAAATAAAATTTTGAAAAATAATTTTTTTAGGGTACCTCCCCTACATGTAAAGTGGGGATGAATTTTTTTTCTCGTCTATCCCATAGTGTGGGGTGTCGTTGAATAGGTCTTTCAAAAATATTGTGGGTGTGGGAACACTATTTTTCAATTCAAGGATCCGTTTGTGAAATATGATATTTTAAAGTGTTAAATTTTATTAGAGTCAAGTGTCCCCCCCCTCTGCCAGCTAAATGGTTGTATATAGGATACAAAAAAAAATTCACAGCAGTAGTATATAATATAATGAATTTTAAAGGAAAACTATCACGGCTAAGTAGGGTTCATTAGTTAAGGAGTTATATCTGTTTTTTCTAAGTTAGGTATTACACGTAGTGTAAGTTGCATATTTTGTAGTATATTGTAGTATTTAAACTATGGAACTCACAATGTATTCAATATTCATAAATAAAATAAAAGCACTATCCTAGGTCAGCAATAATATGTGAGACTTTCAACTACGGAACCCTACACTGTGCGTGGCCCGACACGCACTTGGCCGGTTTTATTATTTGTAATTGGAGTTCATTTACTATAATAATAATAATAATGTCCTCCCGACCGAATCCGATCATGGCGGCCAACCTCCTTAGAGATCAGCCATCTGCGCGGGAGATATTATAGTGCACAAGTGTGTGCGCAAACACAGGTGCACTCTCTATTCCCTCACTCTCATAGTCCGATGGGACGGAAATCCGACACGACCGGAGAGAGATCAGGCGCAGGACCGACGGCTTTACGTGCTCTCCGAGGCACGGGGGTGACTCACCGCCAACTTCCTAACTCCGGGCTAGTACTGAGAATTTCTTTGGCAGAAAAACCCAATACATTTTTTTTAACGGCCCGACCCGGGAATCGAACCCGGGACCTCGTCATCTGTAGTCGAACAAGCTAACCACTAGACCAACGAGGCAGTTCATTTACTATACCTACATATAAAGTGCTTAAGAAAGATATAATTTAATACCTATAAAAGATTATTTTAAAAAAACCGACTTCAAACGCCCGCGCCACTACAAAAGTATATAATTTACTTATTGTTGACTTTTTTAAAACCGCTCGACCGATTTCGATAAAAATCAAATAGGACTACCTGGGAAGTATACCCTTTCAAACAAAAAAAGAATTTTCCAAATCGGTTAAGGCGTTTTCGAGTAATCGTTGAACATACATAAAAAAATATCGACGAATTGTGAACCTCCTCTTTTTTGAAGTCTGTTAAAAAGTTGAATGTAATCGTCATGACTTCATCCATCTCCGACTCCATCTCCACTACTGGTCACGGAAATCCTTTCACATTGAGAATCGCGGATTGGCAGACTTCACACTCCTTAGGAAAAAATGGAAAAATCTAAGGCATGCAGGTTTCCTTGTGTAGTTTCGGATTGTCTATGCTGCTGACCCTACTGGCCGCTACAGCGTCACCGGGGGGGTTGGCAAGCGCGAAGCTCTGCCTGGGGTTTGAAAAGAGCTCTAGGGCTCCACAATTATAGTAAGTTGGCACTTGAATTGCACCACGCATTGGTGGTGGATTATGGCCTAAATCGTTCTCACTCTGAGGGTGAGACTATAGATGGCATTCTGACTCAGCTTAGACTCAAGACTGAGTTAAAACGAGACAAATTTATGTCTCATTTTAACTCTATTTTGAGTCTTGAGCACAGCCAGAGTACGATCTATAGCTCTCAACCTGAGACTCTTCTCTTCTCTACCCATGTCTAGTAGTGGGCTGGCGATGGTTTATTGTCGTTGAAGAAGAAGCTTATCATCATCATCATGAGCAGCAACCCATCAACGGCTCACTACTGAGCGGAAGGTCTCCTTTCAGAGAAGGGTTATACGCCATAGTCCACCACGCTAGCCCAATGCGAATTGGCGGACTTCAAATACCTTCGTGAACTTTATAGGGAACTCTCAGGTGTGCAGGTTTCCTCGCGATGTTTTCCTTCACCGTTAAAGCGTGTTATATTTAATATCTTAAACGCACATAACTCCCAAAAGTCAGAGATGCGTGCCCGGGATCGAACCTGCGACCCCACGAATAGTATACCACACTCCTTACCACTAGCCTATCACTGTTTCTGCTTATAGAAGAATAAGATTATAGGAAGTAGTGTATTATTTATTGCTTGAACTAAATTACTGAATTTAATATTAAATTAAAACTTAAATACTTTTTTAGCGCAAAGGCCTATGACGTCAACGGAAAGAACACGCCAATTTAGAGAAAGACAGAGGATGAAGCAAATAGAGGCGTGGGGCGAAAAGAATTCATTGGGTAAATATACGTTTTTCCAGAAAGTATTTATGACGCTGGTTTTTTCCGTCTAATTTTGATGTCATCTTCTACACATGGGCACATTTTTTTTTTGCTTTCTTTTGTTACTTATCTCAAAAGCTGTCGATTTAATAATAAACAATGCAAATGGATGCAAACTAATTAGTTCAGTGTCAAAACTATATATTATTAACTAGCTGATGCCCGCGACTTCGTCCGCATGTTGCATTTAGTTTTTAAAAATCCCGCGGGATCTCTTTCATTATCCGAGATAAAAAGTAGCTCTCCCGGTCTGAGGAACCACTACTACATCCATTACTATACTCATGCAAAAAATCGCATCAATCCGCTGTTCTGTTGCGACGTGATTGAAGGACAAACCAACAAACAAACACACTTTCGCATTTATAATATCAGGAATGCTTTATTATAACACTTTTATAATTGTCAAATTTTTTACCATATTTAACCAAAGACAAAATTACGTTTAGCTGTCATTTACGTTTTGTTATTCCACTGTCATTTGCGTTTTGTTATTCAATGTCAGATGCGTTTTTGCTATAACACGTTTTATAGTGACATGACGGAAACGCGGTCGAACGGGATAAAAAGTATCCTATGTCCTTCTCCTGGTTCTAAGCTACCTCTCCACCAATTTTCAACCAAATCGGTTCATCCGTTCTTGAGTTATAAATAGTGTAACTAACACCACTTTCTTTTATATAGATGTTTCACGATGACGTTAAACATTTTTTGCATTAAAAAAATTTTTTGTTACTTATTTTCGGCTTTTAAGTTAAAGCTTGTTGCATCAAACTTATTTTGATCGTCTAATTTTATTCAAATTCAAATTTTTTTATTTCACGTAGGCCAACCTATGACTCTTATGACAAGTCATGACTACCACCGGTTCGGAAAACGGATTCTGCTGAGAAGAGCCGGCAAGAAACTCAGCAGTTGATCTTTTCAAAATAATCATTTTACAATATTATTATGAAGCTATTACATTGTAACTAGTGGTTCGCCCCGAACTGAGACCTCGCGGTAACGGTATCCCATGATTATTCATTCAATCGATACATGATAACCAAAACTGACATTATTATTATGCCCGTTTTCACCAAACATACCTAAATCATCCCCTAAGTAGGAGTCTCTTAACGTAGGTAGCTCCTAAATACAATCCTAAGTCCTAACATCCGTCCCAATATCCTTTTAGGTGTCCCGTACAGGATCGTGATAAATAAGTTGACAGAAAACATCAATCACCTAACTTATAGGTAGCCCGTAAAGATTAGGGAACGTTAGTGAAAACATTGAATTATTATGTAGGTACTAACGAGTGAAACCGGGTTACGGGCATCTGTACAAATCGTCATCTATCGACGCGAATAGAAAATATACAATATTTAACTAAAATTTAACTAAAAAATAATTTTAATTGAATAATATGGTACAAAAAAAATTACAATACAATTATTGTATTATAATAAGTAACTAAATAATAATGGTCGACGCAAAACTGTTTTTGGGATAGGTCGTTAGTCGTAACTCGTAGTTCCATGGGAATAGTTACTGACTGCGCCATCTATTAGCATTATTGTGAAGCTATGTTGATGCTATATGAATTACTGATGTACATTAAAAATTAAATAATCTCGTTTCTTTATAATATTCATATAATTTTAGTATTTGTTGTTCAAGTACAGGATATAAGTGACCTAAAAACATAAAATCAGTTTGAAAATCCATAGCGGATTTTCCTAGAGAGCGTCTTCAAGCGAGGGTATAAAATCGCCACTTTGAAAGCCCCCCATTTCGTCAATTTTAAGGGAAAAATTAAAAAAAAAATATTTTTGTACTCAGTTCAAAATTATCTTTAAAATGATACGTAACAATGTTATGTAACGCGATATTTTTTTTTTTACTTCGCATTCGCTTCTATGAGAGCCCCCCTGAAATAAAGATTTTTATAACTTTTTAAGCCATTTTCGGCTGGAGGCCATCGGTTTACATATTATATCTAAATTTGAAGTAATTACGTTCAGTAATTCAAAAGTTATAAGGCTCTGACAGACGGACGGACGGACGGACGGACGGACGGACGGACAAGTGCAAATCTCTCTAGTTAACTCAGAGACCTTCGCTTCGCTCGGTCGATAAGTTTTTTATACTATCTTGTGGGCAGCTGGATGCCAAGCCGATTTGCTGATGCAACTTTGTTAGAATAAAATATAATATTTCCACAATGAGGGGAAGTTCCAAAAAAAAGTACTACAATTCAATTCATGTTACGACTTATTGACTATCAATTCCTTTGAGTAATAAACCAACACAGGAGAAGAATTGACGCGCGTACCCCTCTGTAAGTTGGGTATGAGCAGTGGTCCTACTCGTTATATAAAACTGTTTGACTCGAGTCACGCGCCTGTCAACTACGTATGGTTAGCGGGGAATGAGCTCCGCTATAAATGCCGAATATGAGAGTATTTTCTTCTAAAAAAATATTTAAAACATCCAGTTTACTAAAGGATAACATTTATTTACTTCTGATGTATTATTTTATCCAAATAATGCAATACTTATGCAGAAAACTTAAGAAAACTGTCGATCTGAAAATGTTGCTACTTAATCGTACATGAAATAATTTGGGGAAAATATTGAAAATTAATCTTCCTACTTACTATTCGTTTAGAGACCTTTATCTTGAACTGCATTATAAATTGATCCCATAGAATTAAAATCACGATAGAATAGGAAGGGGTGAACGACTAATTTATAAGCTTTAAGTAAAATATGACTAGATATATAAATACGAACTTTGATCGTCTGTGGGATTATCAAATAATGATAAAAAATTCTTTCTATAAAACCGACTTTAAACGCCACTACAAAGTATAAAACAATTTTAATTTGTACATGTATGTTGAAGTCGGGCGGGCCTAAATATAAATGATGAAACTAATGCGCGACGCTAGCCCAACTTTGCCCGATCGGCGTATGAAGTCGGTTTTTTAAAGATATTTTTTTTACATTATTATTTTAAGCTTTTTTGTGTATATCTCTGATCGCGAGCAATTTGCTCTTAATCATTGAGTTCCTTCCTCCATCACCGAAGATATGAATCATCTTCTCTTCACCTTTTAAATAGGCCCAACCTTATTATGCTTTCTTTCAAAAAAAATTGAAATCGGTTCAGATTTGACGTAGTTATGGAGTAACATCTAACATTATATCAACAAAAATTTATATGGGAACCACCTCTGAAGTATGCCCTACTAAACAAAAAAAATTTATCAAATTCCATTCATTATTAGGCGGAATAATTGGGTAACAAATATACAAAAAATTCAAATTGAGAACCTCCTCCTTTTTTGAAGTCGGTTAAAATGATTGCATTATTATAACGATCGCAATGGTGTCTGATTGGCTGGTACTCTCCCACTATTGTTTAAAATGCATTGATGCAGCTAGAGCTCCATAAACTCAGCGAATTCATAAAATTAGTTTTTTTACTCAATTATTTCAAAATTTATAGGTATATATTTCCATATAGCCAGTGTGATATGATTTTCTAAATATACAAAATGAAAAGGTGACTGACTCACTGATTTATCAACGCATATCTACTATGACGTAGGCATCCGCTAAGAAAGGATTTTTACAAATATAATACAAAAAATAATGAAAACGAGACTAAAAAATTGTTTAATAATAATGATAAGTTCTACGTAAGTCTTTCTTACTCGAAAATTAGGACTTTAATTTTATGAAGTCGGCCACACCGCAATAAAATTAGGGCTGGACAGCAAGATTTCATATGTCGATATTGGTGGGGGGATTGTATAAATTATTTATACCGAGATATTTTTATCGTCTTACTAATGGTTCATTGACGAAAAAAAATATTTAAATTCTATACATATTTGGTTCATTAAAACTTGGCAATTGAATTAAAGTACCCATACTTCTTATTCATCCCGCTAGGTTTACCGGAAAGCTAAATAGCTTGGCGGTGTTTTATTACAGATGGGGTGGCCACTATAGCCATGGCGGCAGCCTAGCATTACAAACAAATATACACTTCGTTCAGATGAAGTAGATGAAAAAAATAAGCCTTCCAAGTAAATTATGTAGGTACAAGTTTTAACTTACCAATCATAACTTTAAATAAATTTTTTTTTAGGGTTCAGTTTTTCCTTTTTATGTTTCCTCCATACTGGACTGAGAGAATATTATTCAACGCTGGAAAACGATCTTGTAAATCGAAAAAGTGAACTTTAAACCAGAGCCAATAACGTTTTAAAAAAATCATAACAGCTCATAATAAGCTATCAGGAGCAGATTTTTTTCAAAAAGCATATTTTTTAATGTAACACATCAGATGATACTAATTATATAATTCTAAAGTAGAATTACTTTAGTTTTATACATTAGTTTTATATCAATTTCGACTAATAGTTTTTCAATTTCAAGAAGCAATGTTGCTGTAACTTGGTATTTGATACATATGAAACCACGAAATAACTCTAAACTCTGAAATGCTAATTATGCTGTATTTATTTTTAGGGAAACATGATGTAGTTCTAACAGTTTGTACTTAATATACTTTTTAGAAATAGATACATCGTAAATTTCGCTTTAAACATAAATAAAACAAATGATGTTTCATTAAAAATGCTGTAAGTATGTTTATTTAAACAAGATTACTTAAAAAATCAATGTGTTCAATATTAATACCCACTACGTATTCAAATAAAAATTAAATGTCTCTCAACTTAATAAACAATATTATTAAAAATCTATGACAAAGTACAGCACTCCCTGGTGGCTTATAACCTTAAATCATAACTAAACAGCTGCTCTAAGGTGATATACTGTGGTACCTACAGCATGCTTTCAGCATGAGATTGAGAGTATAGTGACGGAGTAAATACCTTGGTATCTACAAAATCTGTTAATAATCAGATAATCCTAAGTCCTTACAGTAGGTACACCTAAGTGCACTGCACTGCTAAAAAGTATTGATAACTTTTTTGAAGTATCTGTATAATATTGAAAAATAGATGGTGTCTTAGTATTTACAGCATTTTTGAGTACGTTGAAAAATATGAATAACAAAAAATATAATATAAACATGTAGAGAAGGTCAACATAGTATCTTAGAAAAATAATGTCATAGGAAAACGAAAATCCGACAATCCGACGCAGTATCTTTTTCTTCCAAATATATAAAAAAGTCATTTTGTTATTTTTCGAAATAAGCTAGATCGCTTTCCAGCGTCAATATAGTCCAAAGTTTCTAGCTGTATCTTTACGCAAGTACTAAAAGCCTACAAAGAGTCAATCTAATAGCAAAGGCATATTATGACTAAAATAACGGCAAGAACCTCGTTTCCTAGCGCTTCTATATACCTACCATGTTAAAGATCTCGAACAAAAAAATTTACTCTCGAATAAAGTAACTCTGTTGTAAATAATTATTAGAAAAACTTATCGAAAGTCGATAATCGATAGTGTCAAATCCCTAAAATGCTTACACAAATGATGCGATTGTTTCATGTAATGATAGAGCGTCCCTGTGTGTGAATGTGATAGTGTGCATATACTTTAAGGTAGTGTTTGCTAATTATATTGTGTGCGTGCATAGCGACGTGATGGAAAAATGCAACTGTAGTAAGCAAGTTTTCATGTGTGCTACCTCGCCCCCCACCGTAATTGACAGACTTTTTTGCGAATAAATTAGGGGTCAAGTCCTCTCCATTGCTGGTTTATTACTCAAAGATCAATTCACATAAAAAAAAAATATCACGCATAACGGGGCTTTCAATGTTACCGGCTACCGGTATATAAAGACTTCGTTTTTTTTTTAATGTATCAATAACTCGAAGTTAAAAAGTTTTTGAGCAATTTTTTTAATTCCAAAGCATATTTCAATGAGTTATTCTAACGTATTTTACATGAAATTAATATTATTTTTTTAATAATCAATTCGAAGAATTTTTACTAATGTACATACTTAGAACAGTTTACGCTTTGTAAAATTAATTAAAAACTTTGTTATAGGGTGGCAAAGGGCTATGACGTCAACAGAAAGAGTTCGCTTGTACAGAGAACGGCTTAAAATGTATAACCCAGCGAAATATAAAGAAATGTTAAAACATAATAGAGAAAGAGATGAGAAGAAGAGAAAAGAAGCTTTGGAGAAAAAATTTATTTTGGGGAAATGAATAATTCATTTTTGATTTTTTTGCAATTATAATACTTAATTATTTATTAAATATAGTATTTAGTAATTATATAGTAGTAGATTAGGTTCAGTTTATACTCCGGGGCCCGGGTACTTACTATTTATAAATAAATGAAACGAATATGTACTTTGTGTTGATTTATCATCCTCATCGCAGCCTAACCTCTTTTAAAATTAAAAAAATAAACATAAAAATTATTAAATTTTTAAAACAAATGAAGTTTTATTTCTGAAATAGTCTGTCATAAAATAAACCCGTGTAAAGCCCGTGTACTACAGGTAACTGTTACCTTATTGTCATAAGTTCTGGTAATAAATAAATGAAAATTAAGACAAAAAGGTCAATTACGTTATTTATGTACATATCTTATATACCTATTATATACTTACACATAATATATTTATATGTTTTCCTTAGCCGAGTGCATTTTCCTGTTATCGAACCATATTTTATTTACAGCCATGTGTGATATGCAAGTTCCTGAAGTAATGTATAAAGAGAGAAAAAGAGGAACGGCGCTCCTTAACAGAGGATATTATCAATATTATAAAATCAAGACCTATAAAAATGGCTCATAAAAGTATCGATTTAAAGTCACAAATTCAATACAGACGGTTTTAATTTGGAGAATTTTCGTTGCGTAAACGTATAAGAATACATACACGAAATTTGAGCTCTAACTAAATACTGTTATGGTTTATTTAACTTTGATGGTAATGTCATAGTATACTATTCATAGTTCACTATCCAAACTTGTATTAACCCTACCTATAATTGAATTTTTGTAATGTAAGACGTCTATTCCAGTGGAATTCCTGAAAAACAAATCCGGGAGAACGATGGCTTTATACCTCGGGTATACATACTCCCTCAACAATGCGACGAGACCCAGCAGACAAGGTTACTCGTGGAGGTGTTCCAGAGGCCACCCTTGCAAAGCACGGTTCAAAGCCAACAAGTCTGGTCAAATATTGAGTGCTACGTCCTTAGAGCACACGCATGAACCGTCAGAGATTCATATATATAAAGGCGTTTTGTTAAGGGCCAGCAGGAAATTATAAACTCGGCTACATTAGGCGTCGTCCTAATTTAAAAAGTGTAAATTGATTTAAAACACCCCCGACATGTGAATGTATGGACGGACTATGTACGGTATACCTGACATCCTGTTACCCAGTTTTCTGCGCAGTCATCAGATCCTTCTCCTTGATCCTCGATTCTCGATCATCATCTGCCTAACACTTACTGATTGAGAGGAATTTGAGACCATTCTAATGAGCCCAAACATACTTCATCTGCTGTAAGTTGCTGAAAAGTTTTCAGCAGACTCTTTACTTATAAATTTTATGCCATGGAAGACGCCGCGCACCTGCATTCAGATATGCAAGGTATAGAGAAAAACCTACGTGACGTAATTCATTACTTCTTATATAAAGACCGGGAAAGGTGGCTGGCCTTATAAACGATTCAATGTACTTCAATGTATGTAATATATTATCAAGCTATTGCATCTGCAGCATGCAGATGCATTAGCTTAATAATATAGCAATGCAGCTATAATAATGCAATAATAATGCAGCTGCAGCATCAAGGTTAGTACAATCTATAGATCGCAAGTCATCGCGCGATCACAGAAAATGTTTGATATCGATCGTACGATCGCTACGATTGTAGAACCATGCGATCAAAGCTACAAATCTTTTCTGAGTGTACTAATTAATCCCGCGTCAACAACACTTTAGCGTCAATTTCACCATCGTCGCGTAACGCTTTACCGGGGAGCTTTAACGTTCTGACAGTTTTTGTATTGAAACTCTGTCAAAATGTCAAAATTCGCCGGATAAACGTTACTCGGTGATGGTGAAATTGGCACTTATTATAATTTAATATAAAAAATTATTTTTAAAAAACCGACTTCAAATGCCCGCGTCACTACAAAGTATATAATTTATTGTTGATTTTTTTAAAACAGCTCGACCGATTTCAAAAGAATCTTATTAGGAACACCTGGAAAGCATACCCTTTCAAACAAAAAAGAATTTTCCAGATCGGTTCAGGCGTCTTCGAGTAATCGGTGAACATACTTAAAAATAGATACCGACGAATTGAGAACCTCCTCCTTCTTTGAAGTCGGTCAATAATGAGACAATATTATGTTGTATTGTTATAAGTATAGATTATTTGACAGACGTTGTTTATGCGTTGTAACTTGTATTGTAACCCTTCTCTGAGAGGAGACCTGCGCTCAGTAGTGAGCCGTTGATGGGTTGCTAATGATGATGATGATGAACTTGTATTGAATGAAAATTAAATTAAAATGTACATGTAGTGGTACAATTATTTCGTCTACGACACCTACTTCGATAAAAGTGACCATCACCAGCCTTGACAATGTTATACTAATTACTTACTGATTGACTTCTGACGTTGCGGCTTCAAGCTGGAATCTAAAATTTGTACCTTCTTGCAACAAAATACTACATAAAAATCATTTTTAAAAAACCGACTTCAAGCGCCACTATAAAAGTATAAAATATTTTTAGTTTGTATACTTATGTTGAAGTCGCGCTAGCGTCGTGCATCGGCTTCATCGTTTCTATTTAGGCCCGTCCGACTTCAACATACGTGTACAAACTAAAATTATTTATTTTATACTTTGTAGTGGCGTTCGAAGTCGGTTTTTTAAAAATAATTCTTTTTGAAGTCGGTTACAAACGCAAACACAAACAAAGGTCAGACAGATGATCTCAAGTGACAAGCTGGAAGCTGTTACATTTTTTTTATTGCGAGGTAAGCTTGCGCTTGACGGATGTAATTAAACTACAAAAGCGCGTTAATTTTTATGACGTCACAGTTCACTATTTCATACAAACCGCGCGTTTAGAAGTTTGATGAAGAGCTGCTGGTTTAATTACTTTGCAATGGCTTATTACTATAGCTGATGCCCGCGACTTCGTCCGCGTAGATTTATTTTTTAAAATCCCTCGGGTTTTCTTTGATTTTTCGGGATGCCGTATAATAGCCGATGTCACTTTCCAAGTCCTCAACTATACCCATGCAAAAAATCACGTCAATCCGTGCAGCGTGATTGAAGGACAAACCAACAAATCAACAAACGTTTGTTTGTTGTTTTTTTCACTTTCACATATTAGTAAGGATTATCAATCAATCAATCAATCAATCAACCAATCAATCAATCAACCAATCAATCAATCAATCAATCAATCAATCAATTTCTTTATTTGCATATATGCGGACAGTCAAGGTGTTAAAACATGATATTGAATAGGTACATCATCGATTCATTTGTTGCAGTTCAATACGTCTACAATAAGGATGGCAAGCAGCTCGCCCTGATACATGGCTACACATTCTACACCTGCGATAAACTAAAGGACACCCTAGACGCGAGCATGTGGAGGTGTACTAAGGGCTACCCTTGCAAAGCCAGGTTCAAAGCTCTGAACACCGGCGAAATAATAAGGATCACTACCCTGGAGCATTCACACGAACCCCCCATGATTGAAATTCAGAATGGAATCTTGTTTAAGATCCGAGGAAAAATATAATATACCTCTTAGATTAAAATATGTACCAGTCTTCATAATATTATATGTACATATTAGTGTATCTATAAACTGACAGCATTTATGTGATTTTACTCAAGTATTTGAGTCCGCACAGACAGACTATTTTGAATGAGATTATTATGATAATATTATAGATTGATTATTTTGAAGAAGATTGTCTGTGCGGACTGAAGCCTGTACCGATTTTGACGGGATATTCAGAGGCATGTAGAACATAATGTAAGCAAAGAGTTGGGCTATTTTTTATCGCCGAAATATAAAGAGTTTCTGCGATAAATACAATAAATCGCTTTTTATTTTTATTAAAGTGTTAACCTACACTTAAGGAAATATCAGAATAAATTTATATACACATATCGAGAATTCCGAGGCCAGCGGGATTCGAACCCTTGGGAATCGCTCCCGAGTGTGTTAGCCTTTTACACTATAGCCACGGTCGAACTACACGTCAGCATCAAAATTAGTGATACTTTTTCAGTTTAAGCAACTGTTAGCGACATCTAGTAGCAATACGTTACAGTTGTTGATCTACTTACCGACAAGTTCATTAAAGAGTTGCTGTTGATTCATTTGTTGCAGTTCGATACATCTACAATAAAGATGGGAAGCAGCTAGCCTTGGTCGATGGATACACATTCTACTCCTGCAAGAAACTAAGTAAAAACCAACAAACGAAAATTTGGAGGTGCACTAAGGGCCACCCTTGCAAAGCCAGGTTCAAAGCTCTAAACACCGACGGCGAGATAATAGATTTCACTTCCCTGGAGCATACACACGAGCCTCCCTTTATTGAAATTCAGGATGGGATCTTGTTCAGGGTTAGGAAAAGATGCCTCTTAGATTAAAGCAGTTTATGTACCCAATATTTGAGTAAACTCACGGGTTCAAAAAAAATTGTTCGTCTGTGCGGATTAATCTTCGGAATAGCTGAATAGATTTTGAATAGATGTTCAGAGGCATGCAGAGGATAATAAAAGGAATGACTTCCTCTGAGTGGAGGTAGTTTTTTCAAAATCCCCCGGGAACCCTCTGTTTTCCCGGAATATAACGTAGCCTATGACACTCTCCAAGTACCTATAAGTAAGCTGTAACTATGCGAAAAATCATATCGATCCGTAACCCCCATGCTCAGTGATTGAAGAAAAAACCAAGCACTTTCGCATTTTTATTACTAGATGATGCCCGCGATTTTGTCCGCGTGGATTAAGGATTTTTCATTCCCGCGGGAACTTTGTAATTTTCCGGGATAAAAAGTAACCTATGACGTGTTAATCCTGGGTATGAGCTAATTCCATTCCAAACAGCCAAATTGGTTCATTCGTTATGTAGTAATAGAGTAACAAACATTCATCCATCCAAACATCCATCCATACATCCTCACAAACTTTCGCATTTATAATATTAGTAGGACTAGACTAGACTAGACTAGATGATGCGCACAACTTCGTTTTTTTTAATTCCCGCGGAAACTCTTAAATTTTCCGGGATAAAATTTAGCCAATGTACTAATCCTGGGTATGAGCTATCTCAATTCCATTCAGCCAAATCGGTTCATTCGTGGTCGCGTTAAAAAGAAACATCCATCCACCCATCCATACATCCATCCTCACATACTTTCGCATTTATAATAATCTTAATATATATAAATTAGATGAACAGTTTATGGACAGTATGGGGTTGATAAGGATGGCGGGTGAATGTAAATCTGTGAGATTTAACAAAGTTTATTCTATATTGGACTAAGTGTGAATGAATGAATGAATTACGTGTCACGTTGTTTGTCCGCGATGGACTCCGAACTACTTAACCGATTTTGATCAAACTTCGTAACTATCTGTAATTTGGTCCAACTTAAAAGATAGGATAGTTTTTTTGGATTAGGATAGTTTATTTGTTTTATTTATACTTATAGATAAGTTGGCGGTACGAAGTTCGTCGGGTCAGCTAGTATAATATATAATAATATGTATAAGTGTAAGATTATAATATAATATTAGTAAGGATTAGTAATTTCATTGACATAATTTATGCGTTGTATAATGTATTTAATAAAAATCTTAATATATATAAATTACGTGTCACGTTGTTTTGTGGTGTGTAGGGTTCGATCAGTTAAGGGATGTTTGAAATGACTACACTTGACGAGGTTTGAGTTAACACTGTTTAATAAAATACGATCACTTACTTATATATACTACACCTCCCACGGAGTGATAAAAAAAAATTAATACAATTACATTTTTTTTTTGAATTGACAGTTATAATTTGTCTTATAAAATAAATTTTATTACAACTATAAACTTATAATCATAACAGAGAAAAAAATACATTGGTGTTACACTATAGTAAATACATATGGTAGGAATACAGTATGTTTCAGTTGCTATATAATTTTGTACGATTTTTATGCACAATATCAATTTTCCCATTTATATCGACTTTCACATTAGGTGATAAGTCTTCTATGACTCTATATGGTCCTAAATATAAACTATTGAGCTTATTTCCTGTTTCATTCTTTATTAAAATTAAATCATTTTTGTTATATTTTATTGTATTTACTTTCTTGTCATATGAACTTTTTCTATTTTGTTTTACATTCAATAAATTTTGACGAGCATCTTGTTGTGCTAATTGTAGCCTATATCTTAATTATTCACTATAATTATCTATATTATATAATGGTTCTACACTATTTCTTATTCTACTGGGGAGTTCACAAGTTTTACCAAACACTAGTTCGTAAGGTGTATAATTGGTTGAAGTATGCACAGTATTATTGAATGAAAAACACCAAAAGGGAAGCCAATGGCTCCAAGTCTCGGGGTGTTTATCGCACTGAATACGGAGAAATGAAGCTAGATGTTTATGAGTGTTTTCAAGTGAACCTATTGTTTCGTGGTGATATGCAGTGGAATTGAGTTTTCCATTTCTAGCAATTTACACACTTCTGTCATAGTAGAAGATAAGAATTCAGACCCCCTGTCATTTACCATAAACTTAGGAATACCGTATCTTAATATAAAATTATTAACTAAAGACCTTACAGTTACAGTTTCCTTATTTGCTAATGGATATGCTTCTACATACTTAGTTAAATCGCACTGTATGGTAAGTATATAAACGTTACCCTCTACGTCCTTATCCAATGGACCCATCAAATCCAAATAAATTTTTTCAAACGCACACGTGGCGGTTGTCGTCACAACCATGGGCTCAACGGTATGCCTTGAATATTTCATCTTTTGACATTTTACGCACTTACGAATAAATTCACGGACGTCCTTTTCTATATTTGGCCAATAATATTGTCGTTTTATATTATTTACCATTCTACGTACCCCTGCATGCCCGCTAGTGGGTAGCAAATGATAATCGTTAATAATAAACTTTTTATCATTTTCGTCAATTATTCTTTTAACGCCTCGCAAGATACAAATTCTTGGTCCTTGGTAGTAACCATTACTTTTTATTTCATTAATTAAACTTTTAATAAACATTTCATTTTCATTATTTTTTATAATACAAACTTCGTCGACGTTTATATTCTTATAAAATTCACTCAATTTAATTACAAATTCGGCTCGCGTAAATTGTAATCTATAATCAAGATTTACGTATATTATATTTTTGCAAGAACTATACATGAAACACTCACTTTTCGTGCTTATCAATTTATTTTTTTCTAATTCTCTAAGCTTTTTACTTTCCATTAATAACATTTCTACAGAATTATTAGGAATCCTTAATATTTCCACGACTCGCGGTTGATCAGACCGTTTGTCATTGGCTACACTAGGGATTACACTCCTATCAAAATGCCTTTCACGCTCCTCTTCCTCACTTCTCCTCTGTGCTCTGGTCATAACAGCCATGATATTATTACTCGTCTCCTTTAACTCGTCTGAGGTAACTATTATTCTAGATAACGCGTCTGCGACCGGATTATCTTTTCCTTTTACATACACAATTTTATAGTCATACTCTTCTAACGTTAAGCGAAATTTTAATAATCTACTACTAGGATCTTTCATTCCAAACAAATATATCAATGGCTTGTGGTCAGTCATAATAGTAAAAGCTTTTCCAAACAAATATGGACGAAAATATTTAATACCCCATACAATAGCAAGTAATTCCTTTTGAATATTTGGGTAGTTTTTTTCTGCCTTATTCAAGGGCCGACTAGCGTAAGCTACGGGTCGTAAATCTTTATTGCAAAGTACGGCTCCTATCGCTGTACCAGATGCATCGGTTTGTAGGATGAACTCACTATTTGTTGAAAAATCGGGATATTGTAGAATAGGTGGGGACATTAAAGCTTCTTTCAGTGATTGGAATGACTGTTCACACTCCATTGTCCACAAAAACGGTACATTTTTTCTGCATAATCTATTTAAAGGTAATGTTACTTCAGCAAAGTTTTTTATAAATTTCCTATAATAATTACTAAAAGCAACAAAACGCCTTACATCATCTGAATTCTTCGGTATAGGATAATTTTTAATTATTGAAATTTTATTTGGATCTGGTAATATACCATCCTTCGTCACACTGTGTCCTAAGTATAATATTTCCGTTTTTAAAAATTGACATTTACATGGATTTAGCTTTAAATTTACTTTTCTCAACCTTTGAAAAACATCCAGAAGATTTTTATTATGTGTTTCTAAATTTCTACCAAATATAACAAGATCGTCGAGGTATATAAAACATTTTTCATATGTAAGGCCTGACATTGCTACTGTCATTACGCGCGAAAAAGCACTGGGACTTATTTTTAAACCCATCGGTAATCTTTTCATTTGATACTGTCCTGTATTCGTTGTAAATGCTGTGGCATTACGACTTTCGGGAGAAAGTGAAACTTGATAATAGGATTGACTTAGATCTAAATGAGAAAAATAAACAGCTCCTGACAATGAATCTAAAATTTCAGTGATATTTGGTAATGGGAACTTATCGTCTTGTATTTTTTCATTTAGCTTTCGATAGTCCACCACTAAACTAGCGGTACGCTATGATGGCCGGTTTGACACATTACAATAGTGATGTGGAATGTCAATTTATTCTCGAACAAAAAACAATTAAGTTTTGTTTTTGTACCTGATTAAATAGGTTTAATAAAACAAAAATGTATATGTTTATTTAATTTATTTGAACGAACTGAATATTTGAATGAAAATGAATATACATACTTTATATGCACACAAGAAACATATGAATACAAAAGATACCAAAAAAGGTGCCACAAAAGGCCATAATTAATCAGATTCGTCCATACTACTATTTTCACTGTCGTCACTGCTATCATCACCTACATTAATAATTATATGTTCGTTTTCTATAATATTATCTATTTTCACATCTCTTTCATAATCTTCCCTTATTAATTTAACAGTTCTATTCACAACCTTTTCCCAGTCTCCTTTAGTCACATGTTCACAAGCTTCTTCTAATAATTTTAGCATTTTTTTTTGTGGTAAATGGGGGTTCTGTATTGTGTCTTGCAGCATATCCCTTAATTTGAGCCCACACCAACTCAATCGCATTATACTCACAATGGTAAGGCGGTAACCGTATAACTCTGTGCCCATGTTCTAATGCTATTTCGTCAATGACGTATCGGATCTTGGTTGGTTTGTTTTCTTTTAAAAGACGTACTAATTCCGCTTTTAACATATTCATGTTTGCATCTACGCCATTTTTACGAAGCCATGCGACGATATCAGCTTTCTTTTGGGATTGGGCAGGTGGCTTGTCAATTTGCATCGAGTGGTATGGGGCGTTGTCCATAATTATAATAGATGGTTCAGGGAGGCTACACAACATTGAGGTAAACCATTCAGTAAACTTTTCTCCATTCATGTCTTCATGATAGTCTCCAGTGGTTTTTGACGCAAAAGCCATGAGAGAACCTTCGACAAACCCGTTGATGGTTCCGGCGTGACAAATTATAAGTCGCGATCCTTTTCCTACAGGAACTTTGGAAGTAGATGCTGCTGTGTCATCGTTCCAAGAACGGCCTACAGTATGGTTAGCATTAAGCCATGTTTCATCCAAGAACACAACATTTTGCCAATTTTTGATTTCTTTCACTTGCCGTAAAAAAGTATACCTTGCCATCGCTATATCAAATCTTTCCATCAATATTTTGCGTTTGTTACATTTTTTGTATCGAAATCCAATGGTCTTCAAAATCTTCGTTAAAGAACTTTCCCCACCGAAGAATAATCCAGCTTCCTTCAGTGAATGCACCAACTTTTTTTTTGTTGGATACTCCTTCTGTAAATAGTAGCCGTAAACATGTCTTCGGATAGCATCGGCATCAAAGCTATCGATGCCTACGACTGGTTTTGCTCGTTTTCTCTTTTTTGGTGTGTGAAGTTTATTTTCTTCTGTGCCAGTCTCGCCATATTTTTTTTTAGTTATCCGTCTAACAGTTCGTTGTCCAATATTAAGCGCATCAGCTACGCGTTCAACCACTGACGTTATAGATAAAATTGGCCCTCCATTTTGAGCTTCACGATCGAAATAGTTACGAAGGCGTATTACGAACTCACGTGTCTGACTATTTAGAACAGTTCTCTGCGTACGTTCGGTCATATCGACGAAATCCACAACAAAGGGCTTGAACAGAGTCCAAATTAACGAGCAAGGGTCAACAGTAATGCAGTATCAATATTTGAAATCCAAAGCCAGGTCAAAACTATATCACAATCGCATTGCACTGACAGTTTATACTTTTCGAAGCAACGTCAATTCGAAACTGCTTTGTTTTGCATTGAGCATTGACGCGAGTTTGCCGGAGGTAGTAGTTGTGCTAGCCAGCGATCCTATGTGACGATCGTATTAGATTCCATTTTTAAAAATTTTCAATTTAGAAAACCAAATGCCGAGTTGTGGTATATATCATATAAAAATAAAAATTTTACCTTTTGTATGAAACAGCTGATATTTTTTTGCGATTTCAGAGGTTTGTCCACATAGTGAAAATTGTTCATATTCACAAGTACATTCACCCCTTAAATGGTGCAAACTGATTTTTCTACACTTGTATACATTTTAGAAATCAATTTAATAAATAAATTTTGAGTCCTAAACCTAAAACTACATTCGATAAAATTTATGAATCTCTGCACATCACTATCGTCAATAAAGTAATACAATTATTTCCTTCAAAGTCGTTATCAATTAATACGGAACTTCATGAGCGGACAAACGTCAAACCGGCCATCATAGCGTGCCGCTAGTTTAATCTCCAACTTTTACCTGTATCCGACTTTTTTTGTACTAATAAAATAGGGCTGGACCACTCACTGCACGTTTCTTCGATAATGTCATCTTGTAACAATTTATTTATTTGCCTCTCAACTTCGGGTTTCAAACTGTTAGGAATTCGATAAGGTTTAGTATATACGGGTTTCGAGTCTTGTTTTAAAACAATCGACTGCTCATAAACTTGAGTTGTTGTAAGTTTATCACCTGGCAGTTGAAATATGTCAGCATATTTTGAGCAAAGGGACTCAATTGTTTGACGTTCGTGAGAACTCAAGTGGTCTAACTTTAACAACGATAACAAAATACTTGAACGTTTGGAATTCGACTCGAGTTTACTAAATGAACAAAGATTGTAATTTTTTAACAGTTCTAAATCGGGTTTAAAAATAGGTAATAAAATATTATTGTCGCCTGTATTGAGAATTCGTACCGGAATAATATTGTTTTCAGGTTTTACTGTAACACTTGCCAAAAATATGTTTTCCTGAATCTCTTTCGGAAATACAATACATTCTTCAGTTATATTTGTATCTAACTGTATATAATGTATAGATTCACATCGGGGCGGAATATTTAAAAATTCCTTACTAATTACTGGTCTCCTATACAACGTTAAGTTATGACATTTTTCATGATTTTTTAAAGTTAAAATAGAGTTTTCTAAATCAAACGTCACTGAATTGAATTTATCGAAAAAATCTTGGCCGATGATACCATCTGAGTGACATGGTAGTTTTTCAAATAAATAAAATTTATGTTTAAAATACGAATTATCGTGAGTTTTTACAGTTAAATAAACGTAACCCTTCGAAATACTTTTTCCTCCAATACCGTTAATAACAATATTGTCTGTATAAATTTGTACATTTTTTGGTAAAATACAAGCATTTACAGCTGATAACGATGCTCCAGTGTCAAGTAGCCAAGAACACCTAGTATTGTTCACATATAATGCGATGTAATTTGCATTACTTATGTCACATGTCAAAATGTTATGTTCTTTAGGCACGAAAAAACTGTTTTTTACTTTGATTGCTTTCTACTGCATCTTGAGACTGAGACATGTTATTATCATTACTAGTTTTATACTCAAATTCGCCATAATTAATTTGCTTATGTTGGTGAGGCAGAGCACAATTGCTAAAATTACGGTAAATTCGACGTCGATTCGATTGCGTATATCGTCCTCCTCGATTATAGTTATGAGTCTGATATTTATGTGAATTGTTGTAGTTATTTGAATTTTCTCTACATTGGTTAGAATAACCACGAAAACCTCTCTGAGGATAACGACCACGCCCTCGAGTCGAGGATTGATAAGATCCTCGAAACTTACCTTGAATATTGCCTCGTATATTCATTATTGAGGTCGAGCTCATTGAGGTCGATGCTAACTCCTCATCCTGCGCAGCTCGTACTGCGTCCTTCAGCTCCGTATAGTTTCTAGCTGAAATTATGGTACCTAAACGCTTATTGCGTAACCCATCCGAAAATTTTTTAATTGCCATCTGTTGGTTTATGGGTTTTAAAATTTCATCCGCCTTCTCATTAGAATCAGCCTGAGAAATAGTTAAATCTACAAATAGTTCTTCAATACGTGAAGCATATTCAGAAATTGACATTTCATTTTGTGACATATTGTTAAGTTGTGTTAACAACGAATTAGGTGACTTTTTTGTTAGTAAAAACGATTTCATATCTTTCACCAAATCAGCGCACGAGTCATACTCTTGTTTGAGTCTAAGTTTAGCTGATTTACTTAATCTAGTTTTTAAAGCAAACGTAGCTAATTGTTTCCTACACTTTGGTTCGCTTAAACAACTCTCATAAAGTTCTAAACTGTCAATAATTTTTTCTAATGTCTCCTCTTTTCCATCCATCACCGGAACCAAGCTAGCTGCCGTTTTTAAATTAAACGTCTCCATTTTTAAAAGAACGTTAAAATTATCTTGACAATATTCCTTAATTTTCTGAAAATTACACTCTACTTTATCAAGTAAACTGTTAAGACTTAATTCTGTAAATTGAACTGTAAACAATTTTTTATTTAATATATTAGTACATAAATCCTTATAACACTGATATAGCCTCTTTGATTTTAAAAATTTTTCGTTAATCAATTCAGGATACTTTTTTCTTCTGTCTGGACCTAATTTTCTTAATCCTACTCTTATTGATTCTAACTCATCCGATATAACCAATAAATCTTCCGACATGGGACAAATATAGTACTCGTACAATAATTACCTACTAAATAGCTCACTTCAGGCATTTAGTGAATACACAACAGAAATACTCTATTTATGTTACTTATTCTATGTTAGAATTACATTACATACCTTATTATTCTATTAAAATAAAACGGTAAATCTTGCAGTTCATAAAATAATAACCTCATGATATCGAAGTCCGAAAACCGCTTTTTAAACTGTGACACTAATAAACTTTGCACTTATAAACTTTTTTTTAAATTACTGCGACGCTGGATTGATCCTCTTGATTTCCCTTAGTACCATGACTGGACAGCCTCAGGATCCTTCGTAGAGCACCTTCACGTAGCTCATCAGTAATCACGCACATAATATATTTTATTAAGTTCGTCCTTATTTAATAATTTATTTTTCGTAATCGTCCACTTTTGATATTTTATTTTTCACGTAGACTACTAATTTTCTTAATTAAATTTTTATTAAATTAGTCACTTCATTATAATATCAGTCAATAGTAAGATATTAACCACATTATCATTTCTTTTTCTAATCACATTATTTTATAACTGTTTAGCCGTCGGGCTTCTTATTAGAAACGCATTATAGTTTTTTATATGCACTCGGTAACCGGACACCTCGGCTACGCGGCTTTAAGCGTTCGGCAGGGTCGCCATATGGTGTGTAGGGTTCGATCAGTTAAGGGATGTTTGAAATGACTACACTTGACGAGGTTTGAGTTAACACTGTTTAATAAAATACGATCACTTACTTATATATACTACAGTTTGTCTGCGATGGACTCCTGAACTACTTAACCGATTTTGATCAAACTTCGTAACTATCTGTAATTTGGTCCAACTTAAAAGATAGGATAGTTTTTTTGGATTATAATAGTTTATTTGTTTTATTTATACTTATAGATAAGTTGGCGGTACGAAGTTCGTCGGGTCAGCTAGTATAATATAATAATATGTTTAAGTGTAAGATTATAATATAATATTAGTAAGGATTAGTAATTTCATTGACATAATTTATGCGTTGTATAATGTATTTAATAAAAATCTTAATATATATAAATTACGTGTCACGTTGTTTGTCCGCGATGGACTCCTAAACTACTTAACCGATTTTGATCAAACTTCGTAACTATCTGTAATTTGGTCCAACTTAAAAGATAGGATAGTTTTTTTTTGGATTAGGATAGTTTATTTGTTTTATTTATACTTATAGATAAGTTGGCGGTACGAAGTTCGTCGGGTCAGCTAGTATAATATAATAATATGTATAAGTGTAAGATTATAATACATATAATATTAGTAAGGATTAGTAATTTCATTGACATGATTTATGCGTTGTATAATGTATTGAATAAAAAGTAAACTAAGCAGTATAACTATTTTGTTGATTTTAAGACCACCCACTCACGGTAGTTGGATAAAAGTCACCATCACCATTTTTATTAAACTAATGCCTCAAGTTGACTATTTCATACAAGGCGCTCGTTTTGAAGTTCGTTAAAGAGTTGCTGTTGATTCATTTGTTGCAGTTCAATACGTCTACAATAAAGATGGGAAGCAGCTAGCCTTGGTCGATGGCTACACATACTACTCCTGCAATAAACTAGGGGACAACCTAGAAACTAGCACGTGGAGGTGCACCAAGGGCCACGGTTGCAAAGCCAGGTTCAAAGCTCTAAACACTAGCGGCGAGATAATAAGGATAACTTCCCTGCAGCATACACACAAGCCTCCCAAAATTGAAATTCAGGATGGAATCTTGTTCAGGGTTCCGAGGAAAAAATGTTACCTGTTAGATTAAAGCAGTTTATGTACCCAATATTTGAGTAAACTCACGGGTTCAAAAAAAATTGTTCATCTTTGCGGATTAATCTTCGGAATAGCTGAATAGATTTTGAATAGACGTTCAGAGGCATGCAGAGGATAATAAAAGGAATGACTTCGTTTGCGTGGAGGTAGTTTTTTCAAAATCCGCCGGGAACCCTCTGTTTTCCCTGAATAAAAGGTAGCCTATGATACTCTCCAAACAATCTATCCATCATCATCCGCCAATTGGTTTGCGATTTTGAAACTAACCTTTCAAAATCGCAAACTAGATGGCGCTTAAATTATCTAATTATTTTAATGTGCATTTTAAATGGACACTACAGTGAATAATTTATGCATTTTAAATGCTAAAAAAAAACATTTATAATACAAAATTCCGCGAAATATTATCAATACACTTCTGTCTTTGATCAGCTGCTGCGCCATCTAGTCTAGCCCTTGCCAAACCTTCAAGCGTTTGCGATCGTAGAAAGAGAATAGATAATCGTCAGTGTAACTTGGCTATGTGAGCTGTTCATTCGTTGTGGCGTGAAAAAGTAACAAACATCCATCCATCCATTAAAACATTCTCACAAACACATTTATATTAGTAGGATAGTACATATATAATATAATAATATAAGTTTAGGATTATAATATTAGTACGGAGTAGTAATTTCACTGACAGAATTTATGCATTGTATAATGTATTGAATAAAAAGTAAATTAAGCAGTAAGTACAACTATTTTGTTAATTTTAAGACTACCCTCTCACGATGTTGGATAAAAGTCATCATCACAATTTTTTTAAACTACTACCTTAAGTTGACAAGGCGCTTGTTTTGAACTAAAGATTTTAGACTAATTTCGTGGCTTAGTGACATAATTACAATGTACAATACGAGTACCTACCACGATAATTGTTTTATATAATGTCGATATTTCGATCCAGTTGCATGGACCGTAGTCACGACGGGACTGCGGTGTTGAGAGACGTCAAGTTGAAGCTGTCATGGGTAGAATCTATCTACCGGCCTTCTTGGTCTTTTTGACGGAACGTTATTTAAGTTTCGGCAAAATACACTCACAACATCACTTTTTAATTTTGGTGCTGCACGACGCTTTCCTGGCTTGCATAATTCTACGCTCGTTTTGAAGTTCGTTACAGAGTTGCTGTTGATTCATTTGTTGCAGTTCAATACGTCTTCAATAAAGATGGGAAGCAGCTCGCCTTGGTCGATGGCTACACATTCTACTCTTGCAATAAACTAAAGGACAACCTAGAAACTAGCATGTGGAGGTGCACTAAGGGCTACCCTTGCAAAGCCAGGTTCAAAGCTCTAAACACCGGCGGCGAGATAATAAGGATCACTTCCCTGCAGCATACACACGATCCACCCACGATTGTAATTCAGAATGGAATCTTGTTCAAGGTTCCGAAGAAAAAGTTGTACCTCTTAGATTAAAGCAGCTTATGTACCGAATATTTGAGTAAAATCACGCGTTAAAAAAATATTGCCCGTCTGTGCGGAATAATCTTCGGAATAGCTGAACCGATTTTGCGAAAATCATGTTGATCCGTAACCTGATTGATTGAAGGACAAAATAAGCACTTTCGCATTTTTAGTATGACTTGGAGGGGAAAGGGGAATAAGCTATGTAAATATTCTCCTCAAAACAAATTAATCTCATCTCAGAAAAGTTTTTTGAAATAATCCGTTTAAGGTTTTTTTATATATACTCTTACGTGAAAATTATATAAAGTACCTGTAAAATAAATATGATTTCATATTATTTGTTTTATTTCTATTTACGATTGAAATGTTTAAGGGCCACATTTATGTTTCAATATTACATTATATGTGATAGAAACAGGCGCTTCTTCGCGGATATCCATGATATATAGGAATAATAATATAGATATAGGAACAAAAACTTGTTGTGTAGATATATACCTACTAGCAAAAAGCGGAGCTTTGTTAGGGCTCGCGTAGTTATTCTATCGAATAAGTTCTGTTGCAGCGATGTTAACTCTTTGGTTTTCTAACAGATGGCGTTAGTTGTACAATAATATTCTATCCATTGAATACAATTTTCTTTTAATGGTTATAAAATTATATATTTTTTGACAGATAACACATCTGGATATGAATTTAAATTACTATTATAAAGCACAAATCTATAGGCGTGATAGTTTTTCAGTAAAGTGTACCACAAAATACTCAGGTTGTGGGATAGTGTTAGGTCTCGCTTCGCTCGCCTTAATTATATAGATAGATAAAGAAGTCTTTATTGCTATCATACAAAACTTAATGTTAACAATTGAAACTGATAAAATATAAAAGGTGGTTTTTCTTTAAGCGATCTCCTCCAGACAACCGTAACTTTAAAAGAATCTTATTTTGCCTTACGGCCCGGATTGGTCCGCCAAATCAGAAGAATCGGTATGGTGCAAGTGGTGCAACTTTATGTAGTACACGCCTGCCCTCCTTGACACGAGAAACACACAGTGACGACGTAGTGTTGTGCTGGTAGTAGGGTATATAATTACCATTTTGTCCACTGCAGGAGGAAGGTCTTTTGCATGGACTTCCACGGGCCTCGGTCTTCAGCCGCTGTTTCCAGCGGTCATCTGATGTCGGTTCATCTAGTGGGGGGTCTGCTAATACTGCGCTTCCCGATGCGGGGTTGCCACTACTGCAACTTGGGACTCAACAAGTAAAACACTGATGGATTGTGGAAAAGCTGCATCAATAATAGCTGCAGTCTCAATGACTGAATTTATAGCATTTTTCCTACATTTTAGCTAATATCGCGAAAGTCTCGAGGTGATTGCAATTATCACCCTGAAGGCATCATTTTAAGACCATCCCGAGGCCAGTATTATCATTTTTTTTATTTGAGAGACAACCAAACGATCAACGATTTGAGAGGCAACGAGTGGCGATCAAGTATCTACTCGTATCAGGAGGTCCGACCTCAAATAGGAAATGCGCCAGGGTAATTATGATGATTTGAGAGACAACCAAAATAAATCAGTGTTTCATTACAGTTCTCTACCTCCACAATAAGCTCGGAAAACGGACCGCTCTCTTACATGGTTACAGTTTTTACTACGATGGGCGAAGGAAGAAGACCGACGTATGGCAGTGCACAAACACTGGACGGTGTAGAGCCAGATTTGTGACGACCAAAACAAGGGAGATGATAAGGTGGAATACTGAACACAATCATCCACCCCCAGTTTATTGCATCCAAGATGGGATATACAGAAAAATATTATAAATCTTATCCCTCTGATAAACTAGTTGTCCCGTGGTAGAGAATAACTACGATAGCATGGCTCACACCTTCGAATTACTGTTTCAGTGTGTAGTCACATCTTTACGAAAGAGTTTCTATGGATTGTAGTTGTAAGTAGTCGTCTTCAGTAGCAGACCGGCAAGTAAATATATGCGTTGTTGTGAGTCTTGGTGGATTGCGCTTTGTAAATATTTTCACAAATACTTTCAAACGTTTTGAATTTTGTTGGTACGCGCCATTTTATCGTGGTTAATCCCTAAGACATTGACTTACACTTTTGTCTTTGATTGGAAAGTAGAAAAAAAAATACGTGTGGCACTCGGAGACTGCCGCGGTAAAGCTACTGCATAGCATTTTCTAATCGCACGCACACAAACACCGTGCTGAAGTCTGCCGAACTGAAACGACGGTGTTAGGTTTATTTTCGTTTCGGAATTTCTTGATTCGGTCGCCGCACTCAAAGCCCGCGATAAAAGCTATGCAATAGCTTAAAACTTACTAAACACAAAATACTGCAAATACCAACTACTTTCTCTTGCATAGGTGAACATTCTTTTGTAAATAAATGTACATATCAAATATTTCTAGAAAAAGCCCTGTTTTCCTTATAAATTATGTGTCAAAAAATACATTCCAAAGTTATATTAATACAGTAACTGTCGTATAAATATTTTAACAACTACCTAATAGCTAGAGTACGATAAATAGGTGCCTCAGGTGCTTTAGTACATAATAATTAAATGCCTCGGAATAAATCTTGGGTACTAAAAAAAAAAAAAATAACCCATCATCTTAGAAGAGTGTGTGATGATGAAGATGACCTTTCTATCCACGTATAAAAAGAACTGGAAGCTGTCCACTGCGTGGACGCCACATAATATACATATAGTGCCCGCGTACAGGCGCACGAGTCTGGAGATCAAAAAAAAAAAAATTCCAATACTACCCTATTGAACCAAAAGGTGGCTTCTATCCTTTCCACCAACAAAAGTATTCCCAAAGAGGGTTGACGTCAGGCCGGCGGCGCGGCCGGTCGTAAAATGTCATGCTCAACCACTTACAACTGACCTTACAAGAGATGTTGTTGTGCCAACCCCACATAGCGTGAGAAAAGGACAAAACTTTTTTTTATATAAACAAAAATAATAAAAATACATATCAGTAATGGAAAATTGTTTAATACAATATTTGATTTTCAGTCGCTTTCGTCACAAATAGAAATGGAAAGAAAGTGGCTTTATATTGTGGGTTTACCTTCTACTGCGGCCGTCAATGCAACAAAACGACCATCTGGCGTTGTACTCGATGGGGCACATGCAAAGCCAGATTCATTATGGCAAATGACGGGTTTGTAATTACCGCGTATTTGGAACACAAGCATGGACCGCCTAGTTTTATAATACGTAATGGTGTTTTATATAGGTAAGGTGTAAAGAATGATCACGGTCTACAACAACTTAACCGGAATGAGCGGAAGACAAGTGTGGTTCACACACAATTGTTGTGGACATATACCGTCTAATTTGGTATTGATCTAACTTTAATATAGGACAGTTATACACGCTGAAATTTAAATTATTGTTTTCTGCGAAATGTGTTTGCCTTGGGAGTACAATTGATTTATAAAAACAAAAATATTTTAATCAAAAATGGCAGAGAATTATGAAAATCAAAACTCAAAAAACGATCTCGAACATGAACATAGTTCCTTTTCTATGATACAACGAGTAAGTTTATAATTATTAATAGGTATGTAATTAAATTATTTATTTATTCATATAATTAGGAATGTACCTCATAATTTGTATGACTTAAGTAAGTATTTATTTTCTAAATGCAATGTGTAAATTTCTGCTGTATTAAATAAACAGTATTAATTGTAAAGCTAGTTTCATTTTAGTATATAATATACGAAGATTACTTGTACCTTAAATCAGAAGAGTCAGAATTTTTATTTTGACTACTTTGTTGGTCTAGTTTTTAGCATGTTCGACTGCAGATGACGAGGTTCCGGGTTCAATTCCCGGGTCGAGCTGAAAAAATTATTGGGTTTATTTGTCAAGAAATTCTCAGCCCGGAGACAGGCGGTGTGCCACCCCAGTGCGTTAGAGAGCATGTTAAGCTGTCGGGCATGCGCTTGATCTCCCTCCGATCGTTTCGGATTCCGTCCCATCGGACTATGAGAGTGAGTGAATAGAGAGTATAATATATCCTGCGTAGATGGCTCCGTTTTTAATGTCCTCCCGACGAAAAAGGCCGGTTTCGGTCCTTAGATTAATATTTCTTTATTTTTTTTATGAATTCGTTATATATATTATTATAATCGTTAACATATCCAAAAGCACGTATTCCAGAATTATTGAGTTTTGGTCCCATTTTGTAACAGAGAAACTCGGTACAGTGCATAACATTGATCTTTGAAAGTTAACAAACTCTTGTCCTTTAGAAAACCTTTGTGATAAAGTTAATAAGTAATAATTTATTTAGAAAAACGTAGGTAACTGGGTACAAAAAATGTTACAAAATATAATTAGGGCCGATTTCACCAATGTGTAAAATAAGTCTTATCCGAGCGTAAATATCATATTTTGACAGTATTTTCAATACAAAAACTGTCAGGACACCCAATTTATTCCTGGGTTAAACGTCACTCGACGTTGGTGAAATCAGCACTTGCACCAAATCTTATTTAAATATTTCTCAATTCAATTTAACTAAATTGATTTAATTTCTTCAATGCATTTAAATTAAATGTGATTAGGCATGCGTTGCACCACCACTTCAATAGATGTATGTATGTATGTATGTATATACTTTATTGCACCACAAAACACAAATGAATTATAGGTTACAAAAAAGAAAACTTAAAATGTAAGTACAAAAAGGCGGTCTTATCGCTAAATAGCGATCTCTTCCAGACAACCTTAACGCTAGGGAGAAAATGAACAAATAGACAGTGGGAGGTGGTGTATATAATATATCTAAATACTAATAGGTAAATAAACTAAACCATATAATATAATAATAATAACATATTAACACACTAATATATACAAAATAAATATAATACACATACATAAGACTATACATATAATATACATACATATATATACACTAGCTGATGCCCGCGACTTCGTCTGCGTGAACTTAGCCTTTAAAATGCCTCGGGAACTCTTTGACTTTGCGGGATAAAATGTAGCCTGTCACTCTCCAAGTCCTCAACTATAGGTACCCCTGCAAAAAATCACGTCGATCCGTAGCTCTGTTGGGGCGTGATTGAAGGACAAAGCAACGCACTTTCGCAGTTATAATATTTCACCATATAAAGTGCAAGTGCATATAGTCGACGTGGTTTTTTACACAGGTAAAGTTTTAGACCTGGAAAATAACACAGGCTACTTTTTGTCCCGGGAGCATACATTTAAACGCCCGCGCCACTACGAAGTATATAATTTATTGTAGATTTTTTTTAAACGCAGATCGGTTAAGGCGTATTCGAGTAATCGGTGAACATGAATAGAAAAAAGATTCCGTTGAATTGAGATCCTCCTCCTTTTTTGAAGTCGGTTAAAATAATAATAAAAATTAGTTTAAATGTAACGAAGATAAGGAGTAAAACAGTCAAAATAGTTCAACCCCTATCTCAGAGAACATACATCCATCCATCCGTATACTACATCTATACAAACATACATCCGTATACATTCATCCTCACAAACTTTCACATTAATAATATTACTGTATAATTAATTAATAATATTATTAGTTCACATTAATAATCAACATACATTAATACATGCATATATACATACACACATACATACATACATACATACATACATACATACATACATACATACATACATACATACATACATACATACATACATACATACATACATACATACATACATACATACATACATACATACATACATACATACATACATACATACATACATACATACATACATACATACATACATACATACATACATACATACATACATACATACATACATACATACATACATACATACATACATACATACATACATACATACATACATGCATACATGCATACATACATGCATACATGCATACATACATACATGCATACATGCATACATACATACATACATACATACATACATACATACATACATACATACATACATACATACATACATACATACATATTGGCGCATGATTTAAGGATAAATATGTGAAAAGTAGCATACGAATATCCCGCGGGAACTGTTTGTTTTCCCGGAATAAAAAGAAGCTCTTGTCACTTTTCAGGTCCTCAACTATGCCTATCAAAAAAACCACGTCAATCTGTAACTTCGTTGGCGCATAATTGAAGGATTAATATGTGAAAAGTAGCATACGAATATCCCGCGAGAATTGTTTGCTTTCCCAGGGTAAAAAGTAGCCTTTGTCACTTTTCAAGTCATCAACTATGCCTCTCCAAAAAACCACGTCAATCTGTAACTCCGTTGGCGCATAATTGAAAGATAAATGTGTGAAATGTAGTATACTAATATCCTGCAGGAACCGTTTGTTTTCCCGGGATAAAAAGTAGCCTGTGTCATTTTTCAGGCCCTTAACTTTACCTGTGCAAAAAAAATCACGTCAATCTAAAACTCCATTTCGCGTATTTTGAAGGACAAATGCGTAAAAAATAGCGATGCTATCCCGCAGGAACTGTTTGCTTTTCCGGGATAAAAAGTAGCCTATGTGCTATTCCAGACTATAATCTATGTCTGTGCCAAATTTCAGCAAAATCGGTTCATTCGTTGTCGCGTTAAAGAGTAACAAACATCCATCCATCCAGCCATATATCCATTCTCACAAACTTTCGCATTTATAATATATATATATATATATATATATATATATATATATATATATATATATATATATATATATATGGAAGTAGGGTAGTCGGATAGGTAGTAGGAATATACATACATACATACATACATACATACATACATACATACATACATACATACATAAATGCCGCGTAATTAAAAGATAAATATGTGAAAAGTAGCATACTAATATTCCACAGGAACCGTTTGTTTTCCCGGGATAAAAAGTAGCCTTTGTCATTTTTCAGGCCCTTAACTTCACCTGTGCAAAAAATCACGTAAATCTAAAACTCCATTGCGCGTATTTTGAAGGACAAATGCGTAAAAATTAGCGATGCTATCCCGCAGGAACTGTTTGCTTTTCCGCGATAAAAAGTAGCCTATGTGCTATTCCAGACTATAATCTATGTCTGTGCCAAATTTCAGCAAAATCGGTTCATTCGTTGTCGCGTTAAAGAGTAACAAACATCCATCCATCCATCCAAACATCCATACATCCTCACAAACTTTCGCATTTATAATATTAGTAGTAAAAGATAAATATGTGAAAAGTAGCATACTAATATTCCACAGGAACCGTTTGTTTTCCCGGGATAAAAAGTAGCCTTTGTCATTTTTCAGGCCCTTAACTTCACCTGTGCAAAAAATCACGTAAATCTAAAACTCCATTGCGCGTATTTTGAAGGACAAATGCGTAAAAATTAGCGATGCTATCCCGCAGGAACTGTTTGCTTTTCCGGGATAAAAAGTAGCCTATGTGCTATTCCAGACTATAATCTATGTCTGTGCCAAATTTCAGCAAAATCGGTTCATTCGTTGTCGCGTTAAAGAGTAACAAACATCCATCCATCCATCCAAACATCCATACATCCTCACAAACTTTCGCATTTATAATATTAGTAGGATAGTAGGATTACTGATTTCAACCGTAAACTATGTCGTTATTGATGATAGCACAGAGATAGGTAATAATCTTTGACGTCAGTTTTAAATTTATTAAGGGATTCAGCACGATGAATTTGCGAGGGAAGCTCGTTCCATAGACAAATATCCTTGACCGTGAAGGAGTTACTAAAATACTTCGTCCGATGTGTAGGTGTCACTAGCTTGAGTTTTTCCGCAGGCCGTAAGACTCTATCTGGTCTGTCATGACCACGAAATTTAAAGTTCTCCTTTAAATAACTTGGAGTCATAGGATTGAACAATACACAGTACAGAAGAGAAACAATATGTAAATTCCGGCGAAAGCGAATGGGTAACCACTTGAGCTTTGAACGAAATTCGGAGACATGGTCATATTTGCGCAAGCCAAATATAAACCTAATAGCAAGGTTTTGAATACGCTCAAGTTTATTAAGTTGGTCCTCGGTTAAATCAATATAGCTTGCGTCTGCATAATCGAGAATGGAGAGGAGTAAAGATTGTGCTAACATAATCTTAGTAGGAATGGGGAGAAAAGAACGTAGACGCCTGAGAGAACCCAAGGCAGCAAAGGTCTTTCTACTAAGCTCTTTTAATTGCTGAGACCACGAGAGAGTAGTGTCCAAATGGACACCAAGAAGATATATTTAACTAAATACGTTTAAAATGTCGGCAAAACAGTACAGTACGTTTTTTCTACGTATTCACGGCCCAGATGTGAGAGCTTCCATTGTTCTTATGCATTTTAGAAGTTGTAAGCCAAAATTTTATGCGTAAACTGAACTTTATCAGACATTAGCATTTTGTCATTTGTATTTTGGTAATATAAATTACCGGCCGTTTAGTCTAAAGAGTACCTGAATAATAATATTCAAAGATCCTACATTTTAAACAGTTATCTCGCGTTGTAAAAATTTATTCACGCACGTTTGTGTGAAACACCAGTAATTTGTTTCCCGTAATTTCTCGCGTGAAGAATAAATGTTATTGTGTACTGCCTAGTGTCAGTGGAGCCCTATATGCACATTATGGAGAACAAAAAGAAGGATGACATTAAACATGTTAAACAAAGTAATTGGCATAATTTAACTGAATCGTAATTCGCACGTTGGTTATTCAAATAATCGTCAAACAACACTCACAGTTCACAATAACATGTACGTAATAACCTAAAATTTTTTTTGTTTATTGGACAGATGGCATGAGATCTTGGCGCTAAACGTATTTAGCGCGGTTAAATAGCCCTGAGCGGCCATTTAACTTTGACAGGTCGTTAAACAAGTTTAGCGACAGTTTGTTGTATGGTGCAAGACGAATATTTGATAACAAAGCTTAAACGTATTTAAGTAGTTGTTAAATATATTTAAGAATGCTGGTGCAAGCCGGCCTTAATGTGAAAATGTTAAAATGATTTTTTTCTTTCAGTCGTCTTCGTCCGCAATAAAACCGGCAAGGAATTGGCTATCCTGTTTGGTTACACCTACTACTGCGGCGCGCGGTGCTCGAAAACGGCAATCTGGCGTTGTACTCGATGGGGCACGTGCAAAGCCAGATTCATTATGGGCATCGAGGGGAGCCTACTCACCGCTCATTTGGAACATAAGCATACGCCACCCATGTTTGTAATACGTAATGGGATTTATTATAAAATTTAAAATTTTATCCTAAGATTTTATCTGCGTGGATTTAGCTTTTCCTAGGAAATAATCTCGTACGAAAGCCACCTACGCATCATATTGAGATAAACAAATCATTTCTAAGCTGTCTGTGAAGTTTCGTCAAGTGTTTTTGAAACGTCTAGATTTCAACATAATATACGTATTGTGGTTATTCAAGAGGTAGGTGAAAAATTCCTCAAAAGTTGGAAATGCATGGCTGGTGCCTCTGGTGCTCCAAATGTTCACTCTTAACATCACTTAACATCAGGTGATTGTGAACATTGTTCGCTTGCATTATATAAAAATATTGTGAAAAGGACCGACAGACTTTCAAAATATTAATATTTGTATGGATTTAAGATTGTTGGTAGGCTACAGCATTTGTAAGTATGTTTATTATTTTATATTATTCAGTAGGAAAAAGTATCAAAATAAAACACTGCGTATTAATTTGCTTTTTTTGTGAATCCTATTTTTGCTTGAATAACTATTAACTTTCTTTATCTTCGATGCAACTATGTGAAACTATTTTGTTCATATTAGTTCATACTAAAGCACACTAAAGATGAATTATGCCCAATTCGCCGAATGAAAAAGGTCCCTGCTTCTTCTTTCTTCTTCTTTATCAACCGATAGACGTCCACTAGTCCACTGCTGAACAAAGGTCTCGATCTTGAGCCATCTGTTTCCAGCGGCTCCCTGCGATTCACCTGATGTGGTTGGTCCTCCTGGTGGGGGGACTGAAAACACTGCGCTTCTCGGTGAGGGGTCGCTACTCCACAATTTTGGGACCTCAAGAACCATCCTCTTCGAATTATGGGACCGCTCATTTCCTACTCAGCTTTGCGACTCGCTGAGCTATGTCGATCACTTTGGTTCTCCTACAGATCTCCTCATTCTTTATTTCGACACTGTCGTAGAACACTGTCGCATATGAATATACAGCAAATCTTGATTTTGATACTAACGGCTTTTATAAACAATGCTTAACGCCTCAGCAAAAGAAAAAAAAATATTCAGTAGTTCTGGAGATATTCAATCGGACAAAGTCGTATCGGAAACTCATTCCGAAGAAATACGTCGCTTGTAAAGAAGCGCTGCTGTCGAACTTGTCAAATGCCGGCGGCCGCCAGTTGATTGTCACTTCACTTGCGATGTTGTTAGTTGGAAAGCCGTCGCGTTCCGTATGTTTTAGTTTTAATTAAAAAAATACTTAATTAAGAAATACTGAAAAACCATGTCGTATAATATGAAACAACATTGTTCTACGGAATTCCGAAAAAACCAAGTTCAAAACTTTAAACTGCTCTCCTGTAAAATAGCAATTTTGTAGAAGCAACTTTGTTCTACGACAGTGCCGATTTGATCTCGCAGGTCCCTATTCCAACTTAAAGGTAGTAAACATTACATTTTTACAGTGACCTGGGCCAAAAACGACAGAGGTAAGGATATGCTAATCATAAACGGTTACACCTTTTCGTTGATGAGGAAGCACGTCCACACCGACCATTACTGGTGCAGCGTCGGTAGGAAATGCAAATCCAGGGTTATCTTCGCTAGAGAAATGAACATGATCACCAAAGCTTACCTGGAGCATTCTCATCCGCCGAAGCAGTTCATGATCAGAGATGGATACTATTATAAAATTTAGATCTAATACTGCAACACATGCTTATATCTTAATTAGTTAATAGATAAAATAAAACATCATGTATATAATTATTTATGCGCCGGCCCGATTTCTCCGACATATAATTTAATATAAATAAATCTTTTAAAAAACCGACTTTGAACGCCCGCGCCACTACAAAGTATATGATTTATTGTTGATATTTTAAAACTGCTCGACCGATTTCGATAAAATTTCTATGGGACCACCTAGAAAGAATACCCTTTGAAACAAAAAAGAATTTTCCAAATCGGTTCACGCCTCTTCGAGTAATCGGTGAACATACATACATAAAAAAAATCCGACGAATTGAGAACCTTTTTGAAGTCGGTTAAAAATAAGTTTTATTCGAAATCGAATTAGCAATTATTCTTATTCCTATTTACGTTTAATCTGGGATTAAAATCGCTACTCACTCACTTATAAAGTCACCGATATTATCCAGCAAAAACACATTGCATACATGCACGAGATGTCTACCCATTTTCTGGTGTTATCTCTTAGAGATTCAGGAGTAGATGTATGCACGCTAGCCCTACAGGAGTAAAGATGAAGAGTAAAAAAACCTGTTATAGTTATTCTTGGAAATAAGAAAGCTTGGTGAAATCCAATCTTAATTGAATAACATCAAAAACAAATTGACTACCTATTTACAAAATATTATATTTTCAAATTTTCAGTTCAGTACCTTCATAATCCTTCCGGCAAGCGTACAGCTCTATTGAACGGGTACAGTTTCTATTGCGATGGACGCTGGAAGAACGATGTCTGGCAATGTACTAATAATGGGACAACTAATTGTCGTGCCAGATTTCTTGCTACAAAAGATGGTGAACTAATCCGCTACAACGTTATACATACACATGCACCTCCTAAATATGTGATCCTTGATGGTGTTTATATCAAAATATAAGCTTGAAGATGTTAAAGCGAACTGTTATCAAAATGTTGATATTTTCATCATCATCATCATCATCATCTCCCTCTCCTTGTCCCACGCTATGTGGGGTCGGCTTGTAAGCCATGTTGTAAGTGGTTCCGCTTGACATTTTATGACCGTCCGCCTGCCTGACGTCAACCCTCTTTGGGAATGCTTTTGTTGGTGGAAAGGATAGAACCGCCTAGAACCTTTCGGTTCATTAGGGTAGTGCTCTGGACTGTATGCGAGCACTATGTATGTAGCGTCCACGCATTGGAGAGCTTCCAGTTCTTTTTTTATTCGTGGATAGCAATGTGGTATCCCCTGAAGACAGAATAACTTCAGTATCCTCTTCATCATCAGTTTCTGGGTTCAAAACTGTGCTCACTTGACATAATATAAAGGTGCTGAAATTTTTCTTCATAACACTAGCAGCTGATTCCGAACTGTGCAAAATGTTGATATTTTATGTTAATAAATTATAATGGAAAATGTAACATGTCAGAATAACATTTATAAAAACAGAAAATAAAACGGTAAAAGAAAATAAGTTATAAGCTGTTTTACTGCGACTGCATCTGTCTCTTTGCAAAACGTTTTCTATGAAGAGTGTATGGAGCTATTTTTTTGTGACGTTTCACGCCACCAGTAGCGCTCTCTTTGTTTAACAGAAACGTTAAAGCTCTATATTTCCGAGACTAGCTGTAGCCTGTATATTTGAAAAAGAAAAATGGCATTGTGTTATATCACTATTTGAAAGCTTTATTTTAAAAATATAGTGAAATATCATTCAATTTATGCAAGGTAAAATAAAAGGCTTAAGAAGGCCTGGTCGAAGAAGAATATCCTGGCTTCGCCAGTACCTTCTCAATACCTTCGCTAGTGGTTCAACTTGAGCTCCTGGTAACTGTTCAGAGCCGCAGTAAATAAAGCACGATTAGCCTTAATGATTGCTAACTTCTGCTAGGAGATGGTACTAGAAGAAGAAGAGAAGTTAAAGTTTATTTCACCGCGAAGACACTAGCAAGATACGTATGTAGTCCACTTATGCATCTTTAAGTAAAATCAATCAATGGTCAAGCAAAACTAGTAAACGGTTTGGCCGGCCCAACTAGTTGGTCCCAAAATTGAGTTTATACGGTAACACTATGTGATTGCATTATTTTATAAAATATAATTTACTTGGGTTGTAGTATTATAATTATCTCGTGAACACGTCTGGCAAACGGACAGTTGTATTCAATGGCTACAGTATTTATTGTGACGCACGGGGGAAGAACAACGCATGGCTATGTACCAGTAAGAAATAGAATACTACAAATTGTAAAGCCCGCTTCGTGGCCACGAAGAGCGGAGAAATCGTCCGCTGGAATACGAACCATATACACTCTGCTCCAAATTATTTGATCCGGGATGGGGTGTATATAAGAATATCTAACAAAAACATTGATGACATGATAGCGGTGACGCCTGCTTCAATAATATAAGAAGCCGTTGTTGTCGTAAAATGCCATCCATTACCTATTGTATGCTACGTCATGACTGAACACACACGTGCTAATTTCGTTTTCTCTATGGTACTCGTGCCAGCACATGATGAAAAAGATATTGTATTGATACAAGTTAGGTTAGTTTAAATATAATTTCATTAAAATGTTAACTTCCCCTGTGGGAAAATTTATAGACTATAGTAGTATAGACTTTGTACTAAAACTTAAAAATACTATTTCGCTTCTTAGTTATGTAGACTTTATTCATACTTTAATTCTACATTTTCCATACATCATGATTTTACATCATGATTTATAGTTATATATTTATGTTATGATAATTTCTTTTGTTTACGTTAGCTCCCTATTAAATTATACTAAATAAATAGTTAAATAATAAAAGATATAAGTAAATATTATTTAATTCGGTAATTGAATATAAGAAGAATGGTTTAATATCTTTAAGTTAAGTTAGGTTAGTCAAACATACTCGTTTGTCTCATATAATTTTCAACCAACTTCAAAAAAGGAGGAGGTTCTCAATTCGTCGGTTTTTTTTATGTATTACTCGAAGACGCCTGAAACGATTTGGAAAATTATTTGTTTGTTTCAAAGGGTTTACTTCCCAAGTGGTCTCATTGAGATTTTATCGAAATCAGTCGAGGGGTTTTAAAATATCAACAATAAATTATATACTTTGTACTGGCGCGGGCGTTTGTAGTGGGTTTTTGAAAATATTTTATATTGAATTAAGTCTATAGGTCTGCCGTTTGACGAAATTTACAGCACTACACAGATCTTAAAATAAATAGGCACAGCAATAGCTGGCATCCTGGTCTATCTGATTTATTTGAAAAAAAAAAAAATATTTGACGGTCTACCGTTAAATAATTTTTTTTGTGTACCTTGCCGTAATTTGTAGCACAATAAGTTCGTCGCTAAGTGAAGTAATAGTAGTGCAAATGTACAAAATATTTGTCTATTCTTCAGTTCTATATCTTCATAGCATTTCCGGTAAACGGACAGCTCTGTTAAACGGTTACAGTTTCTACTGCGATGGACGGCACAAAAACGACGCATGGATATGTACCATGAATAATAGCAGCTATACAAATTGTAAAGCCCGCTTCATTGCCACGAAAAGCGGAAAGGTCATCCGGTCGAATACCAACCACACTCACTCTCCCCCAAGTTATGTAATCCGGGATGGAGTGTATATAAAACTATCTTCCAAATGATTAGATATAGATCACGATAGGTTAGTTATTTGTCCATACTTTCGTACTAATTAATTACTTATGTAAATACGGAAATTAAAATAAATTTTATTTATATATTTTTAGAGCTCATGCACTTCACAGATTTTGACGTAACTTGGTATACACATACTCGTATTTTGTGGCTTATATAAAAATAATAGTAAAGCTTTATCCTAATTACTGGCACAAGCTTAACGCTCAGTTGAAGGAGAATGAGGAGTCAGTATTAAAATTTACGAAAAATTATTATTATGTTTTAGTTCTATATCTTCAAAAACCTTCCGGAAAACGGACTGATGTGTTCAACGATTTCAGTTTCTACTGCGATGGATGGGGGAAGAACGACGCATGGTCATGTACCAATGCGAACAGCAATAAAAATTGTAAAGCCTGCTTCATTGCCACAAAAAGCGGAAAGGTCATCCGGTTGAATATCAACCACACGCATTCTCCTCCAAGTTTTGTAAATTTTTGTTTAATTTGTAATTGGAATGGGGTATATAATAAATACGAAAATATATAAAAATTATTATGAATGAAGTTAATTTTCTTTATATATTATTTTCTCATCTCAAGCACTTAACAGATTTCGAAGAAATTAGGCACAGGAGTGTATATAAAATTATCTTCCAAATGAATAGTTATAGATAATAAGGATAGGTTAGTTAGTTGACATTTAATGAATACGAAAATAAATATATGAAATTATTTATTTTCCAGTTCTATATCTTCTTAACACTTCCGGTAAACGGACAGCTCTGTTAAACGGTTACAGTTTCTACTGCGACGGACGGCGGAAAAATGACGCATGGATATGTACCAATAATAGCATCTATACAAATTGTAAAGCCCGCTTCAGTGCCACGAAAAGCGGAAAGGTCATCCGGTTGAATACAAACCACACTCACTCTCCTCCAAGTTGTGTAATCCGGGATGGAGTGTATATAAAAATATCTTCCAAATAAATAGATGAATAGATGAAGATAAGGATAGGTTAGGTTAGTTAGTTGTCAATACTTCCGTATTCATTAATTAATTATATAAATACAAAAATTCAAGTTCATTTTATTTATATCCTATTTACAGCTCAAGCACTTAACAGATTTCGACGAAAGTTGGAACAGATATACTCGTACTTGTAGTTTAAATAAAAATGATAATAGAACTATCCTAATTACTAGCACAATCTTAAGTTCAGTTGAAGGAGAATGGAGAGTCAGTATTAAAATTCATCAAAAATTATTATTTTCATTTCTATATCTTCAAAACCCTGCCGGAAAACGGACAGCTATATTTAACGGTTTCAGTTTTTACTGCAACAGACGAGGGAAGAATGACGCATGGGCATGTACCAATACGAATAGCTATACAAATTGTAAAGCCCGCTTCCTTGCCACAAAAAGCGGAAAGGTCATCCGATTGAATACCAACCACACACACTCTTCTCCAAGTTTTGTAATTCGGGATGGGGTGTATATTATAATATCTAGTAAATGAATAGATATGAGTAAGATTAGGTTAGATTAGTTGGTTGTCCATACTTCCATACTAATTAAATAAGTATGAAAATGAAAAAAATTTATGTTATTTTCATAGCTCAAGCGCTTAACAGATTTCGACGAAATTTGGCACAGATATTCTCGTACTTGTAGCTTAAATAAAAATACAATAAGACTTTATCCTAATTACTAGCACAAGCTTAACGTTCAGTTGAAAAAGAATGAAGAGTCAGTATTAAAAATTCATGAAAAGTTATTATTATTTTCAGTTCTATATCTTCGAAACCCTTCCGGCAAACGGACAGCTGTATTAAACGGTTTCAGTTTTTACTGCGATGGACGGGGGAAGAACGACGCATGGACATGTACCAATAATAGCAGCTATACACATTGCAAAGCCCGCTTCAGTGCCACAAAGAGCGGAAAGGTCATCCGGTCGAATACCAACCACACACACCCTCCTCCAAGTTTTGTAATTCGGAATGGGGTGTATATTAAAATATCTAGTACTAGTATAGCCTATTAATATCATCATTTATCTAGTGGTTTGATACGTATGGCTGAGATTAGTTTAGTTTAGTTATACTAGCGGCACGCTATGATGGCCGGTTTGACGTTTGTCCGCTCATGAAGTTCCGTTAATTGATAACGACTTTGAAGGAAATAATTGTATTACGTTATTGACGATAGTGATGTGCAGAGATTCATAAATTTTATCGAATGTAGTTTTAGGTTTAGGACTCAAAATTTATTAATTTATAAATTTTAAACCGGCCATCATAGCGTGCCGCTAGTATAGTTTTCCATAGTCCATACTTCCGTACTAAACATCAAACATTAAATAAATACAAAAATAGATACAATTATTATGAGTGAAATGAATTTTATTTAGATATTATTTTTACATCTCAAGCACTTAACAGATTTCGACCAATTTTGGCACAGATTTACTCGTGCTTGTAGCTTAAATAATAATAAATAACGCTCATTTGAAGTAGAACGGAGTATCAGTATTATATTATGCTGTCGCCAAAATGTTATATCATTCACACATTCATTCCAACACATACACTATATAAAATTACCGCCTCATTTCCTATCCCATTCATATAACTCAGAACAAAGAAGATAGAAGGTTCGTGCTACACTTTGTCAGATTTGACAGTCGCATTAGCTACTCCGCCGCATACGGATCACGCTTTCAAAAAACCTCTGTTTTTCCGTCGCGAACCAAAATCAAAGACATTCTACCGCTTGCCGCTTCTTTTTTATACATATGGATGTGAAAGTTGTGAACCAGTGAATTTAGCAGCTATCGAAGACAAAGAAAACCGGAGCATCAGGTCAGTTCTGAGTTTTCCCGTATTCCATCTTCACACCATATTATATTCACGAAAAATTATTTATTTTCCAGTTCTATATCTTCATAACACTTCCGGTAAACGGACAGCTCTGTTAAACGGTTACAGTTTCTACTGCGTCGGACGGCTGAAAAACGACGCATGGATATGTACAAATAATAGCAGCTACACAAATTGTAGAGCCCGTTTCATTGCCACAAAAAGCGGAAAAGTCATCCGGTTGAATACTAACCACACACACTCTCCTCCAAGTTTTGTAATTCGGGATGGGGTGTATATTAAAATATCTAGTAAGTGAATAGATATGAGTAAGATTAGGTTAGGTTAGCTGGTTGTCCATAGTCCATACTTCCATACTAATTAACATTAAATAAATACGAAAATGAATATATGAAATTCATTTTATTTATATATTAATTTCACTCTCAAGCACTTAACAGATTTCGACGAAATTGGGCACCGATATACTCGTACTTGTAGCATAAATAAAAATAATAATAGGACTTAATCCTAATTATTTGCACAAGTTGACAAATGAAAAAATATAGATAAAGATAAGGATAGGTTAGGTTAGTTAGTTGTCAATATTTCCGTATTAATTAATTATATAAATACGAAAATGAAAGTTCATATATATATATTTTTACAGCTGCATGCACTTAACAGATTTTGATGATATTTGGCTTTGTAATTTTTAAATAAAAATAATAATAGGACTTTATCCTAATTAGTAGTACAACCTTAAAGCTTAATTGAAGGAGAACAGGAGTCAGTATTAAAAATTCACAAAAAAAATATTTATTTTTCAGTTCTATATCTTCATAACCCTTCCGGTAAGCGGACAGCTATATTGAATGGTTACAGTTTCTATTGCGACGGACGGGGAAAGAACGATGCATGGACATGTACCAATAAGAGCCATACTAATTGTAAAGCCCGCTTCATTGCCACAAAAAGCGGAGAGGTCATCCGGTGGAATACCGACCATACACACTCTCCTCCGAATTATGTAATCCGGGATGGGGTGTATTTTAAAATATCTTACAAATGATGAGATATGGGTAAGGATAGGTCAACTTAGTTAATAGTCCATACCTATTTCCGTACTGTCTATGATAATTATATTAAAAACGAAAATGAAAATTCGTTTTATTTATATATTTTCACAGCTCAAGCACTTAACAGATTTCGATGAAATTTGGCACAGATATACTCGTACTTGTAGATTAAAAATAATAATAATGTAACTTTATCCTAATTACTATTACGAGTTGAACGCCCATTTGAAAGAGAATGGAGAGTCAGTATTAAAAAGTCACCAAAAATTATTAATTTTTCAGTGCTCTATCTTCAAAACCCTTCCGGCAAACGGACTGCTGTATTCAACGGTTTTAGTTTCTACTGTGACGGACGGGGGAAGAATGACGCCTGGGCATGCACCAATAAGAATAGCTCTAAAAATTGTAAAGCCCGCTTCATTGCCACAAAAAGCGGAGAGGTCATCCGGTGGAATACCAACCATACACACTCTCCTCCAAATTATGTAATCCGGGATGGGGTGTATTTTAAAATATCTACCAAATGATGAGAGGTGGGTAAGGATAGGTCAACTTAGTTAATAGTTCATACCTATTTCCGTACTGTCTATAATAATTATATTAAAAACGAAAATGAAAATTATACTCTTAACAGATTTCGATGAAATTTGGCACGGATATACTCGTACTTGTAGATTTAAAAAAAATAACAATTTTACTTTATTCTAATTACTATCACGAGTTTAACGCCCATTTGAAAGAGAATGGAGAGTCAGTATTAAAAAGTCACGAAAAATTATTTATTTTTCAGTGCTGTATCTTCAAAACTCTTCCGGCAAACGGACTGCTTTGTTCAACGGTTTCAGTTTCTACTGTGACGGACGGGGGAAGAATGACGCCTGGGCATGCACCAATAAGAATAGCTTTAAAAATTGTAAAGCCCGCTTCATTGCCACAAAAAGCGGAGAGATCGTCCGGTGGAATATGAACCATACACACTCTCCTCCAAGTTTTGTAATCCGGGATGGAGTGTATATAAAAATATCTTCCAAATGAACCGCCGAATTCGTGATCGGCTTGGCCGATTAGTCAGCTTCTTTACAACCTAATCCACTAGTCGGCTAAAGTCATAGTTTGCACATCTCTAGTAAGGGTAGGTTAAGTTAGTTAATTGTCCATAATTATTTCCGTCCTGTCTACAGTAATTATATCAAAAATACGAAAATGAAAATTCATGTTATTTAAAAGATAGGGTAGGTTAAGTTAGTTAATTGTCCATAATTATTTCCGTCCTGTCTACAGTAATTATATCAAAAATACGAAAATGAAAATTCATGTTATTTAAATGATATACTTGTATATATAGATAAAGATGTACTTTATCTTAATCACTAGTACAAGCTTAAAGCGTAGTCAGAGGAGAAGTCTAATATAAATCATAAAAAAAAATGTTTATTTTTCAGCTCTATATCTTCATACCCCTTCCGGTAAACGGACAGCTTTATTTAACGGTTACACTTTTAACTGCGATGGTCGCTGGAAGAACGACGTATGGACATGTACCAATAAGAGTCATGCAAATTGTAAAGCCCGCTTCATTGCCACGAAAAGCGGCGAGGTTATCCGGTGGAATACCAACCACACACACTCTCCTTCAAGTTACGTTATCCGCGATGGAGTGTATTTTAGAATATCTAACAAATGCATAGAAAAGTATAAAGATAGGTTAGGTTAGGTAATTGTCCATACTTACTTTCTTTCTGTAATTATATCATTATAAATACAAGAATGAAAATTAATTTTATTGTTATATCGTTTCACAGCTCAAGCGTTTAATAGATTTCGACAGGCACAGATATTCTTGTACTTGTAGCTTACATAAAAATGATAACAGTATATTATCCAAATTACTAGCACAAGTTTAACCCTTAGTCGGAGGAGAATGGGGAGTCTGATAAGAATACGTGTGCCACTCGGGGACTGCCGCGGTAAAGCTATTGCATAGCATTTTCTAGTCGCACGCACACAAACACCGTGCGGAAGTCTGCCGAACTGAAACGACGCTAGACGTTGCACGGCTTTCAACGCCGCACCGCTGTGCCAGTCGGAGTGGGAGGTGTTAGGTTTATTTTCGTTACGGAATTTCTTGATTCGGTCGCCGCGCTCAAAGCCCGCGATAAAAGCTATGCAATAGCTTAATATTCTTTTCATGCACTTAACAGTTTTTGACGAAATTTGGCATAGGTAATATACTCGTAATTGTAGCTTATATAAAAATAAATAATAGGACTTTATCCATTAGGATAAAGTCCTATTATTTATTTTTATTTAAGCTACAAGTATAATTATACTAGCACAAGCTTAACGCTCAGTTGGAGTAGAAAGGGGAGTCAGTATTAAGGCCTTAAGAAGCGTGAATGTCTAAATTCCATGGTTGTTTAATTCAACATATCAACATAATTGTTGATTTAAGCCGTAAATAAAAAATAAAGAATGAAAGATAAAGATTCAATAACTGTTTTGGCTATTAAAAATGTTTATTTTTGTCAACCCCCTCTTGTAAAAAAAAACCCCAAAGAGTACCTATTTTTGACATAATTTGCATAACTTCTCCAAAAGCGCGCTAGCTTTTTAATTCGTTCTTGCACACAAAAAAAGGTATTAAAAATATGAATCTTTTCGCTATTTAACTTTATTTTTACGCCGCATTACAATCGTGTATAGTAATATTAACCTGAAATTCAACTAAATCCGAGCTGATAAACACTCGCGAGCCCCATCCACAGTCCCTGCCGGGACGTTGCGGAGAGAAGACCGCGCATCGGTTTTGCAGCGACTTCGTTGAAATTAATTTTAGCTTTTAAGGAGTTTATACCAATTTCTAAATATTTATATTAATAGATTTACTTAGTTTAGATAAAATCTTTAAGTCAGTAACTGTAAATATTTTTTTTGTAAATACATAAACTTTTATAAACTTCTTAAATAATCAAAGAATAGTGAATACGAAAATGCCAAACAGGTGGACAATTAAAAATGTATTGGTGAATATTTACCTACAATTTTTAGTTAGTGTAATATGTTATTTTTTCGATTATTACCTATGCTAGGCATAATAATGTAAGCAGTGATAGCCTAGCGGTTAGAACTGTGGTCTCCTATTCGGGAGGTCGCAGGTTCGATCCCGGGCACCATTGATTTTTCGGAGTAATGTACATTTAAGCAATTAAAATCATCGTGAGGAATCCTGCACTCCTGCACACCTGAGAGTTCTCCATAATGTTATCGAAGGTATGTGTAATCCACCAATTCGCATTGGGTGGATTATGGCCTGAAGCAATGCCTGGGTCATGCGTCATGCCCGTGAACGGGTGCCACCGGCGGGAATGGGGCTACTTTCTGTCTGCCCGTCTTAACATGTGTTGAATTATAGGAATGCTTTTGTGGAACTTCCCCTCATTGTGGAAACAGTGCAAACATAGCATAATATCTATTATATTGTAAACTTGTTTTGAAAAGAGCAACTGCCGAGTTTCTTGCTGGTTCTTCTCGGCAGGAAGGGCATTTCGAACCAGCGCGAGCGGTAGAATCATCGACGATTCAAAAATACTTGTATAAAAGTTTATTTGAATAAAAAGCATTTCTATTCTATTATTTAACCCTTATCTAAAAGGAGACCTGCGCTCAGTAGTGAGTCGTTGATGGGTTGCTGATGATGATGATGATGATGGTGATGATGATGATATGCATGTTGATAAAAATTGCTTGAGGTCTTAGACCATATTTTTTGAATGGTCTAAGTTTGAGGTAGATACCTACATAACAGTGGATAACAGCAAAACATCAAGTCAAGCCTGACAGTATGACTTTCAACGTGCCTTATTCCTATAACAATAGGGTTGACATTCGCAATTCACTCGTACCATTGAACAGCTGTCGACTGTAGGTACCGTAGATCTTGTGATTTAGTGGTTGTATAGGTATTATACAAGACGTGGTCTAGTGGTTAGCAAATTCGACTACAGATGACGAGGTCCCGGATTCGATTCCCGGGATTATACTAATGTGTACATATTTTTATATTCATAGATTTAATATGTTTAGTTTTATCTTTAAAATTGTGTGTTGTGTGTGTGTGTGTTTGGTAAATAAGTTAACTTTTTAATCGGTCAAAGAATAGTGTAAAATTTACACTATAAATATTTACACTGTAAATAGTGAATAGTGCAGGTCAAAAATGCCAAAACATAAGAAAAAATATCTTGTTAAAAGAGCAAGAGAATTAAAAATGTATATGTGAGTATTTACTTACACTTTATATTTAGTACCTATATTTTATATTTGTTATTTTTCGATTACATAGGCATGTTGATAAAAATTGCTTGAGGTAAGTATAGATGATATACGTAGGTACCTACTGTGGACAACACGTCATGTAATAACTAACTGCCTCGGTCTAGTGGTCAGCTTGTTCGACTGCGGATGACGAGGTCCCGGGTTCGATTCCCGGGTCGGGCTGCGGCCGTTAAAAAAAAGTATTGCGTTTTTCTGCCAAAGAAATTCTCAGTACTGGCCCGGAGTTAGGAAGTTGGTGGTTACTGGTTAGTCACCCCCGTGCCTCGGAGAGCACGTAAAACCGTCGGTCCTGCGCCTGATCTCTCTCCGGTCGTGTCGGATTTCCGTACCATCGGACTATGAGAGTGAGGGAATAGAGAGTGCACCTGTGGTTGCGCACACACTTCTGCACTATAATATCTCCCGCGCAGATGGCTGACCTCTAAGGCGACGTTTTAGCATAGGAGGTTGGCCGCCGTGATCGGATTCGGTCGGGAGGACATCATGTAATAACTAGCTTATATGTTCGCGACTTCGTCCGAGAAGTTGGACCAAATTACAGATAGTTACGAAGTTTGATCAAAATCGGCGTAGTAGTTTTCAAGTTTATCCCGAACATACTTCGTGACTCGAGATTTTTAATATAGATAGGGGTTGGCATTCGCAATTCACTCTTATTAACATAAAATAACTAGTTTTTATAAATTAATCTATACATATAATAAAACTGTAACTGGAAGATTTCTGTACATTTAATATATTTTGAAAATTTTAATTGGGGGAAGCTTTACTATCGATACTGAGCCCAAAACAGATTTGTATTTAATTTTTGTCTGTTTGTTTGTCCTTCTTTCACGTAAAAACTACCGCACAGATTTCTACAAAATTTTATACCGTGGTAACTTATTAATTGGGTCAACATCTAGGCTACTTTTTATCCCGGAAAATCAAGGAGTTCCCGAGGGACTTTAAAAACTAAATCCACGCGGACAAAGTCGCGGGCATCAGCTAGTATTATCTATACCTACTTATAATAAAACTGTAACAGGTCCAATTGTCTATAGTTAAGCGATTGATCGTAATCGTATTCGATGTCATTAGAGTCAAAGTAAAATAAACCATAACAGCATTGAATTAGAGCTCAATTTCGTGTATGCATTCTTATACATTTACCTATGTATGATACGCTCCATAACTCTCCATAATCGGTTGTAGGTACTTACTGAATTTGTGACTTTTTATCAATACAATCAAGGATTATTTTACTTTGACACTAAATGGATTATTAGAAGTATATATATAATTTTTATTTAACTAGCTGATGCCCGCGACTTCGTCCGCGTGGATTTAGTTTTTGAACTCCCTTGGGAACTCTTTGATTTTCTGGGATAAAAAGTAGCCTATGTCACCCTCCAGGTCCTCAACTATACCCATACCATAGGTCTTACCTTGCTTTTAACCAAAATTGACAATTCTTGGTCAACCGGAAGTACCTACTCTATAGGTTTTGGGTCGAAAACCTATATGGTAGTTCTCGTTGACCTAGAATCACAAAATTTGACAAAATGCAAGGTCTACCAGCACAAATAAAGGAAAAATTACAAAAAATAAAAAAGTTGAATTTTAAAGGGTGTCCCCATACATAAATAATAGAAGCCAATTAAGATAGTCCTCCGAGTTGTATGGGCGCTCATACAATTTAGAGGTCTATCTTAATTGGCACTAACCTTAAATAAGGTAAATAAATAAAATTGTGCTATTTAGTCCAGTAAAAAGTTAAATGAAACCATGATCTGACCAGCTTTGGCGCAATGAGTAAAAATGTGTTCATTAATACTTAAATAATGATATTATAAAAGAAATTTTGATTTAAATTCAGGGGAAAGGGATGAAAAAAATAAAAAAAGGGTTGAAAAATGCCTTTTTTTAAATAACTTAATAACGGTAGGAAAAAGAAAAAACAGTTTCAAGTAAAAGTTGTAGAGAAAAAAATTTTACACAAAAAAGTTCCACTTCATTTTTAGGGTTCCGTACCCAAAGGGTACGAACGGGACCCTATTATTAAGCCTACGCTGTCCGTCCGTCCATCCGTCCGTCCGTCCGTCCGTCCGTCCGTCCGTCTGTTAGCGGGCTGTATCTCGTAAACCGTAATAGATAGACAGATGAAATTTTCACATATTATGTATTTCTATTGCCGCTATAACAGCAAATAATAAAAATTAAATTAAATTAAAAAAATTAAATTAAAATATTTCCATGGGTACATGGAAATATTTTTATTTAATTTTTTTTTAACGGAACCCTAAAAGAGCGAGGCCCGACTCGCACTTGGCCGATTTTTTTTTGTTGTCTGCTTTAGTTTAGCTGCAAAAAATAAAAATTAAATTTGCTTTGTAATTAATTATAAAGATGTATAAAGGCGGGAAACATAGTGCCTATCTCAATTAATTAAGCTTTGAATAACGGTAGTAAAGTCAAATTAATAAGGTATTTTTAGGGTTCCGTACCCAAAGAGTACCAACGGGACCCTATTACTAAGCCTACGCTGTCCGTCCGTCCGTCCGTCCGTCCGTCTGTCAGCGGGCTGTATCTCGGTAACCGTAATAGGTAGACAGTTGAAATTTTCACAGATTGTGTATTTCTATTGCCGCTACAACAACAAATAATAAAAATTAAATTAAATTAAAAAAATTAAATAAAATATTTCCATGGGTACATGGAAATATTTTTATGTAATTTTTTTTAACGGAACCCTAAAAGAGCGAGGCCCGACTCGCACTTGGCCGATTTTTTCGAAATAGAAGATACTTCCGAACATCATCCAACAGTTTTCAAAATCGGTCATCGTAGCTATTAAAACTCTAACCTGCGTGATGTCAGATTTCAGATTGAAACTTTTTCGCTTTCTATATTAAAAAGTTAGACTTTAGACTGTTTGACTTTAATTTGTTTTTAACCAATTTAAAAAAAGGAGGAGGTTCTCAATTCGTCGGAATCCTTTTTTTTGTGTATGTTCACCGATTACTCGAAGACACCTGAACCGATTTGCAAAATTCTTTTTTTTGTTTCAAAGGGTATACTTCCCAGGTGGTCCCATTTAAATTTTATCGAAATCGGTCGAGCGCTTTTTACAATAACAACAATAAATTATATACTTTGTAGTGGCGCGGGCGTCTGAAGTCGGTTTTTTAAAAAGTATTTTTTAGTATAGATTATAGCGGCAGTGATCGGCCTTATTTTAGGCCTATATTTTACACACTTCTACTTAGAAGTGTGTACAATATAGGCCTAAAATTATACGCATAATATTGTGACTGGCAACTACGGAACCCTACACTGCGCGTGGCCCGACACGCAATTGGCCATTTATTATACTTTACAAATAAAACTACAAACATACTAGTTTCCAGAGTTACAAACAGAATTCGATAACATAATCAAATAAGAATCAAACTTCATTTGTGTGGGGCTCGCTCGCTGAGTCTTCTATTGCAAACTTCAAAAATCTAGATACTCTGATACAAAAATATGATTGAGTTGCACAGCACAAAACCTGACAATAGTTTGATGAAACGCATGACTTTTGTATACTTAGTTTTAAGCATGGACACGTCTCATATACTTAAAGTATTTTGATATGGTATGAAATTCGTATTTTGTCATACCTCCGTATTTTTCAGGTATTTTTCTATCCGTAGGCAACCCAAGTCAACTAACTTGGGTTGACTACGGATCGAATTTTATATTACGCCTCATGCGTACTGCAAATTCACACTGCTGTGATTTTTAATTTCGTACAACTTGGCAAAAAAGTGTAGAAACTGAACTAATTGTTCTCTTTATTTTATATTACGCCTCCTGCGTACTGCAAATTCACACTGATGTGATTTTTAATTTCGTACAACTTGGCAAAAAAGTGTAGAAACTGAACTAATTGTTCTCTTTATTGACAGCACTATTATGTTGTCAAGTTTCATCGCCGAAGTGTTTTTTTTATTCGATGACAAGCTAGTCCTTGACTGCGATCTCACCTGATGGTAAGTGACGATGCAGTCTAAGATGGTAGCGGGCTAACTTCGAAGGGGTATGGCAGTGAATATTCAACCCATACCCCTAATTGGTTTCTACACGCCATCGTGCCGGAACGTTAAATCGCTTGGCGGCACGTCTTTGACAGTAGGGTGGTAACTAGCCACGGCCAAAGCCTCCCGCCAGACCAGACCAGAGACAATTCAGAAATTATAAATTCCAAAATTGACCCCGCCGGGAATCGAACCCGAGACCTCCCAGTTATAAGACAACACAGCTCACCACTGAGCCAGGGAGGTCGTCAAATGTTATGTCAATGTTATGTTTTGAAATTCGTCAATATTTATTTGAATTCGTAAATACATACCTACGTATTAGTCTAGTCAACAAGTTCAAAAACGTGAAAAATAGAGATAAAGGTCCTAAAAATATGAGCGATGGCTCATTCGAGTCGGAATCACCTCTAGAAAAATGTTTTTGAAGGATTTTGGTGCAGGTAAAAAATTGCAATTGTTATTAACAAAATAAGATGAAAAAAAAATGATTTAATAAAAAATTGGTTTAATGTAGTATACTGTATAAAGTCAAAATGTCATAATAAAAAATATGTTATAATAAAAAAAAAATGATATTTCGTTTTTAGGGTTCCGTACCCAAAGGGTACCAACGGGACCCTATTACTAAGCCTACGCTGTCCGTCCGTCCGTCCCTCCGTCCGTCCGTCCGTCCGTCCGTCCGTCCGTCCGTCCGTCTGTCAGCGGGCTGTATCTCGTAAACCTTAATAGATAAACAGATGAAATTTTCACATATTATGTATTTCTATTGCCGCTATAACAACAATTAATAAAAATTAAATTAAATTAAAAAAATTAAATTAAAATGTTTCCATGGGTACATGAAAATATTTTAATTTAATTTTTTTAACGGAACCCTAAAAGAGCGAGGCCCGACTCGCACTTGGCCGATTTTTTGTTAATAACTCGAAAAATATTGACATTTAAGCAATTTTGAAAAAAGCTCGTTAAGAGGAGGAAATTTCCAATAAAAAAGTCCCAAGTGCCGGGATTCTATCTCCATTATTTATAATTTTAATTTGACGTTGAAAATAGGGCTCCGCGCGGCTGTTACAGCATGCGCGCGCCCCCGCTAAAGAGAGTTCAGCAATAAAAATATTTTTTTTATAACATAAGATGTGATTTTAAAAATTTGAAAAACTTCTAATATCTTCTTAACACTTGAAAGAATCGAGCCCTGGAGAAACAAAAGTTTAACCACCATTTTTCAAAATGTTATTCAATTGTTAACTAACAAATTATTTCCCAATCTCCATTGTCATAAACAATGGGATGAAAGGTATAAATAATTGGCCTATATTTTTGTATCAGAGTATCTAGATTTTTGAAGTTTGCAATAGAAGACTCAGCGAGCGAATTGAGAACCTCCTCTTTTTTTTAAATTGGTTAAAAACAAATGAAAGTCAAACAGTCTAAAGTCTAACTTTTTAATATAGAAAGCGAAAAAGTTTCAATCTGAAATCTGACATCACGCAGGTTAGAGTTTTAATAGCTACGATGACCGATTTTGAAAACTGTTGGATAATGTTCGGAAGTATCTTCTATTTCGAAAAAATACCTTATTAATTTAACTGTACTACCGTTATTCAAAACTTAATTAATTGAGATAGGCACTATGTTTCCCGCCTTTATACATCTTTATAATTAATTACAAAGCAAATTTAATTTTTATTTTTTGCAGCTAAACTAAAGCAGATAACAAAAAAATGAAAAGGAACTTTTTTGTGTAGAATTTTTTTCTCTACAATTTTTACTTGAAACTTTTTTTTCTATTTCCTACCGTTATTAAGTTATTTAAAAAAAGGCATTTTTCAACCCCTTTTTTATTTTTTTCATCCCTTTCCCCTAAATTTAAATCAAAATTTCTTTCATAATATCTTTATTTAAGTATTAATGAACACATTTTTACTCATTGCGCCAAAACTGGTCAGAGCATGGTTTCATTTAACTTTTTACTGGACTATAATATCTCGTAAACAGTAATACATAGTTGAAATTTTCACAGTGTGTATTTTTATTTCCGCTATAACAACAAATAATAAAAATAAAATTAAATTAAAAAATAAAGGGGGCTCCCATGCATGGAAAAGCTTCAAAAATGAAGAAATAGGGGCCTTCAAAGTTGTGACCAAAACAAACGAGCATCATTGGCAACCCATCAACGGCTCACTACTGAGCGCAGGTCTCCTCTCAGAGAAGGGTTATAGGCCATAGTCTACCACGCCGGCCCAATGCGAATTGGTGGACTTCACACACCTTCGAGAACATTATGAAGAACTCTCAGATGTGCAGGTTTCCTCACGATGTTTTCCTTCACCGTTGAAGCAAGTGATAGTTAATTGCTTAAACGCACTTGACTCCGAAAAGTCAGAGGTGCGTACCCGGGATCGAACCTGCGACCCCCCCGAATAGGAGACCACAGTCCTAACCACTAGGCTAACTCTGCTTCCTAATTTAATACTAACTCAGAACTAAGTTATCTAAATGTGTATCTAGTTTTAAAAAAGTGATTTGGTCATATTATGTACGGAACCCTAAAAGAGCGAGGCCTGACTCGCACTTGGCCGATTTTTTGTTTATTACCTAAATAAATATTTTTGATAAAACAGGGTTGGCACCTTTTGGGTACGAAACCCTAAAAACTATCAAAGAATACAATGATTTTAAAAGACCTATTAAAAATAATTAAGGTAAGAATAACAACAAAAAGAATTAATTACCTCGAACTTATAAACTACTTGCAAGCTCGTTATGGTACATTGCGCCTACTAGGTGAAGCTAAAGCAATGGAGACTCTTAACACCTGCACGTGACATCAATCTCAGTGAGGCCCAAACATACTAGGTAGGATAACATAAAACACTGTTCCCTCTGCACGTTCATTTTATCGTCGATATATTTCGAGGTACTCTCATGTACTTGCTGAGTTCTCGAGCAAGTACCGAGCGTAGCCGCTAGATGGCGGTGACGTTGAAATAAGTCTAGGTTGGCTCCGTTTCTCAAGGTTATTTCACGCATCTTAAAGCCTTAAAAATTCACGTAAAATTATTTATTTTCAGTTTTATATCTTCATAACCCTTCGGGTAAACGGACAGCTTTGTTAAATGGTTATAGTTTCTACTGTGATGGACGTTGGAAAAACGACATATGGACATGTACCAATAAGAACCATACAAATTGTAAAGCCCGCTTCATTGCTACGAAAAGCGGAGAGGTCATCCGGTGGAATACCAACCACACACACTCTCCTTCAAGTTATGTAATCCGGGATGGGGTGTATCTAAGAATATCTAACAAATGTAGTAGATGAGTAAGGTTATGTTAGGTTAGATAGTTGCCCATATTTTCTGTATAGTTCTTGCAATTCACGAGGGCGACTGACTTATGGTTGTGTGTGTGTCGTATCTGTATAAGTGTGAGCGAGCGCAATGCTCGCGCTAACCCGCTCCCACCTAGGCTTTGACAGGCACGCACACTTATGCAATGTGCATGTACACGAAGTAACCACAGGTAAAGCTCACTCGCCTTCGTGAATTGCAAAAACTGTACTATCTTTAATAATTATGTAGTATAGTAAATACGAAATGATAATAATTCATGAAATATCTTTTCACAACTCCAGTTATTAACTAGTGATTTCAATATCTGAATATACTTGTAGCTTAAATAAAAATATTAATATGTAGTACTTTTCTAATTTCCAGTTCTATATCTTCATAACTCTTCCGGTAAACGGACAGCTCTGATAAATGGTTACAGTTTCTACTGTGATGGACGTTGGAAGAACGACATTTGGCAATGTACTAAATATGGGGCGAAATGTAAGGCACGTTTTATTTCTACTAAAAACGGCACTCTGATCCGCTGTTCTTTGGATCATACACATCCACCTCCCAAATATTTGATTCGTGATGGCGTGTATATTAAAATATAATATAAGTATAATATAATAAAATATAAGTGGTAGAGAAATATAAATTTTATTAGAACGGTCTAAGGGAATTTACTTAATAATGTTTCTACATGTAAGCTATGATGTGTATTATGAGAATGGGGAATCCTCTATATCCCCATAAAATAATAATTTTATAGATTACAATAAAATATACCTAGTAGAGAGCGAATAATAAATAACAAGCTGAATAATTTTTTTTGCTGAATTGAGTTTTAAATTTTTTACATGTAAGTAGTAAAATATCCTATGTAATTTACTCCTATTGAAAAATAATCTAAAATTATACAAATAAGATACTTTAGGTAATAAGAAATCGGGAAATGTTTTCTGTTCACAAAATTATAAAATAAATTTTATATTTTACTAGCTGACCCAGCGAACTTCGTACCGCCACTATTTATAAATGAAAAATTGGTTAAATAAACATTTTCCAGTGGACCAAATTGTGGATCTAAACCATCCTCGAATCCCCTTGAACTCACACAAAAAATTTCATCAAAATCGGTCCAGCCGTCTAGGAGGAGTTCAGTGACATACACACGCACACAAGAAATATATATATTAAGATTAAAAAGTTTTCATAATATAAGAAACGCTGGAAACGGTACCCGCCATGATACTACATCATGTCAGAATGTTATAGTTCATCCGATTAAATAGTTTGCAGTGCAGGTACAAGATATGTTGGAAACTATGTGAAAATAATTAAATACATTATTTAATCATTTATTTCAAATTTCACTTGTCGATTTCGTATAAACGATACTTAGCCTGAAATCTATAGATCATAAGCTCTCACTCTGCTCAGAGCTAAAACGAGACAGATTTATGTCTGGATATATTTGTGTCTCGTTTTAAATCTGTGGCAAGTGCGAGCCAAGTCAAAGCGCGCTCTAAGGATCTCAAAATTATGTGTGAATCTATAAATCGCCATCTTATTCCGCTCAGACTCTACGAGAACTGTACATGAGTGCACAGTACCACTTGGCGTTCAAGTATAGTAGAAGACGCTTGCGGCTAGCCCAAGACAGCTTACCGTGTGTGCATGAAAACCGCCACCAGAAATGTCGGTTTTCATGCACGCATCAAAGGATGTTGACGTTATGCTTAAACGGTGTTAACACTTTGGCATTGATTAAGAGCGTTGAGTTATATAAGATACTGGAGTTACCTGAGAACACCCTATATATGTACAATGTGCTCTGGGGCTTAAAGAAAAGTCACCCTCAAGCGCTCTTAAGCTTGCACTTTTTTTTTTACATACTTACTAATTCTTTTTTTTGCAGTTACTATACTTTGCAACAGTACGGGGACAAAAATAGGCATCTTAGATAGACACATTTACTTATTCGAAAAGCGAGGTGAGTCCATGATTTTATGGCGCTGCAAGAGTGAAGGCTGCAAGGCGAGGTTCGTGTCTTGCAAGGTGACCAACAAGGTTATCCTCCGTAGCCCATCCACCCATAATCATGACCTGCAGAAGCTTAACATCTCAGGGTGGCGTGTTATACCTCGTGTACTGCCTAATGAGTCAGAGTCGCGGGTTATACTAAAAAATAATAAACTGTCTGTATTGAAAATAAAATATAACGTTCCCTAGCTGTACAACGCGGCTCTCTCTGCAATACCTGGGGGCCTACCACTAACGCTTAAAGTTTTTTACTACTTTTTATTCATCATCTATAACAGTCCACCACACGGCACGGCACTTTTTTATTACTACTACTTTATTTAGTACTAATATACTTTACTAGTAGGTACTACTTTATTTAGTTCTCAATACTGTTTTGAGACGTCATATAATGACAACATTAAAGTATTTACTTTAACTGCCGCACTCAGAGTCATTCATTAAATTATGATTAATGAATCATTGACTTGTGATTAACTACCGCACTCAGCCGCATCATGTATTAAATTAAATTATTTAATGAGTAATTGATTAATTATCATTAAATCTATTACTGAATTGTCATTTATTTACAAACGAAGTGTTAACTTCTGAGAATGAAACTTTTTAAAATCCAAGATCTCGTCGTTAAGTAACGATCAGCGACTCTGGGTGCGGCAGTAAGGTTTACATTGTGTGACGTGTCAAAACAATATTTAATAAATATTGCTTTAAGCGTTGGTGGTATAGGCCCTGATCACAAGGTCTTGACGAACAGAATTACTTAAGTGTTGATTTTATATAAATAAGAAGATAGATTTTCTGAAAATGAATATTGAATAAATTTTGTACGCCTTTATGATATGTGTATCTCTTACCAATAACTTAATAGAAAATATGGAATCTAAATAAGTTCCACCCCAAATATTACTGAAAACGACTTAAGAGTACAAAATATATAAATATTATAGACACAATGTTACAATGATGTTGATAGATTAAGTTGTAGTACCGTAAGTTGTAGTCAAGTAAGTTATAAAATATTACATAAGTATACTGTATACCATACTCTCTATTCCCTTTGTTCTCGTAGATTGCACATGTACATGATAATAATATTTAATGGAAGTTGACCACAAAGGGGCACTACAAATGAATACAAATATAAAATACTACAACTTAATTACTAACTCATATTCCAAGGGCTAAAGGTGAAATATAACCACAACATAATTTGTTAGTTTTGGTCATCTTACCTAATAATAATTAAATATGATCAAATTCTATGGCCCAATGTGTTCTGAGGCTTTAAGAAAAGTCACCCTCAAGGGCACTTAAGCTTGTACTTTTTATCGCGTGATATATACTAATTTAATTTTGTTTTTGCAGTGACTATACTTTGCAACAATACGGTGACAAAAATAGGCATCTTAGATAGACACATTTACAAAATCGAAAAGCGAAATGAGTCCATGATTTTATGGCGCTGCAAGAGTGAAGGCTGCAAGGCAAGGTTCGTGTCTTGCAAGGTGACCAACAAGGTTATCCGCCGTAGCCAATCCACCCATAATCATGTCCTGAAGAAGCTTAGGGTGGCTATGCCTCTAAGCTAGGCCTCGTGTAGTGCCTAATGAGTCAGAATCGCGGGTTATACTAAAAAATATTAAATTGTCTATAAAGAAAATAAAAAATAACGTTCCCTAGCTGTACAACGCGGCTCTCTATGCAATACCTGGGGGCCTACCACTAGCGCTTATAGTTACTACTTTTTTATTACTACTACTTTATTTAGTACTACTATACTGTACTAATAGGTACTACTTTATTTAGTTCTCAATACTGTTTTGAGACGTCATATAATGACAACATTAAAGTTATAACTTTAACTGCCGCACTCAGAGTCATTCATTAAATTATGATTAATGAATCATTGACTTGTGATTAACTACTGCACTCAGCCGCATTTATTAAATTATATTATTTATGTACAAACGAAACGTTAACTTCTGAGAATGAAACTTTTAAAATCCAAGATCTCGTCGCTAAGTAACAATCAGCGACTCTGAGTGCGGCAGTAAGGTTTACATTGTGTGACGTGCCAAAACAATATTTATAAAATATTTCTTTAAGCGTTGGTGGTATAGGCCCTGCCCTGATCACAAGGTCTTGACGAACAGAACAGCGACTTTGAGTGCGGCAGTAAAGTTTACATTGTGTGACGTGTCAAAACAATATTTAAAAAATGTTGCTTTAAGCGTTGGTGGTATAGGCCCTGATCACAAGGTCTTGACGAACAGAATTACTTAAGTGTTGATTTTATAGAAATAAGAAGAAAGATTTTCTGAAAATGAATATTGAATAAATTTTTTACGCCTATATGATATGTGTATCTCTTACGAATAACTTAATAGAAAATATGGAAACTAAATAAGTTCCACCCCAAATATTACAGAAAACGACTTAAGAGTACAAAATATATAAATTTTCATCATCATCATCATTAGCAACCCATCAACGGCTCACTACTGAGCGCAGGTCTCCTTTCAGAGAAGGGTTATAGGCCATAGTCCACCACGCTGGCCCAATGCGAATTGGCGGACTTCACACACCTTCGAGAACATTATGAAGAACTCTCAGATGTGCAGGTTTCCTCAGAATGTTTTCCTTCACCGTTGAAGCAAGTGATATTGCTTAAACGCACTTGACTCCGAAAAGTCAGAGTGCGTACCCGGGATTGAACCTGCGACCCCCCGAATAGGAGACCACAGTCCTAACCACTAGGCTATCACTATATAAATTTTATAGACACAATTTTACAATGATGTTACAGATTAAGTTGTAGTAACGTAAGTTGTAGTTAAGTAAGTTATAAAGTATTACATAAGTATACTGTATACCATACTCTCTATTCCCTTTGTTCTCGTAGATTACACATTTACATGATAATAATATTTAATGGCAGTTGACCACAAAGGGGCACTACAAATGAATACAAATATAAAATTGTAAACATACTACAACTTAATTACGAACTCGAATTCCAATTTCCAAGGGCTAAAGGCGAAATATAACCACAACATAATTTGTTATTTTTGGTCATCTTACCTAATAATAATTAAATATGATCAAATTCTATGTCCCAATGTGTTCTGAGGCTTACAGAAAAGTCACCCTCAAGGGCTCTTAAGCTTGTACTTTTCATCGCGTAATACATACTAATTTTAATTTTGTTTTTGCAGTGACTATACTTTGCAACAGTACGGGGACAAAAATAGCCATTTTGGATGGACACATTTACTTATTCGAAAAGCGCGGTGAGTCCATGATTTTATGGCGCTGCAGGAGTAAAGGCTGCGAGGCGAGGTTCGTGACTTGCAAGGTGACCAACAAGGTTATCCTCCGTAGCAAATCCACCCATAGTCATATCCTGAAGAAGCTTAACATCTCAGGGTGGCGAGCTATGCCTCGTGTAGTGCCTGATGAGCCAGCATCACGGGTGATTCTAAAAACTGTTAAACTGTCTGTATTGAAAACAAAAAAAAAATAACGTTCCTTAGCACTATAACGCGGCTCTCTCTGCAATGCCTGGGGGCCTACCACTAACGCTTAAAGTTACTTCTTTGTCATAACTACTACTTTATTTAGTTTTCAATTGTGTTTTGAGACGGTATAAAATGACATTAAATATATTACTTAAAGGTTTACATTGTATGACATGTCAAAACAATATTTAAAAAATAATGCTTTGAGCGTTGGTGGTATAGGCCCTGATCACAAGGTCTTGACGAACAGAATTATTTAAGTGTTGATTTTATAGAAATAAGCAGATAGATTTTCTGAAAATGAAAATTGAATAAATGTTCTACGCCTTTATGATATGTGTATTAGTTTATTTTATCGAAGCAGTGATAGCCTAGTGGTTAGGACTGTGGTCTCCTATTCGGGGGGTCGCAGGTTCGATCCCGGGTACGCACCTCTGACTTTTCGGAGTCAAGTGCGTTTAAGCAATTAAATATCACTTGCTTCAACGGTGAAGGAAAACATCGTGAGGAAACCTGCACACCTGAGAGTTCTTCATAATGTTCTTGAAGGTGTGTGAAGTCCGCCAATTCGCATTGGGCCAGCGTGGTGGACTATGGCCTATAGCCCTTCTCTGAGAGGTGACCTGCGCTCAGTAGTGAGCCGTTGATGGGTTGCTAATGGATGGATGGATGGATTATTTTATAACCAAAAAAATAGAAAATATTGAATCTAAATCTCTGCATTTGTGTTCCACCCCAAATATCAGATAAAACGACTTAAGAATACATAATATAAATATAAAATTATAGAAACAATATTAAAATGATGTTACAGATTAAGTATACCATACTCTCTAGTCCCTTTATTCTAGTTGATTGCACGTGTGCATGAATAGCTATTATTTAATGGTTGTTGGCCACGAAGGGGTACTACAAATGTATAAGTACAAAATACAAAGTTAAAACCTTAAATAACAAGTGTTAATTGAAATTTTAATTTAAAACACCTCCGACATGTGAATCTATGGCCGGACTCGATCATCATCTAAAACCTACTGGTTGAGACGATTCTAATGCTCAAACACTATACCTGCTGTTAGTTGCTGAAGAGTTAGGTATCCCGCAGACTACTTGATGCTGCAGCATCAGCTCAAGGTTACAAATACCTTGGAAATAATTCAAAGTAACAGTACACTCCAATCAATTGCACGAGTGAAAGCTTGTATAACCGTAGCTCTTAAACGGCTGAACCGATTTTAATAAAACATCTAAGAACCACCGCTAGAAAACCTGCTTTTTAATTTAGAAAACCGCACCCAAATCGGTTCATCCTATTAAGAGCTACGGTGCCACAGACAGACACACGCTCATAGCGTTCAAACTTAAAACTCTCTTCTTTTTGCGGTGGGGTTTAAAAATATACACTATTCATTAATTCATCCATAGTCATGCTAACCAAAACGTTGGTGCTATTAACTGCGAGACACTACAAAAGAAAGGCTCGCTTTGGGCTAAATAAGCGCGAAATATAACCACTACATAATAATTTGTTATTTTTGGTCATCTTACCTAATAATTATTAATGATTAATAATAAATATAATCAAATTCTATGACCCAATGTGTTTTGAGGCTTTAAGACAAGACACCCTCAAGGGCTCTTAAGTTTGTAATTTTTTATCGTGTAATACATACTAATTTTAATTTTGTTTTTGCAGTTACTATACTTTGCAACAGTACGGGGACAAAAATAGCCATGTTGGATGGACACATTTACTTATTCGAAAAGCGCGGTGAGTCCATGATTTTATGGCGCTGCAGGAGTCAAGGCTGCAAGGCGAGGTTCGTGACTTGCAAGGTGACCAACAAGGTTATCCTACGTAGCCAATCCACCCATAATCATGTCCTGAAGAAGCTTAACATCTCAGGGTGGCGAGCTATGCCTCGTGTAGTGCCTGATGAGCCAGCATCACGGGTGATTGTAAAAAATAATCAAACTGTCTGTATTGAAAACAAAAAAAATAACGTTCCTTAACTCTACAACGTGGCTCTCTCTGCAATGCCTGGGGCCCTACCACTAAGAACGGATTCACGCCGGAATGGCAGTAGCCGGCAGCGGCCGTCAGCGGCCGGCAGCGGCCGGAAGTGGCCGGCAGAAGCGCATGGAGGCCGGCTGCGGAAGGCTCGCGGCCTCCCGGTTCCGCGCGCCTAGTGTCTTCTTGCCAGTTTAGTTTCTACATTCGGCAAGGAAACTCGGGCTTTTGAAGTGAAAATAATGGATTTGATTATTATGGCACTTATTTCTGAAGAAAAAGGAAGAAACAAACAAAGGAAAAAAAGAAGAGGTGTACAGAGGGGGGAGCGCGCGGCCGCCGTCTACGCGAGCAGCTTCGCGGCGCTGCGCGCGGCCGCGATCGGCCGCATGCCCTTTTCAAGCGATACTGGTCTTTAAAACAATGTACATAAAGTTTAAAATTATTTCACACTGAAAGTGCTCGCCGCGCCGCTGCCGGCCACTGCCATCCCGGTGTGAATCGGCCCTTACGCTTAAAGTTACTACTTTGTTATAACTACTACTTTATTTAGTACTACTTTTCTAGTAGGTACTACTTTATTTAGTTCTCAATACTGTTTTGAGACATATTATAATGACAACATAAAAGTTATTACTTTAAGGTTTACATTGTATGACATGTCAAAACAATTTTTAAAATATACTGCTTTAAGCGTTGGTGGTATATGCTCTGATCACAAGGTTTTGATGAACAGAATTACTTAAGTGTTGATTTTTTAGAAATAAGAAGATAGATTTTCTGAAAATGAATATTTAATGAATGTTTTACGCATTTATTGTAATCTGTGTATTTCTTACCAATAACTTAATATAAATTTGTAATCTAAATCTATGCATTTGAGTTCCATCCCAAATATCAGATAAAACGACTTAAGAATACATAATATAAATATAAAATTATAGAAAAAATATTAAAATGAAGTTACATATTAAGTATACCATACTCTCTATTCCCTTTATCCTAAAAGATTGCACGTGTGCATGAATAGCTATTATTTAATGGTTGTTGGCCACGAAGGGGTACGTACAAAATACAAAGTTAAAACCTTAAATAACAAGTGTTAATTGAAATTTTGATTTAAAACTCCTCCGACATGTGAACCTATGGCCGGACTCGATCGCCGATCATCATCTATCTAACACCTACTCGTTGAGACGATTCTAATGAGCCCAAACACACTATATCTGCTGTTTGTTGCTGAGGAGTGAGTGACGAGCTTGATGCTGCAGCATTATCTCAAGGTTACCATACCTTGGAAATAATCCGAAGTGACAGCACACCAAATTTCCAATCAATTGCACCAGTGAGAGCTTGTAAGACCGTAGCTCTTAAACGGCTGAACCGATTTTAATAAAACATATCTAAGAACCACCGTTAGAAAACCTTTTTTTTAATTTAAAAAACTACACCCAAATCAGTTCATCCTTTTAAGATTTTATCCTTTTATCCTTTTAAGCGGTTAAACTTATAACTCTCTTCTTTTTGCGGTGGGGTTTAAAAATATACACCATTAATTAATTCATTCATAGTCATGCTGACCAAAACGTTGGTGCGAGATAACTGCGAGAAACTACAAAAAAAAAGCCCCCTTTGGGCTAAATAAGCGCTAAATACTCGATCACCAATCGCATGGATCGATATACGACGTTTATACTCTAAAAAAAAACTTTTTTGTTCGATTACTATGAGCCTAGAATCTTATATGCAAGCGGATAGGGTCACCTTTCTGTTTTTTGTTACAGTGACGATAGCTTTAAATAGCTCGGGGAAACAAATAGCAGTCTGGAATGGTTACACATACTACTGCGGTTTGTTGAGTTACACAACTATAGCGTGGCGTTGCTCAAGAGGAAGAAGTTGCAAGGCCCGATTCGTTACCACCAAAGACATGAAGGTTGTGGTGAGCAGTCAACCCAACCATACGCATGGCCCACCCAACTTTATTATTCAGGACGGGGTGTTATATAGAAAGTATTACAAAAACATGAAGACTAATCCGATGTTTCTATACGCCGAAACTGGAACCCTCAGATAGATTGGCCGGAGGATTGACGCTACTACTTCTACTTAGAAAAAGTTAACTTAGAAAATAAAGGCTGTAAGGAATCGATAATGGACGAGTAGATCGTACGTCGTGAATGGGGGTGGATTGGCCATAGTCCTCGATTCCAACAAAATAAAGAGACAGGCTCTCGTTTGGAACCCACAGGGAAAGAGAAAGCGGGGCCGGCCAAACTTGGGTGGCGTACGGTTCTGGCGGAGGGTGCGAGGATAGGTATTACGTCGAAGGATGGTAGGTTACGAGGTAGGATTCATATAATAAAAAGCGATTCAGAAATATTTATTCGAAAATAAATTTGTTGACTGCAGATGATAAGCTAAAACTTTTTTTTTTTTTATTATAGTGTTACAAAAAAACTTATAGCGAAACTAATCTAACTACTATACAAATCATGCTCGCGTGGAATGGTGCCAAGAATACTGGCTGCATTTCCGCGCTTGACAGCCAGGCTGATCCTTTGCGCAAAAAATGAGCCAGCCCTTCTGTCACCAGATGAGGCAATTAACCGCGGTGAAATGTCTCGTAATTTTTTTTTAAACTAAGCTAATTTTTAAGCTAAAACTAAGTATGTATAAGAGAAACGTATATAAAACTAGTAGGGAGCGTGGGTGCGCGGCCCGCAAGCGGACCGCGGTTTATCTATCGTCAAGTGGACTTTCAGGTCCTGATCATTTTCGATCAAATAGTCACTCTTCCATCTTTTATACTCTCCGAGATAGACGCCTATGACATTGGTATGGCCGCCATCTTGAATCCGCCATTTTGAATTTTTTTTCAGCTCATTGCCAATTGGATGAGGTTTCGAGTAATTTTTATTGGAGCACCTCCCACCTATCTTCAATACCCTGGCCGTGCTCCTCACCCACCTTCCAAACCCTCGATCATCATATCTCATCATTTGTCAGAATGAGATTTCTTTTATAAAAACAAATTTTGAAAAGGAACCGTATCAAAGTCTTGCATAGTTCTCAGCTTCTAGTCTATTCAATATTCGCCATATATTTTGTATGGAGAAAAAACATTCCGCCATCTTGGATTTTTTTCTATTCATCAAATAGACCTTTGGGTCCTGATCATCTTTTGCCAAGAAACCACTCTTCCATCTTTTATACTCCCCGAGATAGACACCGAAGAAATTTGTATGGCGGCCATCTTTTTTCCGCCATTTTGAATTTTTTTTCAGCTCACTACGAATTGGATGAGGTTTCGAGTGACATTTGTTCGAGCACCCCCCCACCTATCTTCGATACCCTGGCCGTGCTCTTCACCCGTCTCCGAAATCCTCAATCATCAGCTCTCTCCATATTTTTCCTCCGAATAAATTTTTTTCCTTTATACGAAACAATCGGTGAAAAAAAAATTTTTCATACAAAATTTTACAGGAGAGGTGATCAATGAGTCAGTGAATCAGTGAATCAGCCCCAGCAGCTATATATATATTAACTAGTAGGGCGCGTGGGTGCGCGGCCCGCAAGCGGACCGCGGTTTTTCTATCGTCAAGTGGACTTTCAGGTCTTGATCATTTTCTATCAAAAAACCACTCTTCTATCTTTTATACTCTCCGAGATAGACACCGTTGAAGTTTGTATGGCCGCCATCTTGAATCCGCCATTTAGGATTTTTTTCAGCTCACTGCCAATTGGATGAGGTTTCGAGTGACTTTTGTTCGAGCACCCCCACCTATCGTCATTACCATGGCCGTGCTCCTCACCCACCTTCCAAACCCTCGATCATCATATCTCATCATTTGTCAGAATGAGAATTCTTTTATAAAAACAAATTTTGAAAAGAAACCGTATCAAAGTCTTGCATAGTTCTCAGCTTCAAGTCTATTCAATATTCGCCATATATTTTGTATGGAGAAAAAAAAATTCCGCCATGTTGGATTTTTTTCTATTCATCAAATAGATCTTTGGGTCCTGATCATCTTTTGCCAAGAAACCACTCTTCCATCTTTTATACTCGCCGAGATAGATACTGACGAAATTTGTATGGCGGCCATCTTTTTTCCGCCATTTTGAATTTTTTTTCAGCTCATTGCGAATTGGATGAGGTTTCGAGTGACATTTGTTCGAGCACCCTCCACCTATCTTCGATACCCTGACCGTGCTCTTCACCCGTCTCCGAAATCCTCAATCATCAGCTCTCTCCATAATTTTCCTCCGAATGAATTTTTGTCTTCTATACGAAACCATAAGTGAAAAAAAAAATTTTCATACAAAATTTTACAGGAGAGGTGATCAATCAGTCAGTGAATCAGTGAATCAGCACGAACAGCTATATATATATTAATAATTTAGACTATGTATAGGGAATGCTCTTAATATGATAAAATTAAAAATATCATTAATAGACATAATAATATATTAATAGATAGTTAGAAAACGTAAAAGAAACTACCTCTACTTTTGTAAGGTAATTTAATATATTAAAATATAAGAACTTATTGTTGTAAATGTAAAATTAAACAATCATATAACTTTCAGTTTTATTTGCCGAAAACTTTGTAATTAATCACTGCACAGTTGCGAATTTCAATGTAAATAAAGCGTGTTCAGCTAATGTTGCGAGTATGTTATTAAAAGCGCTGTGCCTCGGCACACTCCACGCATTGGTTGAGTACCGCGTCTTCCGTGTATTCTTCTTCTTTATCAATGGATAGATGTCCACTACTGGACGAAGGTGTTTTGCATGGGCTTCCACAGGCCTCGGTTTTGCGCCGCCGCGCCGCCAGAGGCTTCTGCGACTCATCTGACGTTGTTGACCTCCATAGTGGGGGACTGCTCTCACATCCCTAAGGGGATGAGGAATGAGGGAGAAGAGAATTATACTAAAGTAATATTAGGTTTATTAATTACTTTACTATTAATTCCCGCCGCTTTACTATAATTGCCAGATTTATAACACATGATACAACTTGTGTAGGTTGTGTAAAAAACACGTATGCTAAGGTTCAAAATATTTTATTACTTTTATTACACAATGTATTATTTTTTTTTCAGTAAAACTAGTAACAAACAAAGCCGGCAAAAGAATAGCTATCGTGAACGGTTACACGTACTACTGTAACAAAGTGTGTTTCAACACCCTGGCCTGGAGGTGTACCAAGAGCAGAATATGCAAGGCGAGATTCATCTCAACTCCGTCGATGACTGTTATAAAGTCCAACTTTTGTCATAAACATCACCCGCCTGCGTTTTATATAGAAAAAGGATATTATTACAAGTTGTGAAATGTCTGGAGCACCGCAGAGATGTAAGCTTTCTTTGCGTGTCCTAGGATGACTATAGTTCTTGCAATTCACGAGGGCGACTGACTTATGGTTGTGTGTGTGTCGTATCTGTATAAGTGTGAGCGAGCGCAATGCTCGCGCCTGCCCGCTCCCACCTAGGCTTTGACAGGCACGCACACTTATGCAATGTGCATGTACATGAAGTAACCACGAGTAAAGCTAACTCGCCTTCTTGAATTGCAAAAACTGCACTACATTTCGCATCCCTCTCTCTCGCACATTCTAATATTTTCAATGATTGTAATGACGAACTCCCTGGCGGAGTTGTGAAAGCTGTTATTGCCTTAGAGTGGAAAAGTCTCATTGGTAGGTTCGATTCCCGGCGTGGGCAGTTTGGGAATTTCTTAATTGTCTCTGGGCTGGTCTGGTGGGAGACTTTGGTCGTGACTATTTACCACTCTACCGCGACCGTCAAAGACGTGCCGCCAATCGATTTAGTTTAGTTTAGGTTTCTGTCGTATAGTCGGTACGATAGAGTGTATAAACCTATTTATTATATATATGGGGTATGGGGTATGGGTTAATTTATTCATTCATTAATTGCATTCCAAGATTATAATCTACATATATTTACATTGGAACCCCGTTGGGGCACAGAAATTACAAGGTTTATTAGAGAGATGGACGCCATTATTATTCTCCAAAAATGTCATATATTTTATAACTAGCGACCCGCCCCGGCTTCGCACGGGTAGTAGAGCATATTACGCCTATACTGTGCAAATTCCTTGAAATGTTCCATAAGTTATATTGAACAGCATATTGAGCAGTACGTAGGCTTATAAAAGAAATATCGCTTGGCTTATAATATAGCAACAACGCGGCGCGCACGGGGGTGGTCACTGGTCCCATGAGCGAGTCCCGTCATCGCCATCGTCAGGTTGAAATCCGCGTATTTATATTGGCGTGCGTTCGTTTTTATTTTGCGATAACTCCTAAGATAATTATATTATGATATAATATAATAATAATAATTTTATTAATTATATTTTAATTGTATGGTGTAAAGGATTAATAAACAATTAAATGCCTATTCAGATAATAGACAATTTTTCTTTTGTTTTCCCGCCGCTCCTTAGCAGCTCGCGCACAGAGCAAACACTAGTATACATACTAATATACCTAATAGCACCGTGTCTGACAAAAAGAGACTGACAGAAAACGCACAACCTTAACAGGGAAGGGGGTAGATTATTTGGAATATTCCTTGAGTACCTTGTGCTCAAAGTTCACAAAGAACCTTAAGTGTACTAATCCGATGTTATTAGGGACTATCGGAACAATCATAAATCAATGTTTTCATTACAGTTGTATGGGTGAAGAACAAATCTGGAAAAAAGATGGCTCTAATCAATAACTATGCATTCTATTGTGATAACAAGTACCCCAGTATCTCCACTTTTTCTTGGCGATGTACTAGAGGGGGCAGGTGTAGAGCGCGCTTCATTACTGATACACATAATATGAAGATGATAAAATCAAACCTCGTACATTGCAACCACAACGCGCCTCGGTATGTTATACGCAAAGGGATATATGTGAAAATATAGTCATGCCTCTTGTATCGTAATGGAACAAACCGCTCTTTACATTAATTAGTCACATACCTAATTGTATTGTTGTTCTTGGCATATTATGCGTAATGCGAAACACACATTCGTAACACCCCACTCCACGCCATGACCCGTGTGTCCACTCAAAAAAAATTATTTTGTAAGCTCACAAATACATTACCGATACCCTGAGGTATATCGAGTGTTGCTAATGTGTTTGTGTACGCAAAAACGTGTGAATTTTGTAATTGTCAACAGTTTTACGTTTTGCAAACTTTCCTTTGTTCTTGTTTTACTAAATTAATTTTTTTTATGCTATTGCATAGCTTTTATCGCGGGCTTTGAACTAGGACAAACAGTTTGAGCGCGGCGACCGAATGAAGAAATTCCGTAACGAAAATAAACCTAACACCGTCGTTCAGTAAGCGTTCAACATTTTAGAGGTTCACAAGTAGCTCTGTTTGGCGCAGTAGGCGAGCGGCCGCTTTCTTTACTGTATGGTGTATGATGTCGCAGGCTCGAATCTCACTCGCGAAGTAGTGACAGTGCGCTTTTCTTGTTTGTTTGTTTTTTAATTTTTGTTTTTGCATAATTTTTATTATACAAAAAAAAAATTGCATAAATATTATAATTGCATAAGTTGATAAAAAATGCTATGCAATAGCTTTACCGCGGCAGTCCCCGAGTGCCGCTTAATTTTTTTCTTTTTTAATATTTATTATACAAAAAATGGTTATACTATAATTAATCCTCCCAGCCAAAACCACGTAGGGTTTGTATGCTGGTGTAGTCTTAAGTAATTCTAATAATAATATTATTATTATATATAACATTATGTAGTCTATACTATATTATACATATTATTATATATGCTTCGTAAGTAGGTAGTGGCACTATTTATTATTATTGTGAAATAAATTTTTTAAAGCTCTTTTCACTTGCATTCCATTGCAATTTTCTATTTTATGTAAAATATCTATTGGAAACTCATTAAGTAAAGAGGGGAGCAGGTAGTCCCATGTACGCTTGCCATAGACATTATTGTGACTTGCTCACTTGTATATGGGTAAATATTTGATCTTACGTAGGTGTTCAGGTCTTGTAGGTATACTTTTTTAGTGAATTCACCTGCTCCCATTCTTCACACACAATTGTCAACTTAGTTTTGTCATAGACATTAAGTACTTTACAATAATTAAATAAGCCTGGCTCATCCTGTTTGTACATTAATTTAGCATAATTAGGAACAATATTTTTCAAAATTCTTAAGTGGATTTTATATATTTCTTGTATATAAGTTTTATAGGTTCTGCCATAGGCACTTAGGCCATAATTAATTATTGAATCTGCTAAAGCCAAATATAATAATCTTAATGTTTGGTAGGGAATTTCATGTTTAAGTATTGCTATGTTACAAAGAATTGTTCGCAGTTTGTTACAAATGTGAACAATATGTGGTTTCCAGTTAAACTTATTATCTATTATTAGGCCTAGATACATATGCTGCTCAACAACTTCTAGTGTGCGACAATCACATTTTCTGATTTGCTGATGCAAACAGCTGTGCTCATGTGCCATGATAATAGGTTGTGAACTCTTTATGTATGCTGAGTGCACATGCATCAGTTTAGTTTTTTGAGTATTGATCACTAAACCTACATCATGTGCCCATTTACACAGCTGATCATAGTTATGTTGCATCAGTGTTTGAGCTTCTGATAAGTTTCTATGAGCAGCTACAAGGCATGTATCATCCGCATATTGGTATATGGAGCCATTTGTAAATATATTACACATATCATTTACATATAGTAAGTATTCGGTTGGGCCAATAATGGAGCCTTGAGCTGTGCCCCGAGTGGTAATCATTCTTTCGCTAAACTCACCTGCTACCTTAACCACTGTGTAACGATTTGAGTGAAAGTTTTTGAACCAACTCAGGTCAGGGCCCTGTATTCCATTTTGTTTTAATTTTGAAAAAAGTACATTATAATTAATACATCAAATGCTTTACTAAAATCAATAAAGACAGCAAGGACATGTTTCCTTTTGTTCAAATGCATGTTAACTTCATTAGTAAATTATGCGAGTTTTGTTTTTTTGTTTGTTTGTTTTATATTTTTTATTCAAATAAACTTTTACAAGTGCTTTTGAATGGTCAATGAATCTACCACTGGTTCGGAATGCCTTTCCTGCCGAGAAGAACCAGCAAGAAACTCGGCGGTTGCTCTTTTCAAAACAGATTTACAATACAGTAAATACTATGCTATATATGCAGTGTTTCCACAATGAGGAAAGTTCCAAAAATGCATACAGACTAACTTCTATCTTAAGATGGGCAGACATAAAGCAGCCCCATTCCCGCCGGTGGCACCCGTTCACGAGCATGACGCATGACCCAGCCATTGCTTCGCTCAACCATATTTGAGGGAACGTAACTGAGAGGTACTTTTATTTCTTTGAAAGCGAAATTGTTTACAATTAATAATGTTGTTCTGGGTTTCAATTATTTTGTCAATACATGGAAAAATAGTAATTGGTCGGTAATTGTTTGGGTTGTCAAAGCTAAGTTTTTTATGTATTGGCCGAATAATACCTATTTTCAATAGGTCAGGATATATACATGTCTCAATGCACTGATTGATTAGGTGTGTAATAATTGGTGTTATTTGGCCCTTAATATGTTTTATGTCCTTTGCTCTAATATTATCCAGTCCAGCACTCTTATTCTCATTTAATTTATTGACCGAGCGAAGCGAGGTCTCTGAGTTTACTAGAGCGATTTGCACTTGTCCGTCCGTCCGTCCGTCCGTCCGTCTGTCAGAGCCTTATAACTTTTGAATTACTGAACGTAATTACTTCAAATTTAGATATAATATGTAAACCGATGGCCTCCAGCCGAAAATGGCTTAAAAAGTTATAAAAATCTTTATTTCAGGGGGGCTCTCATAGAAGCGAATGCGAAGTAAAAATTTTTTTTTGCTATTCATAGATTTTCTGTGTATCATTTTAAAGACAATTTGTAACAGAGTACAGACGTTTTTTTTTTATTTTTTTTCCTAAAATTGACGAAATGGGGGGCTTTCAAAGTGGCGATTTAATACGCTCGCTTGAAGACGCTCTCTGAGAAAATTGGCTATATATTTTCAAGGTCTACTTATTTTCTTACTTCACTTGTATCCTGTACTTGAACAACAAATACTAAAATTAGATAAATATTATAAAGAAACGAAATTATTTAAGTTTTAATGGGCATCAATGTTTTTAACAAAACTTCACTATACTGTTAATAGATGGCGCTGTCTTTAATATTGTAAATACGCATCCCATCCACGAAAGCAGATGACGATTGACGTCATCAGATTCGGCGCGTTTTAATTACAATATAATATAGTTAAAACTACCTTATGGGAATTATGGGATACCGCGAGGTCTCAGTTCGGGGCGAACCACTAGTTTATTATTTTTGATACGGTATTTTGTTTAGTTTTTCTCAATCTAAAACATATATTTGATTCTTTAATGTATGTTTGGGTACTAAGAATAGGAGTGCTGCACGATATATACGTTTTTTCAATGTTTTTTTGAAATTCTATAGCAAATTTGTTAGATATTACTTTAGCCGATGTTTTAAACTAAGTAATTATAATTTCATCGATGGATTTTGTTGACTTGCCACACAATTTGTTTCAACTTCCAACTCAACAATTTCCCATACCCTTTTTTTGATTCCAAAATTATCTTTAATCTGATTTTTAATGTATTTGTTTTTAATAAAGTTAATATATTTGTTAGTTTTATTTCTGTATTTATTATACAATATTCTATTTTCTAAATTGCTTTCATCCTTTTTCCATATATGTAATAGTTTGTCCCTTGTGTTGCACATTTTTATGGCCCTTTTGTTTATCCAGACACAGTTTCCCCTTTTCCCTGTATGTACTTTTGCAGTATATTGACATTTTTTATGTATGGAATTATATGTACCCGATATAAAGTTCATGATATCATTAGAACTACTGTAGGTTAACCCATGGCTCCAGTCTACCTGACATAATTCTTCTATTAATTTGCGGTGGTTAATTTAAATAACTTATAACGGCAAATATTAAATAACTTATAACGGCAATATTGCTTTGATTTCTTCTTCCGTCGTTCAGCATGGTAATGATTCTGGCGAATCGCCTATATATGCGTCGACGCGGTTTAAAACCTAAGCCGTGAATGCCTATTCATTGTGCAGATACCAAAGTTCGTTAATTAATCCAAAAACTATTATTAACTTCTAAATAATCTTATTAACTTTTGGTTTACAGTGCAACTGCTTCGCAACAAATCCGGAAGGCCGATCGCTTTGATAGACGGCTATTCGTTTTATCTGGCCCTCGAGAAGAGTAACACCATGACCTGGCGATGTACGCGAGGGCCATGTTGTAAAGCGCGGTTCACTTGTACCCCGGAATTCGAGATTATACGGCAGAATTTAGCGCATGAACATCAACCGTCGAATTATGTTGTTCACGACGGGGTTTATATTAAAATCTAATTAGGACCTAAGAATGTTTTTCAATGTTTTTATAAACCTAACCTTTTATTCTAAGTTTGAAACCTTTTTGGGTTTCTTGCTTTGTCGAATTGACCGAATTGTTTGGGTTTGTTGAATTCAAAAAAGGAGGAGGTTCTGAGTTCGTTGGTTTTTTTATGTATGTTCACCGATTACTTGTGGACGCCTGAACCGATTTGGAAAATTCTTTTTTTTTCAAAGGGTACATACACCCTTTGAAAAAAAAAGAAATCGGTTTTCTTTCCCAAGTAGTCCAATTTAAATTTTATCGAAATCGGTCGCGCGATTTTAAGAAACAAAAATAAATTGGGCATATACTATGTAGTGGCGCGTTCGTTTGAAGTCGGTTTTTTAAAAATATTTTTTTATATTTAATTATATTATTATTTACGTGCGGGGATAGCTTCGCTCGCGTCAGATCACGCTGTATAACACTGATGCAGTGATATAGTATTTACTTGACATAGAGACGTAGGTTGGTCTACTACATCAAATAAATTGAAAAATACAACACTATGACCTGGCGTTGTATCCGAGGGCCACGCTATAAAGCGGGGTTCACGTGTATTCTACACATCGAGAAAATATGACAGCACCTGTCACATGAACAGCCAACATCGATTTATTATTTTTGTCTTAAATTGTCCCTGTATCTTCTTCTTTATCAGCCGATAGACGTCCACTAAATGCAAAATTAAACAATCAAGAATTTAACTTTAATTTGCGAAAAATTTGTCGTTAACTACTGCGCAGTTGCATTTTAAAAGTACATAAATAAGGGTGTTCAGCTAATGTTGCGAGTATGTTATTAAAAACGCTGTGCCTCGGCACACTTCACACATTGTTTGAGTACCGCGTCTTCCGCGTATTCTTCTTCTTCTTTATCAACCGATAGATGTCCATGATGGACGAAGGTGTTTTGCATGGGCTTCCACAGGCCTCGGTTTTGCGCCGCTATGCCCGTAACCGCCGAGGCTTCTGCGACTCGTCTGGCGTTGTTGACCTCCTTAATGGGGGACTGCACTCACATCCTTAAGGGGATGAGGAATGAGGGAGAAGGGATTTATAGTAAAGTAATATTAGGATTATTATTTACTTTATTATAAATTCCCGCCGCTTTCCTATAATTGCCAGATTTAGAACAAATGATACAACTTGTGTAGGTTGTGTAAAACACGTATGCTAAGGTTCAAAATATTTTATTACTTTTATAACACAATGTTTTTTTTTTTTTTACAGTAAAACTAGTAACAAATAGTGCTGGCAAAAGAATAGCAATCGTGAACGGTTACCCGTTCTACTGTAACAAAGTGTGTTTAAGCACCCTGGCCTGGAGATGTACTAAGAACAGAATATGCAAGGCGAGATTCATCTCAACTCCGTCGATGACTGTTATAAAGTCCAACTTTTGTCATAAACATCACCCGCCTGCGTTTTATATAGAAAAGGGATATTATCACAAGTTGTGAAATGCCTGGAGCACCGTAGAGATGTAAGCTCTGTTTGCGTGTCCTTAGGTTGACAACTACATTTCGCATCCCTCTCTCTCGCACATTCTAATATTTTCAATGGTTGTAATGACGACCTCCCTGGCGGAGTTGTGAAAGCTGTTTTTGCCTTAGAATGGAAAGGTCTCATTGGTAGGTTCGATTCCCAGTGTGGGCAATTTGGGAATTTCTTAATTGTCTCTGGGCTGGTCTGGTGGGAGGCTTTGGCCGTGACTATTTACCACTCTACCGCGACCGTGGAAGGCGGGAATCATAGTGCCTATCTCAATTAAGCTTCGAATAAGGTAAGTAAATTAATAAGCGTTTTTGTTAGGTAAAACGCGTTCATTATTATAGCGTATAAAGTATATATATGTATGTATATGTATATAGGCAATTTGGCAATTTTTTAATTGTCTCTGGGCTATTCTGGTGGGAGGCTTTGGCCGTGACTATTTACCACGCTACCGCGACCGTTAAAGACGTGCCGCCAATCGATTTAGATTAGAGTTTAGGATTCGGTAATCGGTACGATAGAGTCTAGAAACCTATTATATGGGGTATGGGTTGAAATTTGAATGTACACTGCCATACGTGGTCATACCCTTTCCAAGCTAGCACGCTACGTATAATTTAATATAAAAAAAATATTTTTAAAACCGACTTCAAATGTCCGTGCCACTACAAAGTATATAATTTATTGTTGATATTTTAAAAAAAGCTCGCCCGATTTCGACAAAATTTCGATGGGACAACCTGGGAAGTATGCCCTTTGAAACAAAAAAAGAATTTTCCAAATCGGTTCAGGCGACTTTGAGTTATCGGTGAACATACAACATAAAAAAATATTCCGACGAATTGAGAACCTCCTCTTTTTTTGAAGTCGGTTAAAAATGAGTCTTATCCGAGTTTAAAGATATTGGCCGATTTTCAATACCAATTTATTCCTCCCTCGGTTAAAAATCTCCTGACGTTGGTGAAATCGGCATCTAGGATGTATCCCAAATGAATATTCCAATATCCTTATTTGGTTTTTTGGGTATTTGACTGTTGTCAAAATGTTAGTATTAATTAATTACCTATTATTTAAAATGTACCATGTAAGAATAACATTTGTGAAAACAGAAAATAAATTGGTCCAAAAACAAATTAGTTTTAAGCTGTTTACTGCGACTGTATGTGAATCTCTTTCTGAAACGAAATTTTCTATGAAGAGTGTATGGAGCTATTGAAGTGTGACGTTACACCTCAATAGCTCTCTTTATCTAACAGGAAACTTAAAGCTCTATATTTCCGAGACTAGTAAAGTAATTTTAAAAAAATGGAATTGGGTTATAATATTTAAAAACTTTATTTTCAATATTAACGTATATAAAAAATATTACTCAAATACTCAATTTTAGGAACTTTGGTAAAAATAATAATATCAATGTTGTTATTTCAGTTATATGGGTGAAGAACAAATCTGGAAAAGAGCTGGTTATAGTCGATAACTTTACATTCTACAAGGAGAAGCAGACTTATTCCACCTCAGCTTGGCGATGTACTCGAGGGAATACATGTAAAGCGCGCTTCGTTACCGATAGACATAATACGAGGATAATAAAATCTCACCTGGTACATGACCACACCGCGCCTCGGTTTATTATACACAAGGGGATATATGTGAAAATATAGTCTTACCTCTTTTTCGCAATAGAACTTTCTTGGGATAATATTATGTAATATTTTATTACACAGTATTGCACAGTGTCTGACGAACTAACTGACAGAAAACGCACAATTTTAACAGTGGGGGAGGGGGGACATTATTTGGAATATTACTTGAGTAGCCTCCTCAAGCTACCTCAAAAACCTAGCTCAACGTTCACGAGGAACCTAAAAAGTGTGAATAAATATTTTTATAACCTATACCACGTGAACATATTCGGGGCCATCTACTAGTTGTTTGTGAGCAACCCATTAACGTCTCCTCTCAGAGAAGGGTTATAGGCCATAGTCTACCACGCTGGCCCAATGCGAATTGGTAGACTTCACACGCCTTTGAGAACATTATGGTTAAGTGCGTTTAAGCAAATAAAATATCATCTACTAGTAGCCAAGATAAATAAACTGATAGACGCACACATTTGTAACACCCCACATCACGCTCCGCAAGTCGCAACGCGTGTTCACTCAACAAAATATCCTTTGTAAGCTCAAAAAACTTTACCTATACTACTGAGCGCAGGTCTCCTCTCAGAGAAGGGTTATATGCCATAGTCCACCACGCAGGCCCAATGCGAATTGGCGGACTTCACACACCTTTGAGAACATTATGAAGAACTCTCAGATGTGCAGGTTTCCTCACCATGTTTTCCTTCACCGTTGAATCAAGTGATATTTAATTGCTTAAACGCACTTGACTCCGAAAAGTCAGAGGTGCGTACCCGGGATCGAACCTGCGACCCCCCGAATAGGAGACCACAGTCCTAACCACTAGGCTATCACTGCTTGCTTTATTTTACTATATTAAATAAGTTCTAACAGCAATAAAGCTTTGATTTCTTCATCCATTAATAATCACTTTAGACCCTTCAAACTATCCCGATGATATTCTGACGAGTAACGCCTATCGCCACATCGATGTCGCCTAAAACCTAAACAATGATGTGTCTATTAGATACTGTAGTGGAAAGTTAAAGATCGGTTCTGCAGCACAAATGTACTACTAAGCCTGCGATAGCTTCAACTGTCTTCTATGGGATACCCCTTGTAATCTTGTTACCATAGGTCTTTGGTTATTTCGCGTGTAGGCTGGCTTTCTCGGAATAAAGATCTTGGAAAAAAGGAGATTTAGAGAGGGCGGTTAGTTTGGTTATGAGTATGAATATTGTGTATTGAAGGGCGGTTACGAGTATGAATAATTTTGAGGCGTCCGTTAGACGACTAACTGTCGGATGGGACATTTGACTGAAGTTGGTGCTGAGTGCGCGTTCAGAAAAGATGCAGCAGATACATTTGTTATCGAGCCAAGTTTAGCTGGTCCATGATAAATATATCTCATTTTTATCATATCATATTAGTTGTCTGGTAGGAGGTTTTGCCCGTGGCTAGTTACAACGCTGGGCGTCAAAGACGTGCCGTCAAGTTATTCGTTCCGGCATGATGGTGTGTAGAAACCGATTAAGGGTACATTGGTTTAATTAAAACTGCCATACCCCTTGTTTCAGTTAGCCGCTGCCATCTTGACTGCATCTAATTAATGTACTATATCAAGTGTAGAACTTCACAAATGATATTTATATGTGGTTTTTTATTGTGAATGAATTTTTCCGCGCATATAAGGCATTATGGTAACAATAATAATATCAATGTTGTCATTTCAGTTGAATGGGTGAAGAACAAATTTGGAAAAAAGATCGCTATAATCGATAACTATACATTCTCCTGGCATACCAAGAATCACTCCAATGCTTCCTGGCGATGTACTCGAGGTGGCAGGTGTAGAGCGCGCTTCATTACTGATATACATAATATGAAGATAATAAAATCACACCTGATACATGACCACACCGCGCCTCGATATGTTATGCACAAAGGGGTATATGTGAAATTAATATAGTCATGTGAAAGAATGCAACGGGCTAACAAACCGATTTACATATTATGTAAAATAGCACCGTATCTGACGAAATGACTGACAGAAAACGTAGGTATAACCTTTTTGGAATATTCCTTAAGTACCTTGTGCTCAAAGTTCACAAGAGGCATACTTAAAATTCCATCCTTTAAGGGATGAAAAGAGGTAGTGAAGTTTGTGTGAAGAAATATTTTTACGAACAAAGCACCACCACGAAAACGCATAACCTTAACAGGAGGAAATATTCCTTGAGTACTCTATTCTCAAGGTTTAAAAGGAATCTTAAGTGCACTTAGGAGGTATTCTTCTTAAAAAGATGAACAGGGATGGTGAAATTTGTGTGAAAATTTTTTTTTTTATAATATATACCACTGTCATGAACATAGCTTTGGTCATCTTCTAGTAGGCATTAAAATCCAAGATAAATAAACTGATAGACGCACACATAATATGTTACACCCCACTCCACGCTTCGCAAATGATCGGCACCCTGAGATACGACAGGTGAATGATGAAATGATGATGAAATGATGAAATGATTTATTTTCAAACTAAATTCTGTATACAATAGTATCAGGAGTCCCGATTTAAGTTAAATTAAACCTGTGGCTCGGGATTCCTGCTCTTCCTCCGTCGCTTAAATTTAGAATTAAATAAAGAAAAAATTTAGGTACTAAGGTGTGTGTGTGTGTGTGTGTATATGTGTTCGTGTGTGTGTGTGTGTGTGTGTGTGTGTGTGTGTGTGTGTGTGTGCGTGCGCGTGTGAGTGTGTTTTAAATAATGTAAGGTAGGCACTACATGAGGGTAAGTTAAAAAAGTGTATGTGTGTGTAATTAAAAACAATTATTTAATATTGTAATTGTAGAAGGTTTTCTGTATCATTGTAGTTTAAGTTATTTAACCAGTTAATCAATTTTTGTTTACATTCGACAAACTTCATGTTATGTATATTAAGAATTTTATTTATCTTATTATATAAATAGGGCGCTTTAGTCTTGAACTGTCTGCTTGCAAATTTAGTGTTACAGGGGAATGTCTTTATGACCGCATAGTCACGTCGCTTATTTTGAAGCGATCTGTTGTATGGTGTCGTACGGTAAACCCGAACTATTGTTTGCAAAATGTATAGTTGTCTTATAGTTAGTATTTTAGCTGTAGTGTATAAACTATGTGTTGGGTATCTGTACGGTCTGAAATACATTACTTTCAGAAGGGACCTTTGAGCTCTTTCTAACTGTATAAGTTGTGTCTTGCATGCAGCACCCCATGCAGGAATGCAATACATTATATTTGACTGTCCTAGTGCGATATATATAGTTTTTAATAATGCAGATGGTACAACGTGGCGAAGTTTTTTAAAGATCCATATAAGATTTCTAGTTCTGTTCATCAGGCTATTTATTTGTTTATACCAATTTAGATGTTGATCTATTAACACTCCTAAGTATTTATACTCTGTCACTTTATTAATGTTAGGACAATCACAGAAGTCGTCTAGGTAATTGCGACAGGAATGACATTTTATAGTAAAGTCAGCAGGAGGTTGTGTTGGAGTTCTAATCGAAAAGGTCATAAATTTGGTTTTAGATATATTTAATGTGAGCACGTTATTATTTAGCCAATTAACTACATAACTTATGCCTTTTTCAGCATTATGTTTTACTTCTTCCCAAGTATCACCATAGAAGATTAAGGCAGTGTCATCTGCATAGGAATAGACCTTACATTTATCCAGATTTATTAGTAATAGTTCATTTATGTATATTAGGAACAAGGTAGGTCCCAGAACACTACCTTGTGGTACACCATACGTAATTGCTGATTGTCGACAGGTGTTGCTAGAGTGTTTTCGTACACGCAAAAAATTGCAATTTTTTAACTGTCATCAGTTTTACGTTTCGCACTTTCTTTTATCCTTATTTTACTAAATTAAATCCTACTATCCTACTTCCTACTAATATTATAAATGTGAAAGTGTGGATGTTTGGATGTTTGTTACTCAATCACGCAATAACGGCTGAACGGATTTGGATGAAATTTGGCATGCATGTAGCCTTTGACATGGAAAAGAACATAGGCTGCCTTTTATCCCGATTCTTTAAGGAGTTCCCGAGGGAAAATTGAAATTTTTTTACGAGCTAAGCCGCGGGCAGACAGTTTTGAAATTTGGTATGCATGTCACCTATGCTATTGAAAAGGCTATACTTTCTATACCGATCTCTCAAATAGTTCCTGTGGTAAGATTAAAAATTGTTAACGAGCGAAGCGAACCAGTAATTCATTTTTATATCATTCTAGCTTTTCTAGTAATTCGGTTAACACGCTCTAAACGTGTTTTCCCGTAGGAATAAGATGTTTTCCGGGATAAACAGTAACCTATGCCACTTTTCTGACTACAAACTATCCCTATAATCCGCTATAATTTCAAAGCTATCTGCGCTATTTCTTCTATTACAGCTATTTTTTCTATTACAGCGCAAGCGATAGCATGGGTGTAAATTTTATTCCATTTTTTATTACTTTCACATTTATCATTTTTTTTTGGATCCAATTCTGAAGTCCACGCAGACGAAGTCGCGGGCAGAAGCTAGAATATTACAAAGTTGAAAGTTTGTATGTTTGTTACTCAATCATGTCGCAACGATTGAACCGATTTGGCTGACATTTGTTACAGATAGATTGTAGTCTGGAATAGCACATAGGCTACTTTTTATCCCGGGAAATAAGAGAGTTCCCGCGGGAGTACAAAACCTTAATCCACGCGAACGAAGTCGCGGGTATCAGCTAGTATTAAATAAGTTATAACGGCAATTAAGCTTCGATTTCTTCGCCCATCGTTGATAATGGACCGTTCGAATGTAGTTCGATAGTTCTGGCGAATAAATTTCACCTATAGCCACGTCGATGTGGTCTTAAACCTAAGCGATGATGTGCCTATACAGTATACATTGTGCCGATACATATCAATCGGGCCGGTCCATAATTTATTCCCAAAACTATTATCGAGCCAAGTTTGGCCGCTCCATCATTGCGTGATAGATTTATCTCATTTTGTGTGGTAGGTGTGGTGTGGCTAGTAACCACCCTACCGTCAAAGACGTGCAATCAAATGATTCGTTCCGCTACTATGGCGGTGGTTTAATTAAAACTACTACACTCCTTTGGCTATTTAAGCTAGCCGGCTACCTTAGACTATCTTAGACTACATGATGCATTTTACGTACTATAAAAAGTGTAGAGCTTCACAAATGATATTCATTTATTTGGTTTTTCTCACTTGGCATGAATGTTTCCGATGTTATTAGGGACTATCGTAACAATAATAAATCAATGTTTTCATTACAGTTGTATGGGTGAAGAATAAATCTGGAAAAAAGATGGCTCTAATCGATAACTATACATTCTATTGTGATAACAAGTACCCCAGTATCTCCACTTTTTCTTGGCGATGTACTAGAGGGGGCAGGTGTAGAGCGCGCTTCCTTACTGATACACATATGAAGATGATAAAATCAAACCTGGTACATTGCGACCACACTGCGCCCCGGTATGTTATACGCAAAGGGATATATGTGAAAATATAGTCATGCCTATTGTATCATAATGGAACAAACCTCTCTTTACATTAAGTAGTCACATACCTAATTGTATTGTTGTTCTTGGCATATTATGCGTAATACGAAACGCACATTTGTAACACCCCACTCCACGCCATGACGCGTGTCCACTCAAAAAAATATCCGTTTGTAAGCTCAAAAATACATTACCTATACCCTGAGGTATATCGAGTGTTGCTAATGTGTTTGTGTACGCAAAAACGTGTGAATTTTGTAATTGTCAACAGTTTTACGTTTTGCAAACTTTCCTTTGTTCTTGTTTTACTAAATTAAATATTTAAATAACTTATAACGGCTATTGCTTTGATTTTCTTACGTCGTTCAACATGGCCAAACCAATGATTCTGGCGAATCGCCTATGGCTACGCGGTTTAAAATCTACGCCGTCAGTGCCTATTCATTGTGCTGATCCGAAAGTTCGTTAATTAATCCAAAACTATTATTAACTTCTAAATAATTTTATTAACTTTTTGTTTACAGTGCAATTGCTTCGCAACAAATCTGGAAGGACGATCGCTTTGATAGACCGCTATTCGTTTTACTTGGCCCTCGAGAAGTGTAACACCATGACCTGGCGATGTACGCGAGGGGCATGTTGTAAAGCGCGGTTCACTTGTACCCCGGAATTCGAGATTATACGACAGAATTTAGCGCATAAACATCAGCCGTCGAATTATGTCGTTCACGACGGGGTTTCTATTAAAATCTAATTAGGACCTGAGAATATTTTTCAAAGTTTTTATTTGAATGGTCTAAGTTTGAAACCTTTTATTCTAAGTTTGAAACATTTTTGGGTTTCTTTCTTTGTCATTTTTAACCAAATTCAAAAAAGGAGGAGATTCTGAATTCGTTGGTTTTTTTTTATATATTATGTTCACCGATTACTTGAGGACGCGTGAACCGTTTTAGAAAATTCTTTTTTTTTCAAATTTTATCGAAATCGGTCGAGCGGTTTTTGAAAAACAAAAATAAATTAGGTATATACTTTGTGGTGGTGCGGTCATTTGAAGTCGGTTTTTTGTAATATTTTTTAATATTTAATTATATTATTTACGTGCGGGGATAGCTTCGCTCGCGTCAGATCACGCTGTATATAACACTGATGCAGTGATACAGTATTTACTTGATATAGAGACGTAGGTTGGTCTACTACATCAAATAAATTGAAAAATACAACACTATGACTTGGCGTTGTGTCCGAGGGCCACGCTATAAAGCGTGGTTCGCGTGTACTCTACACCTCGAGAAAATATGACAGCACCTGTCATATGAACAGCCAACATCGATTTATTATTTTTGTCTCAAATTGTCCCTGTATCTTCTTCTTTATCAACCGATAGACGTCCACTGCTAGACAAAGTCTTTTGAAAGTTTATCCGCGCGTCCCTAACATCTCAATTTTGCGGATTGTCCCTGATTTACTCGTAAGTTAAGAAATAATTTAATGTATGTTACAGAGGAAATAAATATTTTTGTTATTTGAAAGTACCCAAGTATTTTAATATGCAAATTTCTAATCATGAATTTTGTTGCATGCGATTTCAATCCATGCCTTGTTGATGATCGGGCAATCTTATACAATCCCAGATGGTGTGGCATTGGGGTGATACAAGTTTAGGCACTTAAATTTCTCCCATACTTCGAACATACGTGTGTAAACTACAGTAGTAAATAGGAGACAACCAGTGTGCAGTTAAAATGAATGAATATCAACCCATCACCGTCTACATTTCCTCTCGAATGAGTGAAGGGTTTAGCTTTAGCTAGTTCACCACATTTACAAGTGCTTAATCCTCACACGGTGTGAGTCACACCTTAGACAACATTATAGAGAACTCTCAAGCATACAGCTAACTTTACAATGTTTTCCTTCACCGTTAAGACTGAGTTTCCACGGCGCGGTTCGCGCCCGAGCCCGCAGCGGTGGCGGGCCCGCGGCCCTCCGTAGAATGCAGATTTGTATGGAAAATGAAGTAGCAATTTCTACGGCGCGGTTTGCGCCCGCGGCGGGCGCGGTAACAGCGGTGCGAACCGCGCCATGGAAACTCAGTCTTAAGCAAGTCATGCTTAAAATGCGCAAAACTCAGAAATGTCAGAGTTGCATGCCCGGGATCGAGCACTGGACCCCCCAAAAAAAGCCCAAGTCTTAGGCTAAGATTGCACTCTCTCTCTGCTCAGACTCAAGACAGAGTTAAAATGAGACAGACTTATGCCCGAACATATATTGTGTTTCATTTTAACTCTGTCTCAAGTCGTGTCAAGTTAGAGTACGCACTAATAGATCTCTGGCAAGCTATCACCACGTACTTAATAATAATAGTTTTTAATAATAGACCTAATAGAATAGGATAGAGTGTAATTTGTTTCATTCTGTATTACACTATCTCTAAACTAAACTAAATTGTCAGATTGGTGCTGTCCTTTTCCGCAGGGAGCATTATGAAAAGGGTAGCATGAGATTTGGACTTATCAATTTAGCTTATTGTAGTTTAGAGTGTGTACAACAGGCGCACGAATTTGTAAACTGCTGTGGGATTGTCTGTATGATAAATAATTGCATCAGTATGACGATCGCAATCACCTCTAATTGGCTGGTACTCTCTCGCTATTGGTTAAAATGTATTGATGTAGCGAGAACGCCATAAATTCAACCAATCAGAGATGATTACGTCAGTTGAGACAAACCCACAATCGAATTGCCCACAATCTTACTTATTAATTAAGATTGAGTGTAATTTATTTTTAAGAATATTAGCTATTCCTCCTTACCGATAGACGTCCACTGCTGGACAAAGGTCTCCTGCATGGATTTCCCACTGGCCTCGGTCTTACGTCGCCTGAATCCAGCGACTCGCTGCGACTCGTTTGATGTCGTTCTTCCACCTAGTGGGGGGTCTGCCAACACCAAGCTTCCCGGTGCGGGGTCGCCACACCAGCAGCACCTTGGGACCCCAACGACCAACGCTCTTCGAACTATGTGCCCCGTACATTTCCACTTCAGTTTCGCGACTCGCTGAGCTATGTCGGTGACTTTGGTTCTCCTCATTTCTGATTTGATCTCGCAGGGATACCTGCTCCGAACATAGCTCTCTCCGTCGCCCGCTGAGCCATCCATGGACAATATCCATTGCCCACAATATTATAATTGAATTTACCTAATTAATCTGTTCTCAGTGATGCTGGAATATGTTCACAGACGAAACGGTAAAGAACTCGTGATCGTTGACGGTTTCACGTTTTACAAGTCGGCCGTAAACGTGAACAGGACAACGTGGAGGTGCACATCAGCGGGCTATTGTAAAGCTCGGTTCACATTGGCGGGATATGGGGGAATGATCAATCCCAATCTATGTCACAATCACACGAGGCCCCGTTTCGAAATACATAATGGGGTTTTGATTAAAAAATCCGGGGCACCACAGTGGGCTGCGTCTTAAGAGCGCGTGTAACCCCAAAAAAAAATCAGATTTTGCGATGAGATAAAACATAGCCACAACCTCATGTGAGGCGCGACAAAAGAAAGCGTTTTGCGCGGAATAGGAGTGTAGTAAGCGCCAAAATACTTTGTAACTCGTAAAATATTCATTTTATTTTCAATTCGCTAGGCTACTCTCTTGATAATATCAATCGGAATTTAATGTAAAAATTTTTGCTCTGTAATATGCAACACATTGAAAATAAATGAATATTGGTTAAAAATTAGACCTAACTTCGCGATTTTTTATTATCGAACAAATTTCATCATTTTATGTTTTTGCCCAAACACGTCCCTTGGCAGTATGATGTAATTCTTGCGTGTTTTTTTTCGGATAATTGAAACTTGATCTACTACTGTAAAAATCAAATCTGTTTACTGTTAACGAGCGCACACCCACTCTTAACGAGTAAACTGAGCAAGGCACTTTTGTCTCTTAAACGTTGAATAAACAAATTGAAATTGATACGTAACTTCAAAATCTGATTCTACAAATGTACTATGTAATGTGTATGTAATGTTATTAAGTACATGATTTAATTATATCGATGTTACATTAACATGAGGAACATAGAGCACTACGCATACAAAATACAAACCATTTCAAATACACTCTACGCTTGTTTTATGTTATTTTTGAGGATTTGGTTGCGGTTGCTTGTTCTGCAAAAATTCTGCATGTTTTGTTTGGTAGCGTGACAGGCAGCTGGCGGTAATTTATAGCGCATGATTCTATACTTTTGACAATAATCGACATAGACTTTTCTGGGTTTTCTTGCTTGGCAGATTATAATAATTATTATTTTGTTTCTTGTGTATTGTTTTTGGCAACATAATATTACAATGGTAGGTTTTTTTAATTTATTTATTTTATTGTATATGGTAGGTATATAATTGCATTTATAATTACAGAGATAATATTGTGTTACTTACATGAAATATTTTACATTAATGCTCCATGAAAAATGATCTCTGGCTATGTAAATCTATAGTTATTAAAGTATGTTCCAATGGAGTTGAAACAAACAGTAAATAAATATGGCGTTACCGATCACTTGACTTTATTTTGTCATGACCTCTAGTGATGTACCATTGCAGAACTATATCGGGAATGAATATGGAATGCACTATTGAACGAATTAATTCTGAAGAAAAAAATAATTTCATTTCCCACAATAAAGAATCACTAATTTATGATTTTAAAAAATACAAAATGGTAGGTTCCGAGTAATTTGACCATCGATAGGCTATTTAAAGAACAAGGCAACTTTTCTAGGATTAACTTTGGCTTGGACTAGACGTATATTAATATCGAATTAAACGTCTTTTGATGAAACTTATTACATTGTGTGTCTGTCTGTCAATATTCATAAATATAAAACACATAAATGTTTATTTAATATATTTTTAAAAGCACGCAGAATCAAGTAAATATGTTTAATATGTTATCAAGTAAATGTTTTTGAGACTATGTAGTATGTTAATAATCTGTAATAATTTGGAAGAGCAGTTATTCTCTTTAAATCACATAGTTTGTGTATTAATATCGTATATAAATTTCATTTATAAGTACGACATATCACAACATTCCCCACAAACGGCTGGTAACATTGGAATAGAACAAACGTCTGATTTAAAATAAATCTGCGTCTCTTGATTTTCGGAACACTTTATTGACCTCAGGGAAGCCTTAATATCGATTTTGAACGAAATCGGTCCAATAACAAAGAATTCCAATATGGCGGGGACAAGTAGGAAATGAACTGATGATCTTCAAACGCCTAAGCAGATCTTCGTGAATCATAGCTAAAATCCGCCTCGATCACGTCTTTCAAATAGAAAAAACCGCAAAAAATCGGTGTATTCGTTAGAGAGCTACGTGGTAACAGACAGATACACGGACACTAGCGTATTATTATTATTACCATATGGAAAATATAAAGAACAAAAGGCTATAAAAATGCGAAAACGCGCATCTGAAAAGCGCAGTGTGGCCGGGCTCTTATCGGAAACTTTGTAAGTGATAATAATGGAAATCGTAATTTACGAGTTTTAATAGGATTAAATAGGTACCTGCTATTTGCTAAACGCAATATTTAGATAAAATTATATTATCTATATATCAAATGAGTTGGTAAGAGACGCTATTGTAAAATAGCTTAATTTAAATAAATCGATTAAGTTTTCGAATCTGAACGTACTGTATTCGATGTTTACGGTCGCTCACTTCGTATTATTTATTCATTTATAGTCTGTGGGCACAATGTCATCTCTGCTCAACACTATAGAAATCCAAGGTTACGTCACGTCAAAACTAAAATTGTCGATTATTCTGTGAGTCACAATTTGTGTTTTCATTTAGTTTTTATCAAAATTTTTGATCAAATAGTGTATAAATTCAATAAATGTTACGTATATATTTTACTTTAGATGTTGTTGATTGACCACAAGGCGTTTGTGTGAATATTTAATTTTTTCATCATAGTGAAAAGTGTTGACTAAGTTACGTGTTAACGCAAAGGTGGGTATATTTACTTTTTGTTTCAACTCCATTGGAACATACTTTAGGTACCTGTATACAAAATAACTTGACTTACGCTTTGATTTTTCTTTTGCATTAAGTAGGTCATAGACATAGATTTAGAATTGGTAGCTTAGCCGCTACTAGAAACCGGCCTTACTACAAATCAAACATTGGTTGATAAGTAACTATGTGGCTACGTCAATTCAGGCGTACTATGAATTGCCGCAATTTACTAGCACGCCGACGGTATCTACACTTAGTAGGTAGATACCTATTGCAATTCACGAAGGCGAGTGAGCTTTACTCGTGGTTACTTCGTGTACATGCACATTGCATAAGTGTGCGTGCCTGTCAAAGCCTAGGTGGGAGCGGGCAGGCGCGAGCATTGCGCTCGCTCACACTTATACAGATACGACACACACACAACCATAAGTCAGTCGCCCTCGTGAATTGCAAGAACTATACCCACTAAGTGCAAAGCGATTACCAATCCTAAATCTATGAAGTATGTATAATTATGTAACGTCTCTTTTACTCTCACAGTGATTTTCACAAGAAACAACGTCGGAAAGGAGATAGCGATCGTGAAAGGCTACAGCTTCAGTAGAGATTTGCGCTGCAAACAGGTCATATGGCGCTGCATCAGAGGGCGCCACTGTAGGAGTCGCTTCAGAGTTACCGTGAACGGCTCGATATACCAGTACATATCTCTTTGTGCGCAGAATGTTCACCAAATAGTAGGGCTCTTTAAACCGAATTCCAAAAAGGAGGAGGTTCTCAATTCGGCTGGTATCTTTTTTAAGCTATTGCATAGCTTTTATCGCGGGCTTTGAGCGCGGCGACCGAATCAAGAAATTCCATAACGACAATAAACCTAACACCGTCGTTTCAGTCCGGCAGACTTCGGCACGGTGCGGTGTTTGTGTGCGTGCGACTAGAAAATGCTATGCAATAGCTTTACCGCGTCAGTCCCCGAGTGCCACACGTATTTTATTTTTTCTATGTATGCCCACCGATTTATTCGTAATTTTATAGTAGTACCTTCCTGTACACCGGATTTTATCACAAGATCTCCGGAACGCACGTTGATATTCGTGGAGAATCAAAGGTACCGAGATGGCTCATCGAGTTTTTTTATTTTTCGATGACAAGCTAGTCCTTGACTGAGACTTCACCTGATGGTAAGTGACGATGCAGTATAAGATGGTAGCGGGTTGACTTGGAGGGGGTACGACAGTAGGTACACATTCAACCAATACCCCTAATCTGTTTCTACATGCCATCGTGCCGGAACGCTAAATCGCTTGGCGGCCACGGCCAAAGCCTCCCACCAGACCAGACCAGAGACAATTCATAAAGTATGAATTCCCAAATTGACCCCGCCGCAAATCGAACCCGAGACCTCCCAAGTTAAAAGACCACAGCGCTCACCACTGCGCCAGTGAGGTGGAGTGAGGAGCTGTGTTGTTAGTCCCCCCCCCCCCCCCCAACAATAAAAGTTATTTATTAACAAATTGCTTTGAATCGTCAAGTGAATCTACCACGGTGTATAAACAATTAAGTATGCTGCCGGTAACGTATCTTTACCTATGGTTACGAATTTAGATACTTCTAGTTTAACTTAAGATTATATTTAAAATGTAAAAATAATAATTATTATTATTAATTAATTAAATTTTTTTAAAAAATCTCCAAAACCAAAGAAATAGACTTTATAAATACATACATACGCTCGTTTGAAAAAAAACCTTTTTTGCATTTGGATATAAGATACTTAATAGGTCTTCTAACTATTTTTTTTAGTTAAAAATAACTTGTTTTGGTCCTCTCCCTGACTCAAACCCGATACCGCAGCCAAAGTTGCAATACAAAAATCATCATCATCATCATCAGCAACCCATCAACGGCTCACTACTGAGCGCAAGTCTCCTCTCAGAGAAGGGTTATAGGCCATAGTCCACCACGCTGGCCCAATGCGAATTGGCGGACTTCACACACCTTTGAGAACATTATAGAGAACTCTCAGATGTGCAGGTTTACTCACGATGTTTTTCTTCACCGTTGAAGCAAGTGACTCCGAAAAGTCAGAGGTGCGTACCCATGCGATAGAACCTGCGACCCCCCGAATAGGAGACCACAGTCCTAACCACTAGGCTATCGCTGCTACAATAAAAAAATATACTTAGTCACTTTTCCTCCAACAGTTATTTATGCGAAGAACATCCAAGGAAAGCAGATCGCAGTCCTGAACGGATACAGCTACTACAGAGATAAGAGGAGTGCAAGCGATCTACAGATTTGGCGTTGCACCAAAGGAGGACGCTGTAAGGGACGTTTCAAAATCGACCCTCAAAACGTATACATACTTAGCGGCTCCCACGACCACATGCCACCGCCCTATGTTATTCGTAATGGGTATTACTTTAGGATGTAGCGAAGTCATTAAATTTTTTTTCTAGATATTATTAGCGATGGGCGACAGTTGCAAAAAAAAAAACAATCGAATGAATCGAACTATTGAACTATCGATTGCCGATTTATTCAACTTCTTAAAAAGCGAAATTGAACAAAAATCGACATTCGAAAAATCGAAACACGAAAAACTATCGAAAAAAATTGAAAATCGAAAACTGTCGAAAAAATCTAAAATCACTCCTTTTCCTTCCTTTCATCAATTGGAACAAGTATAATATAACAAATATAATATAATAGATAACACTTGTTCCAGACAGGTAAATAAATAATTACGGAACAATTGAAAAAATCGATACTTTTTCGATTGTTAAATTGTTAAACAATCAAAATTGAACAATCGAAAAGCTATCGATTTTTTCGATACTTCAATTGTTATTGGATAGTTAATAATAATTTTAATAAGAACCATTCGATTGCTTTTCGATTAATCGCCCATCGATATTATGTCTTTACAAAACAACATTTTTTTTCATACAAAAATAAAATTCTTGACTAAAAACTAAAAGTCTCGATACACTCAATGACTAAACTACGGCCGTTCAGAGAATGCGTTCCTGACACGTCGCGATTGAACTGACGACGTAACTTTGTAATGGCGTTGCAGTTACGATAAAAATATTATTGCTGGTTGTTTACCGTTTTAACAATTGATGAGCATTAAAACAACATTATTTTATCAATAATCAATTAATGTTATAATTTTGTGCCAAACTGAGTGTCAAATAACTTGGTAAACAATATTTTTCTAAATCTAAACTGCGCTATTACAAGGTTATGTCAACCGGATATTTTTTGTTTTGTATGGCAAACTGACAGGTGTCAAAAACGTATTCTCTCGGTGGCCGTACTATAACTCAGCAAAGCCCAACCTATTATGGTGAGTTCTATAGATGGCACTCTCACTCAGCTCAGCCTCAAAACGGAGTTAAAACGAGACAGATTTATATCAAGACATATTTGTGTCTCATTTTAACTCTATTAGATAAAAGATTAGATAAAAAGTTATACTTAAAATGCAGGTAACTAGGCAATTATAAGTATAATAACGACTAAGTCCTGTTTCCAGGATTATTCCGGGATAGGATTTTCTAATTCCCATGCGAGCGAAATATATAAGCCTTGCCTGTAGAAGTTATCGGTGTATCACGTTGAAAAGTATTAACTTAATTTAATTTTTAAGCTATTGCATAGCTTTTATCGCGGGCTTTGAACTAGGACAAACAGTTTGAGCGCGGCGACCGAATCAAGAAATTCCGTAACGAAACCGTCGTTCAGTAAGCGTTCAACATTTTAGAGGTTCACAAGTAGCTCTGTTTGGCGCAGTGGGCGAGCGGCCGCTTTCTTTACCGTATGGTGTATTATGTCGCAGGTTCGAATCTCACTCGCGAAGCAGTGACAGTGCGCTTTTCTTGTTTGTTTGTTTTTAATTTTTTTTTGCATAATTTTTATTATGCAAAAAAAATATTGCATAAATATTATTATTGCATAAGTTGATAAAAAATGCTATGCAATAGCTTTACCGCAGCAGTCCCCGAGTGCCACTTAATTTTTTTATTATTTTTTAGCTGTCCAGTTCGTTATAAATAAGAATGGGAACAAGACGGCGATACTCGACGAATACACCTACATCCGTGAACCGAAGTGTAAGAAGTCTTCTATGTGGCGTTGTACTCGAGGGGGTCGATGCAAGGCACGGTTCAAAATAACCCCAGAAGGTCTTGTTAGGTTGATGACAGAACATTCTCACGGACCACCAAAACATTTTGTTAGCAATAGTCTTTATTGTAATATGTTTAAAAATATTAATTAAAATACGATTAAGTCCAGTTTTGATAATTTTACGATTGTACTTTTACTATATTTTTTAGCGTTAAACGATTGTACTTTTATTATATTTTTTAGCGAGATTTGATCAAATCCCTTTGATATTTTTACAAGCTTGTATTTAACTTGCAATGTATGTATTATTTATTATGTTTGTTTAGTTCAAATCTTGGAAGCTGAATTAGAACCAGTTCCCAGTTTTTTTTGCATGAATATATGTAAATCGGATGACAATGCAATATTATACAGCGTTCACACGAGGCGATTTTTGTTGAATGTCACCATAGCGGTCTCTATCTCTTGTATAACAGAAGATAGAGACGGCTGTGGCTATACATTCGCTGTCTCTATCTCCTGTTAAACGTTTGGTAAAATAGGAACTAAAAGTAAAAAAATAGATGCAAGAATAATTTAGCTGTTTGGACTTAGTGGAGGTACCTGCGTGGCACGCGAAAGTTTGAAGATCCCTGCCTGTATTTCAAATGTTGGCCTGTCGTAAAACATTTAAAAATCATTTAATTCTACAGTTCAGTTCGCAAGAAACATCAGTGGAAGGGAAATGGCGATATTGGACAGGTACGCTTTTATCCGCGACCTCAGAAACGATGCTTCTATTTGGCGTTGCACAAGAGCTGGGCACTGTAAGGCTCGTTTCAGACTTACCCCAGACGGTCTCACTCAAATTTCGATGGAACACAATCATGAACCACAAAAATACGTTGTTCATGATGGAGTTTATTTTAGATTGTCGTAATGAAGGTCCTTAACAAAGACAAGCATAAATAAATTAAAAATATGCCAAAGAAAAATAGAAAGAAGTTACTTGGTACTGAAACTAAATGATTGAATAAAAAATATCGCAATAAGAAAAACTACGAAAGCCAAGGACGTAGTCAAGAAAGTACTCCACCTTAAATGGAAATGGGCCGGTCATGTTCAGAGGGTATCAGATGAAAGATGGTCTCAAATCACAACAAACTGGTACCCTATCAACAAAAATCGCAGGCCATTCAGACCAGCTCAAAGGTGGAGCGACGATATTGTAAAGATTGCGGGGAAAACGTGGCATAGAATTGCTACACATAGAGCCTTATGGAAAAGGATGGAGGAGGCTTTCACCGCGGAAGGCGGTCCTCTTACATGAGCAACAACATTACCTACAACAACATTACATCTATACATACCACATATATTTACACATACCCCAATACACAATATAAAATACACACCAACCTCACTACTACGCTACAAAAAATTTGTATTTGTACTAAACCCTTAAAACTTGGTAAGTAAGAAAACTAATATTAAGAACAATAATTGTAAGAGGAAAATAAAGCTATTTTTATTTTTTATTTTATTTTTAATGAACAATGTCTAGTGTCTACCCACCTTAACAGTGAAAATGATTTATGTAATATTTGTATTTTATTTATATAAAATTATTCTTAAGTATATCTTTTATAATTAAAAGTTTATTTGAATAAAAAATATTTTTATTCTATTCTATTCTATTCATCATCATCATCCTCATCAGTAATCCATCAACGGCTCAATATTGAGTGCGTTCAGTGATCCGGTCTCCTCTTAGAGACGGGCCATCATGCCGGCCCAGTAGGAATTGGCTGACTTCACACACCTTTGAGAAAATTATGAAGAATTCTCCAGCGTGCAAGATTCCTCACGATGTTTTCCTTCACCAAGAAAGCCTGTGATACGTAATTGCTTAAACGCACATATAGCTCCGAAAACTCAGTGGTGCCTGCCCGGGAGCGTACCGGAGACACCCGAATAGGAGACCACAGAACATTTTGTCTACCCCTTTTCTCGTATTATCTCTATATTTCAATCGAAACTAACATGGTTGCACACCATGATTCGTCTCGTTACGTCAAAAGTAGAGATCAAATTATTTTCTCTATTTTTGCTACGAAATTTAACATGGCGAGTGGCGACGTCATTTTTTCGAATTTTGAAGTTTAAAAGAGTAAACGAGAAATCAGTCTACATCGACAATATATATCTCTCTCCCTCTCTTCGTGAGATATCACTTCGACGTGCTAACTATGCTTGCTGAGCACTAAGCTCTCACTGCTTTAATTTATATATTTAAGTATCATGTTATAGAATAAAAAACAATAATCAAGCCTAATCACAGGTAAAATTACCTATGTATAAGCATGGAGTACTATGTTATTAAATAAGCTATTACCATTGTTCTTTTTAGTGCAATGGGTGTTAAAGAATTCCGGCAAGCAGCTGGCGATCATCGACGGGTTTACATACTACTGTAGTATGAAGAGTAAATCCACTGGGGCCTGGCGGTGTACAAAAGGAGGGGACTGCAAAGCGCGGTTCACACTCTACAACGACACTAAAATGATATTTAGAGCAGATCTTGAGCACAATCACTTGCCACCGCGGTTTGTAATACGCGATGGCATGTTCTTGAGAATTTAAATTTACTAATTAAAGATACAATAACTGAATCCCGACTTCTTCTATACGCGTGTCCTTACTAATATAATTAAGTAAGTGCGAAAGTATGTTTGTTTGTTGCTTTGTTCTTCAATCACGTGGTAATGGAGTTGAGGAAATGGACAGTGACAAAGGCCTTTTTTAGGGTTCCGTACCCAAAGGGTACCAACGGGACCCTATTACTAAGCCTACGCCGTCCGTCCGTCCGTCCGTCCGTCCGTCCGTCCGTCCGTCCGTCTGTCAGCGGGCTGTATCTCGTAAACCGTAATAGATAGACAGATGAAATTTTCACATATTATGTATTTCTATTGCCGCTATAACAACAAATAATAAAAATTAAATTAAATTAAAAAAATTAAATTAAAATTGGTAGGTGGGTAGATGGAAATCTTTTAATTTAATTTTTTTAACGGAACCCTAAAAGAGCGAGGCCCGACTCGCACTTGGCTGATTTTTTTGAAAAAAGGGAAAAGCTAGTATTTTATACATATTATGTTCAGTATCTACATGATGATTTTTGCACTCCAACAATTTTTTCTTAAAAATAATTTTGTTTATGTGCCTTATATAATTTTAACAGCGTACCCTGTGAATCCAACACACTGTCACTACGAAAAACTGATTTTGAGAAAATGTTCGAATAATTTTTTTTCTTTTTTTTCTATTTTCTTTAGAAACTATTTAGTGTTTGGTATCAACAAATCAGAACGAGAATCAGAGAAACAGGCTAAGTGAAATCAAATGAACGTTTATGAGTCAAAACAGTCTGAGGGTCTGCAGTGAAGCCTGGTGACTGGCAGGGTTACCTATACCATGTTACTACTGTAGTATTTATGTGTAGGTATACCAACAGAATTATATATTTTGTTAGGTATTTTCGAGAAAGAGAGCGTGGCTAATCGTATTGTCTCACGACAAGCAGAACAGGGGGTAGTGAATCTCGCACCCGACACGGTTGCTGCGTTATTTAATTTCTTTGAGAGAATTTTGTTATTTTGTTGTTGTGAAATGAGTTCATTAACGTGTGTTTGCCAATAATATCGTATATCACATGGTAAATCATCATCATCATCATCATCATCATCATTATCAACCCATCATCGGCTCACTACTGAGTGAGGTCTCCTCTCAGAGAAGGGTTATAGGCCATAGTCCACCACGCTGGCCCAATGCGAATTGGCGGACTTCACACACCTTCGACAACATTATGGACAACTCTCAAGTGTGCCGGTTTCCTCACGATGTTTTCCTTCACCGTGATACTTAATTTCTTAAACGCACTTAACTTCGAAAAGTCAGAGGTGCGTACCCGGGATCGAACTTGCGACCCCCCCGAAATCCGAATAGGAGACCACAGTCGTAACCACTAGGCTATCACTGCTTAAGGTGACTCAAGCCAGTACCTTCTTCATACAAACGTAGATGAGTGATTACTACATTATTTGATATTGTACGCTCAAAACTAAGTATTATGTTGATTTGCCTCGTCATTATCTAGGTTTATTGATATATAAAATATTGAAAAAATATTCGTTATAAAGTTACGAGCCTCGAAAGACCGTCATTTTCACACTAAATTTATGACAACATTGGGCGCAAATAAATAACATTAGGAGTATGAAAATTCCAAATAAAATTATTCATTAGACATAGTTTATTTATTCATCAGTTCAAATAACTTTACTTTGTAAACATACATTTAGTAGTTTTTTTCTCAAAAACACTTTTCCCAAACGACTGTTCAACCCTTTTCGCGCGCTTGATTTCGGTGTAAATTATCGCGCCTCTCACCCGAAACGGAGCGGGAGCGGGACGGTAGCACGTAAGTATGCGCGCATGCACTCGCTACACTGAGTCTATCTCTTTCTCACACAATGTTAGGTGAAATAGCAAGCAGGTTACCCACGTGCGCCGGCAACTTCGGTCGAGTGTACTGAGACCTTTTAAATAAGCTCCATTAATTCCTTCAATCGTTCTTTTCAGTGCTATGGGTGGTAAAGGAATCGGGCAAGCAGCTGGCAATCATAGACGGATTCACGTACTACTGTAGGGTCAAGAGTAAAAGTACAGCTGCGTGGCAGTGTACGAGGGGTGGGTTCTGCAAGGCGCGGTTCACCGCTTACAACCACAACAACGTGATATTTAGAGCGGAATTAGAACATGATCATCCACCACCTAGGTTCATGATACGCAATGGAAAGTATTTCAAATTGTAAATAAATAAAAAATAAATAAAATTAAATTAAAATTTATTTACATTCATTCATAATCTTTGAAATACTCGATGGAAAGGGAAACAAAATAGGATGTTTGGGTGATATTTTTTTGTACATTTTATTTAAATAAAAATAAAGTCTTCATTATTGTAAACACAATGCCATTTTTCTTTTTTAACTGACTTCAAAAAAGGCGGAGGTTATCAATTCGTCGGAATCTTTTTTTTATGTATGTTCACCGATTACTCGAAGACGCTTGGACCGATTTGGGAAAGAAATCGGTCGAGCAGTTTTAAAACATCAACAAAAAAGTATAATATGTTTTGTAGTGGCGCAAGTGTTTGAAGTCGGTTTTTTAAAAATATTTTTCATCATACCTATTCGAAAAACGAATATTGGCTTCAGAGGACAGCGGGAGCAAAATTTTATTTTAACCCCATGGGACTTTTCATTTCTCTCTTCTGATTGGTCCGCGTTATAGTGCTTTAGCATACTAAAGCACTAACGCGGACCAATCAGAAAAGAGAATTCAAAAATGTTTGAGAAGCTGTTGTCTACGATAAGTCACGTGATCAAATTTGTCGATTAGACATTGTACTCCCATACTTCCAACATAAATACACACATCAAAAGTGTCTAGGGATCAACATATATTTTTGCAATAACTTTTCTCCTGATTGATATTATTAAAATTTTCTTTAAGGATTCATCAAATAAAGTGTTTTCGTTTGTCACAGTAACGATAAACCAAGTCACCTTTGCATTAATAAAGAAATTTGCCATTTTCCTAATAAAGGGATTTTTGACATTTGAACCACTAACATAAAAGTTCGAAAAAAAGACTGAAATAACAGTTTTCTTTAAAATTTTATTGGGTAACTTAAACAATTCATAATCCGTGTTTCTACCGCGAACACTAACAACACAAGAACATCGGTTTGGCATACTCAAAATGAGTTCATCCAAATCACGCTGTGGAATGGCCGCCCATGTTCGTTGCAACAACAAAAAAAGGTCTTCTTGCCACTGGATACCCTCCATATTCGGCAGAGCTCTTCTCTATAGCATATCCCATGCATGCTCAATCGGGTTCAAGTCTGGCGACTGAGCAGGCCAGGGCAGGACATTGATGTTAGCTGCGGCGAGAGTCTGTCTTACAACTCTTGCGGTGTGCGGTCGTGCATTATCATGCATTAACTGAAATAAGGGACCGATTTGCACTTGTAGAGGAACGATGACGTCTGATACAATCGTCTCAGCATAAATTTGAGCGTTGAGGTTGCCTCTGATCCAAATCAACTCAGTTCTTCCGCCGATCCAAATACCCGCCCATACCATGATGGTTCCACCACTATAAGGATGGACTTCCTGGCAGGATTTTAATCGCTGTTGGCGTCCAGGGGTTCTCCAGTGTCGTATACGTCTTGTATCCGGTCTCATACCAAAACGAGACTCATCAGAAAAGCACACGAAACGCCATTGTTCTTCTGCCCAATTTCTGTGTTCAAGAGCCCATTGATATCGAATCCTACGATTGTGTATTGCTATAGGTGGTACCCGTAGCGGTCTTCGGGAATGAAGGTTCACTTCATGCAAGCGGTTTCTGACTGTTTGGTCGCTAATTAAGTTCCCTGAAGAGTGATGAAGCCTCACGGCTAACATCATGGCGGTTATTGTTGGAGCTCTTCGAGTTAAGATTTGAATGTATCGGTCTTGTCTCCGTGTGGTGCAGCGATACCGTCCTCCATGGCGCTCAGCCACGGTACCAGTGCTTCGGTAACGTGTCCAAAGTCGACTGATAACACTCTGACTTGTATTCAGAGCTAAAGCCACAGTACGTTGCCGGGAACCAGCTTCTATCATTCCCACGGCTCTGAGCATTTCTTCCCTGCTTAAATGACGTCGCCGCTCCATAATAACGTTGGTTTTAATCAGTAGTAGGGAAACAGTAGCACTAATAATGTCTTCAATGCGTTGTATGTTTTTATAGGGAAAATATTGACAGCTGATTTTCATCTTTTACTCGAATTTGATTGACAGTTCCTGATTCAAATTATGAAATGCACCAAAAAGGAACCATATAAATTTATAAAATCATAAATTTATTACAAAGCCACATCTCAATCTCAAGAAATCCGCATTAAAATGCTTGATCCCTAGACACTTTTGATGTGTGTATTAATGTTTAATTATTTCATAAAAATGAATTTGTGTTTTATTTAAACTTTCAATATACGTATTGGTAATGTCTACTACTCTATACATAGTAGGTTGATACTCCTAGCTTTTTCTCATAGGTAATGATGAAAAATAGTGTGTGTCATTCGGGGCCAAAATTTTTTGTTCTCGGGCGGCGTATATTGAATTCCTCGCTACGCTCAGGATTCTACTTAAGAATCCTTCACTTCGCTCTGAATTCAAAATAACGCCCTCGGGGAACAAAAAATTCCTTTGGCCCCATATAACACAAATGACTATTTTTAGCTAGTCTAGTAGTTATTTATATCTTAGCTAGTCTCGGAAATATTTTAGAACTTTAGTTTCCTGTTAGACAAAGAGAGCGCTACTTGCGTGTGAAGCACAAGCAAGTAGCTCTATACACTCTCCAGTACCCCTTCCTCATCCAAACAGGCGTCAAATTTCAGAACATGGCCAGCATAAACTACAACAAATTCCCGTAGAAGTTGGAAAAAAGACCCATAAAAAGATATGCTTCGGTTGTTACCACAAACTACGAGACGAAGGTAAAACTGCAAATGCTGCATCAATTTCTGCATCCAAAGTTACTACTCTGTGTGAAAAATGTGAATTGGGATTTTGCATTACCTGTTTTAATAAATATCACTAAGTAATAGTGCATATAATCGTTTTTTTTTTTCAACCCATACCCCTACATGACATAATAGAAGAAAATTTCCCTAATATTATTGTTAATAATAACTGTAGTCTAGATGTATTTCTAAAATTTGCACTCAAAATAATTCGCTATGTCAATATAAATAATAATAGTACTTCTATACAAAATTAAATTATGTGAAAATGTAACGATAGAGGATAGCAGGGCACACCAAATCATAATTTTATGAAGGACTTTTTTAGAATAAGATAATTAAGATTACATTATAAAATATTAGTATTAAGGATGTTGCAAAATAAATAGCAACAGCATAAATGTATTAAATAAAAAATAAAAAAAAACCCATACCCCTAATCGGTTCTACACGCCATCGTGCTGGAACGCTAAATCGCTTGGCGGCACGTCTTTGACGGTAGGGTGGTAACTAGCTACGGCCAACGAAAGCCTCCCACTAGACCAGACCAGAGAAAATTCGGAAATTATAAATTCCCAAATTGACCCCGCCGGGAATCGAACCCGGGACCTCCCAGTTATAGGACCACAGCGCTCACCACTGCGCCAGGGAGGTCGTCAGTTTTCTTTTTTCAGTTTTCTTGTTTTCTCAAGATTTTATAAAACAACTAGTGGTCCGCGACTTTGTCCACGTAGAATTTTTGATTTCCTAATTTTTGATTATAAAAACATAAAGTTTCATAATTGCTATCGCTAGTAACAACCGAGACTTTGCAATGAAGATCGCAATAATTTACAAGTTTTTTTTTATTTTTTAATCTTAATTTTGTAGAGGCTTTCGTCCGACACGGACACGCCAGCCCCATTGTAACCTAACTTACATTTTTCTAAAATTAATTACAATAAAATTCTGGTGGAATGTAACAGAAACCACTGAAGCAGAATGCACTGCCTGTGCAGATATATATCAACAATAGATTTAAAGCCTTCTGTAGGAGGAAGACAGAGGAGGCTAGTGAAAGCACCTACGTCAAATCTATTGATGTTATATCTCTGCACAAGCACTTCCCGCTGTACGCTGTATCTGATACACTCCACCAATACGTGCTGGACATCATCCATCGTACCGCAAATATCGCAATTAACAGAATCAACTTTTTTCATAAGAAAGGCAAACTTCTTCGATGGATAATGTCCAGAACGCAACCTATAAGCTAATACAAAATATCTTCTACTTAACTTAATATTTACACACCAGGGGAACCGAGGAGGCTGACATTGGATAGTTTTGTACCATATTCCCTTTTCTTTACTTCTTGTGTCAAAATATTCCTTAAATTTATCGTAACATTTAATAATTTACAAGTTGCTTTGCGGTAAAGCTAAAAGCAAATTGAAGCTGCGGGCATACCTAAGCTAATATTTGAATAAAAATAACCAACAAAACTGATGGTCATTGGGGACCCAAGTTGCTAGAATAGCGAACCCCACTAGGGGGGCGATGACATCAGACAAGTCGAGTGTCGCTGGATCAGGTGGCGCAATGCAGAGGCCTGTGAAAGTTCATCCAAGAGGTCTTTGTCCAACCGTAGACGTCTATCGGTTGATGAGAAAAGCTACCCACAAAAACAGTTATTGAAGAAACGAATGTGCTTTAGACCACACGACTGAAGTAAAATATTACGAAACGCTATGAGAAAACTGGCTATGAGAGAAAGAGAGAAAGAAAATGTGTGCTCGCACCTCTCTCTCTTGCCCCTGCAGTAAGATACGAAACACAACTCTCTCTCTTTCTATCTTCACTAACTTATATCTCAACTTCCGTTCGCCTCGCCTTATCACACTTTTCGTAACGCATTCACCAGCTTACTCCCCAAGTCAAGCGTGCGTAAAGAAGTTTTACTTCAATAACATCGCCGTTTATACTTTCAGTGTATTGGGTGAAAAAGCAAAATGGCGCCGAAACAGCGATCATCAACGGGTACACATACTATTGTAATAAAATTGGGCTTAAAGCAGGCACTTGGCGATGTACCCACGGAGGGGGGTGTAGGGCGAGGTTTACCGTCACTCACGGTGAGAAGAAAATATATCGGGCAGAACTCTCTCATGATCACGAACCACCGAAGTTCTTGATACGGGAAGGATTGTTATTGAAACTTTGATTGGAAATTAAATCAGTTTTACACATTTGTTTTTATTATTTTCTTATTCATTTGTTTGTCAAACAAAATATTATATGAATAAAAAAAAGTATCTTTGCTTATATTGAATGATTTTATTGTGGACCATCGCATGAGTATAGTAATTTAATTATTGTTATTGATATTCTATATTACCTGTTATGTTGTTGAATTTAGCCCTAAATACAGTCATAATATTATTTTATGGAATTGTTATTATAGTAACCTGTCATTACTTTTTTTAAATTATGTTTATGTATTTGCAGATAAGTAAGAAATTTTTGTGCATGTTGTGTTTACTTTAAAATTATTTTACATACTCCAAATGTTTTATAAAACTTGCATGTACCTTTTAAATATTTACCAATGTGAAATCGCTAGTGAGCCTGAATAAATAAATGACAATAATAAATAATAAATATATACATAAATGTATTATATTATGTTGAGGTGAGACATGTTCAAAATTCAATTAAAGATTAAAAGAGGTTCGAAATTCAATTAAAATAAAACAAAAATTATGTTTTCTAGTATTTACCACATTTTTTAATGAAATGAAAATACACTTTATTATACACCAATCAACACAAAACAAAAAAACATAAATCATACATAATATAAAGGTGCTGTACAATAGGCGGCCTTATCGCTAAGAAGCGATCTCTTCCAGGCAACCTAACCTTTAATATGGTCCAGGAACGGGTAACATTGAAAGTCCCCTCATAGCGGATGAGAAAATTTTGTATTCGAATTGATAGTTAAACATCATACGTTAATAATAAGCTCGGTTAATGTGTTAACTTGAAAAGCTGAAACAATGTTAATTTTTTTTTTTTTCAAAAATTACAAAATGTTTATCGTCATCGCGGATGTTGATTTTTGTCTGTGCATTCGATTACTGTTCTTAAAGAGTAAGAAAAGGAGATAATTTTTTTAGGCCCACTTGAAATGGTAGCATTTATTAATCATATCATATTTAAGAAAAAGTAACCCATTTATCATAGTAAACGGAATTAATGTCATAGAAAAATCTAAGCGGAATAGTGAAATCATCAAAAAGAGGTGATGTTTTGATTTTTATACCTAGTTCTTCAGTTCCGTCAGTCGTAAGTGAGTTAGGCCCTAACTCACTTACGACTGACGGAAGTTAGGGTATTAAGTGATGTTCAAGTTTGACTGTTGATATCTCAATATTCCGGTTAGATGAGGTTTAGGTACTTTTACTATTCTATTAACGAGATCATAAGAAACAAATCAACATAAGTTTCACAAATATACGCGACAATTTGAAGTGGGCCCAATCACCATACAAAAAAAAATTGTCTCCTTTCTTACTCTTTAAGGAAAAATTACGTAAACCACTTTTTTTGGCCGGAAGAGTTTCGCATGCATACCATACTTCAAGGTTCAAGCAGTTATGAAAAACTAGACAGCAGTTTCCTATTTGTGCCTTTTGGTGTGGAGACCCTGGTGCCGTGGGGCCCGGAGTCTCGAACACTTTTTGTAGAACTTTCAAAAAGGGTAATCAAGTCTACCGGAGATCCAAGAGCTAGCAGCTACCTTGGCCAAAGGATTAATTTAGCCGTCCAAAAGGATAACGCTGCCAGCATCTTGGGTACTATGCCCCCTGCGGTGACTTCGATGGGATTTTAGATTTTATTTAGTTTTTTTTTTAATTTATTAATTTGGATTTAAGATTATTTATATTGTTGTAATAAATATTTTATTGTGTACTTAATTTTTAAATAGTAACTCAGTATTTAAAATTTTAAAATTTCAGTTCAATTTGTGGTCAAGCGCGATTCGGGCACCAAACTAGCGATCATCGACGGGTTTACGTACTACTGTGCGATCAAGAATAAGAGGTCCAACGCTTGGAGGTGCACCAAAGGTGGGAAATGTAAAGCGAGGTTTACACTCATGGATTCACAAGAGATAATACGCGCCGATTTCACTCACGATCATCTGCCACCCAGATTTGTAGTACGAGATGGGGTGTTTATGAGACTATGAGAGTTGTATGGTTTTTTGGTGAATTTTGTAAAGGTTGTTCAGCCCCCCGATTGTATAAATTTTGCCGATAAAAATCTAAAATTAAATCATATTTTGATGGCATTAGCGTCAAAGTAAAATAAACCAAAACAGAATTGAATTAGAGCTCAATTTCGTGTATATGCATTCTTATACGTTTAGGTATGTAAGATTCGCTCCATAACGCTCCTCAAAGAATATTTTACTTTGGCGCTAATGCCATCAAATGAACACGATTTTGATCGGCAACTTTTAGACAATAGGGAGGAAGGTTTTTTTTTGGATTTTCTATTGAGAAGCTGCCGCTTTCGATGTGGCGGCACACTTTATCCTTTTTTTTTGTAATAAACTTTTCTCTAACTTACACTCGACGTGCAGTTCTATGCCTTACAAACTACTACTACTACTACTATACTACTAATACTATAACATTAACTAAACTGTATGAATAAGTATTTGAATCAAGGGCTTCTATTTCTTTATTATTCATTAATAATATTTTTTTATATTGTTTTATTTTATTGTTCGTTTTTCGTATTTTTTTTGTTTTAGCCCAATCTAACGTTATAACTAAATAGATACGCTTAAACATACGTTACATAACATAAAATTAGTAACAGTTTCCTGCTACAATAACGTTACATATGTTGCAGGTAAGTTGTTTTTATTTAATAGTTTATGTATTTTTACCTACTACAGGAAGGTTGTTAGTATTTTAAAATTAAAGTTCGACGCTCACTTATCAACTCCAAAGCCTCACTCGCAAACGTGCTGTTTACATTTTAGGACAGCTAAAAAAAATAGATTATACGTGTTATTGTTCAGGATCATCGAACAGTAATTTTGTAAATAGTGTGATGATAACAGATTTTGTAATAGAATAAATATAAAAGTGCTATTATCAAATTATGGAAACAATTGTAATGATGATAAGTTATAGGAAATAAATAAATGTATAAGAAAGAAGAACATTGATCAGTTTAAGCCTGTCTAATTGTGATTATCCTTACTGATCAGTGTTTCGTCTGTAAAAGCTGCATCAAGCATTGCAGTCTCAATTGTGATGATTGGCTGAATGTATAGCGTTCTTACTGCAACAATGCATTTTAACCAATAGCGTCCAACAGCCAATCAGAGGGCATTGTGACAATTACACTGATGCAGTCAATTTAAGAGAATACCACCACCACAAAAAATCAAAAACCATTGTTTTTTCATTAAACGAGTAAAAGCATAAGAACCACTTTTAATTGAACTAGAAAAATGTACTTTAACTACAGCTAAATTAGTTTTAGTTATCTTGCTTCCAGTTAGGGGAATATGAACGTATTTGCAAAAAAACAATATTTTAATCGTTATAAATATTGTTTGTCCCCAATATCCATACTAACCATATCGACGTAAAAGCTTATACGTCGTTTTGAGTGTTACAAATTGTATTTTGATGAGCTAAGTTTAAAGAACCAAAACCACGTTTATCTTTTTATGGGCACAAAAATTAAAAAAAAAATAGTTCAACACACTGACGTATGTCAACCAAATAAAAAAAAGTACATACTGTGTCCATGCAAGCAAATTATATAAATACATACTTCTTAACTATTTCATAGCTCTGATACTATGCCATTATATCAATATATATAGAAGCAGTGAAAGCCTTGTGGTTAGGACTGTGGTCTCCTATTCGGGGGGTCGCAGGTTCGATCCCGGGTACGCATCTCTGACTTTTCGGGGTCAAGTGCGTTTAAGCAATTAAATATCACTAGCTTCAACGGTGAAGGAAAACATCGTGAGGAAACCTGCACTCCTGAGAGTTCTTCATAATGTTCTTGAAGGTGTGTGAAGTCCGCCAATTCGCATTGGGCCAGCGTGGTGGACTATGGCCTATAACCCTACTCTGAGAGGAGACCTGCGCTCAGTAGTGAGCGGTTGATGGGTTGCTAATGATGATGGTATCAATATATTTATTTTTGGTCAATTGAGTATTATCTCTATTAAATAGCTGGTAAATATTGAAGAGCCGAATTTTCACAGTACTTTTTGCTCTTCTCTAAAATTGAAAAATTGTAGATACGTTCATCTGACTCTCACACCGCGGGTTATTAATAATCATTGATTGGTATTGATCTATTCTGCCACAGTTATAGTTCTTGCAATTCACGAGGGCGACTGACTTATATGATTGTGTGTGTGTGTCGTATCTGTATAAGTGTGAGCGAGCTCAATGCTCGCGCCTGCCCGCTCCCACCTAGGCTTTGACAGGCACGCACACTTATGCAATGTGCATGTACACGAAGTAACCACGAGTAAAGCTCACTCGCCTTCGTGAATTGCAAAAACTGTACAACAATATTCTTTTTAATTAGGTACAGTGCAATGGGCTATGAAGGAGAACGGTACTCCTTTGGCCATCATCCACGGATATACGTTCTACAAGAGGGTTCAGAAAACAAAAACAAGCTATTGGAACTGCACCAAAGGAGGGAGCTGTAAGGCCAGATTCACACTAATAGAAAAAAGCGGCAACATGACGCATCACGTTTTTACACACGATCATAAGCAGCCGTCGTTTATTATAAAGGATGGTTTATTTTTAAAACTTTAAATCGTAATCTTATTTTAAAATTATCGTATCACATTATATACAAAGAAAATCCGTTTAAGTTGAATGTTAATGTCACCGGCTTTAATGTGACCATTTAATAATGTGTTGACTTTGAGTATGGAGGTTATATTTATTGTTCTAATAATGTGTTAATTTGTGCCGACATGTTTTGCGTTTGATAAAAATCTCGCCTTATTGAAAGGAATAAATAAGGTTTGGTTTAGAGTGCGCTTGCCTAAAAATGCTTTTACACTCTTGCTTTGAAAGTACCTACTGTAGTTCTGTGGCCAGATCGCTGGGAGGGCGTCCATCTTATTGTCGAAATAGCGTAACCCAACAAAAGGTTTGTTAACATAATTCTATTGAAAGAACAGTAACTTAAAAGTTAAGTTGGGGTTGCAATGTCAAACCTATCATACGCGCTCTGGTATAAGTCAAGGTGTATCTTGGACCCTTGCTATTCCTGCAAGCTTACGTTTATCGATAAAAATGGTACGATTTTCTTTAGACTTACTTTTTTATAATAAAAATGAATCTTCTCTTATCTTTACTTTGTTTGTTGGTTTGTCCTTGAATCGCGTAAAAATGGAGCAACGGATCGACGTGCTTTTTTGCATATGTATAGTTGAGGACCTGGAGAGTGACATAGGCTACTTTATCACGGAAAATCAAAGAGCTCCCGCGGGATTTTAAAAACTATATCAACGCGGACGAACACGCGGGCATTAGCTAGTTTAAAATATTATATAGTTGTAAAAACAAGTTATTTGATTTTTATTAAATTTTTAAGTGTACTTCTAGCGTCGAGGAAATTATTGTTGGTAGGTGAAAACCTTATTGGTTCGCATCACCGACACACCGACATCTAATGTTAACAAATTTATGATGTGATCAAATTAACTGTACTTTAAGTTCGATCTCATATAATTATTTATTATTGGCTACATTCGAAGATATAATAGTTTGTTATATGAGTATGACGTGTTTTTACTTCTATCGGTAGTCTCATTGACTGCTTACGACTCTAACCAAGTTTTTAGGAGACTTTTGAAGGAGAAATGTTTTACACGATGTGCCCAGCCAATTTTCCATATGTTTATATATGGAAAAATGGCTGGGGCACAACGTGCCCCCATCCATCGTGTACCAAAGTTCCTGACAAGATTTCTGAAGACTGGATCATGATGACATCATCATTAGCAACCCATCAACGGCTCACTACTGAGCGCAGGTCTCCTCTCAGAGAAGGGTTATAGGCCATAGTCCACCACGCTTGCCAGTGCGAATTGGCGGACTTCACATACCTTCGAGAACATTATGAAGAACTCTCAGGTTTGCAGGTTTCCTCACGATGTTTTCCTTCACCGTTGAAGCAAGTGATATTTAATTGCTTAATCGCGCTTGACTCAGAAAAGTCAGAGGTGCGTACCCGGGATCGAAACTGCGACCCCCCGAATAGGAGACTGTGCCTAACCACTAGGCTATCACTGCTTCAAGACTGGATACGAAGATTGGATACGAAGCTTATAAAGCTTTCTACCGTTGTGTCAGTTCACGCCACTCTGGTGGGTAACTAAAGTAGTTCACACATTTCCTTCCCACATGCTGTTGGCCACACCGCCAAAAGCTATGGTGAGCATAATACTGCGACATTTATCTTAGCTTTCTTCTAAAACAGTGTTTTTTTTTTTTCAGTATTAACGCTGGCCCAATCGAGGTTCTCCGGCAGACAGTTAGTAGTGCTCAAAGATTACACATACTATTGCAAGAAGCTGAACAAATCCAAGGTCGGCTCTCGATGGTACTGTTCCACCCACAACTGGAAGGGATGTAATGCCAACTTGACTCTGGACGGCAATTTAGGCATATTGGAAATTTCTAACCAACACAACCATCCCCCGGCGAAGTATCGTATTCTAAACGGCCTTTATTATAAGTGCTAGTAAGTTGAAGTTGGAGTAACGTATTATGGCCCGAAGTCCGTAGAAAGCTTTGAGGTTTGTTAACTTTTACAGCGTCTTACCAAACACTGTTAGAGTTAAGATAGCGGTTCTTCTACGTTACCTGATTAAAGTAAACTAGACCTACCAGCTTAACAGTGATGGTTTTATATTTCTTCTTTATTTAAAGTTAAACTACCAGAAATTTGGGACGCCGTACACGTCTACCGTAGTAAACAGACATAAAAATGGTTGTGTAACGTTTTGATTTTTATTTATAGTAAATTTTCCAAAAAACTTTTAAGTATAGTACAGTACCCGGCGATATATATTGCACATCGGCCATGTGTTATACTTTAGCTTCAGTTTATTTTACTAATGAACTTTAGCTTTATTCGTGTGTTTGATGCATGAGTAGATATTGGTATTCGACATAAATAATTATACTGACCATACATCGTCGTACATAAAGTACCCGGTGATATATATTGCCGGGTACTGTACTAACTAATATTTTCTTGAAAAGTGGCTACTTAGTTTTATGCTATCGCCTGTCACTAAGATGCACTTACAAGTGTCACTTGCAGCTGTATTACCTATTAACGTTTTTTTTTTAACTGTGGGATCACAATTCGGGTTTATTATGCGATTTACATAATAGTACAATGAGCTCAACGTGAGCTGGCAAGTCTACTTCACGTAACATAGAAGAATCATCTAAAGGTAACATAGAAGAGTATTTTTTTATAAAGATTTAAGTAGATCTAGTTTGTGATACTTAACTAACTCGGAGGAACCAGCTTACAAACTTTCATTTTTGACGTGATAACGTCTTATAAATCGATAACACCGGCTGCACGCACGAAACGGTGTCACGTTCCGCCTGAGCCTGCGCGTGCAAGCGAGAGCGCGAAACAAGCGATAGAGAGACACGATCAGCCCAAGCGTTGGCATAGCGCCGGCCGCCGGCCGCCGGGCCCGACAGTCATCGCGTGCGCGCTGTGGTTAGCGGTTATCAATGTTTCTTTCTGACGTTATCACGTAAAACTATCGTCCGTAAACCGACTTTACAGACAAACAATTTTTATCAAGGTCTAAGTAAGTCCAGTTTGCAATATCTGGTAACGCGTACGAGAACCAGCCAACTTTCAGCTTTTACAAAAAGGAATGCATCGTCATCTTACGATGGGAACACAACTTACAAAATTTTGGTTAATTTAAATGTTTGTTTTCTTCGAAGTTAATAATAAAGTCATATTTTTTATTCAATTAACGTCTTTATTTATGGTCTTATGTAAAACTTTTCCTAATTAACTGAGAAATAAGCTTTGATCAAAATACACGTGTATCAAGTTTCCGAATGCCCGGTCTTCCTTCTCCGTCACTCGCACATAATAGATATGTTGGCTTGGGATATTGTTATCTGACTGCTATTACTTGATATTACGTAATATAAAATTTAGTTGTTATATAACGAACTCTCTTCTCTTCTTGGTCGCACACTTAATAGCCTAGTCAACATGTGCCTTTTAGGGTTAAATTTTTAGCTCGCCTCGGAAAATTATGATCGAGGTGTCATTCGATTCGTCATCGCATTTAGAAACTTTTTGAAAAATTTGGAGTTTTGATTGCAAAAATTACAAAAGTTATAAACAATTTAGTAAAAAAAAGGGTGGTTTTGTTTTTTGCGAATATCTCAAAAAGTTTTCAAAATTTTCGAAATTTGAAAAAAAATCCATAAAGAAGAAGAAATTTCCTAAAAAAATTCCGACCTCGCGGAACTCTAGGACCAATATTTATAATTTTTCTAGAGGGTTGAAAATACGGCCGAAAACGGGAACTCTCGCTTGCGTAAGCTCCGCCCACTTTGGACCTTTAATGAATAAATATTATTTAAACTTATTAAATATGAAAATTAAGAAATGAAAAAATTCAGGCTATACCTATAGGATAGATCAATGAACAATAATCCGGCGATCAAAAATTTTTATCGTGATTTTTCAATTAATTATCCATTAATTTTTTTTTTTTTTTTTTTTTTTTTTTTTTTTTTTTTTTTTTTTTTTTTTTTTTTTTTTTTTTTACAAAGTATAATTATAATTATTGAGATACATTAAACCTAAATTTACTCTAAAATTAAAACTACCTACTACATTAAAATTAAAATTATTCTAAAATTAAAACTAAAATAAAAAATTAAATAAAATCTAAAACCCCATCGAAGCCACTGCAGTGTGGCATGGTACCCAAGATGCTGGCAGCATTACCCCTTTGGATGGCCAAGCTAATCCTTTGGGCAAGGTAGCTGCCAGCTCTTGGATCCCCGGTAGACTCGATCACCTTTTTAGTTAGCTCTACAAAAAGCGCTCGAGCCTCCGGGCCCCACGGCCCCAGGGTCTCTACACCAAAAGGCACAAATATGAAACCACTGTCAAGTTTTTCATATTTGCGCCTCTTAGCCTGTTCGGCGCTAGTAGCCGCTGCACCCGCCACAGAGGAGGTCGCATGGATGTGGGATGCAGCCAGAGTATCTACACAGGTGGCATCCCACACAAGCGACCTCCCTGCCCTCCAAGGAACAAGCGTCATACCATCAGGTCTCCTGCCATCACTACGTGCCAAACCAATAGGTTCTAATACAGCTGGCACGTGAGCAGTAGCAAGAGACCTGCGGATGATGTCGTTGAGGGCATTGTGGCGGGAGAAACGACCAGCGCTCTTCGAACAGGAGAGTCCGTGATGACCGTAAGCGTCGACGTGGTCACCGCAGTGGCAACGGTGAGGCTGGGTTATTTTGGCGCCGAGCCTAAGGCCAACTACCACTGCAAGAGTGGCGTGGTTTAAAAGAGTGCCTAGATTAGCAGAAGGGAGAGCATGGAGCCAGTGGCCGGATTCTTTCGCAGAGACAGCGAGAAGACGAGCACGGTCTTTAGAATTTGCTTCCATTAACATTGCGTCAAAAGTTTTTTTACAAATAATGTCATCCCACTGTCTCTGGGAAGGAAGAGAAACCGGCAATTGATTTGGGCTAATCGTTGACCATTCATTTCTTGCCTCTGCCAAGCACGACACCTCAATTGATCCCAAAGACTGGGATATAATTTTTTCAAAGAGAGTGTGTGTACTATAAACAGAGGAAAGAAATGCTGGCAGAGAGACACTAGAAATTTTGCGGATTCCCAGACCTCCATACCTGATCGGAAGAGAAGCCTGGGCCCATACTTGATCATCTATCGGACAATTTAAGATGTCAGATAGAATATTTTGTATAAAATTATCCAGATTTTCCAATAAATTATTAAATTTCCAAAGAGGTGAACATCTTAGGAAATAAGTAAATTTTGGGACAAATAAGCAGAATCGAATGATGGTCATTGCCATATGAGGATTAATATCGAAAAGGTGATGGGAAGTGTTTTTGAATTTAGAAATTAAGTCAGTAAAAAATTGAGGAACTGAGGCCTCTAGAACAGGTGCTCCTAGGAGGCGAAGTGACTCATCATTTAAAATTTTAATACCCGGAGCTAAAGTATTGAATTTATTTAATATGTGCAGTTTAGATTCCGCCGAAAAAGAATTAGGAATATAAATTTCACATTTATCAAAGTTAAGTTCCAAGCCAATAGTTTTAAATTTTGATATAATAATTTCTAAATCCTCCAAAACCGAATTCACTTCGCCGCCCAAGGTTCCATCATCCAAATACCAAACATTGAATTTGGAATTTAGAGCCGAAATTATAGGGTGGATGGCCAAACTAAAAATAACTGGTCCAAGCGGATCCCCCTGCTGACAGCCGACAGCGGAGCTCAGAACATTCTTTTTGTGTACGAGCTTTGAAGGTTCCCGGTAGCACTGCGCCAAGTACGGGAAAAACTGTGGACATTTATTTTTTACTTCTGAGAGGAGGACCCCTCGATCCACTGAATTGAAGGCATTCTTCACATCAATTTTAAGGAGTACCTCCTCCCGGGAGCCAAGGAGGAATGTGCGAGCAGCATGAACAGCTGCTTCACATCCCCCCTTTACCCCAAAGCCTAACTGAATTGGGACAAAATTAGAAGATATCAAAGGAAGAATTTTTTTACAGCAAATTTTGGAAACGACGCGCCGAATCGTTGAACCCACTGCTATGGGGCGAATACCACCATCCTTTTTTTTTAGGGCACATAAATTTGCTCCATATAAGGTTTTAGTTATTTCATGGGGTACTCGTCCAGATAGCATCAGGTTCACCAGATCAGTGATGGATTTCAGAAGGGTACCACCTACGTCAACGTTTGCACCACAAACTAAGTCTCTAAAGTGTTGTGGTGACAAACCATCGAGCCCTGCAGCGGAACCATTTCTGAAAGACATCAGAGCTCCCAGCACGTCATTTGTAGTGGCCTGAAAAAGAAAATCGTTATTTGTCGGTGGGTCTGGAAAAGAGGAATCAGGAGAAGGAGATGGGTGTTTAGAACGCAGTGCTTCCAGAGTCTCCGCTGTATCAGGGGCAATTGTGTCACTGGAGAATAAAAGTCGAGCCGCTCCCTTAAGGTCGCCGTCGCTTATTTTATTTTCAATAATTTTTTTTTTATCATAATTATGTTTCAGATATTGATGAGATTGTGTATGTGTTACATGTAGTGGATTTAACTGTATGGTAGTATTGTAAATATTGCTGTCATTTATAGTGCAGTTATTTTTTATTTTCTGTGTAAGGGAGAGGTTTTGACTCTTATCCGCGTGTAGCGTGCGGTACGCGAAAGTGAGCAGGAGCTCCCAGCTACGACAGGTGTTATGAGAGATGACATTATCTATAGTTTTTTTTAAAGAACATGAAACTGAATGGCGTGAACCTCGAGGAATGCGTCTGATTAATGGAATGGAATTCTTAAAAGTACTTAATGATTCCCAAAGGTTACCATCAAGTCCTTTAATTGGAAGGGAAGAACATGAAATGGGAGGTATCGATGATGCAAATGATGATTTGTGAACTCTACCTACATGAATTTTCAAACCTTTACTATTTTTAAAAAACCGAGGCTGGGAACACTGCTCACAACGCACGCTATCCTGCGACATAAAAAAACCCCGGCTGTCTCAACCTAGAACAAGTGGCTCGGCGCCACAACAACACATATGACTTATATCACCTTATATATACAAAAAAAACCTAAAAATAAGAAAAAAATACAAAACAGCAGCTTAAAATTCACACTACACACTTCACAATTTAACTTGGTTAAGGCATTTGTCTTCGAGCTTCTTTATCGAGGATTTCGTTATCTGCCCTTTCAAGCTACTTATCCTCTGGTTCAGATTGAGCCACGACATATTATATTATACGAAATTAAGTCCACAAATCACAGGCAAACGTATGGCATCAAAATATTATGGAAATATAGATGTAAACAGTAAATAAATTGCAATTTTTGTAGCTGACAGCTGTTGACAGATTTCCTCTTGGTTGCAAATTTTTCATGTGAAACTTATTAATATTTACTCGTAATATTATTATGTTTTATTTATTTATATAGATGTAAGATTTAATGTAGAATTACATTAAAAAGGAATGAGCCATATTACATAAATATTTACCATATTTTATTATTTATTATGAAGAGAAATTCGCAGCTGTCAAAGTCCAATTTTTTTTATCCATTAATTAATTAACAATTTTTTGTAGCACGAACATCAACATTGAAAGTACTATAGTTGTTAAACTATTAACCTGGGATTTTTTCCTTTTATGGAGCTATCATACCAAGGCTATAGAAAAGATTCCCGTTGGAAAAATTAAAAAATTGTTAATTTTCACTTTGTTATTAACAGTTAAAAATTATCAACCTCGATTAAACATTGAAAAACAATTGAAACATTGAATATTTTTTATAATATTGCTATTGGTCCGTTTTCTTATGATCATAAGCTACTTAAAAATGATTTTTAATAATTTTTATCCCATATTGTTTAAAAAATTGTTATAAACAATTTTTTAAACAATATTAACAAATTTCAATGTTTAATCGAGGTTGATAATTTTTAACTTAAGTAAATTGTTAATAACAAAGTGAAAATTCACAATTTTTTAATTTTTCCAATGGGAATCTTTCTATAGCCGTTGTATGATAGCTCCATAAAAGGAAAAAAATCACAGGTTAATAGTTTAACAACTATCGTACTTTCAATGTTGATGTTCGTGCTACAAAAAATTGTTAATTAATTAATGGATAATTAATTGAAAAATCGCGATAAAAATTTTTGATCGCCGGATTATTGTTCATTGATCTATCTTATAGGTGCCTGAACTTTTTCATTTCTTAATTTTCATATTTAATAAGTTTAAATAATATTTATTCATTAAAGGTCCAAAGTGGGCGGAGCTTACGCAAGCGAGAGTTCCCGTTTTCGGCCGTATTTTCAACCCTCTAGAAAAATTATAAATATTGGTCCTAGAGTTCAGGGAGGTATAGGGGGTTTAAGGTTTGTCTGAAAATCCGTCATTTTTTAAGTTAAATCCATTAGACTTGGTATTTTGGTTTTCTATTGAAAATAAAAAAGTACGTGTTTCACAGTTTTTGAAAGTTCCACCCTAAAATCTAATTTTACGCGGACTAAGTCGTCGGAGACAAAACCGAGTGGATATAATATATTTGTCAACTTTGTTTCGACATAATAAACCTGCACACTTTAAAATGTAATACAGTCCGATTCAAACTTTATGACTTCTCGGAATTCGTGCGTTTCGATGCGCAGAATTCAATAACAACTAACATAGATTTTGAGAAATATGTATACTAACATTATGGGCCAACGGTCTGAATTAAACAAATTTTTTTTTTTAATAATCGGTACCGGCCAATCAGCGGCGCGCGGGAGGCGGCGAACCTGCGCGAACCTACACTCGCGGCTAACATCCGTGTGAACATAAAATTTGAATCGAACTGTCGATACCGCCTGGACTAGGCCTGTAGCTGGGTAATCGAAAACTGTTCAACTTTCCAGGTATATTTGTCAGTAAGTCGGCACTGCAATGCAACAACTACACATTCTACACCCGACGCAACGATCGTAGACAGTGCAAGTGGTATTGCCGGGACAGACACAAGAGCAATTGTGAAGCGTTCATAAGAACCGTCGATAATGTGATCGTTACTCGGTCGCTGGACCACAACCATTCGCCACACATACGGCGAGAGGATCGACGGGGATTGTGGCAAACAAATGATCATGCGAGTATGGACTCGGTTACGAACTAGAGCACTTAGTGTAGACCCTGGGTACATGGGTAGCCTAAGTATGTCATGCTCGCTTTAAACATTTCTGTGGTGGAGTCGTGTGATGCGGGTTGTTACGTTCCCTCAAATGTGGTTGAGCGAAGCAATGGCTGGATCATGAGTCATGCTCGTGAACGGGTGCCACCAGCGGGGATAGGGCATAATATAATTAGGTATGCTTTTGTGGAACTCATTGTGGAATACTTTTGTGGAAATCATTGTTGCTCTTTTTAAAACAAGTTACAATTCAATAGGTACAGTACCCGGTCATATATATTGCACAGTATATAGTAGTAGTACATACAGCCTTATGGCCGATATAAGGCTGTATTTACTACTACTATATACTGTATGTATATATATATATATACATTGCACATCGGCATATACTCTACTGTACTCAGTGTACTCTACTGTACTGTACTGTACTCAGTGTTTCCACAATGAGTTCCACAAAAGCATACCTAATTATAATTCAACACATCTTAAGACGGACAGACAGAAAGTAGCCCCATTCCCGCGAGTGGCACCCGTTCACGAACATGACGCATGATCCAGCCTTTGCTTCGCTCAACCATATTTGAAGGAACGTAACAACCCGCATCACACGACACCACCACAGAAATGTTTAAAGAGAGCGTGACATACTTAGGCTACCCATGTTAAGGCATCGAATTGAAACTAATATTCAAATACTCATTTTAAGACATAACTGTGGAGACAGATCCGTGAAGGGCAGTTACGTCTGCACTTGCTATAGCAAAATTCGGCGATCGCTGGATCGCCTACTCCCTCTTCTGTGCGCTAAGGCCGTGGCCGCACTGGTAAGGCGACTGCGACGCGACGGCGATCTTGTTGAAACAAACTCTAAACAATTGGGGGCGGCCGCATCAGATAAGCGACGCGCGAAGTTTGTTTGTTTATGTCGCGTGTAATTTTCAGTAGTACTTACTTTAGTAAGTACTACTGAAAATTACATACACATATGTACTAATACATATGGGTGAAATTGGTTTTAACCAATGAATGTGTCCGCACTGCTCAGTGCCACTGAGTATAGCCAGTCATTACGCGATGTAAGCGCAATTCGCTAGTTTATTGCCGCTGCAACAACACACGGTTTATCGCGTCGCGTCGCCATCAGTCGCCTTACCAGTGCGGCCGCGGCCTGATACCATGCATCGTTGTACAGTGACCTACACCCTTCACCTAAGATGAAGAATGTTGGAATCCACGCGTTCCTGTCATCCGCCATCAAGTTACTATACCAGGCAGAGAATATAAAAAAAAGACAGGTTCCAGCTTCATCGTCTCTGTCGCATTCTGTCCTATCAGCGACCGACAGAGATGTCGCTCTTCGAAGTCGGAGCTCATACGTCTGTATTTGGTGCTCAATGTTTTGTATTTATTACCGGCTACTACAATTAAACGACAGCTTATTCTTTTCCCGATTCAGAGCGTTGCAATATCCTATATATTAAGACTGGGGATCATGCTTTGACTTTGCTCAGACTTAAGACAGAATTAAAGCGTGACATGCACTTAACTTTTTTATTAAGGATGATTATACGTGTCTGCCCGCGAAATTCAAATTTAATGTGGTTTTTCGTAATTTGTAAACTAATACGACAAAGTAGGCTTATGGTATTCTAATTGCGCCAATGGCAGTGTCATCTTCACAGGTTTATATAAAAATCTGTACTTGAAAGTGTCGAGTTTAAAAAATTTGTCAGAATATCTTGTTGGACGTGAGTCTATTCACAAATTGGTGGATATTCTGACTAATTTCTTAAACTGGACACTTTTAAGTAAAGATTTTTATTTTTTATATAAACCTGTGAAGATGTTAGTTACTGCTACTGGCGCAATTAGAATGCCATAAGCCTACTTTGTCATATTAGTTTACAAATTGCGAAAACCAAATTAAATTTGAATTTCGCGGGCTGACCCGTATAATCCACCTTAATAGAAAAACTTATATAAAATATTTCCAATTCGAATATCACTAGAGACATAGTGAAAGGTCTAATAGGGATAATACGTCATATAGAATTTCTCTCAATTTATCTTTATTTGGGTCTTTTTTGTCCCAGATATAAAATTTAAAAGTTAGCCTAGCTATCTATCTTTTTAGGTGTATAAGTTTGTTGGATCATTTAAAACGTAAGTTTTTAGATTTTTATTCTTTGCGAAGTAATTACTAATAATATAAAATTATAATTTATGTTGATTAAAAATTATTTTTTGGTTATATATAATTTTTTGTAATCTTTTGAATAGGTACCTATCATTTAGAGGTCTTCATTAAAAATATCTATCTGATATATTATATAAAGATCTAAAAATTGTTTCAAAAAGGTTCTCGTACTGAAAGCAACCATAAGCATAAGCAAGCTGTTTCATAGAATTTCTTCGAAGAAATTGTATGAAACTAGCTTATCCGACTGCTCCGCGCGGATGGATTTTGATACTAGCGTACATCTGATAGTAAGTGAAGATGCAGCCTAAGATGGATCAGTTACACTGATCTTAACGCTATTTGGTACAGAAACAGTTTGCTTTCAGGAGATGGTTACCTTTTATCCTGGACAAACAAGGGTTCCTACCGGGTATTTAAAAACCACGTGAACGAAGTCGCGGGCTAAAGCTAGTTTACTTAGGGCCAATGACACCAATGTAAAATAAGTCTTATCGGGCGTAATTTTGATATTTTGACAGTATTTTCAATACAAAAACTGTCAGAACGTCTAATTTATTCCTTACTAGCTGATGCCCGCTACTTGCCTGCGTGGATTAAGTTTTTAAAACCCCTCGGGAACTCTTATAATTCCGGGATAAAAAGTAGCCTATGTCACTCTCCAGGTCCTCAACTATACCCATGTGAAATATCACGTCGATCCGCAGCTCTGTTGCTGCGTGATTGAAGGACAAACCAACAAACAAACACACTTTCGCATTTATAATATTAGACTTATGAAGTATGATATAAACGTCACTCAATGTTGGTGAAATCGGCACTTATAATACAAAAAACTGTCAGAACGCCTAATTTATTCCTTATATAAACGTCACTCGACGGTGGTGAAATCGGGCACTTATAAGGTATGCTTCTTACAGGTTTCTCTTTAATACCGCTGCCTAGTGGGAGGTACCTTTTGAAACATGGCCCTCATACATATTCCACCAATAACAGAGAGCTATGCGGTCACACGACCTGGTACTGTTCTAAGAGGATCAGCAAAAAGTGCCCAGCCAGGGTCCGAATGTTTGACAAGAAGACTATAGCCATTGTTGGAGACCACTCACACCCTCATTTATACCAGGGGTCTGATAGTTCTAACTGCTATTGACCTGAACTCTTCACCTGACTGATTTATCATCATCTTCTTCATCGTCTCACCCATTACTGGTCAGAGGTGCGATTGTCTAAACGTAGCCGATCAAAATCGTATTAATTTGATGGCATTAGCGTCAAAGTAAAATAAACCACAACTGCATTGAATTAGAGCTTAAATTCTATGTATTCGTATTCTATTCATATGTACGATACGCTCCATAATGCTCCATGTTAAAATCGGTCGTACTGAATTTGTGACTTTAAATCAATTCAGTCAAGGAATATTTTATTTTGACGCTAATGCCATCAAATGAATACGACTTGATCGGCAACTTTTAGACAATCGTGGTTTCAAAGCTGGTGCAAAGGATTTCATTCTGAGAGAAAATCCGTCCCTAGTACCTCTAGGGACGGATTTTCTCTCAGAATGAGATCCTTTGCACGCGTCTGTCTGTTTTTCGGAACATTATTATTTTGAATGAATTTCAGTAACTACTGTGAGTTATATAAATGTCTTTACTGGAAATATTTTTTACTACTATATCGTTTTATTGAAATACATACCTAGTTATCTACCATGAAACTTCATCGTATTATTATGTGATGCCCACATGGAAAATTGCCTGGAATAATACTGGCTGCATTCCCACGAGTAACAGCTAGGCTGATTCTTTGCGCACAAATTGAGCCAGCCCATTGGTCACCAGAACATTTTTTTTCCAATAGTACCTAAGACTCCACGGTGTGTGTAGTAAAAAACTTAAATGTAACTCTAAATGAGAGAAGCATATTTGCGCCGCTTTTATTTATTTAAATGTACATTTATATGCACTATAAGTCCCGCTTGCAGAAATACCGGGTTATCCTTTTAACCCAGAGTTAGCTGCTGCTTTGACAGATTTCGTATAAAGCTTCTGTCAAAATTACTTTATTCCTGGGTTTAAACTAATCTGGCGTCTTTGCAAGCGGGCTTTATTGTACTACTCACTTGTAACACAAGCTTTCCGCTTATTTGGAGAGGAGAGGAGAACATTTGTCAAGTTTAGCTTGGATAACTTGGCATTGGCTTGGTTTCTGGTTAAAAAAAATTAAACCTAGTTGATATCCTCTCATAATGTGAGTTTCTGATAAACATTCTTGCCGGCTTTTTTTAGCAGAATCCTGCTTTTTGAAACGGTGGTAGAGTCTTGACTTGTGATTGAGCCACAAATTGGCCTATAAGTGAAATAAATTTTGAATTCGAACTTCTTTAATGAGAATATTCATGATCATTATCATTAGAATATCATTGACACATAAGTTCTATTAAAGAAAGAATGATGCCTATACACTAGTAAACTATATGACATGAAAATATTTTTATTTATTTTGTGCATTTTTTCCTCAAGCTTGGGTTAGAAGCAACCCTTTTAAAATATTATTGTCTTTTATCCGAGTCGATTGTAATTTATTAATCATTTTGTTTTTAAGGATACGAACTAATGCCGTTGGGTCATGATAGATATTGGTTACGAAATGGTAACAATACCTTCACAAGTTATAGCCAAAGTTCGACTGGGATGAGCCTTTGGTACTGCTCCAAAAGAAGAAGAGGAAATTGCAAATTCTCTTTAAAGATGTGCGATGGAACTGTCATTAGTACATCGGGATATCATAATCATTAATCATATCCAGATGTGGGATTGTCCGAAAACGATTGCTACAGTGTGATGATCGTCATCACTTCGGTAAACCGACGTGATGACGATCGGTTTACCGAATAGATTAATAAAAAGGAATTCGGCAAATAAGAATATTCACTTGTTTATCAAAAACATGTCTTTTTGAATATAATTTTAAAGTCTAATCTACCCACTGATAAGTATTAAAGGGCTGCATTATAATGACTGTACAAAGGTAGCATAATCTGTTGATCATTTCATTTCATTAAAAACTATTTTTTTTAATGAAATGAAATGAAATTAGATTAAATTTATTTGCATAAACATGGGTAATAACATAATGACGTAAATTATGATGTAGTTCCAAACATGTTTTTCCTCAATTCTGGCGTGCAAAATATTATAATTACTAAAAATAATTTTATTTATTAATTAATTATAAATAATAATTTAATTAATTGAAAACTTGTATGAAAGATTTGATGAAATATAAACTCTCTTATTTATTTTTAGAAATTTATTTTTTAGTTAAAAAGCTAAAATTATTTTAAAAGACGAGAAGACCCTATAGAGTTTTATATTTATTTTTATTTTAAAATTATATAAAAAAAATTATTAAAATAAAATTAATTATTAGATTGGGGTGATAGAAAAATGAAATTAACTTTTTTAAAAAACTAGTACTATCTCGCTGTTAGTTAAAATGAATTGATGCTGCAAGAATGCCATAAATTCTACCAATCAGAGATGATTGCAAGCGTCACACTAGCAATCAAAATTCAATCAATTCAGACAATCCAATTGGTTCAAAATTAAATTGTCTTTAAATTAAAGTCGAATAATTTACGGATTTTTTATTTTTTCTCATCACTAATCCTATAATATAATAATTCATGACGTACATATTTTTTCCATAATATTTTTTTTTACAGGAATTTAATAATGTATAATATAAATGAAACGACAGGAAGTTAAACATTGTTTTCCGAACCAAATGAATAAATAATAAATAAATGAATTTCGACCGTTCACCTTTTTACCACCGCACTGCAAGACATCGGAAGGGCTTCCATCCCTATATCGTTGATATACCATCCACGCGCACGAAACGGTTCAATTCTTCATTTCTGATTAGCACGGCCAGGGTATGGAACGCTCTTCCGACATCTGTGTTTCCTTACACGTAAAATTTGGGTACCTTTAAAGCAAGAGTGAATAGGCATCTTCTAGGCAAACCCGTTCCACCATAGGCCACATCATCACTCTCCATCAGGTGTGATAGGCTGAAACTAAAACACGAAAAGATTTTTTTTTTTTAATAAATCATAAAAAATACTTAACAATTACTGCAAAAACCAATAAAAAGGTCTGTATATGACATAATATCAGAGCTATTTTGAGAAATAAGGATCAATGGGGTATGAAATGATCTAATCTGTACAAAGAGGGAAAAGTCAGAGATGTTTTGAAATTTCACAAGACAAAGGAAAATCTTTTTTTAATACTTTTGGACATTAGAATAAAATGAGGTAATCGCAGCCTGCAGATAATCCAGTTGGGTTATGATCTGATAGCCGCTCCTACGATTATTTCATAACTAATAATAAAGGCAGTAGAAAACTGTGTCTTCAATTTTTACTAAACTTTTAAATTTTTAATTTATTTTTTTTTAAATTTCACAACTGCTTTCCTAACCAGTATGACTTAATAAAAGTCAAAAGTTCGGCTACATACAAAAAATTGGAGTTTGAAAAAGCGTCGCAGAACGAATTTTAAAGGTAAGTAAATAGCATCAGGTCCATACGGATTGCGGTCATTGCCATATTTCTTCTATTTTATCTATTTATTTATAAGAGTTACACTTAAGTATAGTGCTCTTAAGTACTCTAATAAATCTTAGTATTCTTTAGGTCTAAGTATATATTAGGCCTTTTTACTAACAAATATTTTATTGGGAACGTATCTTTCATATTTCAAACACAAGATAACATTAATTGTTTCAGGTACGTCTGATAGTGAAGAAAACAATGTGTCAGAAAATGAAACCTTAATGGATAAAATACAAAAAAATAGTGTCAAAAAAATCCAGGAGATGAAAAACATTGCGGATATAAGAAAGTCAAAAAAAAGAAAAATAAGATCACGTTTAAGAAACAAGAGGGAAGGGTGTGTTGGAAAACTTGGTGTGCGCAGAGAAGCAAAACGTGTACGTGATAACCCTTGTAAAGAGGGAAAGTGCCAAAGAAGATGTTACAATATTACAGAAGATAGACGACAGTTAATTTTTCAGTATTTCTGGAATTTGGATCGACAGGGGAAAAAAGATTGGATTATCGAACATTGTAAAGCTGGTCCAATAAAACGAAGACGTACAAAAGGATTTAGCATAAAGGAACATACCTACGAATATTTCGTAACTGATGATGAAGGAAGTAGACAAGTGTGTCTCCAATTTTTACTTAGCACTTTAGATATTTCAGCGGCGCGTTTCAGATACAATTGTAACATAAAAAAGAAACAATATTAATTATACAGAAAACTAAGGCCAGGCAAATAATTTTTATTCATTTATTTAGTGTCTAAAAGTCTAATAAATTTTATGAAATGCCATTTGAATTTAAATTCGAGATGGGTACAAAATAGGGGAAGTACAGGCCCGCAATACACTATCAATTTTATTAGAACAGTATTTTATATATTTTAAACACAGAATATAATTTTTTTCAGGCACATCTGATAATGAAGAAACGAATGCGTTAGAAAATGACACCTCATTTGATAAAATAGACATAGAAAGAAAAAGGAGTAAAAAACAAAAAATAATTGTCAAAAAAAGAAAGCCAAATAAAGTAAAAATAAGGTCGAATTTAAGAAACAATGGAAAAGCTTATGTCAGTAAAACTGGTGCGTACACAGAAGCTAAGCGTTTACGTGTTAACCCTTGTAAAGAGGGAAAGTGTCAAAGAAGATGTTATAATATTACAGAAGAGAGACGACGAACTATTTTTCAATACTTCTGGAATTTGGATAGACAGGAGAAAAAAGATTGGATAATCAAACATTGTATAGCTGTTCCAATAAAACGAAGACGTACAAAAGGAAATAGCAGAAGGGAACACACCTTTGAATATTTCTTGACTGATGATGAAGGAAGTAGAAAAGTATGTCTCCAATTTTTACTCAGCACTTTAGATGTTACCCAAACGTATATGAATTACAACACAAGAAAGTTGAAATTCTGAAAAAATGGAAGAAGCAGAAGAAACTGCGCCTAAATATATTTCATCAATGCCAGTGAAGGAAGTGTTATAGTACTTCTACAATATTAAAAAATGCATGCATCAAGAATAATTAGGACCATTTACTTGTTTGATGAATATATTATTAATTTTCTTTATTCAACTAACTTTCAATTTTTAAAAATATGGTGGTATCTAAATATGTATCTAGTCTTTTTTTAAACTAGATATATATTTAGATATCTTAGTTCTTAGAAAGTACTAATTAGCATATAGGGTAAAAACGCTCGTTTGTTTTGGTCACAACTTACAAACCGCATTATAAATCGGTGTTTTCAGTATTTGTTGTTTAAATACACTATATATTACATAATATATCAAAATTTCAATTTCCTAACTAGTTTAGTTTTTGAGATATACAAACAACAAAACGTAACAAAAGTGGTCTAAAACCGAAAACTTTGACGGCCCCCCATTTCTTCATTTTTGTAGCTAAAAAATAAAAAAATAAATATTTGAACTTTCTTATTGAGCTCTAGAGTTCTAGACAATGACACCCCACATACCAGGGTAAAAAAATAAAATTTATTTCGACTCCTTTTCCATGTACGGGCGCCCTCTTTATTTTTTAATTTAATTTAATTTTTATTATTTGTTGTTATAGCGGCAAAAGAAATACACAATATGTGAAAATTTTAACTGTCTATCTATAACGGTTTACGAAATACAGCCCGCTGACAGACGGACGGACGGACGGACAGCGGAGGCTTAATAATAGGGTCCCGTTGGCACCCTTTGAGTAGGGAACCCTAAAAAGAAACAATATTAATTATACAGAAGACTAAGGCCAGGCAAATAATTTTTATTCATTTATTTAGTGTCTAAAAGTCTAATAAATTGTATGAAATGCCATTTGAATTTAAATTCGAGATGGGTACAAAATAGGGAAAGTACAGGCCCCCAATACACTATCAATTATATTTCAATATATTTCAAACACAGAATATAATTTCTTTCAGGTACATCTGATAATGAAGAAGCGAATGCGTTAGAAAATGAAACTTCATTTGATAAAATAGACATAGAAAGAAAAAGGAGTAAAAAACCAAAAAAAAATGTCAAAAAATTCCAGGAGATGAAAAACACTGCAGATATTATAAGAAAGCCAAATAAAGTAAAAATTAGGTCGAATTTAAGAAACAATGGAAAAGCGTATGTCGGGAAAACTGGTGCGTACACAGAAGCAAAGCGTTTACGTGTTAACCCTTGTAAAGAGGGAAAGTGTCAAAGAAAATGTTATAATATTACAGAAGAGAGACGACAGTCTATTTTTCAATACTTCTGGAATTTGGATAGACAGGAGAAAAAAGATTGGATTATCAAACATTGTATAGCTGGTCCAATAAAACGAAGACGTACAAAAGGAAATAGCAGAAGGGAACACACCTTTGAATATTTCTTGACTGATGATGAAGGAAGTAGAAAAGTGTGTCTCCAATTTTTACTTAGCACTTTAGATGTTACACAAAAGTATATGAATTACAACACAAGAAAGTTGAAATTCTGAAAAAATGGAAGAAGCAGAAGAAACTGCGCCTAAATATATTTCATCAATGCCAGTGAAGGAAGTGTTATAGTACTTCTACAATATTAAAAAATGCATGCATCAAGAATAATTAGGACCATTGACTTGTTTGATGAATACATTATTAATTGTCTTTATTCAACTAACTTTCAATTTCTAAAATGGTGGTAAATCTTGCAAAATCCTATTTGATAATGCCTCCACAAGTAAAAAAATAAGTGTTCAAGCAGAAACTAAACGCGCCAACATGAAATAGAAGCCCATTGGTTCGCGTCGCGCGCAACGGTCATCGACACAAAACACCGTCAAAAAACTGTTATATTCATTCGAAATTGTTCATTGTATTGAAACGTTACGAAAATTAAATCGAAATAAAAGTACGTAAAGGTTGTTTCGAATTAGATACGCACATTATAAACGCGTAAACATAAGTGGTCCTTCGAGCCGGATCTTAATAAGACACAGCGACATATGGATGAAGACTCAAGAAACGCATCTGAACAGCTGAAGTTGACGAGATTACGGCAATCAAGACGCGCAGTCATAACGGTCAACCTATCCGACATCCATCCATCCTTTACGTACTTCGTTTGTGCAATATTGTGCTGAATATCGCGCGTAAAATCGTAGACGCATCCCGCAAATATAGCAGGTAAGTACTACCACCTGATACGTAAGTACCTACTCCTAATTCTTATTTTCCTCCAAAATGACTAGTCGTGACAAATCGCCACAATTAGGCCTTCCAGAGGAAAAACTAGACGTTCTTCTGCGTGAATTAAAAAAGAAACGTGGCACTCTCAAAGGTAGATTAACAAATTTAGTACATATCTACATAATTTCAGTATAGAAGACGCAACAGCGCAAAATAAAATTGATTTGAAGCTACGCATTGAGAGTGTCAGGAAGAATCGTGAATACAACAACATTCAGTCTCGAATAGAAGAATGTGTCAGCGAATCTGATATCGAGGATCAGCTGACACAAAGAGAACAGTTCGAGGACTTCTACTATACAACACTGTCTTAGGCTGAGTTGTTGTTGAAAAGGAGTGGTAGCAGTAGTGGTGACGTCGCAACTTGTTCCAAAACATGCGCAAATAACAGTCAGTTGCGATCAGTTAAATTACCTACGATAACGTTGCCATCGTTTGATGGGTCATACGAGCACTGGTTGGAATTTCGGGATACTTTCCAATGCTTAGTGCACAATTCAGACGAAATAACAAGTATCCAGAAATTCCAATACCTGAAATCTTCATTAAAAGGTAGTGCCGAGTTAGTCATCGACGCATTGGAATTCAGATCCGGCAATTATGGTGTAGCTTGGGAACTTTTACTCAATCGCTATAATAATAGCAGATTATTAGTGCATAACCACGTCAAAACGATATTTAACATTCAAGCGTTGAGTAAAGAGTCCTCCGCATCGCTTAGGAACCTCAGTGACACTATTCTTAAGAATTTACGCGCTTTAAAAATCCTAGGTGAGCCTGTAGACTCCTGGGATACATTAATTATCTTTATCATTGTGTCTAAACTCGATAAAATCACTGAACGCGAATGGAAACAATATAAAGGCACTTTGGTAACGAACAATAACGATTCTAAATCAAAGTTGGATGGTCTAAGGTTGATGATCTAATTAACTTCCTTAAAATTCGGGCTGACATGCTAGAAACATTGCAAGGTTCACAGAACTCACAAAATACAAAGGATGCAAAATTAATGAAAAATCACGGTAAGTCATCCACAACTCGAAATGCAATGTTTCTACCACTAATAAACCGCACGAACGTCGCTTCACTCCTAGGAAATGATACATGTGCAACGAAGGTTTTCATCAACCGTACGCGTGTTCAAAGTTCATCAACTCTGATTTAGAAACGAAATTGAAATTTCTTTGCGATAACAATTTATGTGAAAATTGCATGAAAACTATTGACCACAAGGCCGATTTTTGCAGTTTTGGGGGTTGCCGTATTTGCTCGTTAAAGCATAATTCGGTAATTCACCCTTTAAACGAGTCAAATCATCCCCCAGATTGCACAAAAACAAAAGATAACACTAGCGGTTCCCTAGCGATGCACTCGTCATTCGACAATAATCGGCAACTAATGAGCAGCGGCGCGAGCGCAGGCCTGCAGTCAACCCCTGTCGCGCTCCTGTCCCCCGCAGATTCAATAATTACCTATGCAAATAATGCGAACAATGATAGCCGCGCACATCGCTCATTAGTATTACGACCGGTTTTGTTATAAACTGCGCTCATCCAGGTACGGACTCAACGCAATGTTTTTATACTCGCACTAACTGCACTTTTGGATAACGGTAGTGAACGCAGTTTCGTAAGCAAACCCTTTTGTAAAAAGTTGGGGTTTTTATTACAGTCCACTCACGAGATTAGAGGTGTAGGTAACTCGGTGATGCACTGTACTAAATCGTGCGACATTGAGATAAAATCGCGCATATCTACTTACACCACTAAACTCAAATGTTTCGTATTACCGCAAATTTCTTCTACGTTGCCCGCTGTACATTATGAACGTGCTAGGTTTCGTATACCTAAAAGTGTATAGCTGGCAGATGCGCATTTTATATTTGTGGTAAGGCGTACCTAAGCTCAGCTAGCATACAAAGTCTAAACAATATTCATCAAATCTTTTTGGAAAACATCCCAAAACAAATATTGTAGCAACTAGCAAGTAAAAACGAAGTTTTCTAATTCCTAAATACCCAGTGGTGAACCAAGCATGCAAGTAATGTAAGAAATTTTAAATGATGTTGAAATAGAACCATTGGAAATACATTCAGAACATTGGGTAGATGTTACCTATATAATAGACCCGCACCAGTTTTACACGCGGTTAACTAAACACAGAAAGTTTGTAAAGAAAATTGAAACTCTAAAGTGTACATCGAGACCTCTCATCTTAATGTGGAATGATGTCGTTCTGTTCAACTTGGAAGAAAAAGATGGACGCGAACCGAACTATGCCAGAGGAAAAATAATCGAGCTTTTAGAAAAAGACGAAGGGACTCTAGCATATGATATATTCGCCTTAGATTACGGATATCAAGTAAAGAATGTGTCGCCTGATCGAATTTGGCGCGAGCGCAGGCCTGCAGTCAACCCCTGTCGCGCTCCTGTCCCCCGCAGATTCAATAATTAAACCTATGCAAATAATGCGAACTTAAACGATAGCCGCGCACATCGCTCATTAGTATTACGACCGGTTTTGTTATCAACTGCGCTCATCCAGGTACGGACTCAACGCAATGTTTTTATACTCGCAACTGCACTTTTGGATAACGGTAGTGAACGCAGTTTCGTAAGCGAACCCTTTTGTAAAAAGTTGGGGTTTTTATTACAGTCCACTCACGAGATTAGAGGTGTAGGCAACTCGGTGACGCACTGTACTAAATCGTGCGACATTGAGATAAAATCGCGCATATCTACTTACACCACTAAACTCAAATGTTTCGTATTACCGCAAATTTCTTCTACGTTGCCCGCTGTACATTATGAACGTGCTAGATTTCGTATACCTAAAAGTGTATAGCTGGCAGATGCGCATTTTATATTTGTGGTAAGGCGTACGGCGTACCTAAGCTCAGCTAGCATAAAAAGTCTAAACAATATTCATCAAATCTTTTTGGAAAACATCCCAAAACAAATATTGTAGCAACTAGCAAGTAAAAACGAAGTTTTCTAATTCCTAAATACCCAGTGGTGAACCAAGCATGCAAGAAATGTAAGAAATTTTAAATGATGTTGAAATAGAACCATTGGAAATACATTCAGAACATTGGGTAGATGTTACCTATATAATAGACCCGCACCAGTTTTACACGCGGTTAACTAAACACAGAAAGTTTGTAAAGAAAATTGAAACTCTAAAGTGTACATCGAGACCTCTCATCTTAATGTGGAATGATGTCGTTCTGTTCAACTTGGAAGAAAAAGATGGAGGCGAACCGAAATATGCCAGAGGAAAAATAATCGAGCTTTTAGAAAAAGACGAAGGGACTCTAGCATATGATATATTCGCCTTAGATTACGGATATCAAGTAAAGAATGTGTCGCCTGATCGAATTTGGGTATGTGATAATCTATTACAAAAGATTCCCTCACTAGCAATCTTCTGTCGGCTTGCATTCTGCGAAAAAATCGAGGAGAAATGGGAAAAAGCTATCGAAACTTTCAAATATTTTGTTGGAAAGGACGTGCCAAAATATTCATAGAAAAAAAAGCCGATGACATTGTGACAGTTTCATTGTATAACTCATGTCCAAACGACATTTCCACTATGTTAGTTCTCTTAGATTTAACTCTACTAGGAGGAGAATTCTAATGGCCTCAAGAAAGTTTGCTCTTTAAAAATATGCCTCACTACAAGTTCAAGCTGTGATGCTCTGTTACATGTTATGTGATGGCTACACACTGTCTTACTGTCTTCATCTTGTGTAACATTGTTACTGTGGATAAATAAATTTTCTTGATTCACAAATCGATATGTTGATCGGCGCAGATTCATTTTGGTAATTATTAAACGTAGGTAATATAAGGTTACCCAACGGACCTTATTTACAGAAAACATATTTAGGCTGGATAATATCAGGACCTATCGCATTAAATACGCGCAGTGATAGCATTATCCAGTGTAATTTTTCGCAATCCATAGATACGCAATTGCGTAAATTTTGGGAAATCGAAGTGCTACCTAGAGATCGGGATACGCGCACAGATGCGGAACGTGCTTGCGAAGACCTGTTCACTGGTACTACGACGCGCAATGACGAGGGACGGTTTATCGTTAGCATTCCACTAAAGACATCTGCCGATCATTTAGGCGAATCATTCTCACAGGCGGAACGACGCTTTCTAGCATTAGAAAAGCGATTACAACGCGCGCACCTGCTATACAAAAAATTATATGCAGATTTCCTTCACGAATACGAAAGTCTTGGTCATATGACTCGCATTACGACCTACGGAACACCTCATTATTTCATGCCGCATCACGGTGTGTTCCGTAAACACGCCACAAGTACCAAGCTGAGAGTAGTTTACGATGCTGGGGCGATCACGAGCACGGGTGTCAGCTATAATAATCTGCAGTTGGTAGGCCCGCCTATCGACGAGGCGACCTAATGTCAATCATATTACGCTTTAGACAACATCGGTACGTCGGTACCACCTTCGTCGTGTGGTGGGTAACGCGCATCTCACCTACGAAGAGTTCAGCACGGTATTAGCACAAGTCGAAGCCGTCCTGAACTCCCGACCTCTCACCCCAATGTCATCCGATCCTAACGACCTCTTACCTCTTAGTCCTGCACACTTCATGGTTGGCCGTACGCTCACATCGCCTGTCTACGAAAACCTGGAGGATACGCCTACGCACAGACTCGACCGGTACCAGCGGTTGGAACAAATACGACATCACTTTTGGAGCCGCTGGTCGAAAGAATATATCTCCGAGCTGCAAACGAGGACGAAGTGGAGGAAGAATACGCAAGACCTCAAACCCAACACTATGGTCATCATCAAAGAGGACAACTTACCTCCACTACGGTGGCTTCTTGGCCGGGTCGTCGAAAACATTCCTGGGAAGGATGGCATCCCAAGAGTGGCTGAAATACAAACTACAACTGGACTTGTGAGGCGAGCTTACACAAAAATTTGCCCATTGGTTGACCCTGAGGAAACCATTTTGGAAGCCAAGGGTTCCAAGGCCGGGGGCATATGTTCAAGCAGAAACTAAACACGCCAACATGAAATAGAAGCCCATTTGTCCACGTCGCGCGCAACGGTCATCGACACAAAACACCGTCAAAAAACTGTTATATTCATTCGAAATTGTACATTGTATTGAAACGTTACAAAAATTAAATCGAAATAAAAGTACGTAAAGGTTGTTTCGAATTTGATACGCACATTATAAACGCGTAAACAATAAGGATCCAAAGCTTTGCTTTTAGAAAATTAGCATCAGATGATTTGGCCTCTTAAGATAATTTAATATTTTTTCTTTAGGGCTTTAACTTATTTTGTATTGGATACTTTATATTGGAGTGATATTAAAGGTTTAATTATAGTTTGTTGCTTCAGAACACTCCCCGGACTTTTTATTCCATTTTATTACATTTTATTCATGGTGTGAACTGTCACGAAATGTAATTTTGACCTTGACGTTTGTAAGTGCCTAGTAATTACGTAATTATGTGCTTATTAGTTACTAACTGCCGCACTAGAGTCGCTAAACGTTACTTACTTAACGACTTAATCTTGGATTTTAAAAAGTTTTATTCTCAGAAGTTAATGCTTCGTTTTTACATTAATGACAATTCAGTAATAGATTTAATGATAATTAATTAATTACTCATTAAATAATATAATTTAATACATGCGGCTGAGTGCAGCAGTTAATCACAAGTCAATGATTAATTAATCATAATTTAATGAATGTCTCTGAGTGCGGCAGTAAAACTCGGTTCATGCTATTTTTTTAATTAATTATAATTATTGGTTAACTTTAGTGAAATTAGAATAGAAATTTTTATTCCACTATTCAGAATACCTTTTTTTCGTTTCAGTTGCCGAGTATTCATTGCCTATCGAATTTATCACTACAATCAAAACTGAAGAAACAAATGATTCAGAAAGTGAAACCTCATCTGATGATAGCAGTATAGATAAGAGTAAAACTAAGAAAAAGATTAAGGAAACTGCAGGGAAGATTAAAAAGCCAAATGAAAGAATAACTATGACAACTTTGAGGAACAAGGGCGCAGCGTATATCAGTACAGCTGGTAAGCTCAGAGAAGCCAGACGTCTACGAGATAACCCTTGCAAGGAGGGAAAGTGTCCAAGAGGATGTTACGAAATTTCAGAAGATAAAAGAAAGGCTATTTTTGATTATTTCTGGAATTTGGATAGGCAAGGGAAGAAGAATTGGATCATCAGTTATTGTAAATCAGCTCCGATTAAACGAAGGCGAACGAAAGGTAATAGCAGAAGAGACTGCAACTATGAATATTTCATTCCTGACAATGAAGGCTCGGTGCAAGTGTGTCTACAATTTTTACAAAACACGTTGGATGTGTCACCGAAGTATTTGTGTGAGAATATTAAAAAGGCAGAAGGAAGAATGCTTGCGAATACGAAGCCTTTGCAATCAACGGAGCAGTGTCCAGGTGTCGGCGATCTATGATTTTTCAACCGACGACGAAGAAAATGGAGGAGGTTATTAATTCGTCGCGTATATTTTTTTTATTATAATTAACTATTGTTTGTCCGCAATTTCGTCCGCGCATAATTTATTTTACTTTCTTTCTTAGATTAAAGTAGAACAGGATAGAATAGAAAAGCTATTGTAAAATAAACTTTTACATAGAGCTTGTGAATCGTTGAATGAATTTATCACTGGTTCGGAATGCCATTCTAATTGAAAAAAGCCAGCAAGAAACTTAGCGGTTACACTTACAAAAAAAATAAGCATGTTGTGTATTGTTCACAAATTATACGTCTCATAAACTGGAGCGAGTTATGTCCACGCTCTTTTCTGCATACCAAAAAAAAAGAAAATTTATATTACAGAGTTTGACTATCATTACTACAAAATTGTAATTTAATCATAGTATCTAGTTTTTGTATCAAACTGAGACAAAAATAACCTACGTGTATTCTAAAAATTACTAATTTTGTGTCAGTATGTCCCTAGGATACTAAGTTTTTTAAATATTCAAGTTACTGTTTTAAATTCTATTATCTATTATTTATATAATCTTTTTATATTATATTTTAAATTAATATAGGTTATTTTAATCAATTTAATGAAATCATTGAAACTTTTACGAAATACACATATTTAATTTACAAACATTGTTAATAATTGTAATAAATCATATTATAATAAATTTTTGATTTGTGTTTGGTTTTTTTACTTGTAAGAGAAAAATTAGAGTTGTGTGCCCTTGTTTTTGCCAAATAAGTACATGTGAAATGTTGTCACCATGTAGTATGGGAAATCTTCTAAAAGTGAATTGTCAATTTTATACAAAAAGAAGATGCACGCAGAAGGCAAACTGACCAAATTATTTAAGAAAATAAGTAAAGTATATTACATTAATTAGATTTAAGATTTTATGAACCTATTTTAACGGCCGAATATTTGACCGAGCGAAGCGAGGTCTCTGAGTCTACTAGAGTGAATTTGCACTTGTCCGTCCGTCCGTCCGTCCGTCCGTCCGTCTGTCAGAGCCTTATAACTTTTGAATTACTAAACGTAATTACTTCAAATTTAGATATAATATGTAAACTGATGGCCTTCAGCCGAATATTGGATAAAAAATTATAAAAACCTTTATTTCAGGGGGGCTCTCATAGAAGTGAATGCGAAGTAAAAAAAAAATTATCGCGTTACATAAAATTGTTACGTATCATTTTAAAGATAATTTTGAACCGAGTACAAAAATATTTTTTTTTTAATTTTTCCCTTAAAATTGACGAAATGGGGGGCTTTCAAAGTGGCGATTTTATACGCTCGCTTGAAGACGCTCTCTAGGAAAATCCGCTATGGATTTTCAAACTGGTTTTATTTTTTTAGGTCACTTACATCCTGTACTTGAACAACAAATACTAAAATTATATGAATATTATAAAGAAACGAGATTATTTAATTTTTAATGGGCATCAGTTATTCATATAGCATCAACATAGCTTCACAATAATGCTAATAGATGGCGCAGTCAGTAACTATTCCCATGGAACTACGAGTTACGACTACGACCTATCCCAAAAACAGTTTTGCGTCGACCATTATTATTTAGTTACATAATATAATACAATAATTGTATTGTATTTTTTTTTTGTACCATATTATTCAATTAAAATTATTTTTTAGTTAAATTTTAGTTAAATATTGTATATTTTCTATTCGCGTCGATAGATGACGATTTGTACAGATGCCCGTAACCCGGTTTCACTCGTTAGTACCTACATAATAATTCAATGTTTTCACTAACGTTCCCTAACCTTTACGGGCTACCTATAAGTTAGGTGATGTTTTCTGTCAACTTATTTATCACGATCCTGTACGGGACACCTAAAAGGATATTGGGACGGATGTTAGGACTTAGGATTGTATTTAGGAGCTACCTACGTTAAGAGACTCCTACTTAGGGGATGATTTAGGTATGTTTGGTGAAAACGGGCATAATAATAATGTCAGTTTTGGTTATCATGTATCGATTGAATGAATAATCATGGGATACCGTTACCGCGAGGTCTCAGTTCGGGGCGAACCACTAGTTAAATTATAAGCATAAAGTAAGTAACTAAGTAAATATTTAAGACAAATCATGAATAGATATATTATTAAAACCAAAATTAAAATTTTAAAAAAAATATGTTTTCAAAATAATAAATGTATTTTTAGATGGTGAACATTATGAATATAGTTCTTGTGAAGAAAACAAATCATCGAAAACTGGATCCTTCTCTGATGATAGCAGTATGGAAATTAAAATCAAAAAGAAGACGCATAAAAAACCACGTGCGACGAGAAACACTAAACGGATTTATATGCCAGCTAATAAAAGAACAAGGGCAAGTTTAAGAAACAAAGGGGTAGCGTATGTCACCACAGCTGGTAAGTTAACTGAAGCTAGGCGTTTACGAGACAACCCATGCGAAGAGGGAAAGTGCAAAAGGAGATGTTATGAAATTTCAGAGGAAAGGAGGAAATCTCTTTTTCAATATTTCTGGAATTTAGATAGACAAGGAAAAAAAGATTGGATTATCAACAATTCTAAGTCCGTGCCGGTCAAACATAGAACGACAAATGGAAATAGCAGAAGAAGTATCACGTGCGAATATTTCATCACTGATCATGAAGGAAGGAGACAAGTGTGTCTTAAATTTTTAATGCAAACCTTAGATGTAACCGAGCAGTATTTGAGGTACAACATAAATAAGGTAGCAAAATGGAGATTAATCAATATGCGTTGAGCAAAGCCAGGGCTTCATATTATGTAGAAACAGTTGTTACTTATTTTGAATAAACATTTTTTGATTTAAATTTAATGTTACAATTTGCTTGCAATAGGGTGTGCTGACACAAGAGGCTATTGTCACCCATTTGTGCATCAATGCGATCGCAGTGACCTCTGATTGGCTGGTACTCTCCCGCTATTGGTTAAAATGCATTGTTGCAGCAAGAACGCCATAAATTCAGCCAATCAGAGAAATTGTTACACAGGTTAACGATCGCGATGACCTTTGCGTTATTTGACAGTGTAATATGGGTGGCAAAAAATGCTTCTGCTTCTGACACCATAATATAATTATTATTATAGTAGAGTGTATAGTTTTTATTTTTTAATATACAGGAAGATTGGTAATTAGATTAGAATATTTTAGTATTCCGTAAAGTTTAGAGAGAGGTTTGGTCGTCCACCTTACCGTCAAAGACATCAAACAATTCAGCCTTCCAGTACGGTGTAGAAACCGATTGGAAGCCGGCTATGGATTTAATTTTATACTGCCATGCCCCTTACAAGTTAGCGCGCTACCTTCTCAGGCTGCTTCGTCATTTACTATCAGGCCGCAGCCATTATTTATCATATCTTTCCATTAATAAAAAAAAAATACGCGTCACAAATCATGAAAATAACATGTGCATTCGTTACTTACCCGTGGTACAGCCGTAGTCCTAAAGTAGAATCTTCTTCTTCCTTTGTTCAGTGGCTAAATTATTGATTCTAAAGTAGAATCAATAATTCAGTAGATAGAATTGACATTTACAGTGTTGTCAGTTTCTGATGAAAATAAAATAGTGTTAAGACTAAAGGATCCAAATCAATCACTTACTTATTACGTCGTGTACCAAAACACTTATTTTTTTATTTACTACGAAAATTCTCAAATTGTGTTTATTATAATTGATACAAAAATATTTTGAATAGCAATTATGATTTTATCGAAAATCTGATCTCGTCTTTGTCGGCCTATACTGAGGAATTAAAACAACTTTTAGTACTAAATCTCAAATATTTCTATTCGTGCTTGGGTGGATTTCCCAACAGCAAAATTTACGCGGGATGTATGAAATCGGTAGTGCAGACCGTTACTGTACAGTGCTTATATTTTTTTCTAGGCAGAAGAGTATGTTATCTTTATGGAGCCAGTAAATATTTCTCGATAAAGATTGCAGTTTAGGAATAAAAAAATTTTTAAACCCCTAATTTTTCATTTTGGTGGCTGTCCTCACAACATTTTTCAGTGTAATTTCCCTCATAAAACAAAAACTATTGGTTGTTTTGACTTATGGCTACTTTTATTTAAATCGGTAATAGTGTTAGTATTATCACAAAGTAATTTTATAATAATATCTACCCAGATTAAGAACTGGTAAGTAAAAATGCATGTGTCCCAGAAAGTCCTTTCATTTCGGTGGCTTGAAGTTAATCAAGAATATTTTTGCATAGAACAACTCTAGCTCCCCCCTTATGCGTTTAGAACATACGTAATAGTGGCCTCTAGGTGTTTATCGTGTATGGAAGTGCGCCGATTGCCTGCTTGTTCCCCAAAAAAACGTTTGTATGACATTTCGGTGACGTGCGACACATTTCTTTTCATTTCCGTGTATAGGTATAACTTATCTTGCAATGAGCTAGTATACTTAATTAAATACTAATGAATGAGATATTGGCAATATGTTTATTTGTGTAGTATTCCTTATACCCTATAATAAATACTTTTTTAGTTATGCTAATTTTTACCCTTGGTTTTCATTTCGGTGTTTTCATTTCGGTGGATTCGGTGGCCTAAACTGGCCACCGAAGTGATAAAAACCCACCGAAATGATAAAAATTCTCATTTCGGTGAGCTTTTATCATTTCGGTTTATAATAGTTTTATTTCGGTGGATTGTTTTATCATTTCGGAATTTTTCAAAATATTTGTTTAATTTTATAGGTTGTTTAAATATGAAAATTTTAATAGGAGGACGCTTTATTACCGATAATGTGAAAAAACTTTTTTATTTTAGTCTGTCTGACTGTCTGTGCGCGCATTACGTAAAATATTATGTGATCTTATGAGATTTATAAAATGAAATGTAAATGTACAGTACTAAAGCTATCACTACCTACTGAACTAGACCATTACTATTACAATAAATATGGCAATATTACTTTACAAAGTGACATTAGCAACTGTCATTTCAGTCTACTGAATTATTGATTCTACTTTTACTGATTTTTCGGTCCACGGGAGATTTTTATTGCCCGTGATTCTACCGACATGTCAGGTAGTACCACGGAAAATTATGTTCTTGCTATTGATAAAATCTAATCAAAACCCAAATGTTTTGATAAGGATTTACTTATTTGATAAATATCTTTTTCCTCAAGGTTACGAGCTGATTCCTTTGGGCGAAGAGCGATATTTACTGCGGATCGGTACCAATACATTCTCAAGCAATTACAGAAGCACGACAGGCAGAAGTGTGTGGTACTGTTCTAGAAGACGAAGGAAAAACTGTAAAGTATCAGTGAAAATGCTCGACGGACTAATACTAAATGTATCTGGACGTCATACTCATGATTAAACAAATTTTCAAGTTTATTATGGGCTGATTTCACGTAAAATAAGTCACCAACGTAAAGTAAGTCTTATCCGAGCGTTTTGATATTTTATCAAATTTTTAATACCACACCCAAAAACTGTCGGAACGTCCAATTTATTCCTCGATTAAACGTCACTCGTTGGTGAAGTGAAAACCATGGAACTAGGAATTGCGACTACGTCTAACTATTTCTATGGTGAAAACCATTGTGAAATGTCATTAGTAGAATAGTATTTAAATTCTTAAATAAATAAATAGTATTTGAATAAATAATAATTCATAAAGAGCAGTTCAGACTATGGTATACTATATAGTTTATATCGCTCAGCATTCATTTGTGTTGATACGTTCGCACTAATAATTAGAACCTGGCTATAAGATAAACTATTGGCTTTATACGCTTAAATTTTAAAATTTACTATAGGTACATGTAGTGGAAGAGAGTAGCGTAGCGTATTCTGAACTGGTCTTAAAAAACCTAGTCCTACATAGAATCTATTTTTCCTTAGTCTAGGTAAACAAGCGGCTTCTCCTGGGAAAGCGTAAGCGACGCACTAAGCTCAACGCATAATAAGAATAAACTCAATGAAACTGTGCTACAAGCAATGATATTGGAATGATATTGGAACTTCCAATATCATGGCTACAAGTGAAAACTAAACTTGAGAACGTTGTAAGCACCCGGAAACCTTTAGCGGTTATGCGTTTCTCCTCTTCCTTCTATTTTTCTGGGATTTGTTTACCTTTTAAGGTAGCTAAGGAAAAATAGATTATAGGTAACTTATTATAGTGTACTTGAGTTGTTTGTGATAGCTAAGTATAGGTATTATAATTATTACAAGACATTTTAATTGAGTGTTTTCTTCAACTTCTTTCCTTCTTCAATTTCCGTAACTGTAAAATTTTTAAAAGTTTCCGTAACAGTTGCGATCACGGAAACTCGCAACTAGAGTTGCTACGACTTCGTAGTTTCTCAAAATTATATGAAAATCGTAAAAACAGCGAGTTGCGAGTTGCCGACTGCCGCAACTGGCTACTACATGTGTGCAGTGCCTTCATATCCATGAAAAGACCAAATTAAAGAGAAACGGCTGGAAGCTAGGCGCACGCAAAGAATATTAAGGATCTGTAGTATAACAAACAATATTTAAGGATCCGTAGTATAACAAAAATATTTAAGGATCCGTAGTATAACAAAGAATTTTTTAATACTTTCGTCCAATCAGTCTATATCTGCCATTTTATTCAGAGAGTATATCTGCAAAGTTGAATTAATATAGTGCAGCTATAGATATACATAGATTCAGGCGGGCGGCGGTGCAAAACCGAGTCCTGTGGAAATCCATGCACGAGACCTTTGTCCAGTGGACGTCTATCGGTTGACAAAGAAGAAGAAGAAGAAGAACCTATAGATACTTAGATAAGAAGAAGGGTGTATAAATTTTGTTTTTTTTAAATAGCAGGCCAGTTATACTCGACTTATATTCTCCTCTCCCCTACATATAAAAGGAAAGCTTGAGTCTGGAGTAAGCTGTGAAAGGGTGTCCGAATTCATCACAATAACCATCAAAAACGTAATTATCAGTACCAGGCCCTGTAGCCAAGTTACACTTCTTTGTATCGTTTCTCTTTCTACGATCGTTATCACTTGAAGTTTTGGCTAGGGCTAGACTAGATGGCGCTGCAGCTGATCGAACACAGAAGTGTATTGATAATATTTCGCGACATTTTGTATTGTTTTTTTAGCATTTAAAACATTTATAATACAAAATGCCGCGAAATATTATAATATAATAATAAATTAGGTACATACATGGCGGCACTCACACATGCGTTGCTTGTTACGTTTGGTGCGGAACTTTGTTAGATACTTCCTTTCTTAGGTTGGAAGAAAGGAATAGAGGGGGTTATATCTAAGACTTTAGGGTGAAGTAAGGGTAAGATTTATAAATGGCACTCTCACTCAGCTCAGACTAAAGACTATGTTAAAACGAGACAGGTGTATGCCAGGAGATAATATTTTGTCGCATTTTAACTCTATCTTGAGTCGAGCAGAACCGGAATACGATCTATAGAACTTAGACTAGACTTTCGATGACTTTAGTGCTACATATATTTTAGGTCCCTTTTTCGAGCGGACGAAGAGCGGCAACTTAACCCTTCGATACGATAACCAAACATACTGGAGCAATTGGAATAAGGTGAATTCAAGGGAGAATCCGATACGCAACTGGTACTGTTCTAAACGCAGCAATAAAGGGTGCAAGGCGTGCCTGCAGACAGTGCAAGGGGTGGTTGTAGCTGTTAACAAGCAGCATAATCATTGAAAATAAAACAAAGAAGAACCATTGAATAAGGGAGATGCCAAAAAAATCGAGTTATAGAGTTACCGACTTTAGGTAGGATTTCGAGTTAGGTGGATTTTATTCTACTTGTAGAGGTTAAGATATAGCAATAAAAATAAAAGTAAACAAAGAAATTTTTAGCGTTAGCCATAAATTCCTGTTATGCTTAAGCCGTGTCTGCAGTGTTGGCAGACCCCCCACTAGGTGGACCGACAAACTACTCGTTTCTCTTCACTTCTGGAGACCATTTTCAATCTACCTCTCCCGGTCCTCATCCATTCGTTTCCTGCCATTCTCTTTATATTTTTAAGGAAAGCATAGTAAAAGTGTAAAACTAAATGGGACAAAAAATAACAAATTGATTTCTTTTATCGAAATATTTTAGATTTCATTTGTTACGTTATACCTTTTTGTTTTAGCATAGGTTTATTATATGAGTCGGAATTATAATTCGATTCCACGTTTGACATTAGCTACTGTCATTTTGTAAAATAATAATACCACATATAATAGTGTAGTGATGAACACAAAAATCGATAAACAATCGCGATTTATGTTTATGTAATCATAATTATTGGTGTGCCAATTAAAGACTAAATTATTGATTTTTATTTAAATAAATACATAATTACTCATAATAATTATTTATTAATTAGTAACCGCTGCTTTATTTTATAAAAAGTTAATATTTTTGTTTTTTATATTAAAAACAAAACTTATAATAAAAGAACCTAGATAGTTTTCTGTATTGGCAACCCGTGCGCGCTCGTGCAGCTATCGCCATTTTGTTTATCTTGTCATTCGGCTTCATTCTCCCAGTCTGACTGCACGAATATCTTGTTTCATTGCGAATCGATATTTTGTCATTTTGTTGGGTTTTTGTTAAAGTTTTGTTACGTTGTGTTTGTTGTTACGTTTATAGTTTTTTTGTGAACTTTGAGTGAATCTATTTGTTTTGGTTTTCCATCAAAATGGATCCTCAGCCAAGTACATCACAAAAAGACGTGGATGTTGTCTTGTAAAATATTCATTACGAACCAGATATGGTTAAAGCTACGCTTTTAGAACTGCGCTTTTCCACATAACGAGTCTTTTAATAAGTACGCTGTCGACGAAATGGCAGCACAACATGGGATCACGGTTTTAAGACTGCCCCCTTACCATTGCGAGCTGAACCCTATCGAATTGATATGGGCGCAGGTAAAGGGGCATGTAGCTCAAAATAATAAAACCTTCAAATCGACAGACGTGAGAAATTTATTTGAGGAAGGCATTCAAAAAATTACGGCTACCGAATGGTCTAAATGCGTATCCCATGTTGTCAAAGAAGAGGAAAAAATCGGCCAAGTGCGAGTCGGGCCTTGCTCTTTTAGGGTTCCGTTAAAAAAATTAAATTAAAACATTTCCATGTACCCATGGAAATATTTTAATTTAATTTTTTTAATTTAATTTAATTTTTATTATTTGTTGTTATAGCGGCAATAGAAATACATAATATGTGAAATTTTCATCTGTCTAACTATTACGGTTTACGAGATACAGCCCGCTGACAGACGGACGGACGGACGGACGGACGGACAGACGGACGGACGGACGGACAGCGTAGGCTTAGTAATAGGGTCCCGTTGGTACCCTTTGGGTACGGAACCCTAAAAATGAGTAGGCTAGATATTTTAATTGAAAATATCACAGACACATTTATAATACATGTTACAGAAAGTGACAGCGATAGCGATAGCGAAGACGGCGACGATTTATAAAATAAAATATTACCATAATACATCTATTTGTTTTATTTCTCATGTTCCTTCATGATCACATTTTTTTATTTATTTCACACACAATTATTAAAGAAAACTCTCAGATCCTTAATAAAATTAATCGTCATAACTAAATTATCCGTTCAGAAATATTTAATTTCCTGATATACTTAGTTTCTATTAAAGTAGTAGTTGTTTAGATATACTACTATTAACGAGAGGAATCGATTCGGAAATATTCCATTTCCGTATCGAATAATTTCGTAACGTCACTATTTAGTACTTGTCATAACGTTGCAACACTGAAATTGTCAAATCTGGAATCGAATTAAAATATAGTACATAGACACATAGAGACTCACATAGAGACATTAGCGGGTAAACTCAGCTCAGCGATCTGCGGAACCTTTGCCAACTTTCTCAGTTTGCCTACCTTTCGAAAAGTTAGAACAATCATTCCCATTTTGGGTAATTTTTCTTATTTTCATACTAGTAGTTACCATGTCGCCAACTTTCTCAGTTTGCCAACTTTTTTACTTTTTCATGTTAATACCTTCATTTTGCCAACAAATATATTTATTGCTAAAAAGTGTCTCATATCGCCATCCTTTTCCACAATCGATAACAAAAGTGGTTTCACTTTGATATACCTAAGATCTATTTTCATAATCATGACATGTGACCTCTATTAACTGATAATTTTTCCATAATTTATTCGATGTCATCTATGATGTCTCTGTTGAGGGGTTCTTAATGTTAAGAGTAAAACCACCGATTATTTATTCAGTGTCTCGTGCGCGCCACGATGTGCAGACGTCCACTGCCGCGCGAAGGAAAGTCGTCGTGCAGTGTCGATTTGCCATCATAGAGTGGGTGTGCCGCCAAAGTGAAAACACGTGTTGAGTGTCGCTTTAGTGTCAGTGCCTGCAATTATCATCAGCTGTGAAATGTAACCATCTGCTTGCCATCATCAACTGTCGCCCGTGTAACCATCTGCGCTTGACGCCATCAACTATTGCTATTTGCTAGCGTAACCATCATTGAAATAAATCTTAGGGTGTTTGCTTATTTCAATCCTTTGTTCCAAATTCTCCAAATCCATGTTCCTTTTCCTGAAGGTACGATTGAGGTAATGGTTGTTCTTGAGGTAAGGCAATCCGGCGGCACGTCGTGTGGAGGAGATTCCGGCGGCAGGCGTAGACTGGATATTTACAAAATACGTGGATAGCAATGTGGTGTCCCCTGAAGACAGAATAACTTCAGTATCATCTTTATCATCAGGTTCTGGGTTCAAAACTGTGATCACCTGACCTATCGTTCCAGGCTCCAGCGATTCATGAGACAGTAGGTGGTAATTAAACTGTATAACTATTCTATTGAATTGTAAACTTGTTTTGAAAAGAGCAACTGCCGAGTTTCTTGCTGGTTCTTCTCGGCAGGAACGGTATTCCGAACCAGTGGTAGACTCATCGACGATTCAAAAGCACTTGTAAAAAAGTTTATTTGAATAAAAAACATTTCTATTCTATTCTATTCTATTCTATTCTATTCTATTCTATTCTATTCTATTCTATTCTATTCTATTCTATTCTATTCTATAAAAGTGCTGAAATTTTTCTTCATAACATTAGCAGTTGATTCCGAACTGTCCAACTTCAGCGTTTTTTCAATGACATTAGAAGTAGAGCTGAAAACCTGACTGGCTTCGCTCTTTACAGCGGCGACACTTATTTCATCAAGATCCTTATTCACCACTAGCTGATGCCCGCGACTTCGTCCGCGTGGATTTAGTTTTTAAAATCCCTCGTGAACACTTTGATTTTCCGGGATAAAAAGTAGCCTATGTCCTCAACTATAGTACCCATGCAAAAAATCACGTCGATCCGTGGCTCTGTTGTGGCGTGATTGAAGGACAAACCAACAAACAAACACACTTTCGCATTTATAATATTAGTACGATTAGAACGACGAAAACACTGTAGCATTAAGTCCATACGATGTATTACATCCATACCTACTATGTAGTATGTAGGTACGAGTATAATGATCGTTTGGCAAAATCTGACGCCTTTGGAGTAGTTTGACTTTGACAAAATAGGGCTATCCACGATGGCTATATTACGATAAAGTACGCTTGCCAGCTTAAGATGAGCCGTTCATTCAAAGTATCTTGTAGATTCCGGGGTTCAAGTTATTTGGACCATATACTGAAGATCGTGATGTCTATAATTTCTGAACTACGAAATTGACGACCTTGAAATATTTACAGGACAATCTCTAAAGAACCTGATTTCTAACAAAAAAAGAATGGTTTAAATCGGTATACGCCTTAATGAATTACAGCGAAATACACATTTTGACTTTCATCCCCTCTCTCAAGGGAACCGTGCTGAATTTCGGGATAAAAAGTATCCTATATTATACCTCGTAGTATTAACTTAAACCGTGCCAAGTTTCATTTAAATCCGTCCAGTAGTTTCGGCGTGATGCGCGGCCAAGATACAGACAGACAGACAGACAGACAGACAGACAGACAGACAGACAGACAGACAAAAAATTAAAAAAAAATTGTTTTGGCTTCAGTATCGATTATAGAGTGCCCTCAAACAAAAATTTTCAAAATATCTTCAATGTACAGAATTGGACCTGTTACAGTTTTATTATATTATAGATTGTATACACTTCTGCTGACTTTGTTTTAGCGGGATGAGCAACGGCTCCATCACTGGTATTTGATTCGCAATTTCTCTGCCATCGTGGTATCTTTTTATTATGCGTCTAGATAAAAACAATACATGAATTTCTGCACAAAGATGCTGTTTAAATACTTTGTTAATTACAAGAAATTTAGAATAGAAAATAAATACAATAAAATTTACACATATTTCATTTGATGTTTAATTAAATAAAGTTCTTTTTAATAACATTTCTTTATTTAGCCAAAATAATAGGTAGTTCACATTCATGTTATTTTTTTTCGGTAAATGATATTCTGAATTTTTATTTCACTTTTGTTTTTTAATGTCCCATAGTTGGCAAAGTGAGAAGTTTGATGCGTTGTTTAAAAGAAGTGGGCAAAAAACGAATGATACTAGAAAAATATGTCAAAGTTGGCGACATGGTAACTACTAGTATGAATATATGAAAAATTACCCAAAATGGGAATGATTGTACTAACTTTTTGAAAGGTAGGCAAACTGAGAAAGTTGGCAAAGGACCCACAGATCGCTCAGCTGCCTATGCTGTCAGAAAAATCAGACAGTTTACCGATGTAGAAACGGCTAGGCTGGTCTACTTTGCCTACTTCCATAGTGTAATGTCCTATGGAATCTTATTGTGGGGCGGAGCAGCTCATATTGAAACTATTTTTATATTACAGAAAAGAGCCATTCGATTTATCTATAAACTCGGTTCGCGCGTATCTCTTCGTGAAAAGTTTAAAGAGATTGGTATTCTTACGGTAGCTTCACAGTACATTTATAATAATATAGTCTTTGTGAGACAAAATATTCATCTGCATAAACAAAGAGGCAATACACACAATCGACTCATTAGAAATCGTCATAAACTAGAAATTCCATCATGTCGCCTGCGCAAAGTGCAAAAATCCTTTGTGGGGTTGAGCGTACGCTTATATAATATGATTCCGAAGGAATTGCTAGATTTGCCACTGCACAAATTTAAACAATGCGTAAAAACTCACTTACTGAGTCGCGCTTATTACAAAGTTAATGATTTTCTTAATGACAAAGTTGCATGGGATCTTAAAATTAGTGATACGGGTAGACTAAGTATGTCACGCTCTCTTTAAACATTTCTGTGGTGGTGTCGTGTGGTGCGGGTTGTTACGTTCCCTCAAATATGGTCGAGCGAAGCAATGGCTGGATCATGCGTCATGCTCGTGAACGGGTGCCGCTGGCGGGAATGGGGCTACTTTCTGTCTGCCCGTCTTTGACATGAATTGAATTGTAGTACGTTTTGTGGAAATGTCATATTCTATTCTAACAAAGATGCACGGGTTAAATCAGCTTGCCATCCAGCTGCCCACAAGATAGTATAAAAACTTGTTACAATGTAATAGCTACTTATTAATATTGTAAAATGATTATTTTGAAAAGAGCAACTGCTGAGTTTCTTGCCGGCTCTTCTCAGCAGAATCCGCTTTCCGAACCGGTGGTAGAATCTTGACGTGTCATAAGAGCCACAGGTTGGCCTACATGAAATAAATAATTTTGAATTGAATTGAATTGAAGTATCTCCTTTTGAACCTCCTTTTAATACTCAAAGCTTTTAATTAGGGCGTGCGAATCCCACAACCTGAGCATTTTTGTGGTACACTTTACTGAAAAACTCACGCCTATAGATTTGTGCTTTAACATAGTAATTCAACTTCATATCCAGATGTGTTATCTGTTAAAAAAATATAATTTTATAACCATTAAAAAAAATTAACATTACTTACCAATTTTGTATTCATTGGATAGAATGTTAGTGTACTACTAACACCATCTGTTGGAAAAACAAAGAGTTAACATCGCCGCAACAGAACTTATTACGCGTTAGAAAAAGCCACAGCCGATTAATCAGCTTCGACTTCGGCTTCGTACAGAAATCGACCTTCGGCCCGACACTATAGTCACTAAGTACCTATGTAAAGTAAATAGATTTTGTAACCATGTTTTCATTCATTTTCAGTACAATTCATACCGACCGTGCAGGGAAATTATAAATTGTTATACAAAGGGTTTTCATTCTGGTGTGTTAAGTACAACTTGGTGAAAGGGAAACCGTGTCGCTGGTACTGCTCCAAGAAGAAGAGTAAGAAGTGCCCAGCCAGCGTGCAGACTTTGGACAGTGAATTATTCTATGTTCATTCGGAACACAATCATGATTAATAGCTTAGTAAATAAGATACTGTATAATAATAATAATAATTTTAATTAATAATAATAATTTAATATAATAATTTTATTTATTGATCCATAAAATTTTTACAAAATACAAATAGTCCCTACCCTCTGCGCTAGGAAAACCTGTGTTGCAGAAGGTAGTTCCTTCCAGGAATGCAATACTCCTAAAGTTATATTATTTTGACAATTATGACATTATAAAAGTTTGTAGATACCCAATCGATACAAATAAAGACGAAGTGTCTGTCAAATAAATTATAATGTATTAAGTATTAATAATTTTTAGTATTAGTAAGGGGATTATTATACTGTATAACTTACGATTTAGATGTAAATATATTATTATCGTGTCGAGATATCTAGTCAAATAAATCTTAATTACTTTGTTTTGTGACTAAAGTTTGTTTAAGTCAAAGTCAAATATCCAATCGAAAATCAATAGTAAGTTTAATAACAATTAACACAAGCAACTTAGTACGAGTTTCTAAGCACTCCTTTGTACTTAAGGCGACGCATTGATAAACTATTGTTTCAAAAAATCGAGTACCGCTCTCTCTCTCGCACTCCTCGCTCACCCTGACTTGTTGTACGCGTCGCACTCGACCGGACCGTGCCAGCGGGTGACTTTGACTGGGTTTTTATGTAATTACTCATAACATAAGCATAAAATAAAATAACTTCTCGATCTAAGAAATAGAATAGCAGTCTGGCTATTTTATTCGTAAAAAAATAATAGGATGTTGTCGCTGATAATTCCAAGCATTTGAACTTTTTTGGTGTGAAGTTTGTACTTTTTTTTTAAAATAAGTCAGACTATTTATAAAAATTTATAAAAATATAATCATCTTAACAAAAATCAAAGTATTGTTGTATTAATAGATACCTCTACATAAGGAGTTTTTATTGTAATTAAGTATTTGAATTATATAAATAAATAAAAATAAATAAATTAAATAAATTAAATGCAAGTCCTCATTTAGGTTTATTATATGAAAACTATATCTATCGTAATATAGTGGTGCATCGATCAGATTAGGGCGATGGTAAGATGTATTGCTTGTTGTTCTACAGTGCCGATATGGCATCCTATGCTCGTACAAAGAAAAATCGGTAGAAAATCGGATGAGTGGTGCGTTGAGGCGTTACAATTATTGCACTACTTCTGCGGCGACTCTGCGGCATCCTGCATTTTTTTTATTACTAGATAGGCTTGCGCTTGAGGACAATCAACGGTGGAAAGCACTGATGAGGTTTAGGTTGAAGCGCGCTTGTCTAGAAAATGCCTATTCACTCCTGCTTTGAAGGTACTCAAATTATAGGTGGCAGGAAACACGGATGCTGGATGGGTGCGTTGTATAATCCGTGGAATGTTACAAAGATGTTTGAAGCCTCAATAGCCCAAGGGAATTAAAGGTCCGTAGTGAGAAGTAAAAGGTCGCAGGTTCGAACTCCATTCATTGCACTAATGTCGTACCCACTCCTAGCACAAAGTTTTCACTTATTTGGAGGGGATATCAGGATGCGTTAACTTCAACTTAGCTGAAAGTCTTTAAAAAAAAAGTGCGCTGCCAAAATATTTCACTTTGCACCACCGCTGCATTAGCCATTTGGCATACAGTCCAGAATAACCACTCCATTGCGTCGCTTCAACGAGGGAGTTGCAAGTATGTCATGGGCTTTTAGGGTTCCGTACCCAAAGACACCCTTTTTACTATGCCTCCGCTGTCCGTCCGGCCAGCCATTTGTATTTCAGCGGGCTGTATCGTATGATCCGTAATAGGTAGCTATATTTAATCATAGATTGTGTATTTCTATTGCCGCTTTATCAACAAATAAGAAGAAAAAATAAAATTAAAAATAACGATATAAAAAAAATTAAGTGGCACTCGGGGACTGCCGCGGTAAAGCTATTGCATAGCATTTTTTATCAACTTATGCAATTATAATATTTATGAAAGATTTACTTTTGCATAATAAAAATTATGCAAAAAAAATATTAAAAAATAAACAAACAAGAAAAGCGCACTGTCACTACTTCGCGAGTGAGATTCGAACCTGCGACATCATACACCATACGGTAAAGAAAGCGGCCGCTCGCCCACTGCGCCAAACAGAGCTACTTGTGAACCTCTAAAATGTTGAACGCTTACTGAACGACGGTGTTAGGTTTATTTTCGTTACGGAATTTCTTGATTCGGTCGCCGCGCTCAAATAGTTTTTACTAGTTCAAAGCCCGCGATAAAAGCTATGCAATAGCTTAAAAACTTTAAAAACTTTTGTTTTTGATTGCTGATGTTAAATCGCACTCGGGCGGTTTTAAAATGTTTTACATTAAATATGTCTTGTTGAATGATCTATTATTTGTTTCTAGTTGAATTTATACCGACTGCGAAGGGAAACTATAAACTATTGTACAAGGGTTACACATTTTGGTGTGATAAGCTTAACTACCTGATGAAAGGAAGGCCCTGTCGATGGTATTGTTCGAAGAAGAAGAGCAGAAAGTGTCCAGTCACCGTACAGACTTTGGATTCGCAATTTCTGTTTTGTCATCTTGAACATAATCATGATTAATACAATGTTCCTTATATCACGTAGTTTTAATGACGATTCGGATATGTTTATTTATCTATTTAATAGATAAAATCATGTTTTATATTAGTTGATTTTATCAAACACTAGCTTTTATCCACGGCTTTGGTCTCGTTCACTACTAAAAGTGATTAAAGCGAACAAAACAAAAAAAAATTAAATCAGTCAAGCCGTTTTTAAGGTTCCGAAAAAAATGAACCCTAGGCTCGCTCGTTGGCCGTCTGTCTGATTTTTGTATAAATATATACCTAAGAGGATATATAGATTAGAGTGGCGTGCTTATCAGCTAGTGGTTACAATCAAATCAAGAAAGAGTAGATCTATAGCAGAGCCAAAGTAACTACGGGCGATATTAAAAACCTTAGGTTGTAAGATATTTTGATATCGATAATTCTATCGCTAATCTCTCTGTTTATAAAGACATCGTGGAGGCTGAGTTTTGACCGGAAATCCGTGATGATAAGCCTTCTGCTTTGAAAGGTATAATAATAAAAAGATATAATATTGCAAAGGAGGGTAGGATTTTATAATGCAGTCTTGCCTCGCTACTCTCCGATTCCTTACAAGCCAAAGCGTACCAGCGCAGGCGGCCATTCTGCTTCTGTTTGTCACGTCATTTACATCTCTCTATACCTACTTGTGTTTAATTATTCAATTACTGAGTAATGGATATTTGTGCAATAATAGTTAAATGAAGGAATACCTTACTTTGTGTAATCAATGTCCTTTTCAGTAAAAACAATAAGTATCCGCTATTCATAAGTATTCTTGTGGGGTGACTCTTTAATCTTCAAAATATATACAACCCAAGGAACTAAGTTTGATGTAAGACTATGTTTCAGAAGCAATCGTCATGATTGGGAGCAAAGGTAAAAAGCAGTTGCTATATAGAGGCAACAAGTTCTACAGCAGAGGTGATAAGGGCGGTAAGATCCGATGGTGTTGCACCAAGCGGTGGTGCAAAGCCATATGCTACACCCTTGGCAATGAGATTATCAAGATCAAAGACACGCACACGCATTATGGTAAATACTCCTGAATGTACTTCTCCAACAGTTGATAAGCCTTGATGCGATATGACTATTTGGCGAATATGGCATTTTAGTGTAATAACCCACCCTCTTCGAACTATGTGTGCTGGGAACATAGTTCAAAGAGCTAATGGTCGTTGGGGTCCCAAGGTGCTGGAATTCGACTGTGCACTGGGAAGCGCAGTGTTGGCAGACCCTCAACTAGGTGGACCGACTACATCAAACGAGTCGCAGGGAGCTGCTGAATTCAGGCGGTGCAAGATTGAAGCCTATGGAGGTCCATGCAAGAGACCATTGTCCAATAGTGGACGTCTATAGATTGATAAAGAAGAAGAATAAGAATTCACCCTCTATATATTCGAATTTTTCTTCGGCCTCAGTTTTTGAAACTAGTCACCATCTCATCGATATTAATTAAGTTCAACTTGTTTTAAATTTTGGGATTGATATCGATCTGGATCAATCCATATTTATAAATCGATCCAGTTATTATTATATTAGGATCAACTATTAAATATACCATTCGAGGCCAATTTTGGAGAAGCACCTTATAATATCATGTCACCTCAATATGTGATTTATAATGTACAAAATAATGATAGAGATATAAAAAAATATAAAATAGTAATAAAGTGTAGATATAAGTTTCTTAAGTTTTGGGTTACTCGGAAGAAATGACTTTTATTATGTGTTTTCATTAATTAAGACCTGCTTGCAGAGACACTGGGTTAGGTTAGGTTAGGTTAAATTTGTAACTTTGACAGAAGCTTTATACGAAATCTGTCAAAACAGTAGCTAACTCTGGGTTAAAAGGACAACCCGGCGTGTCTGCAAGCGGGTCTTAGTATTGTTCCTGTTCTTTAAAGAAAAGGTAAATGCAATAAAGATGATTAAATCTGTACAAATTAATAAAATTAAATTGTTTGTGATTTCAAAATATCTTCCTTTTATTAAGCTCTTGATAATTATCTACTTACACAACATAAAAATCCTAACGTAATGATTAAAATTTTATGTTATCAAACGAGCTTCCAAGTTCGTTCGATATTTTAAGAGACGATTCATTTGAAGATATTTATGATAATTTATATGATTGGAAGATATATATGTGATGAGATATTATATTATTCTGCGCTTAAGTTTGTCTGAGTTTTTCGAAACTTCTGAATACTCTATTCAGAAGTTTCAGAGTACTCCGACTGTTTATTTTGTTAATACTGTCCTATAATTATTATTCTTTGCTCTAATAGGTAGTAGTAGTCCGACATTTGTACAGTTAAGTCACAGACCTTATAATACTGTGGTTAAGTTAATGTAGAGCAAGGTACTTCATTTGACACTGACCGTCATATTGTTCACTAATATTTCTTGTAGGTATATTTAATCTAATTTAAATCTAAATTCTAAATACCTATATAGAAAGAAAAGATGACTGACTGACTGACTGATCCATCAACGTACAGGTCATATCACTGATCGGATCAGACTGAATTTTGGCATACACTAATATGACGTAGGCATCCGCTAAGAAAGTATTTTTGAAAATTCAACCTCTTAAGGGCCGATTTCACCAACGTAAATTAAATCTTATCCGAGCATAAATGACAGTATTGTCACTACAAAAACTGTCAAAACGCTCAATTTCTTCCTCAGTTAGTAAATCGTTGCTGAAATCTGCACTTAAAGGGTAAAATAGGGGTTTGAAAAATCGAACTTATCGTGAGCAAAGTCCCGGGGAAAAGCTAGCTGAATAAAACAACTAAAACAATAGTAAAAGAAATAGGGAATAATTTCTAAAACAGACGACTTATAAGCAGATGATTAAATTTTTAATGAATTACTAATTAAAGTACGGCCACCGAGAGAATACGTTTTTGACACCTGTCAGTTTGCCATACAAAACAAAAATATCCGGTTGACATAACCTTGTAATAGCGCAGTTTAGATTTAGAAAAATATTGTTTACCAAGCTATTTGACACTCAGTTTGGCACAAAATTATAACATTAATTGATTATTGATATAATAATGTTGTTTTAATGCTCATCAATTGCTAAAACGGTAAACAACCAGCAATAATATTTTTATCGTAACTGCAACGCCATTACAAAGTTACGTCGTCAGTTCAAACGCGACGTGTCAGGAACGCATTCTCTGAACGGCCGTAGTTTAAATGATATCATAGGTACATATCAGTGAAAGAAATATGACACCACTTGTTGAAAATTACTTGTTTTACGAAACATTAATTAAACACTATTGAGTCTCTAAATAATAAATAAATGATTATGAATTAATTCCTTAAAGAAACGCCTGCTTCTATCCAAAATTAGCCTAATATAGACTGGGAGCCTAGGAAAAATGCATTGCATTAAGTACCTTCGCCTAATGTATTAGTTATTACATTATATTGTGCAATAGAGAAAAAATAATAATATATTACATTTTATGATTTTAAGCTTTTATCAAACCTTCATATTCTCTGATCTCGAGTGATTTGCTCTTCACGAAGATATTCCTATGATCTTCACCAAATTTAAATGGAACCTACCTTATAGTGTGACATTTCAAATTAAAAAAAAATTTAAATCGGTTCAGATTTGACGGAGTTAGGGAGTAACATAACATAAAAAAAATACGTGTCGAATTGATTACCTCCCCCTTTTCATGAAGTTGGTTAAAAAATGTTACACAAGCTATAATAATCTTCCATTTCAGCACGCTTCTTCAAAGCGTCCAACGGCAGAATCCAGATGCTGTACAAGAATATGAAGTTCTACCAACAGCCGGAAGGCAGGGACAAAATCCGATGGAGATGTACCAAAAGAGGATGTAGGGCCTTCTACTATACCATAAATGGATCGATAGTCAGGTCACAGGAAGCCCATAACCATAGCTCCACGAAATTCGTGTTTGACTATAATGTTCGCAGTTTTGTCAAGTATGATTAACTTTCTGTCTCTACGGAATTCCATGCTGTCTTAGATGGTAGCGAGTTAACTTATGGCAGTATAAATGCCCCTAATCGTTTTATACATGCCATAGTACCGGCACGGTAATTCCCTGTGCGGTAAGTCTTTGACGGTAGGTTGGTTACTAGTCACATCCAAAGCCTAACACCACGCAAATTAATTCTCTTATCAGAATATCATCATTATCATCATCGTATCGTGATCGCCTGTTGACATCCAAGGTTAGACACAGGTCTTCTCTAAGCAGCCTATCAAAGCCGTTGTGGGATTGTCTAAAAATGATTGCTTTGCGATCTCATTTGCTCAGCCTTCTGCATCCATCTGCTTCCCGCTACCCTCAGTATATCGTCGGTCCAACGTGCCGACGGACAAGTGTAAATTGAAAATTTAATACACCCACGACATATTATACATCTATGGCCAGACTATGTACGATATACCTGATATACTATTTTTCTGCTCCATCATTAGATCCTCCTCCTCGATCATCAATAATCCTCGATCATCTATCTACCTAACACCTATTCATTGAGACCTTTCTAATGAGCCTTAACACACTATATCTGCTGTAAGTTGCTGAGGAGTTGGGTATCCCGCAGATTATGCTGCAGCATCAGCTCAAGTTGGAACTTGGAAATAATCTGAAGTAACAGTAACCAAATTTCAAATCAAACGCACCAGTGAAAGCTCGTAAGACCCTTTAATCGACTAGGAAATGAGTTGATGGTCTTCAAATGCTTGATATCGAATCTACATCGCAAAGCTCTCTTTTAGATTGTGCGTTGTAGATTCAACTTCTCCCTAAATCTGAAAACTTTGTGGTATCTGAGAGAAATGTGCCTAGTATTTCAGCGAGTTTGTGTGGTGTTGCGTATTGGTTGTGCGTGTGTTTTGCTTGATGTTTATACTTCCTGCGTTTCCAGCGTTGTACCATACAGATTTTTCTGATATAGCATAATATGTTTGTTGTTCCTTGTACATACACCGTATACAAACAATGTTAGAGAAATACTTTTGTAAAACCGCCCACAAACTAGAGAGGCGCAAATGGCGACAGCAGCGTAGCGTGGCGATAGTTCCTGAATAGGTATATAGGTGTACATAGAAAATGTGCAATAGGTATATACTATATATTTAATCTAGGTTTATGTCTTGTATTATGTGTTTTAATTTAAAGTAATTTATTGTACAGATAATTGTGTAAACAATAATCAAATTGTGTAATAAATAATTATTGTGTAAATTATTCTGTGTAAAAAATATATATAAAATAATTTATTAGCAATTGTAAATTGAAAATTTAAAACACCCCCGACATGAGAATCTATGGCTGTCAAAGTTATCAATTAATTGTCATTTATCGATAGATGCCAGTATATTGCACGCGTGAAGCACTTAATCGAGTAATCATACGCCAAAAATTCCTTACATCGTTTTGGAAAAGAGCTGCTGATACTCTTACACTGCTGGACCGATATTAACCAAACATAGCTAAGAACCACCGCAAGGAAATTGGCTTTCAAATAAAAGAAACCGCATCGAAATCGGTCCATCCGTTTGAGCGCTACGATGCCACAGACAGACACACACACAGAGAGAGACAGACAGACAGACAGACAGACATCGACGTCAAACTTAAAACACCCCTCTTTTTGCGTCGGGGGTTAAAAATAGTCGTTCGGTGTCTTGTGGTCAATTTCGTATTGAAGATCTGAGTCTAACTGCTTTGATATCTAAGGGCCGATTTCACCAACGTAAAATAAATTCCTCGTTTAAGCGTCACTCGTACTTGGTAAAATCGGCACTAAATACGTAGAATAATAGAAAAACGGCCAAGTGCGTTTCGGGCCACGCTCAGTGTAGGGTTCCGTAGTTGCAAGTCACAAATATTATTGCTGACCTAAGATAGTGCTTTTATTTTATTTATGAATATTGAATATATTTTGAGTTCCATGGTTTAAATACTACAAAATATGCAACTAACACTACGTGTAATACCTACTCTAGAAAAAACAGATATAACTCCTTACCTTATGAACCCTACTTAGCCGTGATAGTTTATAAAATTCTTTATATATACTACTGCTGTGAATTTTTTCATGTATCCTATAAACAACCATTTAGCTGGCAAAGGGACACTAATAAAATTTGCACTTTAAAATGTCATATTTCACAAACGGATCCCTGAATCGAAAAATGGTGTTTCTACACCCACAATATTTTTGAAAGAGCTATTCAACGACACCCCACACTATGAGATAGACGAGAAAAAAAATTAATCCCTACTTTACATGTAGGGGAGGTGCCCTAAAAAAATATTTTTGACAATTTTATTTCCCCACTTTGTTGGCGTGATTAATATTTACACCCTTAATTCCAAATCACTAATCAGTCAAATTACAGTTTTCTAGTACCAATAGTCTCTGAGCTAAACCGCGGACAGACGGACGGACGGACGGACAGACGGACGGACATGGCGAAACTATAAGTGTTCCTTGTTTACTACAGAATCCTAAAAACGATAATATATAAGAGCTTGGTTAAATAGTCTAATTAACAGCCACAGATTGGCCGATGTCATCACCCAGTGTCATCAACCACCCATGTGATGAAATCGCCCAGTTTAAATAAAGGATATTTCATGGTCAACTCAACACATCGCTGGCCTATTTCAGAGTACAAGACTCCTTTCGAATGAAAAAGGTTTAGCCCATAGTTCACCACGTTGACTAAGTGCGAATTGGCAGACTTTACACACCTTTGAGAACATTGTGGAGAACTCTCTGGTGTACAGGTTTCCTCACGATGTTTTCTTCAACATTAAAAGCAAATGATATTTAATTACTTAAGACTACTGAATCTCTTGGTACTCTTTTATAATAATGGGTGTATTTCGGTTGTTACAGTGAAATTGATTCAGACTAGTCGTGGTTACAAGTTGCTGTTGATAAACAATTATTCATTTACGAGAAATTGTGTCACTAAAAGGAAAATAAGATGGCGGTGCACAGTCCGGTCCTGTTCCGCGAGGATCCACACTATTGACGGGAATGTGGTCTTGGCTCTGGAGAACCATAACCATCCTCCGCGAGACATTGACAAGTTGTACCAAGCTGAAGTTTGCGAATACAGCACATCAAACATCGAATAGATGGTGTCACTAAAAGAAAAATAAGAAGGCGGTGCGCAGTCCAGTCCTATTCCGCAAGGATCCACACAGTTGATGGAAACGCGTACTTGGCTCTGGAGAACCATAACCATTCCTCAGCGAGATATTGACAAGTTGTACCAAGCTCAAGTTTGCAAGCAAAGCACATTAGACATCGAATAGATGGTGTCACTAAAAGGAAAATCAGATGGCGGTGCGCAGTGCGTTTTGTGAGGATCCACACTGTTGACGGGAACGTTGTCTTGGCTTTGGAGAATCATAACTATCTTCCACGAGACATTGACAGGTTGTACCAAGCTGAAGTTTGGGAATGAAGCACATCAGACATTTCGATGTCTGATGACATTTCGATGACACCATTATTCGTAATGGTGTCACTAAAAGGAAAATCAGATGGCGGTGCGCAGTCCGGTCCTGTTTTGTAAGGAACCACATTGTTGACGGGATCTTGGATCTTGGATCTGGAGAACCATAACCATCCTCCACAAGGCTTCGCTCACGCTAAGTTCGATTTTTCAAACCCCTATCTTAATCCCTTAGGGGTTGAAATTTCATAAATCCTTTCTTAGCAGATGCCTACGTCATAAAAGCTATCTGTATGCTTAACAGCCCGATCCGTTCTGTGATTTGAGCTGTGCGTTGATAGACCCGTCAGTCAGTCCTTTCCTTTTATATTTAGGTAAGCTATTGAATAGGTAATATTTCATTTATTTATTTTTTCACTGTGAGCGGAAAAGCAACTTGTTTATAAAATTTCCATGTTTCCATGTTTCCAATATTAAAATTTTTATACGTTATGTAGGTAAGTAGGTACCTAATACTACCTAGTACTAACAACTGAAATAAAGTTTTTTTTGTTTAGATTCTGCTCTTTTATTTTCCAAACTGCAATGTTCTGCAGTACAATTTGGATAGATTTAAATTGCAGTTGACATCAAAATTGCTGAAGCTTACGGCAACTGTTCAAATCATAATTATATGCTATATATTTTCGCAGGTTTAGGAGATGTTTTCTTCACTACGATACGGGGAAAGCAGGTTCTCTTCATAAACGGCTGCAAGTTCCGTGTGAACGGAGCGCAGGGGGCCAAAGTCAGGTGGCGGTGTGCGTCTCACGAGAGGTTCCGATGTAAAGCGCTTGTGCATACAGTAGATAACGAAATAGTTTATATTAGGGATGAACATACGTATCAGTATGATCACAGTGCTGTGTTTTCTAATGAGTTAAGCACCTACTCGTAGTGTCTAGGTACCAAAAAAATCATATATTTTTTAATAATAGACAAACGCTTTGCAATCACACCTGATGGTAAGTGAAGATGCAGTCTAAGATGGAGCGCGCTTGCCTGGAACATGCCTATTCAATCTTGATTTTAAGGAAAAGAATATTTTTCACCAGATGATGCCCGCGACTTCGTCCGCGTGGATTAAGATTTGTTGATGCCCGCGGGAACTCTTTACTTTTCCGGGATAAAATCTAAACTTAAATAAAACGGTCAAATCGGTTCATTCATTGTGGCATGAAGGAGGAAAAAGCATCCATCCACACATCCTCACAAACTTTTGCATGGGTCTGGTATAATCTCATGTACCTACCTAAGAGATGCAAAGACCTTTCAAAAATTGAGAATAAAAAAAAACTTTTGCATTTTATAATATTAATAGGATTTTTGAAGAATAGTAGCCATTCTACAATAATAATCCCCTCTGCAAATACCTAAGCGTAAAGCTTGTATTAGGAGTAGGTGCAACAATAATGCAACGGGTGGGGATTGAACCGACGCGACGACCCTTCAGTGACGAGTCGCTGTTGAGGCTCTTGAGCAAGCGTTGCTTTGCGGAATTCCATGACACACAACGAAAATTCAAAGTTCTCCTCTTTTCTATCAAAAATGCTGAAATAATCTGTATATTTTTGTTTCGAAAATAAAATAATATTTTACTTTCGAAACAAAAAATGGGAGAAAAGTGTATAAGTAATATACTCGAATAATTGTTTTCAATATATTTTTGTAATAAAATATATTTAACATTGTTTAAAAATTATTGTAATCGATTAAGTTTCAAGAAAACTGTTTCCATGTTTCTTATAAACAAACAAAAATTTTACTACTTAACCTAGCGCAGACGGCGGACTTTTGTGCTACCAAAATACGCGAATAAGAAATATACGGATACCTACGCATATTTATTGAATGTAATACGTCAAAATGACATTAAAGTCACGCCATATATTAGCTAAGATTGCATATTTTTTATGCACTGCGGCTAAAGGCTTGTGTGCGGTATTTTGACTCTTTGGAGGTATATTATATTGTGCGGACCGTTACATTGTCCTATCATAAAAGTAGGTACTCAGAATAGTCCGTCGTATACGCGGGGCCTAAAATTAAGATTTATTTAAGTTACTCTATTTTTAAATTTTATATTATATATAATGACTAGTGATTAGATAAAAACAAGTATATTTTAATTCCTGTTACTATTTTTAAATAAATGTTAAAAAGTATGTTTTCCTTATTTTATTAGTTAAGGATTTAACATAGACTTGGTATTAGCAGCTATTAAATGACTGCAATCTCTTAGTTCTTAGCTTAACTTTAAAACTTAAACTCAAAATGTAATTCATATTATTACATTTTTTTTAATTACATCTTCCACGTACAATATTATTTTGAAAGAAAAGAAAGAATTAAAAAAAATATATTAGTACACGGGTATTTTGACGTGATAACGTCTTATAAATCTATGAACACCGGCTGCACGCACGAAAAAGTGTCACGTTCCGCCTGAGCCTGAGGGTGCAAGCGAGAGCGCGGAACAAGCGATAGAGAGGCACGATCGGCCCAAGCGTTGGCTTGTGCCGCCCGCCAGATATCGTCAATGTTTCTTTATGCGTTATCACGTAAAACTATCGTCCGTAAACCGACTTTACAGACAAGCAATTCTTTTCCCCGGTGTTACTACTCGTACCATCTGCCTTAGTAATTGTAACACGTGTTAAATAAATTACCCGTAGTAACACGGGTAACGAACGAAGGGTAAGGAAGAAAATAGATCGTAGTCATAATTAGATAGTTTGTAGAACATAAAAGAAAATAAAAAAAAATCTAAAGGAGAATACTTTAGAAAATTTTGTTTTTATTTTCTTTTATTTATATTTTTTTTAGTAAGTATGCTAGTAAGCTCATTTTAAAATTTAAAGTTTACTATGATCGTTATTTCAAAGTTCCATGCATTAATTACATCAAACTTTACCAAAACGATGGTGAAAGTTTATCTGAAACAAAAATACTATACTAAGCTTAGGTAACCCATAAAAGTTAGGGAAAGGGTTAAAGATAGAGTTCTTATACAAGAAGCCTGCATAGTGACGAAACGTCGAACGATGACGAACTTTTAACATTTTGAAAATTTGATACATAATATTGAATGAAAAATTCTTTTCAAGAATCCGACTTCAAATGCCACTACAAAGAATAATGATTTTAAAAAAGCGCCGAATCAATTTCAATAAAATTTTTATGGGAATATGAATTAGTGTGACCTACCAAACAAAAAAGATTTTTTTTTTAAATCTTGAACTTATTGCATTAATGCAATATTAATTACTTAGGTAACATTAATTTTTCCAACTGTACTTACTTTTCTGTATGGTTCCATTTATTGAGCCTAGCAAGGCCTTGATCATAATTTTGATCTAAGTACTTTTAATGGCCAATACTTTTTGATAGTACTTCTTTGGTCTTACATAATCACATTTAAAATGTGATTATGTAAGACCAAAGAAGGTTTTTTTAGGATATAAAATATTTCCATGTACCCATGGAAATATTTTAATTTAATTTTTTTAATATAATTTAATTTTTATTATTTGTTGTTATAGCGGCAATAGAAATACAAAATATGTGAAAATTTCAACTGTCTATCTATTACGGTTTACAAGATACAAGCCGCTGACAGACGGATGGATGGACAGCGGAGGCTTAGTAATAGGGTCCCGTTGGCACCCTTTGGGTACGGAACCCTAAAAACTGACCGAAATAATATAAATTCTTTGTTGCAGTCAAATATGTGATATCGCGCAAAGGAAAACGCCTTTTGAGCATTAACGGGTTCACTTTTTGCGCCCAGAGTGTAACGGGGGTAAGAACCAGATGGCTTTGTTCCACTCACCATAGCAAAGGGTGTCTCGCAATTGTGCATACCATAGAGAATTATATCGTGAAACATAGAAATCAACACAATCACTGACGGGAAGAGAAAATTGAACTTCGTGTCACCGACATCTATGATACTATGGGACACTGGCCTAGCTGCGCTTTATTACATCATATTAAAATGAAATGAAATGTATTTATTTGCAAGAAACATTGTACGTAAATAGATGTTAACATAATATTCAATGTCCAGTATGTTTCGTCAATTGACATGCAAAATATAATTATTTTAGATACTACTAAGATACTTTAGACTAGATATACTACTACAATTCAGATCCACTAAGCATATTATCACCATTGAATAACCACAGAACATTACAGAACATCAAAAATCGGCCCATTTTTACCGGCCAATCTCCTTTTTGCCTCTTTCAAACTATTTACTTGATAATGGTAACGTGCACTCTGCTGGCTTGCCACTAAGATCTATAGATGGCACTCTGACACAGCTCAGACTTAAGACTAAGTTAAAACGAGACAGATTTATGTCAGTACATGTTTGCGTCTCATTTTAACTCTGTCTTGAGTCTTGAGCAGAGCCAGAATACGATCTATAGATCTCAGCCAAAGAAAAGCCATTAGAAGTCATTGGCAAGAAGAAGAAGCCCATCATAATTTCTTACATGAAAATTAAAGTGCTTGACAATTAGATTTGACCTCCTAGAGAAGTCTTTAAGACTCCATTGAATCACCATTCATCACTGAATCATTGAATCACCATTCTCCATTGAATCATTGAATCACCCTTCATCATTGAATCTCCATTGAATCACCACAAGGCGAAATCGCAGACAAGGACCATCTTTCAAATAGAAAAAGGTTTTGAGTTATCGACTAAATAATTTATGTATCAAGATCCAAAAGAAAACGATCGATCGAACGAAAACGAACGATCTCACTATCGACGATGAAATTGTTAATTTCAGGTAGAACATAATAACACCAACGAGAGATAATATGAAGAAAAATTATTATGTAAAATATTTGTAGTTTAATATATTTAAGTACTGTGATGAAACCTAAAATGTCTTTTCTATAGAAACTAACAAATCTTCGTAATTAAAGAACATATATGACATGGGTATGACAAGGATATGAAACCCTCTGTTTTTCCGGAATAAAGTCTCCGAGTCCTCAGCTATATCCACGCAAAAAAAATCAAATAGATGCGTTGCTTCGGGGATCGTGCAAGATTAAAGGACAAATCAACAAACAAACACATTTTCAGATTTATAATATTATTAAGGATATTAGGAAACAGAGGGTTCCCGTGAAGATTTTAAAAAACTTACTCTATGCGAATTCGCTGACAAAAGGTAGTGAAAATAAAATTATCGTCATATTGTTTTACCAAATTCATTAATAGTAATCTTTTGTTATAGTAAAATATGTGACATCGCGTCGAGGAAAACGCCTTTTGAGCATTAACGGGTTCACGTTTTGCGCTCAGACTGTATCGGGATCAAAAACCAGGTGGCTCTGTTCCACACATAATAACAGAGGGTGTCTCGCACTTGTCCATACCATAGACAACGAAATTGTGAAACTTAGAAATCAACACAATCACTGACGGAAAAGAAAATCAAGTTTCGTGTCACTGACCTCTATTAAATGGTAAAGCCCTGGCCTGGCTGTGTTATTTATAAAGTGACAGCTTTTTGATGTAAAAAGTTCACGTGCTTGACAAACACATGTATCGTCACTTACCACGAAGCGAGATCGCTGTCAAAGGCTATCCTCAAGAAAATGTACATGAGCACACCAGGCAATCGATTTGGAGAATTTTTTTTTTTTTTTTTTTTTTTTGTAATATAATATTTTATTTCAATTTTTGTGATTGATTCTAAAGAGTGTCTTTTTAATTATACATCCTAAATATTATAACGATTCTTATTTTTACAATATTTGTATTGTTAATGATGTTGAACTTGACTGATATTTCTCTTTCCCCACCAATTTTACATCAGCTAGATATATTTCTTTACAGTGACATACGTGAAATCGGTACGCGGCAAACGGCTGTTGTGCATTCATGGCTTTACGTTTTATGCTAAAGCCACGAAGGGGGATAAAATTAGATGGATTTGTTCCACGCATAACTCGAAGGGGTGCCGTGCGCTCGTACATACGGTCAGTGGTCAAATCGTTAAAATTAGAAATGAACATAACCATGGCTTCGAGTTTAAACTAGTATAAAGAAAATAGAAAAAATAAGGATATTTCCTAACTCACGGGCTCCGGATTTTTAAAACCATGGGATTTTTAATATCTAACTCCATTCGGACAAAGTCCAGGGCAAAGGCTAGTTAATAAGATTATTTATTAATCAAGAATTTTTAATTTAATTTTTCTTTGAGGTTTTATACTGTACAGTTATTGTAATGATTATTATTATTTGTTTTTTTACTATGCAATAATTAATATCACAAAAACAACTACTTGTTAATATTAATAATCTTGGATTTTATAGATTTGTCAACATTAAAAAAACATCTCATGAAAAATTGTGAATCTTAAATTATTTCCGTTTATGCAATTTTTGTAAAAGCGAACCTTGTGGTTTTTATTGATCCTGATTTCTCACTCGTATAAAATTAATTTGATCAAATTCCTTTTCCAGTAGCTAAAAGTATTTTACACAAACTTTTTCTAATACTGTAATATTGATCCATCTCAACCCATTGGCAGGTCATAGGGCACAAGGTTTACTCGAAAGAGAAGGGTTGACGTCATAGTCCACGACGCTAGCCAAGTTGGTAGACTTTACACACCTTTAATAACATTATGGAGAGCACTAAAGCATGCAGGTTTCTTCACAATGTTTTCCTTCGCCGCAAGAAATTAAAAAAAAATCGAAATTATTTTTTCATGTAGGCCGATTTGGCTCTTTAGTTTAAGAACATTAGTCAAAATTCTAGCATGTCGGTTCGGAAAAAATATTATATATATATATTACTACATAATAATATAAAACAATATTATTACATAATATTGTAAAACAATATTTTTTTACAGAATATTGTATCCAATATTTTTTTTCAGTGAAATAAATAACTTTGCGTCGAGGAAAGCAACTACTGAACATTAACGGTTTTACGTTTTGTGCTCAGAGCGTATCGGGGCTTAAAACTAGATGGATTTGTTCAAATCATAAGACCAAAGGCTGTCATGCCTTTGCCCATGCTTACGACAGTCAAATTGTTAAACTTAAAAATTTTCACAATCACAATCGTCCTGGCCATGGTTTTGATTATTTAATAAGATCCTTAATAGATCCTTAAAATAATTCTAATTTTTATTTTTATTCTCCTTTCTAGAATATTTTTGAATAATTATCCAATGTATTTTATTTGGAAATTAATGGATTTTGGTCATTACAGAGAAAGGTGACTGATTGACCGACTGACTGACTAACACTGACCAACGGACACAGTTCAAAACAATGGACGGATCGGGCATTATGACGTAGGCATTCGCTAAAAAAGAATTTTTGAAAATTCAAACCCTAATGGGTAAAATAGGGGTTTGAAAAATAGAACTTAACGGGGGCGAAGCAGCGGGCAAAAGCTAGTTTATGATAAACGTATAAATAGTCGGCTGAAGTTGCCCAAAAAAGATGACAAACATAATACCCAAATTATTATGGATTAATAATTAATATTAATAATTATGGACCGATATATTATAGTTTGCGTGTACCGACCCCCCTCGGGTGACTTCGGTCTTTTTGAGCAGGTCATGGAGGACGCCTTAAAGCGGCTATGTAGGTCATCAAAAAAAATAGTAATCTGTGGAGACTATAATATAGATATTTTGCTTCACACTCCTTTTACGGGTAGACTACTAAACTTATTTAAATGCTTTAACCTGGAGAATATTTTTGTTGAACCCACAAGAATAACTGCAAATTCAGCTACTTGTATAGATAACATTTTTTGTGATTGTAACATTATCGAAAAATCTGTTATCACTTATTTAAGATCTGATCATTGCGGACAAATGATATCTGTTCCAAGCAGTGAACAGAAAATTACAAAAATAATAAAATGTAGGCCAGTTACCACTAAAAAAGTAAGGCAATTCAAACATAATATCTCGGCTACATTACCGACACTTGACCTTGCACAGGGTGGTCCGGATGAAATTTATCGCAAGTTTTTTGATCTGTTAAACTCTCAATTCAACTCTGCCTTTAAGATGATAGAAAAAAGGTTTCGGTTTAATCTAAAGTTTAGTGACTGGGCAACTGTTGGCATTTATAAGAGTAGAAATAAGCTATTTGATTTGTATGCAGAAAAGCGATATAATTATTCCCCCGCGTTTATTGAATATATAAGAACCTATTCCAAATTATTTAGAAAGGTATGCATACAAGCTAAGTCTCTTTACATAAAACAAAAAATTATTAATTCTGATAATAAAATAAAAGCCGCATGGGACATCATCGGCAATGAAATGGGAAAACACAAGCCGCATAATAATAAATTGGAGCTCAAAATTAATAACCATATTATTGACTCCAACATAGACATCGCAAATACATTTGAGAACTTTTTCAAAAATATTCCAGTTACCACAACTAGTTCTCTAAATTCCTCGCCAACAGGAGCCTATAATCTTCTAAAGAGCAATGTTTCTGAGTGCAGTAAACTATTTAAGTTTGAACACGTTACCCCATATGATATTATCAAAATATTTAAAGCTTTACAAAATAAAAAAACGGGAGATCTATGGGGAATTTCAGTTAAAATAATCCACAGTATAATTGATATTATTGCGCCATATCTTGCCTTAATTTTTAATAAATCAGTTGATTCTGGATCTTTTCCAGACCTTATGAAATGTAGTAAACTAATACCTCTTTTTAAATCGGGAGACAAAAGTGACCCGAATAACTACAGACCAATTTCAATTTTGCCAACCCTCAGCAAGATATTCGAAAAAATAATGCTCAACCAACTGCTTCTACACTTTAATTTAAATGGACTTCTTCACCCTGAGCAGTATGGTTTTACTAAGGGTCGATCAACAACCGATGCAGCCGCAAAGCTGTTACAACACATATTCGATGCATGGAAGAACTCACAGAATGCCATTGGTATTTTCTGTGATTTATCAAAAGCATTTGATTGCGTTGATCACGAGACCCTTTTGCTTAAACTGAGCCACTATGGTATTAAAGGTTTTGCACTTAGTCTCATTGCGTCTTATCTCAGTGATCGTGTTCAGAGAGTATGTGTCAATGACGTAAAATCATCCGGATCAGCCTCAGTAATGGGTGTACCCCAGGGTTCTATTCTAGGTCCATTCATGTTTTTGATTTACATAAATGATTTACCACATTTTGTCCAAAATACTTGCGATATTGTACTATTTGCTGATGATACGTCTTTGATTTTCAAAGTCGATAGGAAAAAAGACAATTTTGACGATGTAAATAATGCATTATGTCAAGTTTCTGAATGGTTTACGGCAAATAATTTACTTTTAAATGCTAAAAAAACCAAGTGTGTTGAGTTTTTATTGCCTAACACGAGAGCTGTCAGTAATAATCTAAAGATAAATAATGAACCTTTGAAAACTGAGGACTCCACAATGTTCTTGGGATTAACCCTGGATTCTAAGCTACAGTGGGGCACCCATATAACAACACTTGCTGGCAGGCTTAGCTCTGCTGCTTACGCTGTTAGGAAGATTCGACAGTTAACTGACATAGAAACTGCAAAAATTGTTTATTTTGCATATTTCCATAGTATTATATCATACGGAATCTTACTATGGGGTAAAGCAGCCGACATTGGAAAAATTTTTGTATTGCAGAAGAGGGCAATTCGCGCAATCTACAATTTAAAACCGCGGGATTCCCTTCGAGAAAAATTTAAGGAAATAGGCATTCTGACAGTAGCTTCACAATATATTTATAACAACATAATATTTGTCAGACAAAATATTTTAAGTTACAAAAAAAAGGGTGATTTACACGATAGGCAGGTTAGAGATCCAAATAGGCTCGTGATTCCTCGACTGCGCCTCCAGAGGGTCCGAAAGACATTTGTGGGAATGGGCGTGACGTTCTATAATAAAATTCCACAGTCGATCTTAGACTTGCCTTTACACAAGTTTAAGAAAGCAATTAAAACTTCTCTCATGGAAAAAGCATATTATACAATTGAAGACTATATTAATGACAAAAAAGCGTGGATATAACTCGCTCCAGCGATTCATGAGACAGTAATAATCAACCTGTGTAACAAAATTATCCTGTGCTATTCAGTGTTTCTACTTTATTTGTGTCTAAGTGATGTCTTAAAATTAGCATTTGAATATTAGTTTTCAGTTTGATGCCTTGACATGGGTAGCATAAGTATGTCACGCACTCTTTAAACATTTCTGTGGTGGTGTCGTGTGATGTGGGTTGTTACGTTCCCTCAAATATGGTTGAGCGAAGCAATGGCTGGGTCATACGTCATGCTCGTGAACGGGTGCCACCGGCGGGAATGGGGCTACTTTATGTCTGCCCATCTTAAGATAGAAGTTAGTCTGTATGCATTTTTGGAACTTTCCTCATTGTGGAAACACTGCATATATAGCATAGTATTTACTGTATTGTAAATCTGTTTTGAAAAGAGCAACCGCGGAGTTTCTTGCTGGTTCTTCTCGGCAGGAAAGGCATTCCGAACCAGTGGTAGATTCATTGACTATTCAAAAGCACTTGTAAAAGTTTATTTGAATAAAAAATATTTCTATTCTATTTCTATTCTATTCTAGAACTCTAAAACTCTGAATGGAATAAAAGTTACATAAAAATCCTTCGAGTGGTGGATTTTTACTAAATTTTTAATTTTTGACAATATTATGACATTACATTATGACATTAAATTTTTTATGTTACAGTTTACTATATGCTATCTCGGCGCGGCAAAAAACTTCTGTGTGTAAACGGCTTTACTTTTTGCGTGCGCGCTGTGAGCGTTTCGGGTCTTAAAACTAGATGGAACTGTTCCACGCACAATCATAAGGGTTGCCACGCACTAGTGCATACAGTGAACGATGAAATTGTCAAAATTAAAAATGAACACAACCATTGATAGAAAGTGAAACTCAGCCTTTGGATTATCATCATCATCATTATCGTCTTCATCATTAGCAACCCATTGACGTCTCACTACAGACCGCAGATCTCCTCTCAGCCTTTGTATAGATTTGTACCGTACCTACCCACGGGACAGGAAACCCATTAGATCCTGTTACAGGACGAAACATTCCATTAGATGTCTGATCCTTTGCGCAAGTCATTATTGCCTTAAGAAACTTAAGTAAACAACTTAAGTAAATAACTTGCGCAAAGGATCAGGCATCTAACGGAATGTTTCGTGCTCTAACAGGATCAGTCCAATAGCGGTACGATAATGGCTTTCCTGTCCCGTGTGTACAGTACAGATTTCATAAAATTTGCGCGATAACTTATTTGGGTCATACGAAAATAAAGACTTAAAAATATTCTCTTCAAACGCCATAGGACCAAACTTATTTGCTCTCGAGAATAGCTTAATAACTCTCCATGTACACATAAAATATTTTTTCTTTTTAATGTGAAACTTCGTGCTAAAAACAGTTTTTATTGTAAAAAATTCGTGAGTGTCGTAGAACACTCGGATGGCAATAACTTGCGCAAAGGATCAGGCATCTAACGGAATGTTCCGTCCTCTAACAGCATCAGCTGTTCCCTAACGGTATGATAATGGCTTTCCTGTCCCGTGTGTACGGTACAGATTTCATAAAATTTTCGAGGAAACTTATTTGGGTCATACGAAAATAAAGACTCAAAAATATTGTCTTCAAACGCCATTGGACCAAACTTATTTGCTCTCGAGAATAGCTTAATAACTCTCCATGTACACATAAAATATTTTTTCATCATACCTATTCGAAAAACGAATATTGGCTCCAGAGGATAGCGGGAGCAAAATTTAATTTTAACCCCATGGGACTTTTCATTTCTCTCTTCTGATTGGTCCGCGTTCGTGCTTTAGCATACTAAAGCACTAACGCGGACCAATCAGAAGAGAGAATTCAAAAATGTGTCGAAATTCAAAAATGTTTGAGAAGCTGTTGTCTTCGATAAGTCACTTGATCAAAGTCGATTAGATAATTATATACGCCCATACTTCCAACATAAATATTAATGTTTAATTATTTCATAAAAATGTATTTGTGTTTTATTTAATCTTTCAATATACGTATTGGTAATGTCTATACTCTATACATAGTAGGTTGATCTCCTAGCTTTTTCTCATAGGTAATGATGAAAAATAGTGTGTGTCATTCGGGGCCAAAATTTTTTGTTCTCGGGCGGCGTATATTGAATTCCTCGCTACGCTCAGGATTCTACTTTAGAATCCCTCGCTGCGCTCGGGAGTCTACTATAGTATCCTTCACTTCGCTCTGAATTCAAAATAACGCCCTCGGGGAACAAAAAATTCCTTTGGCCCCATATAACACAAATAACTATTTCTTTTTAATGTGAAACTTCGTGCTAAAAACAGTTTTAATTGTAAAAAATGCGTGAATGTTGTGGAACACTCGGTTGGAACGAACGTGCCTTTTAATAAAAATAAGCGAATAATAAGAAAATTTTACCTTCTAATAAAAAAAATAACCTTTTAGAATCAACGCCATCTCTCGCCACACGTCTACACTATAGAAAGGGCCTTACGTGACGTTCGTGACGGAAATTTCTTCTTCTTTAATCTTTTCTCGCCTTTTCGTTCCAATAAAATTGTGTAAATTGTAGGGCATGGCTCATTTTACATTAGTAAAATTATGCATAGATAATGTACTCGAAGCAAATAAATTAAGTTAAATTATGTTGACTAGTAAACATGTTTTGCTTTTGTATGTTTGGTATTTTTATTTGCAAGTAACTAACCTACTCAGCAAAGAGTGATATTAATAATATTTAACTCATATTAATAATATTATATTATTAATACAAGTTAAAAATTGCAATTTAAAACTTAAATAATAAAAATTGGCGATTTTTAATTTTATCCATTATTTTGTAAACATTTAAATACTTAAAACTTTTTTTAGAGTCCCTCCTAATAATGTACGAAGTTTTCCTTTTATTTAGATTAACATGTCAGACTAATCCTCTTAAATAAACTTTGTAAATATAATGGAGTGAGAGTTAAAAAAACTTTTTGGAATTCTTTTTTGCAGTTAAATATGTGACGTCACGTCGCGGCAAGCAACTTCTGAGCATAGACGGCTTTACCTTCTGCACTCAAAGTATATCGGGCCAGAAAGTAAGATGGATTTGCTCAACACATAACCACAAGCAATGTCGGGCTGTGGTGCACACTTGTAACGGATATATACTGAAACTTAATAACACCCACAACCATACGCATCGGGGGATCCATTCGTCCTTTTAGGAAACTCGTGGTACTAACTAACTCGAAACAAGTGGTAATTCGCTTGTACAAAATTCTCTAAACTTAATTTTGTGGCGCCAAAGAAAAGGGGGATGAATCAAAAATACAACTTAAATTTTGATTCACTGCTATTAATAGGTTTTTACTAAGTAAATAGAAAGATTTAATATAAGTTTAAGAGAAGCTTCATTTCTGGCGAAAAATAATGATGCCACGGGTCCATACTAAAGGTTGCATACTTTTGAGACACTTACTACCCGGCTATTCTACTAAGTATACAACGTGTACTGAAAGTCCGAAAAACCACTGCAGGGTACCTTTGTACCTTTCATATAGAACTCTTCAGCACAAGCATTGGACTCGAAGCTCTTATAGTTTTTGAGTAAACCACACTGAAAGTTTTCACCAATTAAAATCTTAGCACAACCCTAGAAAACATAACGCGTCGGTATACCTACTACCGCGCGCCGCGCGCGTTGTTACCTATTCACGGTTAATCATAGGGTTGTCAAAGCGCATTAATATCAATTGAATAAGTTTGTATGGTAAAAAAATGTGCTTATTTCTATTCAATATTTTATATATGATTCTTTATTAGTTACACACACGTACCCTGCAGTCATTTTTCGGACTTTCAGTATACGTTGTATAAGATGTTACGTTTTTTTACAGTTTAAAATACGTTATTTTGTTTGATTTCACAGCTGTGGTGTGCGAGTTTTTCGAATCGAAACGCACTGGGCGGTTGATGATCAGAGCCGATGGTTACGTCTTCAGCCAAAGATCAAGTTGGAACAAGTCAAAAGCACGATGGATTTGCGCCAGTCACGTTTTCAAGGGCTGCAAGGCTTGCATTTATACGGTTGACAATGAAATCGTTAAAGTAAATAACAACCACAGCCACTAGTTTTATGTAGGTACTACTTAAGATACTTGATATACTTGGAAAGTACCTGAAAGAAACTGTTGCTAACTTTATGAAGAAGGATATCCTTTGTAAATAATTACCGTATACAAGCTATTGCTGCCGACTTCGTCTGCGAGGATTTAGTTTTTAAAAATTCCGTTTGAACTCTTTCGATTTTCCGGGATAATAAGTCACTCACGAGGTCCTCAACTATATTTACGCAAAAAATTACATTGATCCGTAGCTCTGTTACGGTGTAATTAAATTCCTTCAATCTTTCTTCTTTCTTCAAAAACAAAAAAAAAATACAACTTCGCTTTAATTATTATAATAATGAGTAGGAATAATACGTTATTACCAAGTTACCATCCGTAACTACTATGTCAATCTTGAGTTCAAAATAATCTAATATGTAAAATTCTCATTCTGAGAATCAGCCAACATCTATTTTTCATACCCCTAAATGATAAGGGTGGAACCCACCATATTTTTGTTGGCGGTACGAAGTTCGCTGGGTTAGCTAGTATGGTATAATTTTTTTGTTACATAAATAAGAAATTTTTCGCATACATTGTGATCAATCTAGTACTTAAATGATTTTTTTTTTCTGTAAACTATGTTTACATTTTTAAACATCTATTGGTTCTATTGGCGCCATTACAAAGTACATTACAAAGAATTTTTAGTATGTAATCTATGAATGATAAGATATAAAACTATTTTAAATAAGTACAAAAAAATATAAAAAACTTTATTTTTGTTCATGTGTGTCTACAAATATAAAACTTAAATAAATAAGTCATAAAATATAAATATTTTATTTCACATGATATTAAATGTTGCATCGAAACAATTGGCTTGGCATCCAGCTGCTCACAAGATGGATAAATTATTACAATGAAATAGTCCAATACTATGACATATTGTTCTGAAAAGAGGAACTGCTGAGTTTCTTGCTGGTTCTTCTCAGCAGAATCTACTTTCCAAACCGGTGTTAGGGTCAGATCTATAGATGGCACTCCCACTCAGCTCAGACTCAGGACTGAGTTAAAACGAGACAGATTTATGTCAGGACATATTTGTGTCTCATTTTAACTCTATCTTGAGTCTTGAGCAGAGCCAGAGAACGATCTATAGATCTCAGCCAAAATCGTGGCTTGTCGTAAGACACACAGGATAGCCAACATGAAAAATAGAATTATGAAATTTTTATTTAAATAAATTTGAATATTAAGTAATTACCTACAAATGAATTTGTTTGGAAATGTTAGTACAAAGTACAAACGACCTCTTTCTTGGTTTTTCAGTCACCCTTATAAAGACGAAAAAGGGTAAAACGAATATTAAATTTGGAGAACACACTTTCTATCTAAAACCAGGATACTACAAATCGAGCAAGGAAAGATGGTGTTGTACACAAAACAAATATTGCAGAGCATGCCTTCACGTTGTTGATGGCAAAATTATTGCTATTTTTAACGAACACAACCACGAGAAGAAATAGTTAAATAAATAAAAATTAGTGATAATGATAACAGTATCTTTTTTTCAATAAAATGACTCTTATTACACCGTTGTTAAAACTATAAAGTAGATTATACATTACTGCACAGTGCCACCCACAAAAGCATTACGGTAGAAGTCATAGATATCACAAGGTGGTAAAGAATTCTAGGCAAGTGCGCAGACCTCATTAAGCATTTGCCAGTCAAGCATGATTGTCAACAAGCACATGCGTGTTAGTAAGATAAGCAATCTTATCTTACCAATATCTTATCTTACTACTCTTACTAATATTATAAATGTGAAAGTTTGTGAGGATGTATGGATGGACGTATGGATGGATGGATGTTAGTTACTCTTTCACGCCATTACGAATTAACCGATTTGGCTGAAATTTGAAAAGGAGATAGCTCATACCCAGGATTAACACATAGGCTACCCGGCTAACTTTTATCCCGGAAAATAACAGAGTTCCTGTGTGAATTAAAAAATCTTAGTCCACGCGGACGAAGTCGCGGGCATCATCTAGTTTTAAAATAAATGGGTGTAACAACTATACTATCTGGACAAAACCATCATGTCCGAGTTGTTTGAATTGATTTTGTTGAAAATAAACACTCCCTATACTCACTGTCCACAACTTTTCCTTCCCTGAAAATGCCTCAATTTTTGAGAGCGCTCACTTTTCTGTTCTATCGTGAAATATTTCCGTGGTAAACATGTTAAATGTGATTTCAGTGAAGTTCCTCACATCCAGACGGGGTAACACATTGATATGCATAGACGGTTACAAGTTTCGTCATATCAAGGACAGAAGAAGACCAAGCGCGAAGTTGAGATGGGGATGCTGCAATCGCGTCAAATACAAGTGTAAAGCGAAATTACAAACTATTGAAGATCAGATAATAATGTTTGAGAATAGACATAACCACCCCGTTATAGATAGCCATTTGACGGAGAGTCCTGATTAGAGTCCCTTTGTGGTTATAACAATAATAGCACAACGCGGAAAGCACACCGACAAACAGACAGACGAACAACCGAATAATCTTAAAAGGTCCTCGTTTTTCCATTATGATGAATGAACATTATAAAAAATGGAAAAATACTTTAAAATACTCTAATAGCGACTCTACATGAAATAGAATAAAAAAGATGCCGAATCTTTTTAGGGTTCCGTAGTAAACAAGGAACCCTTATAGTTTCGCCATGTCCGTCCGTCTGTCTGTCTGTCTGTCTGTCTGTCTGTCCGCGGTTTAGCTCAGAGACTATTGGTACTAGAAATCTGTAATTTGACAAGGGTATAAATATCAATCACGCCGACAAAGTCGTGAAATAAAATTGTGAAAAATAATTTTTTTTAGAGTAAACTACCTACATGTAAAGTGGGGATGATTTTTTTTTCCTCGTTTATCCCATAGTGTGGGGTGTCGTTGAATAGGTCTTTCAAAAATATTGTGGGTGTGGGAACATCATTTTTCAATTCAGGGATCCGTTTGTGAAATATGATATTTTAAAGTGCTAAATTTTATTAGAGTCAAGTGTCCCCCCCCTCTGCCAGCTAAATGGTTGTATATAGGATACAAGAAAAAATTCACAGCAGTAGTATATATAATGAATTTTAAAGGAAAACTATCACGGCTAAGTAGGGTTCATTAGTTAAAGAGTTAGGAGAGATCTGTTCTTCCTAAGTTAGGTATTACACGTAGTGTAAGTTGCATATTTTGTAGAATATTACAGTATTTAAACCATGGAACTCAAAATTTATTCAATATTCATAAATAAAACAAAAGCACTATCCTAGGTCAGCAATAATATTTGAGACTTTCAACTACGGAACCCTACACTGCGCGTGGCCCGACACGCACTTGGCCGGTTTTTTTTATTAAAGAATATTATTGGATAGAAGCAGGCGTTACTTTGCGGAAGTTCATGATTAGCAAGAAAAGGTTAGAAAGGTTAAGACATCTCCTAATGATGCTCCGGTGTCGGGGCGAAACATGCGTCGAGAGTAGTGTAAAAGTCTTGTGTGGTGGTGCATGTGAGTGGTGGTGGCATTGCTTGCTTGGGCACTTGGCTTTCTTGCCTGGTTGGGAAGGTGAGCGGTGCTTAGCTTGTAACTGCATGTTTGACCATACAGATTTTTTCTGTTGGCGGATTATAGCAAAATAATTCTAAACTTTTCTTGCTAAGGAATATTAGCCAAGCTGAACTGAACTGATTCTCTTCTGCCTTCCAAATAAGCGGAAAGCATGTGTTAGGAGTGGAGTGGAGTTAACCTACCATATTATTGAATACTTTTTATAACCTTCTTCAAATTACAAATGAGGGATCCCACGCGATTTTATAATGTTCAATAAACTTATTTAACTGGCGTATTGCGCGCGTTTCCTTTTGACTACCGTGCATGTTTATTATTGGGTGCTGATTGACCATTTCTTTCTGTCAATCGCAGCCCGCTCATAAAAAAACTACTTAATACTGCTTAGTTGATAATTTTATTAATAAAATATTTATTATTACTTTTAAATTAGAACCTTTTATTTGCACCACCTTGAATGCATTTGATATTAAAAATCACGTGACTTAAACCAAGTGATAGTTAATTGCATGGCGATTCAGTTAAAAAAAAACTGTGGAAAGATTCTGTTGGATAGTCAACATATTATTAGTGTTGTTCTCAATTTTAATAAGTTCTGACGGAAAAGCTTATCTACTAAAATGTACCCATCCTATTAGTGGGGCAATACTCTTTACACATAAAAGGTAATAACAAGGCAATAGAAATGCATTTGTGCCACGTCGAACTAAGAACGCATGTCGCCGACTCGCAGCTATATCGACATACACAAGTACATTACTACGCAATCACGCACACACATGTACACTGAATGCTGTGCAGACAGAATTAAGCCGTAAAAGTAGCGAGTTAAAGATGCAAATGCGTCGCATCGTTCGCTCACCTCACACATCGCTGTATCTGACAAGGTCACGAGCACACAGCATTTCTATTGCTCTGTAATTATTAACATTTCTGTGACCCTTTAGTATCCTACATACACATATCTCTGGTGAAAAGTCATTGATTACTCTTTTCAATATATTTTGGGATGCCTTAGTATTTAAATTTAAAGTCATCTATGGGTACGTGCTTAGTATAGATTGATAATTTCATATTTTTTCCAGCCACCTTCGTTAGTTCCCAAAGAGGCAGGACGCTGATAAGCTTAGGCGGTTACACGTTCTACCACAAAAAGACCCACCAAGGGGTCGACATAAAGAAAAGGTGGGTGTGCTCCACCCACTTTTGTAGGGGTTGCCGTGCAGTCATATACACCGTGGATGATACTATAGTTACTGTGAAAAACGAGCACTGTCACCAGCCTACATCCAGTCAATATAAAACGTATCAGTTGTAACGTTGTTATTGTCGATGAGACAATTATATATTTACTATGCATTTTTGTTAAGTATAAAGATCATCGATGATATCACTTTCACATGCCCCGGTCTTGTGCCACCTATAACCAGCGGCTCCATGCGGCCCCTTCTGAGGTCCTTGTCTATACTGTGCATTTCGATGCGAGATCACTAACTACTCCAGCACTGATGATGTATTAGTTAGGATCTATATTTTATTTTTGTATGACTCAGAACTATCTAAGGGAGGTACCTAAAACATATTATATCAACACCATGTAATTTTTCTACTGAGTTGAGTTTTGTCATTTAAATGTACGAGTAAGTTGAATTCTCACGGTAAGTGGATTTTGAGCCACACACCAACAAACAGTTGTTGTTCTATGGTGCTTGTTTTCATAAGCAATAAACAAAGTTATTTTTGATTTGTTTTTTTTCTTTTTTTATGAGATAAAAAAATTGAAATAAACAAAACTCTTTGAATACTTGTTTTCTTGGAGTTGTTTATTTGCGATACCTAATGTTTCTTATCTTATTTTTTTACAATTAATATGTTATTTTTCCAGCAACGTTCATTAAATCTAGAAGAGGCAATACTTTAATCATGATAGGTGGCTATACATTCTACCATAAGAGGGAGCTAAAATATATTCGCAGTAACATAAAGCAAAGATGGCTCTGTTCAACTCACTTCAGGTGGGGATGCAAAGCTGTAGTGTACACAGTAGAGGATATCATCGTCTTTGTGAAGAATGAACACAACCACGAACCGAAAGCTGTAATAATATCAAATTAATGTTGGTACCATGATAAAAAACGTGTTACACGAAAACACGTCACATGGACAATTAACTTTAAGCTTTTAACTTGCGCCATTTTTAATTGTAATATAAATAATTGTAAAAGTATCGCCTGCTTTTATATATAAAATCTTTAAGATTATTATTACTTTATTCATGTGTTAAGGGAGGGTTTTTAGCTTCTGCCAACTTCATCCATAAATTCGATATATGACCAATTATAGATTAAATTTTATGAGGTATACAACGTGTACTGAAAGTCCGAAAAATGACTGCAGGGTACGTTTGTTTAGCTAATAAAGAATCATCTATAAAAATATTGAATAGAAATAAGCACATTTTTTTGTACCATACAAACTTCAATTGATATTAATGCGCTTGTGACAACCCTATGATTAACCGTGAATATATTAAAACGCGCGAGGCGCGCGGTAGTAAGTATACCGACGCGTTATGTTTTCTAGGGTTGTGCTAAAATTGTTATTGGTAAAAACTTTCAGTGTGCTTTACTCAAAAACTATAAGGGCTTCGAGTCCAATGCTTGTGCTGAAGAGTTTTACATAAAAGGTACAAAGATACCCTGCAGTAGTTCTTCGGACTTTCACACGTTGTATATTTCTAAACATGAAGCGTCTAACTGGTCTAACTGTGTCGTTAGTGTTTGAATGGGGTTGTTTGAGACGAGGAACTCACGACCTCGTTGCTACAGCGTATATCAGTTGCGCTAATTAAGCAACGTTCACCCAGGTTGATAACTGGATTAGTGACCAACTTTTGTGTTAAAGGTGTTTTAGTAAGTTCAGTTTTCACGGCTGAACAGATCTTGTTCGCGCAAAGAAAACTTGAGTCCTAGACACGGAAGTGTATGAATAGTTTTTGTCCCGAAAGATCGAGAAAAACGCATGTCGTAGGCCCTGTTAGGGTGCGTTTCCGGAGCAAGTGTTCCAATTATCACAAGAGTACGTGATAACTTTGATCAAGTCAGCTCTGAATAATGTGAGTATGCCTCCTCTTCTTCAGTGGAAACGCACCCTAACCAGTAATTAATTATTTATTTATTTTAACATTTGTTACAGTCGCCTTCGTACGATCAAACAGAGGCAACGTAATGATCAGGATAGATGATTACACGTTTTCATTCAAAAGGGATTCTAGGCGACATATTGAGGGCAAAAAGCGTTGGGTTTGCTCCTCCCATTTCTGCGCAGGGTGCAAAGCTGTTGTATACACCATAGAGGATACAATAGTCAGCATTAAAAATATACATAATCATGAACCTAAGCGAAAGCCTTACTTTGACGAATAATGAAAAATTGTTAATTATTATTTATGTATCATTAATACCCGATTTCACTAAACTTTCTTATTCTCGAAAAAAATTAATTATAGCATGAATTACTTAATAGTTATTTACTCGTGACTAGTATATACGACGTATATTTCAACCACAGATTAGATTATGGTGAAACTTAAATAGAGTTTACTTTCTAATTTACTCTCGAGTAAGACTTATTCCATGTTGGTGCAATTGGGTCTAAATGGGCCCAAATCTATTCCTACAGCTCACTCAAAAGGTGTGCAATTCGCTTCTCGGGAAAACGCAAAAGCGTCATACTAATGCACCGCAGGGCGCATTGGACGTTTTTGGCGCAAACTGATAAGTGCCGATTTCACCAACGTTGAGTGACTTTTAACCTAGGAATGAAATGGGCGTTCTGGCAGTTTTTGTATTGGACATCTGTCAAAATACCAAAACGCTCGGATAAGACTTATTTTATGTTGATGAAATCGGCCCTAAGTCAGGTAAAAAAATGCGATTATCTGAGAAATAAGTGAAATAAATTATATTTTTTGTTAAAATTACGTTTTATTTGCTATAAAATTATGGATATTTTTATGTTTCTATAAGATTTTTTTAATAAGAATTTAAAGCCGAAGTGCAAAAAAATCCCCTGTCCTGGCCTAAATTCGGTTAAGAAAACGTTACATTAGGTCTGCTGTGGGGTATACACTATACATGTTACTAAAAAAAGATTTTCTTTTCAGAAATCCATCCCTACACGATCGAGATGTCGGTGAAAGGACACCCTATACTATCACTAGGGGGTTTCAGATATTGCATAAGATATTCATCACGCAACACCACACCGCCAAGGGTCCGTTGGCGATGCTCCACACACCACAGCCTGAAATGCAGAGCGTATCTTTACACTGAGGATGAAACTGTTGTGAAAGTAAATGATTGTCATAACCATAAACCGATTGGATGAACTTATTATTGATACAAAAACTTATATTACTTAGATAATCGATTTTCTTGGTAAAGGGTAGAAATATTAGCCATATAAGTGCATTAGAATAGGTACCTATGTTACTTTTGTAGTTTTGTAGTCTGTTTTCATTGTTTGAGAACTATGTAACCATAAACAATAAAGTCAATGTTCTGTTGTTTTCTTCATCTTGTCACCTTATCACATCTAAATTAACTAGCTATAATTTTATTACTCTCTATACTATCTCACAGTATGCTTTGATTATTTAGTCTAGACTGTAAAAAAAACTCGTTCACAGCTTCATACCTTAAATTTGTATGTGCTTTCAGAAAAAAAAGACAGTGAAGAACCATCAGATTCAGTTAAATATGACCCAATGTATGATTTACAACAAGAGTTCGAAACCACTAAAAGTCCGTCTCAAGGAGTTACAGATGAAATACCAGTGGAAGGGAAAGACAAAGCTGATATGAAGCAGGAAATTAATACAAAACAGGATAAAGCTAAGAAGCAAGTCAAATATATAATTTTAAGGGAGAAAACTAGTGAGCAAGTATCTTCAGAGGAGGGTTCTCGTAAACAGGTACTTCTAGAAGTTGTTGCCATCCAAAATAAAGTTCCTGGAAAGGATGCTGGTATTCAAGCAGTTTTGGAAGCAGACAATGTCGATAAAGTACTTGCGCAGAGAGCTACTTCTCAGGATAAAACGTGTTTCCACACTTTCAAAAAAGTTAATAAGCTTCAAAACTGTATGGATTGTATGAATGAGCTTAGAAAGTTTATGTCCCACAAGGCGGCATTAAAGAGGGTCAAAAAAACAAATACTTTCTGTGTTGAATGTGACAAGCTAATGTGCATTTATTGTTTCAATGCAACACATCCGATTAAGGAAACTACTTAAAGCTTGTAATGATTCCTTCTGTTTTTATTTTTGTTTACATAGTTTTCTCTTTTTTATAACAGAAGATTAACAAGCACCTGTCTGCTTTAAATGATGTAGTATCTGCCTAGGATATGGTCATAAAAAATATAAATAATATAAATTTTTACATATTTTATGTATTTCAAAATTTATTGAAACGTATTCTTAAACGTAATCTTAGTTTTGTGTGTTAAAATTAGTTTGGGTATTGATACAAAAACTTATATTACTTAGATAATCGATTTTCTTGGTAAAGGGTAGAAATATTAGCCATATAAGTGCATTAGAATAGGTACCTATGTTACTTTTGTAGTTTTGTAGTCTGTTTTCATTGTTTGAGAACTATGTAACCGTAAACAATAAAGTCAATGTTCTGTTGTTTTCTTCATCTTGTCACCTTATCACATCTAAATTAACTAGCTATAATTTTATTACTCTCTATACTATCTCACAGTATGCTTTGATTATTTAGTCTAGACTGTAAAAAAAACTCGTTCACAGCTTCATACCTTAAATTTGTATGTGCTTTCAGAAAAAAAAGACAGTGAAGAACCATCAGATTCAGTTAAATATGACCCAATGTATGATTTACAACAAGAGTTCGAAACCACTAAAAGTCCGTCTCAAGGAGTTACAGATGAAATACCAGTGGAAGGGAAAGATAAAGCTGATATGAAGCAGGAAATTAATACAAAACAGGATAAAGCTAAGAAGCAAGTCAAATATATAATTTTAAGGGAGAAAACTAGTGAGCAAGTATCTTCAGAGGAGGGTTCTCGTAAACAGGTACTTCTAGAAGTTGTTGCCATCCAAAATAAAGTTCCTGGAAAGGATGCTGGTATTCAAGCAGTTTTGGAAGCAGACAATGTCGATAAAGTACTTGCGCAGAGAGCTACTTCTCAGGATAAAACGTGTTTCCACACTTTCAAAAAAGTTAGTAAGCTTCAAAACTGTATGGATTGTATGAATGAGCTTAGAAAGTTTATGTCCCACAAGGCGGCATTAAAGAGGGTCAAAAAAACAAATACTTTCTGTGTTGAATGTGACAAGCTAATGTGCATTTATTGTTTCAATGCAACACATCCGATTAAGGAAACTACTTAAAGCTTGTAATGATTCCTTCTGTTTTTATTTTTGTTTACATAGTTTTCTCTTTTTTATAACAGAAGATTAACAAGCACCTGTCTGCTTTAAATGATGTAGTATCTGCCTAGGATATGGTCATAAAAAATATAAATAATATAAATTTTGACATATTTTATGTATTTCAAAATTTATTGAAACGTATTCTTAAACGTAATCTTAGTTTTGTGTGTTAGAATTAGTTTGGGTATTGATACAAAAACTTATATTACTTAGATAATCGATTTTCTTGGTAAAGGGTAGAAATATTAGCCATATAAGTGCATTAGAATAGGTACCTATGTTACTTTTGTAGTTTTGTAGTCTGTTTTCATTGTTTGAGAACTATGTAACCGTAAACAATAAAGTCAATGTTCTGTTGTTTTCTTCATCTTGTCACCTTATCACATCTAAATTAACTAGCTATAATTTTATTACTCTCTATACTATCTCACAGTTTGCTTTGATTATTTAGTCTAGACTGTAAAAAAAACTCGTTCACAGCTTCATACCTTAAATTTGTATGTGCTTTCAGAAAAAAAAGACAGTGAAGAACCATCAGATTCAGTTAAATATGACCCAATGTATGATTTACAACAAGAGTTCGAAACCACTAAAAGTCCGTCTCAAGGAGTTACAGATGAAATACCAGTGGAAGGGAAAGATAAAGCTGATATGAAGCAGGAAATTAATACAAAACAGGATAAAGCTAAGAAGCAAGTCAAATATATAATTTTAAGGGAGAAAACTAGTGAGCAAGTATCTTCAGAGGAGGGTTCTCGTAAACAGGTACTTCTAGAAGTTGTTGCCATCCAAAATAAAGTTCCTGGAAAGGATGCTGGTATTCAAGCAGTTTTGGAAGCAGACAATGTCGATAAAGTACTTGCGCAGAGAGCTACTTCTCAGGATAAAACGTGTTTCCACACTTTCAAAAAAGTTAGTAAGCTTCAAAACTGTATGGATTGTATGAATGAGCTTAGAAAGTTTATGTCCCACAAGGCGGCATTAAAGAGGGTCAAAAAAACAAATACTTTCTGTGTTGAATGTGACAAGCTAATGTGCATTTATTGTTTCAATGCAACACATCCGATTACACTAGCGGCACGCTATGATGGCCGGTTTGACACATTACAATAGTGATGTGGAATGTCAATTTATTCTCGAACAAAAAACAATTAAGTTTTGTTTTTGTACCTGATTAAATAGGTTTAATAAAACAAAAATGTATATGTTTATTTAATTTATTTGAACGAACTGAATATTTGAATGAAAATGAATATACATACTTTATATGCACACAAGAAACATATGAATACAAAAGATACCAAAAAAGGTGCCACAAAAGGCCATAATTAATCAGATTCGTCCATACTACTATTTTCACTGTCGTCACTGCTATCATCACCTACATTAATAATTATATGTTCGTTTTCTATAATATTATCTATTTTCACATCTCTTTCATAATCTTCCCTTATTAATTTAACAGTTCTATTCACAACTTTTTCCCAGTCTCCTTTAGTCACATGTTCACAAGCTTCTTCTAATAATTTTAGCATTTTTTTTTGTGGTAAATGGGGGTTCTGTATTGTGTCTTGCAGCATATCCCTTAATTTGAGCCCACACCAACTCAATCGCATTATACTCACAATGGTAAGGCGGTAACCGTATAACTCTGTGCCCATGTTCTAATGCTATTTCGTCAATGACGTATCGGATCTTGGTTGGTTTGTTTTCTTTTAAAAGACGTACTAATTCCGCTTTTAACATATTCATGTTTGCATCTACGCCATTTTTACGAAGCCATGCGACGATATCAGCTTTCTTTTGGGATTGGGCAGGTGGCTTGTCAATTTGCATCGAGTGGTATGGGGCGTTGTCCATAATTATAATAGATGGTTCAGGGAGGCTACACAACATTGAGGTAAACCATTCAGTAAACTTTTCTCCATTCATGTCTTCATGATAGTCTCCAGTGGTTTTTGACGCAAAAGCCATGAGAGAACCTTCGACAAACCCGTTGATGGTTCCGGCGTGACAAATTATAAGTCGCGATCCTTTTCCTACAGGAACTTTGGAAGTAGATGCTGCTGTGTCATCGTTCCAAGAACGGCCTACAGTATGGTTAGCATTAAGCCATGTTTCATCCAAGAACACAACATTTTGCCAATTTTTGATTTCTTTCACTTGCCGTAAAAAAGTATACCTTGCCATCGCTATATCAAATCTTTCCATCAATATTTTGCGTTTGTTACATTTTTTGTATCGAAATCCAATGGTCTTCAAAATCTTCGTTAAAGAACTTTCCCCACCGAAGAATAATCCAGCTTCCTTCAGTGAATGCACCAACTTTTTTCTTGTTGGATACTCCTTCTGTAAATAGTAGCCGTAAACATGTCTTCGGATAGCATCGGCATCAAAGCTATCGATGCCTACGACTGGTTTTGCTCGTTTTCTCTTTTTTGGTGTGTGAAGTTTATTTTCTTCTGTGCCAGTCTCGCCATATTTTTTTTTTAGTTATCCGTCTAACAGTTCGTTGTCCAATATTAAGCGCATCAGCTACGCGTTCAACCACTGACGTTATAGGTAAAATTGGCCCTCCATTTTGAGCTTCACGATCGAAATAGTTACGAAGGCGTATTACGAACTCACGTGTCTGACTATTTAGAACAGTTCTCTGCGTACGTTCGGTCATATCGACGAAATCCACAACAAAGGGCTTGAACAGAGTCCAAATTAACGAGCAAGGGTCAACAGTAATGCAGTATCAATATTTGAAATCCAAAGCCAGGTCAAAACTATATCACAATCGCATTGCACTGACAGTTTATACTTTTCGAAGCAACGTCAATTCGAAACTGCTTTGTTTTGCATTGAGCATTGACGCGAGTTTGCCGGAGGTATTAGTTGTGCTAGCCAGCGATCCTATGTGACGATCGTATTAGATTCCATTTTTAAAAATTTTCAATTTAGAAAACCAAATGCCGAGTTGTGGTATATATCATATAAAAATAAAAATTTTACCTTTTGTATGAAACAGCTGATATTTTTTTGCGATTTCAGAGGTTTGTCCACATAGTGAAAATTGTTCATATTCACAAGTACATTCACCCCTTAAATGGTGCAAACTGATTTTTCTACACTTGTATACATTTTAGAAATCAATTTAATAAATAAATTTTGAGTCCTAAACCTAAAACTACATTCGATAAAATTTATGAATCTCTGCACATCACTATCGTCAATAAAGTAATACAATTATTTCCTTCAAAGTCGTTATCAATTCATACGGAACTTCATGAGCGGACAAACGTCAAACCGGCCATCATAGCGTGCCGCTAGTGTAAGGAAACTACTTAAAGCTTGTAATGATTCCTTCTGTTTTTATTTTTGTTTACATAGTTTTCTCTTTTTTATAACAGAAGATTAACAAGCACCTGTCTGCTTTAAATGATGTAGTATCTGCTTAGGATATGGTCATAAAAAATATAAATAATATAAATTTTGACATATTTTATGTATTTCAAAATTTATTGAAACGTATTCTTAAACGTAATCTTAGTTTTGTGTGTTAGCATTAGTTTGGGTATTGATACAAAAACTTATATTACTTAGATAATCGATTTTCTTGGTAAAGGGTAGAAATATTAGCCATATAAGTGCATTAGAATAGGTACCTATGTTACTTTTGTAGTTTTGTAGTCTGTTTTCATTGTTTGAGAACTATGTAACCGTAAACAATAAAGTCAATGTTCTGTTGTTTTCTTCATCTTGTCACCTTATCACATCTAAATTAACTAGCTATAATTTTATTACTCTCTATACTATCTCACAGTATGCTTTGATTATTTAGTCTAGACTGTAAAAAAAACTCGTTCACAGCTTCATACCTTAAATTTGTATGTGCTTTCAGAAAAAAAAAGACAGTGAAGAACCATCAGATTCAGTTAAATATGACCCAATGTATGATTTACAACAAGAGTTCGAAACCACTAAAAGTCCGTCTCAAGGAGTTACAGATGAAATACCAGTGGAAGGGAAAGATAAAGCTGATATGAAGCAGGAAATTAATACAAAACAGGATAAAGCTAAGAAGCAAGTCAAATATATAATTTTAAGGGAGAAAACTAGTGAGCAAGTATCTTCAGAGGAGGGTTCTCGTAAACAGGTACTTCTAGAAGTTGTTGCCATCCAAAATAAAGTTCCTGGAAAGGATGCTGGTATTCAAGCAGTTTTGGAAGCAGACAATGTCGATAAAGTACTTGCGCAGAGAGCTACTTCTCAGGATAAAACGTGTTTCCACACTTTCAAAAAAGTTAGTAAGCTTCAAAACTGTATGGATTGTATGAATGAGCTTAGAAAGTTTATGTCCCACAAGGCGGCATTAAAGAAGGTCAAAAAAACAAATACTTTCTGTGTTGAATGTGACAAGCTATGTGCATTTATTGTTTCAATGCAACACATCCGATTAAGGAAACTACTTAAAGCTTGTAATGATTCCTTCTGTTTTTATTTTTGTTTACATAGTTTTCTCTTTTTTATAACAGAAGATTAACAAGCACCTGTCTGCTTTAAATGATGTAGTATCTGCCTAGGATATGGTCATAAAAAATATAAATAATATAAATTTTGACATATTTTATGTATTTCAAAATTTATTGAAACGTATTCTTAAACGTAATCTTAGTTTTGTGTGTTAGAATTAGTTTGGGTATTGATACAAAAACTTATATTACTTAGATAATCGATTTTCTTGGTAAAGGGTAGAAATATTAGCCATATAAGTGCATTAGAATAGGTACCTATGTTACTTTTGTAGTTTTGTAGTCTGTTTTCATTGTTTGAGAACTATGTAACCGTAAACAATAAAGTCAATGTTCTGTTGTTTTCTTCATCTTGTCACCTTATCACATCTAAATTAACTAGCTATAATTTTATTACTCTCTATACTATCTCACAGTATGCTTTGATTATTTAGTCTAGACTGTAAAAAAAACTCGTTCACAGCTTCATACCTTAAATTTGTATGTGCTTTCAGAAAAAAAAGACAGTGAAGAACCATCAGATTCAGTTAAATATGACCCAATGTATGATTTACAACAAGAGTTCGAAACCACTAAAAGTCCGTCTCAAGGAGTTACAGATGAAATACCAGTGGAAGGGAAAGATAAAGCTGATATGAAGCAGGAAATTAATACAAAACAGGATAAAGCTAAGAAGCAAGTCAAATATATAATCGACCGAGCGAAGCGAAGGTCTTTGAGTTAACTAGGGCGATTTGCACTTGTCCGTCCGTCCGTCCGTCCGTCCGTCCGTCTGTCAGAGCCTTATAACTTTTGAATTACTGAACGTAATTACTTCAAATTTAGATATAATATGTAAACCGATGGCCTCCAGCCGAAAATGGCTTAAAAAGTTATAAAAATCTTTATTTCAGGGGGGCTCTCATAGAAGCGAATGCGAAGTAAAAAAAAAAAATCGCGTTACATAAAATTGTTACGTATCATTTTAAAGATAATTTTGAACTGAGTACAAAAATATTTTTTTTTTAATTTTTCCCTTAAAATTGACGAAATGGGGGGCTTTCAAAGTGGCGATTTTATACGCTCGCTTGAAGACGCTCTCTAGAAAAATCCGCTATGGATTTTCAAACTGATTTTATGTTTTTAGGTCACTTATATCCTGTACTTGAACAACAAATACTAAAATTATATGAATATTATAAAGAAACGAGATTATTTAATTTTTAATGGGCGTCAGTAATTCATATAGCATCAACATAGCTTCACAATAATGCTAATAGATGGCGCAGTCAGTAACTATTCCCATGGAACTACGAGTTAAATTCAATGTTTGATAAATAATTCAATGTTTTCACTAACGTTCCCTAACCTTTACGGGCTACCTATAAGTTAGGTGATTGATGTTTTCTGTCAACTTATTTATCACGATCCTGTACGGGACACCTAAAAGGATATTGGGACGGATGTTAGGACTTAGGATTGTATTTAGGAGCTACCTACGTTAAGAGACTCCTACTTAGGGGATGATTTAGGTATGTTTGGTGAAAACGGGCATAATAATAATGTCAGTTTTGGTTATCATGTATCGATTGAATGAATAATCATGGGATACCGTTACCGCGAGGTCTCAGTTCGGGGCGAACCACTAGTTTTAAGGGAGAAAACTAGTGAGCAAGTATCTTCAGAGGAGGGTTCTCGTAAACAGGTACTTCTAGAAGTTGTTGCCATCCAAAATAAAGTTCCTGGAAAGGATGCTGGTATTCAAGCAGTTTTGGAAGCAGACAATGTCGATAAAGTACTTGCGCAGAGAGCTACTTCTCAGGATAAAACGTGTTTCCACACTTTCAAAAAAGTTAGTAAGCTTCAAAACTGTATGGATTGTATGAATGAGCTTAGAAAGTTTATGTCCCACAAGGCGGCATTAAAGAGGGTCAAAAAAACAAATACTTTCTGTGTTGAATGTGACAAGCTAATGTGCATTTATTGTTTCAATGCAACACATCCGATTAAGGAAACTACTTAAAGCTTGTAATGATTCCTTCTGTTTTTATTTTTGTTTACATAGTTTTCTCTTTTTTATAACAGAAGATTAACAAGCACCTGTCTGCTTTAAATGATGTAGTATCTGCCTAGGATATGGTCATAAAAAATATAAATAATATAAATTTTGACATATTTTATGTATTTCAAAATTTATTGAAACGTATTCTTAAACGTAATCTTAGTTTTGTGTGTTAGAATTAGTTTGGGTTTATGGATTAAATAAAGTTTGCATTCTGTGACGTTTTTTTTTATTTTTTAACCTCATTTCCCCTATACAATTTTGCGCAATACTTTAGTTGTTCTAGTTATACAATAATTGTTAGCAGTTTTAAGAATGAAAATTGTTATAAGTTTTAAAAAATAATAGAAGTTTTATAATATTTATAAATCTTAAAATACGAACTGCAAAATAAATAATATGAATCGTCGTACCTAAATCATCCCCTAAGTATTTATTATCTTTACGTATTAGGTACGTAATAAATACAATCCACCTTTAGGTATTTCTAAAGGTTCGGTAAAACGAAATTGACAGAAAGCGTCACTTAACTTAGTTTAGGTAGCTCGTAAAATTTAGGGGGCGTTGATGAAAACGGCCATTAAACGCCTAAATTCGAAAATCAATTCTCCCGTTTCAGTAGTTTAGGCGCCACGTAGGAACATTCGTAAATACAAACATACATTCATATATTATAGACTGCTCAAATCATGACCCTTCCTTTTTCCTTTTCTGTTGGGGGTCCTAAGGTGCTGGAGTGGCGACCACGCATCGAGAAGCGCAGTGTTGGCAGACCCCTTACTAGGTGAACCGACGACATCAAACGAGTTGCAGGGAGACGCCTGATTCGTGCGGCGCAAGACCGAGGCCTGTGGAAGTCCATGCAAGAGACCTTGGTCCAGCAGTGGACGTCTATTGGATGGTAAAGAAGAAGAAGAAGTCAGGTAAAAATAAATTTTACACAATATTTCAAATCCTATGTATTTTAATTTCAGACGCGATATTTTACTTTTCCAAAACGGGCAGCAAGAGATTACGGGTAGGCAACAAGGATTTCCGACTACAGCCTCCGAGACGAGAGAGCCAGCTTAAGAGGCGGTGGCTGTGCGCCACACACAGCTGGAACAGATGCAAGGCTCTGGCTATTACCGTTGATGACGTCATTGTGCTGTTGAGAAACGAACATAACCATTGAGAATACGTCTTCAGTGTCACGTGATCGTGCGCAAGAGAATGCTATATCAATCGATTATTATTTAAAGATATAAATAAATATTCCTTTGCTATAATCAGCAGTGAGTGCAAGCAGTGATAGCCTAGTGGTTACGACTGTGTTCTCCTATTCGGGGGGTCGCAGGTTCGATCCCGGGTACGCACCTCTGACTTTTCGAAGTTAAGTGCGTTTAATAAATTAAATATCGCATGCTTTAACGGTGAAGGAAAACATCGTGAGAAAACCTGCACACCTGAGAGTTCTCCATAATGTTCTCGAAGGTGTGTGAAGTCCGCCAATTCGCATTGGCCCTGCGTGACCTCGCTCAGTAGTGAACCGATGATGGGTTGATAATGATGATAATCCACCAGACAGAATAAATCTTTAACACTCGACACCGGAGCATCATCATGAGACGCCGACTCCACAATTCGCAATTGCAAAGTCAGTTGCGAATTGCGAAGTTTGCAATTGCGAATTTTGCAATTGCGAATTGTGGAATTGGCGTCTCCTGATGATGCTCCGGCGTCGAGTGTTAAAAGATTTGTTGTGTTTGGCGGATTATAGCAAAGGAATATTAATTTTCTTTAAATATTATGGAATTCCGCAAAGTAACGCCTGATTCTATTCAATATTTCAATCAACGTTTACGGTTGGAGTATACTCAAGAGCGAGACGCGTAATGTTTTACCTGCATTATATCTGCGTTTGGTATTACCAGATTTAGGAATAGTAGTCACTACTCACCTACTAGATACCGTCGGTAAGTAGTTGCCACATTCAAAGAGCTATTATTGTTTTTAGGAAGGACGGTATCTAGTAGGTGCGTATCAACTACCAATACTAAATGGGTATTACGTTATTTATTGAAAAACTTGTTAATATTTTAAAACAAGATATAAACTGCATGCACTTTATTTTTGGTTCACATCATTCAAGCGTTTTCATTTACACTCCCGACATTCCATACAAGCGAACTATTTTGAAAGATATTGTTTTATTAATAAGAACGCCTTAACACGCTAAATAATTTGAAGTTCGGTTGTTTATTGTACTTATGTATTTAAATAAGACGTGTATAATATTATAATAATAAGAGTAGGTAGGTACCTGTTATAATATTAGGAACTGTTAGCAAAGCAAACCACGTGTTACAATGTAATAATTTTAATTTCTATGTTACGTCGTTGTAATTATTACTATCAATATATTACTTATTACGTTTTTGTTTTCGTATTGGATTTACTTTATAAGTATTTATTTATTTATATTATATTAGCAGACAAAATATTTGTGTGTCTGGTATTTTCCAAAGGTGATGGCACCATTTTAGGGAAATCTCTGTTATCTTGTAGTTTGTAATGTTTTTTTCTATGTTACAGGTAATAATAATACATTGCGGTAGCAGTAAGTAAGAAGTTAGTACTTAGTTTAATGCCCGCTTTCACCAACCATACCTAAATCATCCCCTAAGAAGAATTCTCTTTACGTAGGTAGGCGCTAAATAAAATTCTATACAAAAGTCTTTTCCAATTCCACGTTTCGGCGTTGCCTAACGTTCGTGAAAACTCGTCCCTAACTCGTTCCCTAAGGTTCGTCAGATTCAGATTCAATTTATTTGTACAAAACATCACAAATTATATTATTACATCACATGTTTGGTCAATGCAAATGTTTTCTTAAAATATTATAATTTTTTTTAAACCGACTTCAAACGCCGCTACAAAGTTTAAAATAATTTTAGTTAGTACATGCATTTTGAAGTCGGACGGTCCTCAAATCTCAATAGAAACGATGAAACCGAAACGCTAGCCCGACTTCAACATACATGTACAAACTAGAATTATTTTATACTTTGTTGTTGTTATTACTTGTACGACGGTTGTTTTGGAGTAACATCGACAAAAAAAAATGCGTCGAATTGATAACCTCCTCCTTGTTTTGAAGTCGGTTAATTAAGGCAGTTGTACATTAATTATATTAATTATATTCTGTGGAAAAAAATTTTTTTTTTTTCAGATCAACCCACATTCATAATGTCGAACCGCGGACACCCGTTGATCCTGCTATCCGGGTTTAGATACAGCGTGAAAGCCAATAAGGTCATAGGGGAGCACACTAAGAAAAGGTGGCATTGCTCTACACATAAGGACAGAGGGTGTAGAGCTCTCCTCACCACATTCGATGACGTCATAATAAAGTTGAACCCCGTGCATAACCATCAGCCGCCGCGGACACGGATTTTCCAAGACTAAAATATTTGAAAAATATAAATGGCATTGTGTTCTAATATTTATATAAAAAAATATCAGTCAAACACCCAATTCTGTATGCTAAATAAATCTTATTTTTTTAATAAATTTTTCTTTAACCCGCTATTTACCCAATGATCTCGTAATGCATGAGCACTGGAAAATCTGTATAATAAAAGATACCGACTGTTCTGTTTGCGATAAGCAAAGATAATCAAGAAATAACTCGATATTTATAAACTTAGGATGTCTGCGTTGACTTTAAACGCAGAAACTTTAGTTCAACGTTTCTGAAACGAGCCGCTGAGGTGTGGAACCCACTTCAGGCGTCGATGTTTCCAGCCACGTATAATTTGAGTACCTTGATCTTGAGCAAGAGTGAATAAGGATTTTCTAGGCAAGCGCGCTCCAACCTAGACCTTATCAGTGCTTACCAGCATTGATTGTAGTCAAGCGCAAGCCTATCTCGAAATAAAAAAAACTTCTCAAAAAGTTTAATTCTCGAAAGGTTGAATTCCCAAAATGATTCTTCCCTTCGAAAATTTTCTAAAATGTTGAATTTATTGTCGAGACTTATTAAAAGTACTCGTATATTGCATGAAAAGCGACTAACTTTGAGCCCCAATGGCTCAACATTCAAGGGGATGATAGTCTGAAACCCGATAGGTCAATGATTCAAACCCCACCCCACTTAACTTGGAGGGGGAAGGGGACTATCACACGTATATTTATAAAGGCGAAATTTTGTGTGTGCGTGGTGTGTGTGAGTGTGTGTGTGTGTGTGTGTGTGTGTGTGTGTGTGTGTGTGTGTGTGTGTGTGTGTGTGTGTGTGTGTGTGTGTGTGTTGTTTACTCTTTCACGCAAAAACTACTGGACGGATTTGGCTGAAATTTGGAATAGAAATAGATTATAACCTGGAATAACACATAAGCTACATTTTATCCCGGAAAATTAAAGGGTTCCCGCGAGAATCAAAAACCTTAATCCACGCAGGCATCATCTAGTTCGACATAATTTAATTATAAAAATATTCTTATTAAAAAAGTGAACTCTCCCAGTTTAAACAGCATCATCATTAATCGATTTCTCTTTGCAGATGACAAACCTATCTTCATTACATCACAGCGTGGCAATCAGCTGATCCTGCTTGGAGGCTACAAATACTCTGTCCAACTCGTCAGCAAAGTCGGTCCATCTGTCAAAAAGAGATGGCACTGTTCCACGCACAACGCCCGCGCGTGTAAAGCCTCTCTCACGACTTTCGACGATCAAATTATCAAACTGAAATGCACTCATAACCACGATAATGTTCTCGTGAAGAAGTATAAACGTAAGAAAACTAGTTCTTAGAATAAACAAAAAAAATGAGTAGGTCTTTACCGAAGATCAAATTTTTTTAACATTTTATAATAATATTGCCCTAATTTGTACAGGGATGAAAAATCTTGATACTTGCACTAGAATTCCTTGCAGCCGGTTCGAATTAATCCTTACTAATATTATAAATTCGAAAGTGTGTTTGTTTGTTGGTTTGTCCTTCAATCACGCCGCAACAGGGCTACGGATCGACGTGATTTTTTGTATGGGTATAGATGAGGACCTGGAGAGTGACATAGGCTACTTTTTATCCCGGAAAATCAAAGAGTTCCCGAGGGATTTTAAAAACTAAATCGACGCGGACGAAGTCATCAGCTAGTACATAATAAATCTATCTCATCGAAAATCTTCAGATTGCATGTCGGTTTATCTAGATTTATGTAGGTAGTAGTAGTAGTAGTCAACAAATAATGCACGTATTGAGTACATGTGTTGAAACTTTTTAGCTTCAATCTGTGGATTTTGGGTGTTTGTTATTGTGTAAGTATCAAGATCTGCCATCCGTCTGGTGTAACTGTTAGGCGATCACTTTTCAACGTTAGAGTTTTGTAAGAGATTCAATCAATATTATATTTTATTTTATTTTATTTATTAGGTTTGCTTGTGATTTTTACACCAGACTTATGTTACTTACAAGTAATTCTCATGCACAATGTATGCAAAATCGTTTTAAAGTAAACACTGCATGCATATATCAAGATCCTTAAATAAAATAGAAAATAATTTTACATGTTAAAAAAAAAAAGATAATACTAAAGCTAACAACAACCGAAACAACTTCAAAAAGGTTAAAATACTAATTAAAATGTCTAACACATAACTTCTTCTTCCTCTTCTTTATCAACCGATAGACGTCCACTGCTGGACAAAGGTCTCTTGCATGGACTTCCACAGGCCTCGGTCTTGCGCCGCCTGAATCCAGCGGCTCCCTAATACATAACAAAAGTGAAAAAACAAAAAAAAACTACTATTAAGATATTATATACAAAATAATGTAAACTAACTTATCACATCTACATAGACTGGCTGAACAAGTTACTGATGACTAACTTGCGAAAAGTGCTCGGTGGATATATGTTGATATCGATGGACCGACTAAATCTTAATATATATATAAATTACGTGTCACGTTGTTTGTCCGCGATGGACTCCTAAACTAATGAACCGATTTTTATCAAACTTCGTAACTATCTGTAATTTGGTCCAACTTAAAAGATAGGATAGTTTTTATCTTAATTATTAACATCAATATTGTTATTGCAAATTAAAATATGTTAATTACACGACAGTCATATATACAGTTCGAGATTTAGGCTGCTAGGCAACCTAGCAACCCAAATCTCGAACGATGTTAGATTGAGGACCTGGATAGTGACATAGGCTTACTTTTTATCCCGGAAAATCAAAGAGTTCCCGAGGGAATTTAAAAACTAAATCCACGCGGACGAAGTCGTGGGCTTCAGCTAGTTTATTATTTAATTTACACAACCGCGGGATGGTAGCGTTGGCGCCAAAGACTGTTCTCGTGCGTGGAGGTACCAGAGGAGTAATAGCATGTCGAGGATATCTGTTTGGTGCTCTGAAATTTTTTTTTTTTTATTAAGTAAGCTGGGACAGTCTAAATTGTTTCTTAGCAATTTATACAAAAACATTAGATCTAGGATATCTCTTCTTTGATCAAGGGTCATCATTTTAAAGTGATTCAGCCTTGCTTTGTAAGAAACTACTGTTCTGTAAATTTTAGCCGAGTATGACAGGTGCCACATAAATCTTTTCTGTACACGCTCAAGTCTTAAATAGTGTGTAGCATAATGTGGACGCCAAACATCGCTACAATATTCTAGGACAGTCTAGGTGACTGCGAACAAGACTATTGTAAAGGATGATTTTTGTTTTAATCTCTTTAAAAGTTCGGCCCTCCGGTATGATAAATCCTAATAATTTTGATGCTTTGTTTATTACATCATACATATGGTTAATATAAGTCAGTTTTTTATCTAATATAATAAGAGTATATCAAATATAATACGAGTATATCAAATATTTTTGAATAATATTATCATAACTGAGATTAAGTATTGCTAAGTTACTATTGCTGTTCGTATAAGGTTTTCCTTTATTCTATTACCTACTACCGAGTAGCAATTAAAGTTCCATAATGTCAAAAGTCTTAAGGTTGATTATACGGGTCTTCCCGTGAAATTTAAATTTAATTTGGATTTTCGCAATTTGTAAACTAATACGACAAAGTAGGTTTATGGCATTCTAATTGCGACGATGGCAGTATCATCTTCACAGATTTATATAAAAATATTTACTTGAAAGTGTTACCAGTTTAAGAAATTAGTCAGAATATCAACTAATTTGTGAGTTACTCACGTCCAACTCGATATTCTGACTAATTTCTTAAACTGGACAGTTTCAAGTAAAGATTTTTATATAAACCTGTGAATATGATACTGGCATTGTCGCAATTAGAATGCCATAAGCCTACTTTGTCGTATTAGTTTACAAATTGTGAAAAAGCAAATTAAATTTGAATCTCGGGCAGACCCGTATAATCAACCTTAACATAAGAGCTTGGAGCATAATAGCCAAAAACACTCGCGAAATGCACTCGGCAAATATTTGCCATTGCATAGCTGGCTAACGGCTTTTGTGAGTTATCATTACACATTGAAGTATCATGGTATAATTAATAATTATATTCTTAAACAGTCTTTACATATTGGCCTTTAGTGTAGATCGTATCGGGCTATTACAATGAGTAATGAGTATTATATTTCAGTGTCTGTGTTTTAACCATAAGTACTTAATAGATTCTGGTTAAATTGTAAAAAAAGTTTATAATTTGCCAGAAATGTTCATAATTTGGTAACTAAAAAAATATGCAATAAATGAAAAATATATCAGTATTAAATTTTAATGAAATCAAATAAAAAGCACGCATTTTCATTAGTGTATGAAGTAATTTCGTAAGATTGTATACTAATCACCTTATTATTAAGTATTATTTACAACATATTTACTCAATAAAATAAATGTATCATAATAATTTTATTTTGCTATTTTTCCTGTGCCATTATTTAATTATCCTCATCTTAAATCTATATTGTACCAGATATGCAGCAGACAAAACTGAAAAAATTTACCCTGAAAATTAAGTAGTAATAAGCGATGTAACAAATAATATTCACCAGTGTAACATAATTTAACTTAAGTTAATACCAGTTATTATATTGTGGTATATTCTAAGATAGTAACATTTTTTTTCATTCACAGAAGTAACATCAGAACCAACTGAAAGCGGTAAACCCAATGAAGAAGTGAAACCGACCTACATCACCTCGAAGCGTGGATACAAGCTGATGGTCCTCGGTGGGTACAAATACTCCATCAAAACCGATTCAATCGTTGGTGACATTGAAACAACATGGTGGCATTGCGTGAGCCACCACGGGGCTGTCTGTAAGGCAAGTGTCGTGACTCAGGATGACGTCATCATCAAAATGAATACAGTCCATGATCACTCTCTCAGGAGGCCTCGGAAAGATAGAAAATTATACGTTAAAGGAGATCGGCAACACGGGCCTTAGATTCGTGATGCAATTATCTTAGTATTGGAAATAAGGGTGACGTCATAATATCTGCGTCGGGTGCACCAAAAACAAAAAGTCTGTTGGAAGCAAGCGTTACTTCTCGGAAATCCATTATACACAAGGATCAAAGGAGCATGCAAAATCAACCTTCATCAAACATTTATCAAATCTTGACGATCATTAGTATCTTTAAAATGATGCCCCGGTCTCGGAGTGCAACATGCGTATAGTGTATTTTATTTACTGAGTTTGTGTGGTGTTGATTGTGTGTGCTATTTGTTTGGTTGCTTGTTGAAAAACAAGAACAATCAACCATCTCTGTCTCTAAGGGTTCGACGCTACAATGTCGCCGCAACAACCTCACATATCATTGCGGCATACCATGGATTTATTTATATAGGACGTCGCCGTGGTGATGGCGCCGACGAAACGCAGTGACAACGCATCGCGTCGTGTGGCATCACTCTATGACGGCGGCACTCAGCAGCACGACAGGAACGCTTTACAATGTGAAAGTAATTAGGATAAATTGAACTAAAGCGGCACGGCACGACGCGACAATGGAACGGCGTGACACGACAAATGTTATTTCCATTGATTCATGTATCTCTAACCGCATTAGATTACTTGGCAGCGGAGGGGTGCTGCGCTAATGCTATTAGCAGACAAAATATGAATCCATTGAAATAATATATTTGACGTGTCGCGCAGAACCCCATCCGTGTCGTGCCGAGCCACTATAGTGCGTTTCGACTTAAAATTAGGTAATTAAACGTGTTAGCGGACTTCGCCCTGTATTTCTGGGTGTCTAGGGTTTTAATCTCAATCATGTAACTCTAAAATGTATCTCTAAGCGATTAAATATTACTTGCTTTAACAACAAAGCTTAAGTAAGCGTTATTCGCAAACAGCGACTCTTCGAATTGGCCGACTAATACCATTGGGCCAATGTGTGTAGGATACTTAATATATTATACTCTAAGCTTAAACATTATTCGTTAATAAGATAAAAAAAAACGTAAGTATCCTAACTAAGGTACATTGTTCGATTATTTAATGAAGTATTTTTTTTAATAATTATGTAGGTATTGATTGATAGTAAAATAAGATTATTTTTAGGTGTATTTCAAATTAATTATAATTAAAATGCTGTTTGTGTGTCAATAAAAAGCTTTTTCTTTCAGTATTTTTGTTTTATTTAAACTCATTCTTAGGACGATTGATTACACTAGCTTATGCCCGCGACTGCGAAAGCAGTGATAGCTTAGTGGTCAGGACTGTGGTCTCCTATTTGGGGGGTCGCAGGTTCGATCCCGGGTACGCACCTCTGACTTTTCGGAGTCAAGTGCGTTTAAGCAATTAAATATCGCTTGCTTCAACGGTGAAGGAAAACATCGTGAGGAAACCTGCACACCTGAGAGTTCTTCATAATGTTCTTGAAGGTGTGTGAAGTCCGCCAATTCGCATTGGGCTAGCGTGGTGGACTACGACCTATAACCCTTCTCTGAGAGGAGACCTGCGCTCAGTAGTGAGCCGTTGATGGGTTGCTAATGATGATGATGATGATGATGCCCGCGACTTCGTCCGCGTGGTATTAGATTTTAAAATATCCCGCGGGAAACCTCTGAAATCGCTCATGCTCTGCTCAGCCAATAAGGTGCGTTATTTCCCCCAATTCGTGATTTACTATTTCCCGTAAAGAAGTTTCGCTTCATACCATTTCCTATTACAGATTTCACTAAGCCGATTTTCATGGAATCAAGGCGCGGTAACCGACTGATACTATACCTGGGTTACCGATATCATCTGAAAGACTATAAGAGGACAAATGAAATGTATGTAGTGGAATGTAAGAAGCAGCGTTGGCGGTGTTCGACGCATAACGGACGGGGGTGCCAAGCCACGCTTTACACCTTTGGAAATGACATAATCAGTGTTAATTCTGCACATAATCATGGGCCTGTAGTGACTATTTAAAGAGCGCATCGAACGCCACAACTAACTTAAGTTTTTACTTATGTAACTTACATAACTAACATTGGCAAAGATTAGCAAACGATACGCGACTTAGGCCCGCTTGCAGAAACGTCGGGTTATCGTTTTAACCCAGAGTTAGCTGCTTCTTAGACAGATTTCGTATAAAGCTTCTGTCAAAATTACAAATTTATTCCAGGGTTAAACCTAACCCGGCGTCTTAGCAAGCGGGCCTTACAGGACTAAGTATTTACATTTCGTAAGTTACGTAAAAAATTTACGAGTGTAATTTCCTAAAACTTAAAACCATACTAATACATTTGAACTATGCAGCCCTAAATTATTTATTTAAAATTGCTGTAAAATAAACGTTTTTAAAATATAAAATATAAATATTTATATAAATATATTTTTTATTTTTAGGTTCGCCACCACCATTCGTAACGTCAAAAAAAGGGAAAACCCTACACATCCTCAAGGGATACCAAGTATTCCTTGAAGAACACCAAAACAAGTGGTTACAGTCGGCAAAAACGATGGGTATGCGCTACTCATAGTAACAGTTGGCATCGGTGCTATATTATATACACTTCCGTTATCACCATAGACGATAATATCGTTAAGATACGTTAGGGTACGTTTATGCACACGCGACGGCGTTGTATGGCGCCCGCCGCGCGTCGTGTCGCGCGATAATCTCAAGCATGGTCAAGTATGAGACTGCGGTCACGCGGGTTCACGCGGGCACGTGAACGCTCTCATACTTGGCCATAATATGTTTGAGCTTATCGCGCGACACAACGCGGCGGGCGCCGCACAACGCCATCGCGTGTGCGTAAACGTACCCTTACGTTCCCTCAAATTTTGTTGAGCGAAGCAACGGCTGGGTCATGCGTCATGCTCGTGAACGGGTGCCATCGGCGGGAGTGGAGCTAATTTCTGTCTGCCTATCTTAACATGTATTGAATTGTAAGTAGGTATGCATTTTTGGAACTTCCGCTCATAGTGGAATCACTGCATACATAGCATAGTACCTATTGTAAACTATTTGAAAAGAGCAACCGCCGAGTTTCTGCTGGTTCTTCTCGGCAGAAAGGGCATTCCGAACCAGTGGTAGATTCATCGACTATTCAAAAGCACTTGTAAATTTGAATAAAAAATATTTGTATTCCATTCTATTCTGATAAAAAAACGCACGTCAATCCGCCTCATTTCTTTGTATAGAATAGGTAAATTGTAGTTGAAACAAAATAAAAGAATAAAAAAAACACCTGCTTTTACTAAAAATCTAAATCGAACTGGCCGAATTGAGAACCTCCTTATTTTTTTTGAAGTCAGTTATAAACTAACAATTATTATTAATGTTAGTCAATTAGCTAGCGGTCAAAAACTCGCGACTTCATCCCACGAGAACAATTTGTTTTTCCGGGATAAAACGTAGCCTGAATCTCTATCGAGGTCCCTAACTATAAGTATGCTAGATGCAACAGATCAATGTGAGTACATTGATCTGTTGCTGCATATTGAAGGAAAAATCAACAAAGAAACACCTTTGAATTTATACTGGTAAGGATAGGTAAATGTATATGACTGCAAAATTCTGCTATTATCTATTACCTATTATATATTTTAAACCATAGATTTAGGATTGGCAGTCGCTTCGCATCTACTAGATACCGTCGGCGTATTAGTGAATTGCGACAATTCATAGTATCTACGCCTGAAGTGGCGTACCCACATAGTCTCGTAGCAACCAGTGTTTAACGTTTTGAAACAAACAATGATATTAAGGAGCTATTGTTTGTAGGAAGGGCGTTATCTAGTAGCGACTAAGCTACCAACCCTAAATCTATGTTTAAAACTAGAAGCGACGAATAAAATCAGTTTTTGTATTGAAAATTTGCCAAACCTTGAAATCGGTCAAACGTCACTCAGCGATGTTTGAATTAGTATTTAGTTGAGCAATTAATATTTCGTCTCTGTTTCCTTACAGAACTACCGGTGTTTATACAGTCAAAGAAAGGGAACCCTTTGATACTGTTATCGGGGTACAAATATTCCATGAAAAGTGTCAAAAGAGTGGGTGCGTCAGAACAGAGGAGGTGGCAATGTTCTACGCACACAAACAGAGGCTGCTGCGGCACCGTGATAACTTTTGACAACGTGATTGTACGGTTAAAGAATATCCATAATCACGCTCCTGTTTATTTTTAACTAAGGATTTATTGAATAGAATCGGTAATTTCCCTGAAGTTTGGACTGGCGGCTGGATGTATGCAATATCCACTTACCTCTATAAATTAATCTATGAATAAAACTGGACAGGCTTCTGTCATCCTTTTTTGGACTTACATGATTTACGCCATTTTGGCGCTGTTAACAGTTACGAGTGTCCGAGGAACCAAAATTTAGTGAGGGCTTGAATAGTTGATACTTTTTGGCGCTTCCTGCATCCCTATATTATTAGTTCCAGAGATACTCGTATGTCAAATGTGGCGCTTCAAATTAAAATTGATCAATAATTATCTAAACTCATTTGTTTAAGGAGCCAGTCTAATGTTAATCATAGATTAATAATTATATCAGGCTCCTTTTGATTTTTAACTAAGGATTTATCGAATAGAATCGGAAATTTCCCTAAAATTTTGAGCTAGCGGGCTGGACCCACCCACTGACATCTATAAATTTATCTATGAATAAAACTGGACAGGCTTCTGTCATTCTTTTTTTGGAGCTACTTAATTGACGCCATTTTGGCGCTGTAAACAGTTACGGGTGTCCGAGGAACTAAAATTAGTGAGGGCAACTAATAGTTGCTAGTAATACTAACTAATAGAACTAATATTTATAAATAAATACGTATTTTAAAATAAATATAAGTAAAATATGTAACGCTTCGTTACATTATTTATTCGGGAAATGTTAATAGACCTTCAAGCTTTTGGATAGTCGGCTGACTAACTTCGTAGAGCGTCGTCTTAATCCTACGAAACTACAATATTTACATAGATTTGAGTGACAGAGAAGACGCAGACACGGAGCAGAGATTAGCTGATTTTTTTTCTGGGCCTCGATGTGTCATTAACTCATTACTCATTATATTTAACGGTGGAACTAAATCTCGTGCTATCCCTTTCAAAATGCTCCCTGCAGAAAAGAATAGCATTAGATTTAGACCTGTCAATTTAACTGTGTACAAAAGAACTAATAACAATGTCTGTGACGTCGATACACTTAGAGGAGATAGCTTAAGAATTATCTTAAGTTCTTTCTTGTCCTTAAAAATGTAAATATAATATAATCACAAGTAAGTTTTCAAAAGTATAAGTTATACTTTATATATAACGAACAAAACACTAACAAATTAATGAAAATATACAAAAGTTTGATTTTAAACGTAATTTTAATCTATCAGACATGATTTTTGAAAACCAAACCTCTCCATTAATCTTCAAGGAATCGATATGTACACAAGAAATAAAGAAAATAATCTCTACAGTAAAGTGCAGAACCTTCGGAAAAAAGAGTAATTTCTTTCGAGTTCATTTAAGCAAAATAGCATAACTACAGAAGGCTTTAAATCTATTGTTGATATATATCTGCACAGGCAGTGCATTCTGCTTCAGTGGTTTCTGTTACATTCCACCAGAATTTTATTGTAATTAATTTTAGAAAAATGTAAGTTAGGTTACGATGGGGCTGGCGTGTCCGTGTCGGACGAAAGCCTCTTAAAAAATTAAGATAAAAAAAAATAGCATAAAAATAAACATAGTTCGATGGGATATATTATTTGGCACAAAACTGGGTGTGTGTGTGTGTGTGCGTGTGTGTGTGTGTGTGTGTGTGTGTGTGTGTGTGTGCATGTGTGTGCGTGCGTGAGTGAATGTGTGTGTTGTTTGTGTATGTTGTGAGTAGGTTAATTGAAACATGAAAAATATTTATTGTTAATAACGCTATATTTTCAGATGGTACACCAGAATTCATTGAGTCGCAGAGAGGGCACAAATTGATATTGCTTTCAGGATACAAATACTACGTGAAAAGGTGTAAATCCCATGGAAATATAACAAAAAAGAGATGGGCTTGCTCCACTCATGTCGCTCGCGGATGCAAAGCCTTCATAAATACGGTTGATGATGAAATTGTATCACTCAGTGCTGATCACAATCACGACCCGGCGTCGGTTAGAAAGATGACTAATACTAATATAACTCTTCTATAATATATTTAAAACTCTATATAAGTTGTTGTTAAAAGGGAATTCATTAATTCTTAACCGATCGCCGGTCAAATACTGGGCACAGGTCTGCCCCCCGATTGTCTAAAAGTTGGCGATCAAATCGTCGAAGTTGAGAGAACATGATTTTCGTCATGCTCATGTTCATTTTCAGGCCCACCTGTTGAGAAACCCTGCTGAGATCATTGAGCATTGCATTGAGATCTCTCAGAGTCTCTGCCATGACTACTATGTCATCGGCAAATCGCAGGTGAGTGATGTACTCGCCGTTTATGTTGATGCCAAGTCCGTTCCAATCCAGAAGCTTAAAGACGTCCTCCAACACAGCGGTAAATAGCTTCGGGGAGATTACATCTCCCTGTCGCACTCCACGCTGCAAGTGGATTGGTCTCGTAGTCTGGTCCTGTATACGTACTGACATAGTGGCGTTTTCGTACAAGCACTTCAACACTTGGATATACCGGTAGTCAATCCGGCATCTCTGCAGCGACCTCAATACAGCCCAAGTTTCCACCGAATCAAAGGCTTTCTCATAGTCCACAAACGCTAAGCAAAGTGGCCGGTTATACTCTTCCGTCTTCTGTATAACCTGCCGCAGCGTATGAATGTGATCTATGGTACCAAAGCCTTTTCGGAATCCGGCTTGTTCGGGAGGCTGGAAGTCGTCAAACCTACGAGCGAGACGATTCGTAATGACTCTCGAGAACAACTTGTAAACATGACTCAGCAGCGAGATGGGTCTATAATTCTTCAGCAAGGTATTATCACCCTTTTTGAAGAACAGGACCACCACGCTCCTGTGCCATGCTTCCGGCGTTATACCCTCGTGAATGACGGAATTGAACAATGGCTGAAAGATCTTAAGTACCGGTTTTCCACCCGCTTTCAGGAATTCCGCAGTGATTCCGTCATCACCTGGCGCCTTGTTGTTCTTAAGCTGTTTAAGAGCCATTCTAATCTCGTATAGGCTGACGTCCGGGATATCTTCGGTATAGTGTCGGGTCAGTTTGGCTCTGGGATCTTTGGCCAAATCCTCAACAGGTTTTTGTGTCGTGGTATATAACTGCCCATAGAACTTCTCGACCTCTCCCAAAATCTCAGGTCGAGAAGAGACGAGACGACCGTCATCAGTTTTAAGCCGCGTCAGCTGGCTCTGTCCGATAGACAGATCTCTCGCGAACACTATTGAGCCTTTGTTCCGCTCGATGGTATCTTTAATACACTTGGTATTAAAGACCCGAAGGTCGCGAGTTTGTGCCTTAGAGATCTGCCTATTAATCCGCCGGTAGGCAGCCGCGTCTACCGATGACTGTAGCCTCATCTCTTGTCTCTCCTCCATGAGCTTGAGAGTATGGTCAGAGAACTTTTCGGTTCTTTTCCTGCGATGGGTCTTAAAGAAGGTTTAGGTATGTACCGTATGTTAACCTAAACGGTTGAGAATGGATACACGAAATTGAGCTTAAATTCAATGTCGTTATGGTTTATTTTACTTTGACACAGAACTTTGAAGATTTGATCGGCAATTCTTACACAATCGCACTTCTGGAATGAGAAGAGTTTTGGTCAAAGGCCACCACGCTGGCCAAATACGAATTTGCAGACTTCTCAGGTTTCCTTACGTTATTTCTTTCGTCATTAAAGCAAGTGAAAGTTAATTTCTTAAAACGCGCATAACGTGACTGGAATATTTTAATATAAAAATTATTTTTAAAAAACCGACTTGAAACGCCCGCGCCTCTTCAAAGTATATAGTTTATTGTTGATTTTTTAAAAACCACTCGACCGATTTCGACAAAATTTAAAATGGGACCACCTGGACACCCTTTAAAAAAAAGAATTTTCCAAATCGTTTCAGGCGTCTTCGAGTAATCGATGAACATACATTAAATAAAAAGATTCCGGCGAATTGAGAATCTCCTTCTTCTTGAAGTCGGTTAAAAATAGGCAATAATAAGCGTTTTTTAATATTTCATTACATCGAGACGTTTGTAAACGTACGCCATGATATTATACGATGGTGTCGTGTAGAAAAAATCAAGAACTTGGAAGGGGTATGGCAGTTTAAATTAAATTCTGTACTGATTTAATATCCAAGTTAGCCCGCTTCCATTTTAAACTGCATTGAAACTTACCATCTGGTAAGATCGTAATTAAAGACCACCTTGTCATCGAATAAAAAAAAACTTCATGCAGCTTGACTAAAAGGATTTTCTTGTTATTATCATTAAGCGTTTTAATTAATTTCATTTATCGTGAATTTCTGTATTCATTTTTGTTTTAAGATCATATAAATAACATTTTTAAATTTTTACCATAGAAGCATTTTTCATCGACGGGCGGAAAGGAAAGAAATTGATAAGTCTCGGAGGATATAAATACACTTTGCACATAGAAAAACGAGTTGGTGATATGGTTAAAACAAGATGGCGCTGCTTGACTCACTGTACAAAAGGATGCCGAGCTATTCTTTACACTATAGATGGCGTCCTTGCTTCAGTTAAGAACTTTCACAATCACTGATTACGGACTGTGGGTATAGTCTGTTCACAATAACAATGTGCCTGGAATTGGAGGGCGCTGTTGTGCTTATTTACCTTTTTTGTTAGGCGGGCAATACAATAGCCAGCTCGATTCCGTAACTTCGGTATCAAATCACTGCATCAATGTCATAGATTTAGGATTTTCGTTACTAAATACCGCCCTTCCTACAAACAATAGCTCCATAAATGCGGCATGCATCATAATATCATACTTTCAACCTACTATAGACATTACATATACGTATATTGAAAGAAAACAAAATTGTTTATTATTTTTAAAGAAACCACAGTATCAACTATCAATAAATATCAACAGTTAATATATAATGCAGATATGTTTAATGAGTACTAGGCGCATATAAAATGGTGCCACATGCGACATGTCATTTTTAGAGAATCGTCACACTGCTGAGTTTGACACTTGTCAAGTGGCTTGTGTAGGTTGCCATGTAAAAATCGTAGCGTTATTCCTCTGTTTGGCCACGCACTTTCTTATTGTGAACAAACTATACACATTTGTTAGTTAGCCGTTTGTTGTCAATCGAGTGTCCACTGGCAAGTTTACTTGCGCAATTTGTTGCGAAAGTCTAATTAGGCAAGCTTTTGCAGTGAGTGTTTACACAGTGTAAGTAACTTTCAAAAGCTGACTTCTGCAAATTGCTAGTGGTCACTTTGCTTAATACATATTGACTCCGTTTATTAGGTAGTTATTAGACAAATCCTGTACATGTTGTCAATAAACAAAAATCTATTAATGAGGTTAATAATATAAGTTTTTAAACATAAAAATTCTAAGTTTACGGTGACGGTTGCTAGTTTTGACATATAATTTTGCTGAAATGATTTTAATATATCATTTTAAGAATTACGAAAAAAATATTAGTTTTATTTATTTATTGTTCACAATCACTAACTCCTACCGTTGACCGGATTAGTAATTAATAAAGAAGTATGTAAGCATACATATATATTGGTAACGTCATACATTAGAATAAAGATCGCATAAATATAATTTGGTAGTATATGCTGTCAATTTAGCACAAATACTGGAAATACATATATCACACTCAAAAATTTAACTATTTTTTAAATGATTAAATGAAAAATTTCGTTCTAGAAACAAATAAATATGAACCAGAACAATATAATTTAATATAATTTAATATAAAAAAATTTACTAAGTATATAATTTTTTATTAATATTTTAAAAACCGCTCGACCGATTTCTATAAAACTTAAATGGGAAGTATACCCTTTGAAACAAAAAGAGAATTTTCCAAATCAGTTCAGGCGTCTTCGAGTGAACATACATAAAAAAAAGATTCCGATGAATTGAGAACCTACTCCTTTTTGAAGTCGGTTAAAATGTTTTTTTTTTCAGATGGGACTGCAGAATACACAATAGGGAGACGGGGTCATCGCTTACTAAAATTAGCCGGATTTTACTACTCCATACATCGCTCTCGAAGCATAGGGGCAAGTTTGAAAACTAGATGGCGCTGCTGTCTTCACACCTCAAAAGGATGTAAAGCGTTTGTGTATACCATTGATGACGTCACCGTTTCTGCTTGTTTAGAACATAGTCACGAATGTACAAATCGTTTGTAGAATTATTAAATAAAGTTACTGACTGCCACGAAATTCAACGCTCTAAGCAAATTCGTATAACATAACGTCCAGTTCGGTGTGCATTACTAGTTATCGGTATTTTTGGGTAAATTCGTACTAGTATTATAAATGAGAAAAGTGTGTTTGTTTGTTTTTCCTTCAATCACACAGCAACGGAGCAACGAATTGACGAGATTTTTACATTAATTTGTATAGTTGAGGGCCGACATAGGCTAACTTTTATCCCGAAAAAACTGAGGATTTCCCCGGATTTCCAACCTAAATCCATGCGGACGATGTGTTATTATGTTTAAAGTTCATATACCTAGGAACAAAAGATTAGATTTAGGTTTTAAAGATCCCGTTGAGATTTCTCAATTCCTTTCTGTATGTTCTTTAAACATTTCTGTGGTGGTGTCGTGTGATGCGGGTTGTTACGTTCCCTCAAATATGGTTGAGCGAAGGGTCGAAGGTTCCCGGCAGGAAGGGCATTCTAAACCAGTGCAGTGGTAGATTCATCGACTATTCAAAAGCATGTCTTATAAATGTTTATTTGAATAAAAAATATGTCTATTCTATTCTATTATATTCCTTTGCGCTTTGAATACGTATAGAAATGTTATTCATGCTTCCTTTATATTCACAGTTAATACAACTAATGCTTTATTCCCAGCTCCAATATTCCTCGACGGCAAGAAAGGGAGAAAATTGCTTAGAGTCGACGGATACTTATACACGATGCATATCCAGAAAGAGGTAGCCGGAATGGCGAAGCTTCGATGGCGATGTTTGACCCACTACATGAAAGGCTGTAAAGCTGTCATATACACAATAGCCGACCATATTATGAGCGCAAAACACATACATAACCATTGACTTTTGTTTCGAAGTTTCAATAAAATTTTCTCTTAACTATGATTTTTTTTGTTTGCTTTTTTGGGTGTTGTAACTTGTAAGCGACTTATAGCGCGAGCTATAGATTTAACAACGCTGAGTACCTACTTATGATCTATTTGCCATCATCATCATCATCATCATTAGCAACCCATCAACGGCTCACTACTGAGCGCAGGTCTCCTCTCAGAGAAGTGTTATAGGCCATAGTCCACCACGCTGGCCCAATGCGAATTGGCGGACTTCACACACCTTCAAGAACATTATGAAGAACTCTCAGATGTGCAGGTTTCCTCACGATGTTTTCCTTCACCGTTGAAGCAAGTGATATTTAATTGCTTAAACGCACTTGACTCCGAAAAGTCAGAGGTGCGTATCCGGGATCGAACCTGCGACCCCCCGAATAGAAGACCACAGTCCTAACCACTAGGCTATCACTGCTGCTATTTGCCTTAACTGTCTTTAAATGTGAACAAATCGGAGAAACGCGTAACCGACGAAAGTATTCGGCGTATACGATGTTCTTTGTTTTTCACTCTTTACAATTTTTTTTATCATGACCTTGACTCATGGTCATGCAAGCAATAATATAGTTTTATACTTTGTCAATCCTACTAATTTTCTACTAATATTATAAATGCGAAAGTTTTTGAGTAATATGGATGTATGGATGGATGAATGTATGTTTGTTACTCTTTCACGCCACAAAAAATGAACTGATTTGGCTGAAATTTGGAATAGTGATAGCTCATACCTAGGATTCGGCGTATACACATAGCCTACATTTTATCCCGGAAAATTAACGAGTTCATGCGGGAATTAAAAAACCTTCATCCACGCGGACGAAGTCGCGGGCATCATCTAGTAATATTATACGATAGTAACGGTCAAATACTTAACTGATAAAATATTTTTTTTTCAGGACGTAGGACTAACAAGAAAGGTCGGACCAAACCAAAAATAATATCTAGAGAAGAAATTCTTCTTAAGAAAAGAATTGCAACTAGAAAATTCAGAGAAAAAATAAGAAACGACCCAGTTTTGTCCCAAATAGCTAAACAAAAAGTAAGAGAAAGATAATATATTAAAGATAAACAAGAGAAGAAAATACTTCCTTAGCTGAATTGCCAGCAAAGAAGAGGAATATAGTGCGAGAGAAAAATAGAGAAAAAGCTCTAGTATATTATTATCGAAAGAAAAAACTAAAAGAAGAATTGAGTAAAAGTGAGGATTTAGAAGAAAGTAATGATTAACTTGTTTTGTTTCAATTTCATCCTATTCTAAAATTTTTGAAGTTTAATAAATAATTATAATAATTTTACCACCACTTTGTATAAAATTAATTTATTTTTAGTGACTAAAAAAATTCATTATTCATTCCCAGACATGGAAACATCTAAATAATTTTTATTTTATTTATTAATAAACTTAAATTTAAATACTAAATTAGTTAATACTAAAAATTAAATCTGAGCCCCATCGATGTCACCGCAGTGTGGTATAGTACCCAAGATGCAGCATTGTTCCTTTGCATGGCCAAACTAATCCTTTGGCCAAGGGAGCTGTCAGTTCTTGGACTCCCGGTAGACTCGATTATCTTTTTTGATAGTTTTACGAAAATTGCTCGAGCCTCCGTGCCCCACGACCCCAGGGTTTTCACACCAAAAAGGCGATAATAAGAAACTACTATCTAGGTTTTCATATTTGCGCCTTTTAGCTTATTCCTGGTATTTAGATTAATTTTATTTATTGTTTTGAGAATTAGCACGTCTTGTTATCTGGCTTTTTGGGAAATGGCTGTATATAGTTTAAGTTTAGTTTATTCCTGGTATTTAGATTAATTTTATTTATTGTTTTGAGAATTAGCACGTCTTGTTATCTGGCTTTTTGGGAAATGGCTGTATATAGTTTAAGTTTAGTTTATTCCTGGTATTTAGATTAATTTTAATTCATGTTTTGAGAATTAGCACGTCTTGTTATCTGGCTTTTTGGGAAATGGCTGTATATAGTTTAAGTTTAGTTTATTCCTGGTATTTAGATTAATTTTATTTATTGTTTTGAGAATTAGCACGTCTTGTTATCTGGCTTTTTGGGAAATAGGTGTACATAGTTTAAGTTAGTTTTTTGATTTTTGACATAACTATTATATTCTTGATGTATGTAAATTAGGAATTGTTTTTTGTACTTGTTTACTAAAGTTTTGCACGCATTTTGTATGGCCATATGTGGTGAAATGATAAATTTATTTTTAACACCTTATTTGGACCTGCACATATGCAAATAAAGAATTGAATTGAATTGAAATTACATTATAAATAATATCAAGAAAATTGTTTTTTAGTTAACCAGTCCAATCCACTTTTCTAAAATAAATATATGTTACCGTTAATCTGCGTAAATCAGTTAGAGTGCAGATTAACTAGATAATCTGCAGATTACTTGGCTGAGTCAGTTAAAGTGCGAAAAAATAATTGAGTTCTCACATTAACTAGATAATCTGCAGAATTCCTAGGTAATCTGCAGACTAACGACCATGCATACGGTAAATTGCATAAAACAAATTCTTGTTTGAATAAAACATTTTAATTAGTTGTAGGTAATTACTAACCTAACCTAACCTAACATAACCAAACTAAACCCAACAAGTGCTATATACATATTTTGGCAAAATCTAAAGTTAGGTTAGGTTAGGGTTATATATGAATATTAGGTTGTCTGGGCACTTAGGTTGTATTGGGTCAATGTACCTAACTTAAGTTTAAAAAACCTGAGGGGCGCGGGAGGAGCGGGTGAGCGAAACAAAAGTATTTCGTTCAGTGTCTTCCGCAATTTAACGATGTACCATTCGTTATTGTGCAGACTAACTAGGTAAAGTGCAAGTAAGACCTTTTTTAATTCAAATTTCGTCATAAATTTAACGCATCGTATCCGGTAATCTGCAGATTACCTAGTTAATGTGCACATTAACGTATTATGCACTCTAACGGTAACATATATATTAACTAGCGGATGCCCGGTTGCCTGGCACGCGACTCCGTTCTCGTCATAAACGTAGTATCCTAAATCTTTATAAATTTTTATTCGTCATAAATTTGGGTTTTCGTAAAAATTCCGTGGAATAAAAAGTCCTTTGCCCTTCCTCAAGATGCCAAAATTTAACTATTTTATAGACCGTGTGAAGAAATCATTGACCAAAGAAGAAAAACTTCGAAGAAGAAAATTAATATCGGCAAGAAAAAACAGAGAAAAAATAAGGAATGACCCAATTTTGTACCAACAAGCCAAAGAAAAAGAGAGACAAAGATATCTTCGAAGGAAATTAGAAAAGAAAGTACTTTCTATCGCCGAAATGCCTGCAAATAAGAGGAAAGAAATACGAAAGAAGAATAGAGAAAATGCTAGAGCACATTATTACAGGAAGAAAAAAATGATGGAAGAATTAAGTAAAGATAAGGCTAAATAAGTAATTTAAACGCTAAAAAGTTTATACACATAATATGCAGAGGCAAATGAAAGGCAAAAGGCCTTACTGTGGCAAACCAATATAATTTGATTTTTGTTTCTATCACAGCTAAATTACAATAGTGCCATCCCTTTTTCTGTACATCGCATTATAGATCCATCTTTTTCCCAATTTGGTAATAATCCCTTAAGTTTTAAGTGCGTACCTACTTAACCCGCGCTCAGTAGTCCATACATGGCATGGTCTAGCATAGATCACTCTTCATACTTAAGTATGACTTTCTTCAGATATCCTTCTTATCTGACATTACATGAATAACCTTTACAACCAACAGAAATGGTAGCTCTATGATTATGTGCGATGGGTGGAATTTCAGAATGAATAAGAGGCAGTATGGAAGCGCCAAAAAAAGATGGCGCTGTTCTAAATTCAGTTATTGTAAAACCGCTATACACACTATCGGCGATATAGTTTTTAATATAAACGCTCAGGCGCTTGGAGATCATCAGCTCGTTTCTTACTTAATACTTAAACTGTCGCACTCAGAGTCGCTAATCGTTTCTTAACGACGAATCCTGGATTTTAAAAAGTTTCATTCTCAGAAGTTAACGCTTCGTTTGTACATTAATGAAAGTTCAGTAATAGATTTAATGATAATAATTAATTAATTACTCATTATATAATAATACATGCTGCTGAGTGCAGCAGTTAATCACAAGTCAATGATTAATTAATCATAATTTAATGAATGACTCTGAGTGCAGCAGTATGAGTTTAACAAGCTTTCACTGGTGCGATTGATTAGAATTGTTTATAATTTTTAAAATTAGACTTGTTTATAATTTTTAATTTTCACTCGTATATTAAAAAACCAAAAAAACCAAACGGTATTCGCTGAAGGTTATACAGGTTTACGCACCGACATCGACACATTCTGACGAGGAGGTGGAGGTGCTGTATGAGGATATATCAAAAGCCATACACACCTCTACCACTCACTACAGTGTTGTGATGGGGGATTTCAACGCGAGACTGGGCGAACGAAGCGGTGCAGAGACGAAAGTGGGGCAGTTTGGGTATGGGCGAAGGAACCAGAGGGGTCAAATGCTGGCCGACTTCATGGAGAAGGAGGGCCTTTTTATGATGAACTCTTTCTTCAGGAAGCGGCCACACAGAAAATGGACATGGATGAGCCCCGATGGTTCCACGAGAAGTGAGATTGACTTCATTTTGTCGACCAGGCGGCATATATTCAATGATGTCTCTGTGATCAACAGGGTGAAAACCGGGAGCGATCACCGTATGGTAAGAGGCACATTGAATATTAATGTAAAGCTGGAAAGGGCCAGACTGGTGAAGTCAACTCTCCGACCTTCTCGTGCTCATATCCAAAACCCCGAAAACTTCCAACTCGAACTGCAGAACCGATTCGATTGCCTCGCAGACTGCGTTTCTGTGGACGATCTTAACAACAGGTTCGTGGAAACTGTCCATACTGTGGGGTCTAAATTCTTTAAGACTCATCGCAGGAAAAGAACCGACAAGTTCTCTGCCCATACTCTCAAGCTCATGGAGGAGAGACGAGAGATGAGGCTGCAGTCATCGGCAGACGCGGCTGCCTACCGGCAGATTAATAGGCAGATCTCTAAGGCGCAAACTCGCGATCTTCGGATCTTTAATACCAAGTGTATTAAAGATACTATCGAGCGGAACAAAGGCTCAAAAGTGTTCGCGAGAGATCTGTCTATCGGACAGAGCCAGCTGACGCGGCTGAAAACTGATGACGGTCGTCTCGTCTCTTCTCGACCTGAGATCTTGAGAGAGGTCGAGAAGTTCTATGGACAGTTATATACCACGACACAAAAACCTGTTGAAGATTTGGCCAAAGATCCCAGAGCCAAACTGACCCGACACTATACCGAAGATATCCCGGACGTCAGCCTATACGAAATTAGAATGGCTCTCAAACAGCTCAAGAACAACAAGGCGCCAGGTGATGACGGAATCACTGCGGAACTCCTGAAAGCGGGTGGAAAAGCGGTACTTAAGATCTTTCAGCGATTGTTCAATTCCGTCATTCACGAGGGTATAACGCCGGAAGCATGGCACAGGAGCGTGGTGGTCCTGTTCTTCAAAAAGGGTGATAATACCTTGCTGAAGAATTATAGACCCATCTCGCTGCTGAGTCATGTTTACAAGTTGTTCTCGAGAGTCATTACGAATCGTCTCGCTCGTAGGTTTGACGACTTCCAGCCTCCCGAACAAGCCGGATTCCGAAAAGGCTTTGGTACCATAGATCACATTCATACGCTGCGGCAGGTTATACAAAAGACAGAAGAGTATAACCAGCCACTTTGCTTAGCGTTTGTGGACTATGAGAAAGCCTTTGATTCAGTGGAAACTTGGGCTGTATTGAGGTCGCTGCAGAGATGCCGGATTGACTACCGGTATATCCAAGTGTTGAAGTGCTTGTACGAAAACGCCACTATGTCAGTACGTATACAGGACCAGACTACGAGACCAATCCACTTGCAGCGTGGAGTGCGACAGGGAGATGTAATCTCCCCGAAGCTATTTACCGCTGCGTTGGAGGACGTCTTTAAGCTTCTGGATTGGAACGGACTTGGCATCAACATAAACGGCGAGTACATCACTCACCTGCGATTTGCCGATGACATAGTAGTCATGGCAGAGACTCTGAGAGACCTCAATACAATGCTCAATGATCTCAGCAGGGTTTCTCAACAGGTGGGCCTGAAAATGAACATGAGCAAGACGAAAATCATGTCCAATGCTCATGCTCCGCTCCACCCAGTAATCGTTGAGAACTCTGCGCTCGAAATTGTGGACGAGTATATATACCTGGGACACACAGTCCAGCTAGGTAGGTCCAATTTCGAGAAAGAGATCAACCGCCGAATCCAACTCGGCTGGGCAGCGTTCGGGAAGCTCCGAGATGTCTTCTCGTCCAAAATACCTCAGTGCCTGAAGACTAAAGTCTTCGAACAGTGCGTGTTGCCAGTGATGACTTATGGATCCGAGACATGGTCGCTAACTGTGGGCCTCATAAGAAGGCTCAGAGTCACTCAGCGAGCGATGGAGAGAGCTATGCTTGGGGTATCCCTGCGAGATCAAATCAGAAATGAAGAGATCCGCAGGAGAACTAAAGTCACCGACATAGCTCAGCGAGTCGCGAAACTGAAGTGGAAATGGGCGGGGCACATAGTTCGAAGAGCTGATGGTCTTTGGGGTCCCAAGGTGTTGGAGTGGCGACCCCGCACCGGTAAACGCAGTGTTGGCAAACCCCCCACTAGGTGGACCGACGACATCAAACGAGTCGCAGGGAGCCGCTGGATTCAGGCGGCGCAAGACCGAGGCCTGTGGAGGTCCATGCAGGAGACCTATGTCCAGCAGTGGACATCTAAAGGTTGATAATGATGATGATGATGATGATGATATTAAAAAACAGAAGATACGTCATGTCCATAACATGTGTGAACTACGAAAGACGCAGAGGTTGGGGTCAAATAAAACCAAAACTGTCTAAAAATGACACATGGTTTAATATATTAATGCTATGATCATTTTACCCGACTACTTCATTCAAAATATTTCATTAAACTTTACATTACTATATGTAAGTACTATTTTCATTAAAATTATTTATAAATTAATTTTGTTTATCTTATGTTCTTACTAATATATAAAGGCCATAGTGTATTTGTTTCTTAATTTGTCCTTCAATCAGTAACGAAGCAATAGACTGGAGAGTAGTAACATAGGTTTTTTATTCCGAAAAACAAACTCACTGGGTTTGGAATTTTTAAACTTAACTCGACACGGACGCAGTCCTCACTTGCCGTTGTCATGGTGTTGTTCGTAACGTCACCTCTATGTTTTGTCATAGACCATAGTAGTAGTAGTCAAAGTTTGAAGATAGATGTGACCAAAGATATACGTATCGATTTGATCGGTATTCAATCCAATATGGCTGCTGTGTTTTATAGTTTTATTCAAAAAGAAAATTAATAAGTTTTTGGTTTTTATTTGTATCTTTTATAAAAAAAAAATCACGAAATTTGGTGAAAACTTACCTTTTTATGTTCCAAATATATTGTAATTTTTTTGATTTAAAATATTTATTTTTTCAACTTATTTGACCTAATTTTCAATCGAAAATTCTCACGTCAAAATATCTGCTTTTTTATAAAAAAAGTCGGTGAGCTTTTTGTTCGTTGAAATCTCTACTTTCTGATGGTGTAAATAAATATACATTACTATGGTAAATTTTATCAGAAAATGTAGAAACGAAATACGAAATAAGTAACAGGGAGTAAGGCCCTCCTTTTTACCATTTTCAAAGGCTTCAGCACTGGTCTAAAAGGGTAAGTTTACTTTTTATGTTTCAGATGTAACCTTTCAAACTAACAGAACCGGCAGAACCGTGATAGTTTGTGACGGTTGGTCATTCAGAATGCATCAAAGGCGTGACGTTGGCTGCGCTGTCAGACAAAGATGGCGGTGTTCCAAATTCAAAAATTGCAAGGCCGCCATACACACTGTCGACGACGTCATTGTAAAAACACAATTGAAACACAATCATTAATGTTAAAAAATTTACGTCGTCGGTAGTCGGGTTATTCTAGGTATATTTTTGACTTTTAGCAATTTAATATGATATAATTTGTGAAATTTTTTCTTTTCTTTTCATGAAACTTCTACGATATTTTTGACTTATAGCAATTTAATGTTATATAAATTGTGTAATTTTTTCATTTCTTTTCAAGAAACTTCTACGAAATGAGTAGAGCACAACTTTTTATTTTAATGAACCAAAAGGATCCATTATTAGTCCATAGTCAATTTATTGGAAAAATTATTTACAAGTCATATTAAAAGCAACGTTTAAAAATTCAACTCGAATGTTAATCGACTTTGTTAGTTAAATAAATATGTTTATAATATGTTATCATTATTTGGGTAATTCAGAACATTTGAGCTATGTTTTTAATGAAAATTTTATGTATATACAGCATGTTAAACAGTAAAATCTATTAAGCATGAAAACCGACCTTTCATTGAAATGAAATATATAAACTAGTAGGTACAAAATAACGGTAACGATATCTCAACGATGTACATAACGTTGCAAAAATAGCTAATATAATGTATTAATTATAATGTACTTAATAATTCTTCAATTGTATTACAGAAGTATCCTTTACATATAACAAAAATGGTAAACCCATTCTCGTGATTGGTGGATGGTCATTTAGAATGCAAAACCGGAAGGATGTGCATGTTCCTGGTAGACAGAGATGGCGGTGTTCCAGATACAAATGTTGTAATGCGGCCATACACACTGTCGGCGATGTTATAATCAAAACGAATTTAAAGCATAATCATTGATTTCATAATAATAAATATTCGAAATTTCCTTAATAAATGGTATTTTATGAACCGTTGATGATAAATCTACTACTGACATGAAATGTTTTCCCACCAGAAAAAATCAGAAAGATGTTCTACTCTCTTTTAAATAGATTACAATTTAGAATTTTAATTAGAATAGTATGTATTTATGAAATAAAACATTTAAAATATTTAGTCAGAGGCAAAGGATAATATTATTACTTACTTATTTGTTTAAAATTAAGGATAATTATTATTAATTAAAATAGTAACTTACGTAAATAGTTGTTTTTGTATTAAAAAATAATTAAGTACTACTTTTTGCAAACGGTGGGCAAAAACACGTTATGTATGAAAACACATTATAAATATAATAATGAATAGTGGAAAAAAAATTATACCTTTATCTTCTTTGGAGAGATTATGTCATTATCATGAATTTTCATATCTAAGATATGAAAACAATCGCAAATAATAAAAATAAAATAAAAATATCGCAACAATTTACAGAAGTAACCTCAACGTTGTAACTATATTTCAAAATTAACGTTAGATTTTTTGCATGTAATTGTACTTGTTATTTTTTCAAGCTATTTTTCTATTGATTTTCAGAAGTACTTTATACAATTAACAAACAAGGTAGAAAAGTTCTCGTTTGTGATGGTTGGTCATTCACCATGCAAAACCGGAAGGACATTCAAGTTCCTATTAAGCAGAGGTGGCGGTGTACTAGATCCAAATATTGTCGTGCCGCCTTACACACTTTTGGCAATACTGTAGTAAAAACGAATTTAAATCATAACCATTAATTTAAATTAAAAAAAAAGTTTAAATTTTTCTGTACTTGACAAGGTATTTCAAAGCAAATCAAGTATTGGTTTCGAATGCTTCCCGTATCGATAAAATCAGAAAGTAAGTTACTCTTTTAAAGGGCGTATAATAAAGTAACTGTGGAGACTGTACTATAGCACACACATTTGTATTCACAAATATTTATTATATTTTACATAAAATAAAAATATGACATTTTTATAACATAATATTACAATTAAGTTGAATTTATACAGTCTTGTCTGAATAAATTTATTATTTTTATAAATACGAGTATGTGAATAGTTTCTTATGTTTCTATTTTAAGTAACTAGGAGCTACTGTTTTTAAATAAGTATCTAATTACCATGTGGCATTTTAAATGGCATCGTATAAAAATCGTATAACAGTTGTATATTTTCATGTTCAGCTTTAGCCGCACAATCGCTGACAGTTTTTGATAAAAGTGACAAAGAAAGCTTGCAATGACGTCAATGAGATGTCAATGGAAAATTTTGCTCGCATCAAAATTTTTATTTATATAATATTTGAATCGGTTATTTTGGATAATATTGGCATCAAATTGGCGCTTTTTCGCGAAATACCCCGTGGTATTGTTTTCAGCCCTGATATGCAATATTAACAGTTCTTTTTGTTTCAGAGCGAGAGGCGTTGCTACGCGGTGTTGCGGTTGCCAGGGGCCATCGGGCTGTCGGCCTGTCGCCTGCTCTGCAGGCCTTTTGGCTGCCGCTGCCGGGGCTTCGTTCTCTAAAGACGCTATTGTAGTGTTTAAGTGCTTTTTTTTATTTGTTTACGTGTTTTGAAGTATGAACCCCAGTGCTTCTCAATCTGAATACGTGGAATGCCCACACTGCAGTGATGGCAGGCTGTTTAAGGGTCGCAAAGGCCTTAATATTCACATCGCACGCTGTCACGGACCGCCAACACGGCCACTTACTTGCCCAAATTTAATGTGCGATCAAACTCAATCAGGAAGCGACAATCAGGTTTCATTTGAAATTTTATTATCTAGATATAACAATAACGTTCCATTGGTAAAACGCATTCCGCGAGGAGCGAGGATATCATTAGCTAGAGCCCTATCACATACAATCCAAAGTGTCCTATCAAATTCCCTTTCAGCTTGGCAAAATTTATTTTTGTTTTCGTACAAGCATTTTCATGTAAATAAGTCTGAAAGCGGATCGTTATGTTCAAAATTAAAAAAAAAAATAGTTTGAATAATCGCGTTATTCAAGTATCGGACTGCTCATTTCGGACGCAAAATTACAATTTAAAGAAAATTGTGGAAAATAAGGTTATGGATGGGGACCTTAAAAACGCTGCCCGCATTTTGTTTTCTAATGATACCCTGGCTCCATTTAATGATATAACGCTGGAAGCCTTACGTGAAAAGCATCCTTTCCCCAATACCGCCTCTTTGCTTCCGGACCCCCCTTCCAACACTTCTTTTTTACAGATAAAGGATGAGGAGACCTACGCTGCGATAATGTCATTCTCTAGTGGCTCTGCTGGTGGCATGGACGGCATAACGCCACAACATCTTAAGGATCTTGTGGGAGTTACTGCTGGGGACGCCGGCAGGGCGCTTCTGAGTGACATTACCAGACTGTGTAATCACATGTTATCTGGCGAGGTAAATTCATCCTTTTTACCATTCCTTTATGGTGCACGGCTTTGTGCTTTCAATAAAAAAGATGGCGGTATCCGCCCCATTGCTGTTGGCTCTACTTTTCGCCGTTTGGCGTCAAAATTAGCGTGTAGACACATAGTTTCTACCCTAAAGGATAAATTCCAACCTATTCAAGTTGGATTCGGCAGTAAAGGAGGCTGTGAAGCAGCAGTACATTCGGCTCGTACTTTCTTAGCGAATGGAAAGGTTGAAGTACTGCTTAAAGTAGATGTAAAGAATGCTTTTAATTCTTTGGACAGGGCAACTCTGCTTAACGAAGTTGCAACACAACTTCCAGAAATTTATCCCTACGTTTGGCAATGTTACAGCTCTGCTTCAAAATTATTTTTTGGAGATAGCGATATTAAGTCTATTGTGGGTGTTCAGCAGGGGGATCCTTTAGGTCCAGCCTTGTTCAGTTTAGGGATCCTTTAGGGACACATTTCAAATTTAACATCTAAACTAAACATTTGGTATCTTGATGATGGAACTATTGGAGGCAACGTGAATGACGTCCTAAAAGATCTTAACCATGTTAAGCAACAATTTAGCAAAATTGGTCTTGAACTAAATTTTTCCAAATGCGAACTCTTTTTCACAGAAAAATTGTCGCAAGATAAGATATTATCGGCCTCTGAATTATTTAATGAAATTACCCCTAATATTAAGATTGTTGATAAACATTCACTTTGCCTTCTTGGTGCTCCTTTATATGACGAAGCCATACAACCAATTTTGGACCAAAAAATCAAAATATTTTCGGCCAATACCGACAAATCGGGTGCTTTAAATTCTCACATTGCATTTTCGATTCTAAAATATTGTCTTTTTGTACCTAAATTAATGTACATTCTACGCGCGAGCCCAATTTGGAAATTTCCTGGACTACTCGATAACATGGATGCCATCCTAAAAAACGCGCTAGAACAAATTCTAAATTTATCTTTTGATGAGCACTCCTGGAACCAAGCTACTTTACCGGTCGTATACGGTGGCATCGGCGTGAGAAAAATTTCGAGTGTTGCTCTTCCAGCTTTTCTGTCCTCTGTGCATAGTATAAAAGAGCTTAGTTCTCAAATTATTAAATCGAATTCATTTCCAATAACCTATGCCACAGAGGCCCTAGATAGTTGGAAGATCAGGTGTCCCAATGTCGATATCCCGAAGGAACTTTCCACACAAAAACTTTGGGATGCGCCATTGGTTCAACTGACACATAGAAATTTGGTTCAAAATCTAACAAGTGACAGAGATCGGGCTAGGCTTCTAGCTTTGTCTAAAAAAGAATCTGGCTTTTGGCTTCATGCTTTGCCATCCAAAAATCTCGGCACTCTTCTCGATAACGAAAGTTTTCGTGTGGCTCTAGGTCTCAGATTGGGAACACCGCTGTGCCACGAGCACAGATGTCCGTGTGGAAAGGAGGTTGATACATTTGGAATTCACGGACTCTCTTGCCAGAGGAGCGCTAGTAGGCTATTTCGGCATGGTTCTCTTAACGATACGTTAAAAAGGGCTCTTGCCACCATTGACATTCCTGCGCTTATCGAGCCAACAGGGATTAGTCCAGATGATGGCAAGAGACCTGATGGATTGACGCTGGTTCCCTGGGAACGGGGACGGGCTCTAATGTGGGATGCAACGTGCGTCGACACATTGGCCCCGTGTCATTTCAGGGAGACAGCATCAAGACCGGGAGCCGCAGCTGAAATGGCTGAATCCTGTAAGCGGCGCAAGTATGCCTCTCTGATCGAGAGTTACATATTTGTTCCGTTTGCTGTGGAGACCCTCGGGCCATGGAGTCAAAGTGCAAAAAAATTTTTACGAGACATTTCACCGCGGTTAATTGCCTCATCTGGTGACAGAAGGGCTGGCTCATTTTTTGCACAAAGGATCAGCCTGGCTGTTCAGCGCGGAAATGCAGCCAGTATTCGTGGCACCATTCCACGCGGGCATGATTTGTATACTAATTAGATTAGTTTAACTGTAAGTTCCTTCAGCTTGCATGAATTTTGAGAGACGACAAAATAACGTTAGAATACTTGAAACATCTTTGCTCAAAAAAATATGTTATTTTTTTTACAATTTCTTCTTGGTTTCAGACATAACCTATTCAACTAATAAACAAGGTAAAACAATTATCGTGTGTGGTGGATGGACTTTTAGCATGCATCAAAAGCGAGATTTCGGCTTCGGCGTCAAACAAAGATGGCGGTGTTCGAGATTCAAAAATTGTAAAGCCGCTATTCATACTGTTGACGACGTCATCGTGAAAAGTTATTTGGAGCACAATCATTGATGTTTTTGTTCATATTCAGTTAAGTGTGTAGTAATTCAAAACATTGTTATTAAACGTATTTTGGATAAGTTTATCGCAATCAAAACTATCACCATGATTGTAGTTAGGGTGAGATCTATAGATAGTTCTCTGACTCTACTCAGACTTGATATAGAGTCAAAACAGGACATAATTATGTCCCTGACATAAATCTGTCTCGTTTTAGCTCTGTCTCAAGTCCGAGTAGAGTTAGAATACGCTCTATAGATCTCAGCCTTAGAGTGAGACCTATAGACTGGGTTTCCACAGTGCGGTTCGCACCCGCGCCCGCGGCGGTTGCGGTACCGCTAGTACTGCGCCCGCCGCGGGCGTAAACCGCGCCGTGGAAATTGAAACTTCATTTCCCATACAAATCTGCATTCTACGGAGGCCGCGGGCCCGCAACCTTTGCAGGCGCGGGCCGCGAACCGTGCCGTGGAAATTGAAACTTCATTTCCCATACAAATCTGCATTCTACGGAGGCCGCGGGCCCGCAACCTTTGCAGGCGCGGGCCGCGAACCGTGCCGTGGAAATTGAAACTTCATTTCCCATACAAATCTGCATTCTACGGAGGCCGCGGGCCCGCAACCTTTGCAGGCGCGGGCCGCGAACCGTGCCGTGGAAATTGAAACTTCATTTCCCATACAAATCTGCATTCTACGGAGGCCGCGGGCCCGCAACCTTTGCAGGCGCGGGCCGCGAACCGTGCCGTGGGAATTGAAACTTCATTTCCCATACAAATCTGCATTCTACGGAGGCCGCGGGCCCGCAACCTTTGCAGGCGCGGGCCGCGAACCGTGCCGTGGGAATTGAAACTTCATTTCCCATACAAATCTGCATTCTACGGAGGCCGCGGGCCCGCAACCTTTGCAGGCGCGGGCCGCGAACCGTGCCGTGGAAACTCAGTCATAGAGGCACTCCCACTCAGCTCAGACTCAAGACTGAGTTAAAACGAGACAAATTTATTTGAAGACATATTCGTGTCTCATTAACCGACTTCCAAAAAGGAGGAGGTTCTCAATTCGGCCGGTATCTTTTTCTTTTTTTTTTTCTATGTATGTCCACCGATTACTCCGGGATTACTGGACCGATTCGCGTGTTTTTTTTTTTAATCGACAGAGGATGTTTGCGAAATGGTCCCATAAAAATATTAACCTTCAACTCCTCAAGCCTGATGCTGCAGGGATATTGCTCACCTAAAATAAAGAGATTTAGGAAATGTCGATTACGAATTATTATTGTAGGTAACAAGTATGGACTACATCATGGAGCTCCAGGTCCTAGCTCCTCAATCATAGGATACTACACTTAAAAGCTTAAAATAAAAATTCTTTTCAAAAAACTGACTTCTAACGCCACTACAAAGTATAAAAAAATTTTAGTTTGTCCACGTTTGTTGAAGTCGGGCGGGCCTAAAATTCAAACTATGAAACCGACTCGCGATGCTCGCTCCACTTCTACAAACGAGTCTCTCATATTGAGTAGCGTCGCGCATCGGTTTCATAGTTTGTATTTAGGCCCGCCCGACTTCAACAAACGTGGACAAACTAAATTTTTTTTATACTTTGTAGTGGCGTTAGAAGTCGGTATTTTGAAAAGAATTTTTATTTTATCTCTATCTTGAGTCTTGACAGAGCCAGAGTACGATCTATAGATCTCAGGCTAAGTCTGCATCAATCGGTGTGAAAGATCTACCCCCCGATTGTCTAATAGTTGCCGATCAAAATCCTTTTCTTTTCATGGCATTGGCGTCAAAGTAAAATAAACCATAATAACATTAAATTAGAGCTCAATTTCGTGTATGCATAGGTATGTACGATACGTTCCATGTTAGAATCGGTTGTACTGAATTTGTGACTAAATCAATACAGTCAAGGAATATTTTACTTTGACGCTAATGCCATGAATTGAATGAGATTTTGATCAGCCATTTTTAGGCAATCGCACTTCTGAGCAGCTCGTCGAGATTCACCGGCCAATAAACGCGGTCGAGCTGTAGTGATCGTGCGGTGAGGAGACTCACTGAAGTTCAAACTTGCACTCTGCGTATTTAATCGCGGAATGTTCAGAGCACTCAAAAATATATGCGAGAACTTCACACTGTATCTGACTATCGTCATCGTCTATTTTGTATTTTAGTAACGTTATCCTATTGGAAAAAATTATAGCAACGTTATTTTGTTTATATTAAAAAAAAGTATATTTCGGTAATCGTTATTGTGTTTTATTTAACAAGAACAGAATTTTTCTGATATTGAATTTAGTGCCAATTTCACCATTACCGAGTAACGTTTAACCGAGGAATGAATTTTTTTTTCGTTTTGATTGTTTTTGTCATAGATTTAAGATTGGCAGTCTCCTAGATATTGCCTTTGCTGAAAACGATAGCTGCTTAAATGCGGCGGCGTAATATCAAGGTAACATCTTAGTTTGTATTGACTATTTGAAAACGTCAAACATTAGTTGCTACGAGACTGACACGGTCACGCCAGTTCTGGCGTACTATGAATTGCCGTAATTTACTAGTAAGCCGACGGTATCTAGTAGTAAGTGCGCAGTGACAACCGATCCAAAATCTATGATTTGTGTATAAAAAATTTGTAATCGGTGATGGTAAATTCACCCTCTTTTTCTATTAAAATTTAAAATATCACCTTTATAATATTGTAATCTAAAAACTATTTTTGGGCTTTTAATTTTAGATCTGCAAGTAATTACAAGCAGGAAGGGCAGCACTATGCTCACAGTTGGTGGTTTCACTTTCTGTGTTCACATTCAGAGTGTGAACAACGGCGTGATTAAAAAAAGATGGCGGTGCTCTAGATTCAGGTATTGCAAGGCGATGCTGCAAACTGTTGGTGACGTCATCACTAAAGTGTATTTGAATCACAACCACACCTGACTGTTACTATAAACTAGCTGAATTATTATGTAAATTCATTCACAATTTAAAAATGTTTTTTAAATAAATAAAAAAATATCAGTCAAATACCCAATTATAACAAAATTTGCCGAAGCCGATCAACGGCTTCACCATCACGTTAACGTTGAGGCAATCCAGCTACTTGACGTAACGAAGTTAGTAAGAAGACTAAAACGAACAAAACCTTTTGTTCGTTTTAGTCAGTAAAGTAAATAATTAATATATAACGTAGTGTAAGTGCTGCCCGAAAGAACACAGAACAAAGTGTACCTATCTAAAGACTATTATCAAGAAAGACTAAGGTACGTCATTGGACAATCTCTTAAACTATGAATACATATATGTCTAGAAGGAGTATCGCGCTACTAAAGAACGAAAAAAAACAGGCCAATGAGAATATGCTAGTGTGCGTGACGTGAGTGCCGCGCATGCGCGGCGTGGATTACTGAGCGTGCGTAATGATACCAGGTACGCAGGTGATTCCAATAAAATGGGGAGAATCATGTCATTAAAAATTTTTAAACTTTAAAAATAAAATTAATATCTACTTTTTTTTTAATTTTTATCTAAAACAATAATTTTATTAATACCTTTAACTATAGTGAGTTATTGTATTTAGTATTTTGTTTTAGATAAATGGTTTCCAAAATTTTAAAAAGTCAGCTCCATACTGAAATTCTTTGTTATTGCACCGATGTCGTTCAAAATCGATATTTAGGGTCCCCTAGTGTCAAATGAGAGGAAATGGTTGCCAGTATTTTTTTAAAAGTCAGCGCCATATTGAAATTCTTTGTTATTGCACCGATGTCGTTCAAAATCGATATTTAGGGTTCCCTGGGGTCAAGAAAGACGAATTGGTGGCCAAAATTTTAAAAAGTCAGCGCCATATTGAAATTCTTTGTTATTGCACCGATGTCGTTCAAAATCGATATTTAGGGTTCCCTGGGGTCAAGAAAGACGAATTGGTCGCCAAAATTTTAAAAAGTCAGCGCCATATTGAAATTATTTGTTATTGCACCGATGTCGTTCAAAATCGATATTTAGGGTTCCCTGGGGTCAAAAAAGACGAATTGGTTGCCAAAATTTTAAAAAGTCAGCGCAATACTGATAATCTATATTTAGGGTCCCCAAGCGTCAATAACAAAAAATTTCAACATGGCGCTGACTTTTCAACATTTTGGCAACTATTCCCTCTCTTTTGACGCTAGGGGACCCTAAATATCGATTTTGAACTACATCGGTGCAATAACAAAGAATTTCAATATGGCGCTGACTTTTTAAAATTTTGGCAACGAATTCGTCTCTCTTGACCCCAGTGAACCCTAAATATCGATTTTGAACGACATCGGTGCAATAACAAAGAATTTCAATATGGCGCTGACTTTTTAAAATTTTGGCGACCAATTCGTCTTTCTTGACCCCAGGGAACCCTAAATATCGATTTTGAACGACATCGGTGCAATAACAAAGAATTTCAATATGGCGCTGACTTTTTAAAATTTTGGCCACCAATTCGTCTTTCTTGACCCCAGGGAACCCTAAATATCGATTTTGAACGACATCGGTGCAATAACAAAGAATTTCAATATGGCGCTGACTTTTTAAAATTTTGGCCACCAATTCGTCTTTCTTGACCCCAGGGAACCCTAAATATCGATTTTGAACGACATCGGTGCAATAAAAAATTTTGGCAACCACTTCCTATTTTTGATCCAAGGTAACCCTAAACCCTATTTCCAACTCGATCGGTGAATCGCTAAATCGCTAAAGTCATAAAAACTCTCTCCCGGTAAAATATTCGTTTAAAAAAATAAAAAAAAATTTAAGATGAATATAAGTAAAAGAAAATCAGAAACGAAAAAGTTAAAAAAAAATGAGAGGGGAATTCTTAAGTTCGATTATTTATCGATGGAGACAATTTCGAAATTTATAATTTCTGAAATATCTCAGATCTGGTCTGGTGGGAGGCTTCGGCCGTGGCTAGTTACCATTCTACCATCAAAGACGTATCGCTAAGCTATTTAGCGTTCCGGCTCGATAGCGTGTAAAAATTTAATAAATCCTAGCTTATCCCCTTCCAAGTTAGCCCGTTACCATCTAAACTGCATCGTCACTTACCATCAGGTGAGATCGTAGAACAAGGACTGTCTTGGAAAGAAAATTAAAAAATGACATTATCTGCAATCGCTTTTCGAATATTATCGGTATCTACATTCTAAGGTTTCATTATTTATTAGGGAAATTTTGGGTTCGTAAACTGGCAACACACATTAAATGGCGAACTCTAATTTAATTATTTTCTACAAATTTCAATTTCTTATTTTGCAGGAACTGATGTGCTTGAATGTTATTTATTGATGGTAGGTGATGTTATTGGTTATTTTAGATCGTCCTGTTAAGTTTTTTTCACATTTTATTTACCAAAAACCGCCATTTAAAAAAACAAAATATTGGCTCGCGAGCTCCATATCTGGTGATGACCTAATTCAAACTGAGCACGGGAAAAGGGCGTGAACCACATGTGGCAGCACAAATTTTCGACGCATTCACAGCCTTTAGGCTCCATCTTGTAAATCTTTGCTCTTAAAATAGAAAATAATAATTAAGTTTAGGTTAAACTAATATTTCTCATTAGCCAACTAAGTTAGGCTAGAATGTAATCGTATTGAACACCACTTTGGTACTCAGTATTAGGAAAAAAAATACTACAACGAACATTCGGTACCTAGCTCATAGTTGCAAGTTGCAATCAATGATTTTACCCTGTACTATTTTTTTTGCAGATTACGAATTCGTCGAAAGCAGAGTGGGTACGCGGCTCATAAAAATCGGGAACAGCTTATTTTCCATGCATTTTTCTCGAAAAATTGGCAGCTCTATGAAAACAAGATGGCGTTGCTCCCACCACAGCATGTTCAACTGTAAAGCAGCCGTTTACACTTTTGACAACGTCATCATCGCTTCGAAATTAGAACATAATCATTAAAATTAAAATAGTTCACTGAAATAATAGGGTACTTGACTGAATATTTTTATTTGTATTTTTTAAACATCTGAACTAGTCTTGGAGATATAGAGATTCCTGTTTGACAAAATGACATAGACTTATTATATTTACTACCGTCAGCAAAATAAGCTCTACTGACGAGGGATTTCACAAGAAAAAAATACGTGTGGCACTCGGGGACAGCCGCGGTAAAGCTATTGCATAGCATTTTCTAGTCGCATGCACACAAACACCGTACCGAAGTCTGCCGAACTGAAACGACGTTAGACGATGCACGGCTTTCAACGCCGCACCGCTCAGAGCCGGTCAGAGTGGGGGGTGTTAGGTTTATTTTCGTTACGGAATTTCTTGATTCGGTCGCCGCGCTCAAAGCCCGCGATAGAAGCTATGCAATAGCTTAAAAACTTAAACTCCCTATAAGCTTCATAGAAAATTTCGTTTTAGAAAGAGACGGATATAGCCGCAGTAAAACAGCTTGTACCTTTTGTTTTTGACCGATTTATATTCTGTTTTCACAAATGTTATTCTTACATGTTACATTTTTGATTAAGTATAGATAATGAATATCAACAACATTCAAATACCCAATTATATATGATAGCAATATGCTGGACTTGCATATAATCGCCATTTTGGGTCTGGTAGGGGATTGGTCTATGGGCCTCATAAGAAGGCTCAGGGTCACCCAGCGAGCGATGGAGAGAGCTATGCACGGTATATCCCTGCGAGATCAAATCAGAAATGAGGAGATTAGTAGGAGAACCAAAGTCACCGACATAACTCAGCGTGTCGCGAAACTGAAGTGGAAATGGGCGGGGCACATAGTTCGAAGAGCTGATGGTCATTGGGGTCCTAAGGTTTTGGAGTGGCGACCCCGCACCGGGAAACGCAGTGTTGGCAGGCCCCCCACCAGGTGGACCGACGACATCAAACGAGTCGCATCGAGCCGCTGGATTCAAGCGGCGCAAGACCGAAGCCTGTGGAAGTTCATGCAGGAGACCTTTGTCCAGCAGTGGACGTCTATAGGTTGATAAAGAAGAAGAAGAAGGGGATTGGTGTGAGAAAATCGTATTCATTTGCCAGCTAAAGACATATTATCGTCCCTGGGCATTCTTCAGGATACCCGCCTCCGTCTTGCCTTCACCGGCCGAGCGGAGTGGGGCCGCTAGAGCTGAGCCTGAGCATATGCTCAAGGGTGGAGGTGTTTAATGGCGTAAGAACGAGGAAACCAACTCGCTAAACTATTCGCTGATGGTGAAATCGATGCCTCACCTCTGCCCTGAGTCGCCTACACCGTTTTTGCCCCACATGCTGGCACTATCGTCGCCTTTCTTTGAGGGCCCATCTAATAGGCGGCCAGTCACTGCCTGGTGCCTGCCGTAATTTCAATTTGCGAGGTACCTACCTATTCGAAGTGAGTGAGAGAATTCTGACTTTTCGGAGTTAAGTGCATTTAAGCAATTAACTATCACTTGCTTCTTCAACGGTGAAGGAAAACATCGTGAGGAAACCTGCACATCTGAGAGTTCTTCATAATGTTCTCGAAGGTGTGTGAAGTCCATCAATTCGCATTGGGCCAGCGTGGTGGACTGCGTGTGCGCGTTTGTGCGTGTGTGTATATAGCTCAAAATAACATCATTTTTATTTTGGGACTAAAAATATTACATATAACTATGTTTTATGATAAATAATTTGTTGTGTAATGAAATCGGATTAAAAAAATAAGTGAAATTCATTCATTTCCAATTTTCATTTTTTCGCAAATTCATTCACGTTTCCCTTCACACGTTCCCTTTCGGGATCCCATGCAACTTCTGGCGCTTTGTGCGTTTTAAGCAATTAACCAAGTAAAATTATTTGATGTATGGGCAAGTGCTGTTCCTATGGACGCTTGTACCTGTGGACACACTCGATTCCGTCGGAATTAGCAACCCTATAATTCAAATTTGAACGCGACTGTAAAGCTTTGTCTATGGTTGACAGTTCGCGTTCAAATTAGAATTTTAGTGTTGCTAGTTTCGACGGAATCGATTGTATCCCTAGGTACAAACGTCCATAGGAACATCACTTGCCCCTACTACAGGTATGACAAAAAATACATTGTCATCAACTCACAAGTCCTCGACACAAGTGTCTATCGACACTAAACTCGCAAAAGTGAAAATAAGTAACTATTTGTATAAGTAAATAGGCGTAGGCACAGCACATAGGACGTACTTACCGCACTGAATGATAACCCAAACTTAAGAACGTTTCGTTGAAACGTTTTCTACGATTTGTTTACTTTTTAGTCAATTAAAGAAAGATTAAGGAGAGACAGCTTTAATTAAATAAAAATATGAACAAAAAATATCGTAATAATTTTAAATTAAATAATAATAATTATTATTGTAACAACCTAAACCATTTTACTCGCAACACCGCCAGTTATAACTAGATGGCGCCACTTGTACGTTGGCGAAATCTAACTCGCGATGTGATGATCGGCTAGGTTTATCATAAGATGCCGCCGAGGCAAGTACTTTTCATTCCGGAAATTCGTGCTTCCAAATTTGCTTCCACTGCGTGGGACATTGTGTGGGACGCGACTTTAGCGACAACCTAGCTTCGCGCTTCCTTGCTTACGCTTCCACTGCGTGGGACGTTTGCGAGGGACTCGAACTACAGCGTCGTGCTCCCGACGACGCTTCCACTGCGTGGGACGTGCGTGTGGGACTCGGCTAGCGATGCGCGACTGCGAATGATCTGACCATTCGAATAATCTACAACTACTAATGTACACATTCGAATTGAAAATTAGTAATATACTAATGCTCTTATTCGAATGACGACTACTAATTAGTAACTACTAACCGCGTCACGTTTCGACTGCTTTGTTCGGCGCGCGCTGCACTCGAGTTTGACTAAATGCTGTTCAGTATACTAATACTTTAAGGGCGTTTTTCGACTGGATTATTTCGCGACTTAGATTCTTGGAAATCGGGTTCGCTCTCACCGCTACGTTATAAATGACTTATGGTTTCAACTGTATGATTGGAATGTTAACCATATTCTATAGTGATAAGACTCAATTTCAAAATTTTCAAGGGGTTTTCAATAGGGTTTTAATACAATAAATTTTTTAGAGTATTGAATCACAGAGTAACGAAGGTAAGGATTGAATGTAACCTTTTATTGCTGGCAAAATAAGACTTAATTTCAAAATTCTGACACATATTACTTTTTAATAGAAGCTAGAAAGCGCTTTTTTGGTGTTGTTAGTATTTACATTTTTGATTTTACCACCAGTTGAATTAAATACATCATTCAAACTGTGTTAACCATTTGATGATTCATCACTTATCTTAACATAAGTTATGTTTTTTAAGAGCTAGTTAACGTTTTTCATTTCCTCTCTCTCTCTAACATTCTAACATTTTCAATGATTGTAAAAGTCACAGAATACTTTTGACCAAAGTGGTACCTATATTGTTATACTTGACAGTAAAATTACGGATATTTTAGACATATTTCTAATGTCCTATGCCTAGTTTATAATAATATAAAAAATGACGAAAGTAACTACATAGTAACTTTTATCGCCATTTCTCTTTATCAAAAATAGTTATATATGATAAAAATATAATTTTTCTAAAACACCTGTCCATAATTTTACTGTCATTATTTTAATGTGTGTGTTGTGTAGGATAATAATGTACCAAGTAGTTAGATCAAAATATTCGGATTGAAATTGTTAGAATATGTGCGATAGATAGGGACAAAGTTTTTACATCTACATTTTTTGCCAGCTGAATACGCTACGGTAGGTAGGTAGGTACGATGTTTTTATTGTCTTCCGTAGATATAGGTAAAGGTACCATACATATTATTTTCAATATGCATAAGTACTTAATATTATGAGTATAGAAAAAAAAATGCACTTGCAATATTTTCTCCTTAGTACGTTGGAACTAAAATAAACAACAAAAGTTTTGCGATCTGCTGCTTTTATAATTACAACAACTCAATGACCAATGTTCGTCCGTTAACCGCTAAAGCTAAACTTATGCACAAGTCGACTCAACAAAAACTACTAATACTAACGGAGTCGGACTTCGGTGTACTAACAAACTAACAAGTAACAACTAATCGAATCGGAGTATCAACTACTAATCCGAATCGACAGTCGACTCAATATAGATTTTAGTGGAGCTCAGTTCAAATTAGTTACTAATTTTGGTAAATCATTCGAATGATTCGAATGATTCATAGAGTCGAATAATTCGACTGGAATCACTCGCAGTCGCGCATCGCTAGACTCGGCCCTCGTCTATTACGTTACTACTCTGAATAAACTGTTTATCGTCAAAGCTCCGTGGTTTGCTTCTTACTCCCTGACACGTCTCCGCCGTAGAACCTCCCCGCTTCGGTGCTTACATTATTAATATTTTCCTCTAATTATTAAATAATAATAATTATTAGTTTTTCCTTTAATTTTTTTTTTAATAAGAATAGCGAGCAAACGAGCAGGCGGGTCGCCTGATGTTAAGTGATTACCGCCGCCCATGAACATTTGTAGCACCAGAGGCACCACCAATGCGTTGCCGGCTTTTCAAGAATTAGTTTGGTCCGCCCCTTGAATAACCCAAGTTGTAATTAAGCGGGAACACAGTCGATGGGAGTCTTTATACTTAACTAAAATATCTTCTATTTCAGCGAATTTCGATTTTAAATATGTACTCGGCAGAACCGGCAATCGCCAAATTAAGATGGCGGGCTATTTCTATTGTGTACACGTGTCACGGCCGACTGTTGACGGCGAAAAAACAAGATGGCGCTGTTCAACAAGGAACTCTAGAGGCTGCAGAGCTTCCATTTATACGATCGCTGACGTTATAGTCTGTGGTAATACGTTGCATAATCATGATCCTGAATATGATGTAGAGTAAAAACTACATGTTTGTGATCCACGTTAGAGTGGCGAAGTTTTGGGTTACTACTGATATAGTTCTTACAATTCACGAGCGAGTGCAATGCTCGCGCCTGGTCGCTCCCACCTAGGCTCTGACAGGCACGCACACTTACGCAATGTGCTTTTTGTGAATTGTAAGAACAAGGTATAACAGCTACATAATACATACTTCCTTTATAACACACACATTTTATTACATGACGGAAATTGATCTCATGGCTATTTTTTCTATAATTCTTTATTCCGGTGTAAGTTATCTGGATTACAATCCATGCTCACTAAATAATGCGCCAAATCAAATAATAATTACAATATTGTTTTTTCTTAATATTATCTTCTAAATGATAATATTTTATTCCATGAACTAATACTTTAACTTTTAGAAGATCTTATTAAGGAGGTGAGCAAAGTTGAGTTCTTGTACTGAATTAACATACTTATATTTTCTTCCAAATAAGCATAATATTATAAAAATCTCTGACATTATTTAATTAAATTAATTAAAACCCTTTAACTCTTGTAATTTAGTTGTGAAAAAATTTAAACTTTTACTTTCTTTTCAATAAAATGTAACTGCACTTCAACTTAAACTACTCACATTACTTATTTGGAATAACTATCTAATGAAGCTCTTTAGATTTTGAATTCAAATTGATGATACAAAATTATAGCTTATTTCACTTCAGTTTCAGTGGTCCAAGAATTTGAATTTATACAGAGCAAAAAGGGCAAACGAAGAATCTTGATGGCGGGATATTTTTATTGTCATCATAGTTCGAGTACCGACGGTACGAAAACTAGATGGCGCTGCTCGACAAGGAACTCCAAAGGATGTAAAGCCTTTCTCTATACGATCGACGATGATGTGGTCTATGGTGACACACGACATAACCATTAAGCACGACTGACTATAAAGAGGATAAGTTGTATAATGGTACATCCAGATTAAAACGTTACGTATGAGTAAGCATCTTTTCTTCCCGTCGTCGTCAGACCTTTCCATGAGGGGGCTGCCAGATCAATCTTTTAAGCTACTATTATAAGATTTGTGACACTAGCACCTTAAAATACCTAATTTGCCTGAGATAAAAGCCAAGCCAGCCAAGCCAGCTCTGTAATAAGATTTGTGATAAAAGCCGCCACCTTAAAATATTTAATTTGTCTGAGGTAAAGGCCAAAAGACTTCCAAAGTACCTTATGGATGGATAAGGTACTTTGTAAGTCTTTTGGCCTTACGGATTTGCTTAACTTTGCTTAACAATCGATTGATTGTTGTGCCATCTAAGAATCTCGTCACCTGTAAGCACCATTATAAAATGTTATAAAGTCGTGATTTATAACAATTTTTAAGATTATATAACAGAAGTATACTTACTTCATGTTATACAACAAAGTGAACCTGCTATGCAACATAATGTTGTACAATATTGTTATATTATAACCTAGACTCATCTTTAATCATCAAAATATTATCCACTTATTTGAGAACCTGTAAGTGTATTTTTATGTTAAAAAAGTACTGTAATAAAAGGTTTTTACTTAATTGATAAAGATGGATTTACAACTAACACTGAAACTTTGACAAATAATTTAAAGTATTTCAAGTACTTACTTATGTGTTCTTTTTGGCAGGCTTGAACGATTTGAATATTTTTTTTATATTATTCGCTCTAATACAGCGCTGGTTTAAAAATAAAAAAAAAATTGGGAAAGGAATAAATCAAAATACGTAATTTTGTATAGGAATCACCGCTTAGATTCTGATTTAGATTTTTTACAGTGTTTAATATAATTTTCAGAGCCACAAAAAGTTGAGTTTCTACGTACTAGATGGGGAAATCGCGGAATCAAGTGGGGGGATTATTTCTATTGTGTGCACGTGACCCGGCAGAGTTTGGTTGGCGTAAGAACCAGATGGCGCTGTTCGGCGAGCTCTAAACGCTGTAAAGCAACCCTCCATACAATTGGTGACTTCATAGTTCGCGCTAACCCTTGCCATAACCATGATCCTATTCCGGACTGGGATGACAAATAAAAACTTTTGGATATAAAACCTGCAAGGCTCGCATTTTTAATACTAATTTTTCTCAGAAAATATTTCGGTTTGCATGTTTTATTCAATATGGGCAGGCAGCTTTATTATGTACTAATTTTAATATGTCCTCCAATTATTTGGAGGGGTGGGGGGGATTATGGGGGCTCGGCTCGGCTTTTTCTGTAGCCACTGCACGACTGCACGATCGGTATATTTACCAAAACCTTAGTTCTTGAATATTTATGTACCTGTACATAAATATTCAATTTCTCTTAGGTTCTATTGTGTTAATAAAAACAATAATAATAGGGAATTACTATTCCCTAATCCCGACGACAATATCGTGAGAGCTGAGACTTCGCTTAAGAATTATTGTATGTACGATCAGTACATACAATAATTCTTAAGTTTTGAATGCCTAGTTACTCAAAGTATTTTCAAGTTTAATGTTTTAAATATTTGTAGTCGCTCACGCACGGTCGCCCATTTATTAATTTAGAAGTTGGTATTCGATTTTTTTTTAATCTTTAATTTTACTTTGAATTCGCACGTTTAAATACGATCCTTTTCTTATATCCCTTAACATTAAATCACGTGACATAAATATTAATCTTCTAATTTACATTACATTATTATTAGACAGTTGAATGTTGTCCCAAGCAACCTAGAAATAGTTATATTAAAAATCGTTGCGTCTCATAGTTTTTAAATAATAAATATAATAAGTATATCGATTTTAGATACTACTATGGTGAAAATAAAGTATAAACTAACGTACGAAGAAAAGTTAGCTCGAGATAGACTACACAAAAAACGAAAATACGAAGAACTAAAGAAAGATCCAGAAAAATATGCAAAACGGAAAGAAGAAGAAAAATTAAGGTATTTAAAGCGTAAAGAAGAAAAGAAACTCAAAACTATTAAAGAAATGACTCCAAAACAACAAAAGCTACAGAGAAAAAAATGGCGTGAAAATACAAAAAGATATGAAGAAAAACTAAAAAGACAAATAAATAATGCTTCTAGATCAAACCAAGCTAGCTAGCTTTCTGATGTTCGTTTACAATGGATAAATAGAGCTTTCTATATCAGCTCTGGAAAATAGCTATCAAAATGATTTTGAAAGGCTCACAGTGTCGCATCTAAAAAAAGATGAATCAAATAACTATGGGAAATCGAAAAAACCGTCAAGAAATGATGATAAAAAACAAGGAAAATATTCTTCAACGATTCTGATTCTAATAGGGGATAATAGTTTCTGCCGATTTTACTCCATAACTTCGTCAAAACTGAACCAATTTCGATAGTACTCTTCATTAGAAAGTGTTTACCATGAGGTAACTTTTGTTCCATTTTAGTGAAGGCCTAATAAATATGTATCGTAGACAGAAGACAGAACTCCTCACCGAAAGCAGCAATAAGTCACTCGCATAAGATTTAACGATTTTATAACGATACATGCCTGCCATATTATTTTTATGAAGATTTTAGCCTGAACCATTATATTATAGACTTTTTCATTAAACTCCAGGTCCCAGCTCCTCAATCTGCTTGGTACTGCCCATCTAAACTCACCTAAACTGTGGATTTAGGAACTATCGATTGTGAATTGAAGTTGTAAAGACCATGTAAAGACTTCATCCAGATTGTAGTTCTGCAATCCTGAATCGTGATGCTTCAGGGTACACCTCAATCAAACTGTGGGGCTTAAGGAAATAACGATTGTATAATGATATTGTAGGTACCAATCATTATAAACTACATCATTTAACTACATGTTCCTCTTAGCGTAAGCTTCTCAATACTGAAGCTAGGTACTGCCCATCTAAACTTTGGGGATATAAAAATATTATTATATTTTATGTAAAGAGTGTTGTTGTTTTATGAGATTACTCGCTCATTTTTATATAATACTAGCTGATGCCCGCGACTTCGTCCGCGTGAATTTAGTTTTTGTTTTTTTTGTATTAAAACCTTCCGTGGAACTTAAGGAACATACAAAAAAATAAATTAACCGAATTGGTCCATCCATTCTTGAGTTATGCGCTTACCAACATTCATTTTTATTTATATAGATTTACTTGATTAAAATCGAGTTTTTCCTAAATACTATTTTTTACATTGTTCTTGCTTTCACTATAGCAAGTTTAATTTGATTTATTTCATCCATTCTTTCATGAAACGATGGATATTCCGTTTATTTATCAAGTTCGATATAATAATGTAAAAAAATAACTAAGACTATGACTACGTTACGTGACTATAAGTTACGAAGTTCTTAAAAATACATGTGCAAGACAAAAATTATTCATCATTAGCTCATTAGCAACCCATCAACGGCTCACTACTGAGCGCGGGTCTCCTCTCAGAGAAGGGTTATAGGCCATAGTCCACCACGCTGGCCCAATGTGAATTGGCGGACCTCACACACCTTCAAGAACATTATGAAGAACTCTCAGGTGTGCAGGTTTCCTCGTGATGTTTTCCTTCTCCGTTAAGCAAGTGATATTTAATTCCATAAACGTACTTGACTTCGAAAAGTCAGAAGTGCGTACCAGGGATCGAACCTGCGACCCCCCGAATAGGAGACCATATTCCTAACCACTAGGCTATCACTGCTTAAGAGAATTATTAAACTAATTATATTATTTTTTATATTAAGTTTTATAGGTGATGGATGTTATGTCTAAAATAATATTTTCGTTTAAAACTTTGGTATTGTTGCGACATTTTTCTTCAGTTATGAGTTTTGTTAAGGTACTTGATAAATAAAAAACACGTTCTTTTTTATGGTGAAATTTTTTTGCATTACCATCACATGAATATCAACGCTTTCTGCACCAAAATCATTACCAGCACAGCAGAACTCATTACCTTCAGTAACGTAAAATTTCAAATGCATAAAATTCTCTGAAGTTCATTTGTGCGATTCTACGTAACTGACTAACTACGTGGTCTGAATTCTTTGTTCTTTAATTTAGATCGACAATTTTAACAATAAGAAAAATCCTCACATTTGCACAAAATCAGAGAATTAGGTATCATGTTGCCATCCAAACATTTTTGCCAGTCTTCTTCTTTATCAACCTTTAGACGTCCACTGCTAGACAAAGGTCTCCTGCATGGACCTCCACAGGCTTCGGTCTTGCACCGCCTGAATCCAGTGGCTCCTTGCGACTCATTTGATGTCGTCGTCGTCGTCGAGATCTTTTTATTAGCGCTTGCGGATAGTAAGACACACATTTTTATTTGTGTGGACGGAGCTTTACATTTGTTTCTGCCTTTTTCCGGACTGTACTGAGGCACCTCGAGCACACTACGTGGCCACGACTACGACTGGTAAATGACGCAACCTTTGTCGTAGATTCTTATGCTCTCATTTGGATGCTCATAGTAAGGCGATTGGCGCACGGCACCGCGCAACGCCGCGGAGGGCGGCGAAGCAGATCTTATGACGTATGGGCTTGTATGTAATCCGTTGATACCTAACACATGAACACCGTGCCGCACATCCTTACGGATCAAATCAGAATTGAGGAGATCCGTAGGAGAACCAAAGCCTCAATAGCCCAACGGTTAAAGGTGCGGACTGAAAACTGAAAGGTCGCAGGTTCGAATCCCACCCGTTGCACTACTGTCGTACCCACTCCTAACACAAGCTTTCCGCTTATTTGGAGGGGAGAAGAGGATATGAATCAACTTCAACTTGGCTGATATTCTTTACTAGCTGATGCCCGCGACTTCGTCCGCGTGGATTTAGTTTTTAAAATCCCTCGTGAATACTGGGATTTTCCGGGATAAAAAGTAGCCTATGTCACTCTCCAGGTCCTCAACTATAGTACCCATGCAAAAAATCACGTCGATCCGTGGCTCTGTTGTGGCGTGATTGAAGGACAAACCAACAAACAAATACAATTTCGCATTTATAATATTAGTATGATTAGAATATTAAATTGCATAGGAAAACACTGTAACATTACGTCCATACGATGTATTACATCCATACCTACTACGGAGTATGTAGGTCCAATGATCGTTTGGCAAAATCTGACGCCTTTGGAGTAGTTTGACTTTGACAAAATAGGGCTATCCACGATGGCTATATACGATAAAGTATGAATGCCAGCTTAAGATGAGCCGTACATTCAAAGTATCCTGTAGATTCCGGGGTTCAAGTTATTTGGACCTTATACTGAAGATTGTGATGTCTATAATTTCTGAACTATTAAATTGACGACCTTGAAATAATTACAGGACAATCTCTAAAGTACCTGCTATCTAACAAAAAAATCGGCCAAGTGCGAGTCGGGCCTCGCTCTTTTAGGGTTCCGTTAAAAAAATATTAAATAAAAATATTTCCATGTACCCACGGAAAGATTTTAATTTAATATTTTTAATTTAATTTAATTTTTATTATTTGTTGTTATAGCGGCAATAGAAATACATAATATGTGAAAATTTCATCTGTCTATCTATTACGGTTTAAGAGATACAGCCCGCTGACAGACGGACGGACGGACGGACGGACGGACAGCGTAGGCTTAGTAATAGGGTCCCGTTGGTACCCATTGGGTACGGAACCCTAAAAAAAGAATGAATGAAATCGGAATACGCGTTAATGAATTACAGCTAAATACACATTTTGACTTTCATCCCCTCTCCCAAGGGAACCGTGCTGAATTTCGTGATAAAAAGTATCCTATATTATACCTCGTAGTATGAACTTAAATCATGCCAAGTTTCATTTAAATCCGTCCAGTAGTTTCGGTGTGATGCGCGGCCAAGATACAGACAGATAGACAGACAGACAGACAGACAGACAGACAGACAGACAGACAGACAGACAGACAGACAAACAGACAGACAAAAAATTAAAAATGTTTTGGCTTCAGTATCGATTATAGAAAGCCCTCAAACAAAAGTTTTCAAAATATCTTCAATGTACAGAATTGGACCTGTTACAGTTTTATTATATTATACAATTAAAAAAAAAGACACCGACATAGCTCAGCGAGCCACGAAACTGGCGTGGAAATGGGTGGGGCACATAGTTCGAAGAGCTGATGGTCATTGGGTTCCCAAGGTGCTCGAATGGCGACCCCCCCCCCCCCCCCCCCACCACACCGGGAAGCGCAGTGTTGGCAGACCTCCCACTAGGTGGATCGATGACATCAAACGAGTCGCAGGAAGCCGCTAGATTCAGGCGGGAAGTCCATACAGGAGACCTTTGTCCAGCAGTGGACGTCTATCGGCTGACAAGAAGAAGAAGATGCAGCATTAAACAATCCATTTTTATTGGTATGGACTCAATTTAAACTTTTTTTTCTGATAACGCGTGACATTTTTTTCTAAGAATTTCTCCATGTCTTAACAATAATTGTATATTATTACAGGTTCTACACCTGTATTCTTCTACGGATCGCGGGGTAACCGATACATGAAACTTAACGAACAAATCTTCACTGTACAATTTTCGAAGCTCATTTCATTTCCCGGTGGCACGGCCGTCAAAACCCGTTGGTACTGCCGACGGCGCACTCGAGGCTGCAAGGCGGCGGCTTACGCCCTCGATGACGTCATCTGCTCCTATAACAATGAACACAATCATTAATTCCCTAATTTATATGATGAACACAATCATTAATTCCCTAAATATTTTGACGTGACAACGTCTTATAAATTGGTTTGCCGGGTGACACTTCAAGAAACTGCGTTACGCTCCGCTCACGTTATGCGCTCACAATGAGAGCGAGTGAGAGGCATGGTTAGCCCGCCTAAGAGCGAGAGAGACAGACATAAAAAGTGAAAGGCACGCGTCCCTTCCACTCGAGCACAGTTAGCCCGCCTAAGAGCGAGAGAGACAGAGCGAGAGAGAGAGAGTGAGAGAGATAGGCATACACACCGGTTCATGTCTTGCGCTTCTATTTCGGTTGTCACGTAAAACTTTCGCCCGTATACCGACTTTACAGGCAACCAATTTTTTTTTGTGAACGACGAAAGGCTTTAAATAAGCTTAGAACTAAGGTGATAAAACTGGATCTCAAAAAACGATGCTTAAATCATTAAATTATTATTTACGTAATAATTTAATTATTTTTATTTTTTGAAAAAACAAAAAATTTGTAATGAATTACTTAAACTCGCAATATTATCATTGGGGATCTTTCAGTGGCATTACTTAGACTATTTATAGTCTGTTCAATAAATCAGCTTACATGGGTAAATTGAAAAATATGTTGCAGCAACACTCTGAAAAAGCCATAGATGAATCAAACAGTTTTGATACTTTACATAAAAAGGAATCTGATTGTAATAAAAATAAATAAACTATGCACACACGTGGAACACTTGTGGAAAGATGTACCTAATAAATGGAAACAAGTGTAAATTATTGAAAATTAAAAACCCTCGAAATGTGAATCTATGGCCGAACTATGTACGATATACTTGACATCCTGTCTCCCAGTTTTCTGCTCCATCATCAGATCCTCCTCCTCGATCATTATCTATCTCCCTACCTACTCATTGAGACCATTCTAATGAGCCCAAACACACTGTATCTGCTGAAGTTGCTGAGAACTTAAAATCCCGCAAGTTACTTGATTCTGCTGCATCAGCTCAAGGTCCCCATGCCTTGGAAATAATCCGAAGTATACCTAAATCTATAGTACCAGTGGAAGCTTGTAAGACCTTAAATAAAGTAGAAAATGAGCTGATGAACTTCAAACGCCTAAGCAGATCTTCATAAATAGCCAAGATCCACCTCGATTACGTTAGCTTTCAAACAGAAAAAACCCTATCAAAATCGATTCATTGTGTAGGCCGTACGTAGGTAGTAAGATGGAACAGACAGACACACAAATACACAGATACGTAGATACACACGACAAACTTATAAGACCCCTCTTTTTTGTCGGGGTTAAAAGTAAACCATTAGCAAGCTGAAATGGCAGTGGGCAGGCCATGCTTGTCGCAGAAGCGATGGCCGTTGGGGCCGAAAAGTCCTAGAGTGGAGACCGCGAACTAGTAAGCGTAGTGTGGGGCGCCCTCCAGCACGTTGGACTGACGATATAAAGCGGGTGGCTGGAAGTGGCTGGATGAGGAAGGCTGAGGACCGGGTGTTGTGGCGTTCTCTGGGAAAGGCCTATGTTCAGCAGTGGACGTCCGCAGGCTGAGACGATGATGATGATGATGAAAAGTAACCCTACATGGGTTACTTTTTAACCCCGATAAAAAAGAGAAGTAAACTGACTTCAGATCAGATCTCATAATTTGACTCAGATCTTATAATTTGTTAATACATTACAGTACCAGAATTCTTCATGGGCTACCGTGGGAATCGCTATATGAAATGGAACGGTCAGTTCTTCAATGTTCATTCTGTGAGAAAATGGAACGACAATGTTACGCAAATCCGTTGGTACTGCAGAGGTCGTACAAAGGGATGCAAGGCGGCGGTTTATACCGTGAATGACGTTATTAGTACAGTAACTAAGGAACATAGTAATCATTAAATTTCCATAATATGAATATTACATACTTTAACTCTTTAGTCAACTATACTGTATAATAAAATTTTTTATTACAAAGTTTTCACGAGTTACTTTGATTTTTATTTTGCTGTTCGCATAAAGTTTAAACTTTTTCTATGTGCGAGTGGGTACTGTAGTACTCCGTAGTAGAGTTTCAGTCTTTTTTTTTGGTTTTTGTAATTATTATATTGTTGAAATTCTTTACAGTACCCGAGTTTATCATCGGCAACTGTGGCTTCCGAAAAATGAGGTATAATGGATACTTATTCAGCGTCACAAATGTAGTAAAAGTGAATGATAAAACTATCAGGACGCGTTGGGGGTGCAATATTCGTCAACGGAAGAAATGCAGGGCAGCCGTTTACACTGTGAACGGCGCCATTTGTACTGTGGTCAATGACCATAATCATTAGAATGCCGTCCACTAAAGCGGAGTGGAAACGTGGTTAGCTGACCAATCAGGGCATTGATAGATGATGCGATAATTTTATCACGCCATGTCTCTAAAATGTCATATGTCCTCTGTACATATTTATGTTGTTCCGAACAAAAACATAAGACGCCCTGACAGCCGCAAAACTGTACAGTTTTTGCAATTCACGAAGGCGAGTGAGCTTTACTTGTGGTTACTTCGTGTACATGTACATTGCATAAGTGTGCGTGCCTGTCAAAGCCTAGGTGGGAGCGGGCAGGCGCGAGCATTGCGCTCGCTCACACTTATACAGATACGACACACACACAACCATAAGTCAGTCGCCCTCGTGAATTGCAAGAAATATAACCGATTTTGACTAGCTAATTTAATTTAGTGATGTTTAAAGAAATATGTGATTATGAAAATTGGAAAAATTCATTTATACTTACCTATATATAGATTTAAAGGTAGCATAATTTAGCATAAACATTTTTTTAGGTGTAATTGAGCAAGAAATAAAAGGCTTTTTTATTTTTATTTTAGTTTTGTTTAAAGAAATAATATAGTACTTATAATAAAACCGATACCATTTATTTTGGCGTGACCAATGCGACGAATTGTGACGAATTTATCTTTGAAATCTGGTCATAGCGATCAGCTCCGCTTTGATTTTCTACGTTTAGGTATTGCCGTAAGAAATTTTTTCGCTCCTGACTCATTTATACGTCTTTTACGTATACTAAGTTTATGGTATGGAACGGGTTGTCTTTTCTCCAAAATCCCTCAGTTAATCGAAATAAATGGCAGAGGAGCTGATCTGATGATGGAGACGGAAGATGGCTATCGGAACTCTGTAATAAAACGACGTAACCCCATCGAGTTTGGGCTCGTTTGATTCGTCATAAGAAGTACTCTGATCCTGGATGATATCCAGAGTCTAATGATGTAGCTACTAAAAACTTGCATTTAAAAATAAATTTTTTAATTTATACTTGTTTTAATGGTGGAAATTACACGCAGCAGTTTGTCGACTAGATACTATTAGTTTGTTAGTTGAAGCAGTGAAAGCCTAGTGATTAGGACTGTGGTCTCCTATTCGGGGGGTCGCAGGTTCGATCCCGGACACCTCTGACTTTACGGAGTTATGTGTGATTTAGCAATTAAATATCACATTCTTCAACGGTGGATGAAGACCTCGTGATGAAACATGCACGACTGAGAACTCTCTATAATGTTCTCTTAGGTGTGTGAAGTCTGCCAATTTGTAATAGGCCAACGTGGTGGACTATGGCCTATAACCCTTCTCTGAAAGTAGACCTGTGCTCAGTAGTGAGCGATTGATGCTGTGCTAATGATGACGATGATGACTAGTTTTCAACGGCGATGCAACCAGAATTACGAACCAATATGACACATTGCGTCTTTGTTCATAAATGTTTTCCACACAAGAGTAGAATAAGTAATAATCACGTTTTTAATTTTCAGGTGCAGCCCAATTCACGATTTCAAGTCGCGGCAACAGTCAAATAATACTGAACGGGTACACGTATTCAACTCGAAAGTATATCAATGCAAACGATTCGAGTACTGGCAAAAGGAAATGGTTTTGCTCCTCGCATCATTCAAAGGGCTGCAAAGCAGCTTTAGTTACCTTAAACAATATTGTTGTCAAAGCTAATACAGTTCATTTCCATAAACCATCCTACTCGCACTAATACATCTTATCTTAATCTTATCTTATCATAAATAATATATAAATTACGTGTCACGTTGTTTGTCCGCGATGGACTCCTAAACTACTTAACCGATTTTAATCTTTGCACGCCGTGTGCGGTTTGATCCAACTTGAAAGATAGGATAGTTTTTTTGGATTAGGATAGTTTATTTATTTTATTTATATATGTAGATTAGTTGGCGGTACGAAGTTCGCCGGGTCAGCTAGTAATATTATAAAAGCGAAAGTTTGTGAGGATGGATGTTTGTTACTCTTTCACGTCACAACGAATGAACTTGGAACGTTTGGAATGGAGATAGCTTATACCCAGGATTTAATCCTTAAGCTACATTTTATCCCGGAAAAATTAAAAAGTTCCCGCGGGAATTAAAAAACCTTAATCCATGAAGTCGCGAGCATCATCTAGTTTAAAATAGTTTTGTAATATTATATATAATACTAGCTGGTGCCCGCGACTTCGTCCGCATGGATTTAGTTTTTTAAAAGCCCGCGGGAATGCGCGCAAAGTAGCTCTCCCGGTCTGAGGACCCACTACTACACCCATTACTATAACCATGCAAAAAATCGCATCAATCCGTTGCTCTGTTACGACTGTCGTGTAATTATCATATTTTATTTGCAATAACAAATATTGATGTCAATAATTAAAATAAAAACTATCCTATCTTTTAAGTTGGACCAAATTTCAGATAGTTACAAAGTTTGATGAAAATCGGTTCAGTAGTTTTCGAGTTTATCCCGAACATACATCGTGACATTTTTATATAAATAGATGTAGATATAGATTTAAAGGTAGCATAATTAAGCATAAAACTTTTGTATGTAATATTTTAAGCAAGAAATAAAATACTTTTTTTTTTTTAATGAAATATAGTACTTACAATAAAAATTATAGCATTTATTTTGGTATGACCAATGTGACGAATTGAATTTATCTTTGATATCTGGTCATAGCGATATCAGATCCGCTTTCCTTTTCTATCTTTAGGTATTGCCGTAAGAAATTTTTTCGCTCCTCACTCAATCGTCTTTTACGTATACTATACATTGTCCATTTTATTAATAGTTTTTTGACAGCTCAGTCTCACTCACAGTGTGATGAGATAATAATATGTGAGAGTGAGTGAGACTGAGCTGTCAAAAAACTATTAATAAGTGTATGGTATGGAACGAGTTGTCTTTTTTCCAAAATCCCTCAGTTAATCGAAATAAATGGCAGCCGCTAGATTAACAAATTTAACATTCTTTTGCAATTCTCCGTCGCTTAATTTCAATGGTGGAAATTACATGCAGCAGTTTGTCAAATTCAAATTCAAATTCAAATGTTTTATTTGCAAGATTGAGTACATAATATGATCTTATACAATTATCTAAGCGCTTCAATCTGCCACATAGTAGCATGCAAAAGAATAGTCATACAAAATTTAATATTTAAATCTATAATTTTTAAATTCAAACAATGTCATACTCATTCTAACTGTTAATGATAAAAATAATGTCAGTTCTATTAATTTCAAAAAAAATTAAACAATGTCATTAATATTTTTGTCCTGAATAAATTCATCAACAGTATAGTAGCATTTGTTTAAAAGTATTTTGTATAGTTTTGATTTAAATCGATTAGCATTTAGGTTTTTTATACTGTCCGGTAACTTATTATAGAGGCGTACGGCCATGCAGTAAATATTTTTTTTAAATAAACTTATTCTTTGTCTTGGAATTATAAGTTTATTTTCATATCTGTTGGATCTTGTAATTGTGTCAGCTATGCGTGGAAAATAGTCCCTATGCTTATGAACAAAAACTGAGACTTCATATATGTAGAGACTTGGAAGAGGCAGTGTCTTGGTACTTTTAAAGAGTGGCCTACAAGATTCCAAAGGTGCGGCTCCGCAAACGGCTCGAATACATTTTTTTTGAATACGAAACACTTTTATCACATCAACAGAGTTGCCCCATAGGATTAATCCGTAACGTAAAAGAGAGGAAACATACCCGTGGTATGCGCAAAGAGCCGTCTCTTTTGATGTTACACTTTTAAGTTTGTATAGAGCGTACACAAATCGATCTAGTTTTTTACATAGAGAATCTATATGAATTTTCCAATTTAAAAACTTATCCATTGCTACACCAAGAAACACAGTATGGTCAACCTGTTCAATAGGTAAATTATTGCATGTAACTTTAATACTACTACTACTAGTCTATGTCGACTACTACTAGTCTTTTTTTTTTTAATTCGATGACATGCTAGTCCTTGACTGCGATCTCACCTGATGGTAAGTGACAATGCAGTCTAAGATGGTAGCGGGCTAACTTGGAAGGGGTATGGCAGTGAACATTCAACCCATACCCCAAATTGGTTTCTACACGCCATCGTGCCGGAACGCTAAATCGCTTGGCGGCACGTTTTTGACGGTAGGGTGGTAACTAGCCACGGCCAAAGCCTTCCACCAGACCAGACCAGAGACAATTCAGAAATTATAAATTCCCAAATTGAGCCCACCGGGAATCGAACCCGAGACCTCACAGTTATAAGGCAACAGCGCTCACCACTGAGCCAGAGAGGTCGTCGAAGTTTAGTTAGTTGAAGCGGTGATAGCCTAGTGGTTAGGACTGTGGAGTCCTATTCGAGGGGGGTCGCAGGTTCGATCCCGGGCACGCCCTGACTTTACGGAGTTATGTGTGATTTAGCAAATTAAATAACATGCTACAACGGTGAAGGAAAACTTAACCCTTCTCTGAAAGGAGATCTCAGTAGTGAAACGTTGATGGTTTGCTTATGATGATGACTAGTTTTCAACGGCGATGCAACCGGATTTACGAGCCAATATGACACATTGCGTTTGTGTTCATAAATGTTTTCCACACAAGAGTAGAATAAGTAATAATCACGTTTTTAATTTTCAGGTGCAGCCAAATTCATGATTTCAAGTCGCGGCAACAGTCAAATAATACTGAATGGGTACACGTATTCAACTAGAAAGTATATCAATGCAAACGATTCTAGTACTGGCAAAAGGAAATGGTTTTGCTCCTCGCATCATGCAAAGGGCTGCAAGGCAGCATTAGTTACCTTTAACAATATTGTTGTTAAAGCTAATACGGTACATTCCCATAAACCACCTAATATACGAATACGAATTTGACCAACTTTGAAAATGTAATTTATAATTAATAATTATCTACTAATATTATAAAGAGGAAAGATTTTTTTGTTTGGTTGTTTGTTTGTAACGAATGGGCTCTGTAACTACTGGACCGATTTTATGTAACCATTTTTTCACCAATATAAAGTTAAGTTATCAGGAAGTAACATAGGCTATAATTTATTTTCAAAAAAATTAGAGATTCTTAAGAAAATTGCAATAATGTAACCCAAAGTAGCAAAATTATGCCTGTAAAATGCATTATTTGGCGTGTGCTGAAAAAACTATTGATGATACATAAAAATTATGCACTGCATGATTAAAGTACTCATTATTCTCTACAAACAAGTCCCTGAGGGAATATATCTCACTATTATATTTAAGTCACAATAATGCTTTTGTGTTTTAAAATTTAATTACATCGCCTTTATTAACGTAGTATTAATTCTTCCTTACGAATACATAATTATTATTATAAATGCGAAAGTGTGTTGCTTTGTCCGTCAATCACGCTGCAACAAAGCTACGGATTGACGTGATTTTTTGCATAGGTATAGTTGAGAACCTGGAGGGTGACAAAGGCATCCCGGAAAATCAAAGATTTCCCGCGGGAATTTAAAAACTAAATCCACGCGGACGAAGTCGCGGGCATCAGCTAGTGATATTATATATAATTATAATCTTCTTAATATATAAAATTCTCGTGTCGCGGTGTTTTGTTACCAAACTCCTCCGAAACGGCTGGACCGATTTTTATGAAATTTTGTGTGCATATCGGGTAGGTCTGAGAATCAGCCAACATCTATTTTTCATTAAAAAAAGGAGGAAAGTTCTCAATTCGTCGTTCTCTTTTTTTATGTATGTTCACCGATTACTCGAAGACGCCTGAACAGATTTCCAGAATTATTTTTTGTTTCAAAGGCTTTAACATAATTCGGTGGTCCCGTTGAAATTTTATCGAAATCGGTCGACCGGAACTTTGTAGTGGTGCGAGCTTTTGAAATCGGTTATTTTAGAAAGAATTTTTAAGGTAAATTTTAAAAAACCGACTTCAAACTCCCGCGCCTCTATAGAAAGTATATAATTTATTGTTGATATTTTAAAAACCGCTCGACAAATTTTGATAAAATTTATATGGGACCTGGGAAGTATACTCTTTGAAACAAAAAATAATTTTTCGAATGAGTTCAGGCGTTTTCGAGTAATCGTTGAACATACATAAAAAAATCCGACGAATTGAGAACCTCCTCCTTTTTTGAAGTCGGTTAAAATACTTGATTTATTAATAAATTTTATGTTTTTGAGATTGAGGTTCGTGTGGGTAGAAGTAGTTATGATATATTTCAAACTTAAGAAACATTCAAGGGAGACCATATTTTTTTGTTGATTAAAACTAAAATATGTAATGTGACAATATAACTTTAAAATTAAACCGATTACATTGAGTTGGTTTTTTTTTCTGTAATTGTGAGGCAGATTGTTATTTTAATACAAAAATTTAATAATAGGGCCTGAACGCATTTTTGAAAAATCTCAGTTAGTAAATGTCATGAAACACTAAAATGTGCTTTAAATCCACAGCAGCAGAGTTCATAACTACAACGCGGGGAAAACGTCAAATTAAAGTTGGGGGATACCATTTCTCCCCGTGGAAAAAGTACGAAGGGAAACCCTTAGTGCGATGGTATTGTAGCTCTCACCACACCAGGGGATGTAAAGCATCCGTGGCCACCGTGGATAACTCTGTACTGCATATAAATGGCACCCACAATCACGATCCCTCTAAAAGAAAGTGAGCGATTTTCTAAAAGTATTCACGAGAAATTATTTATTCATTAGAATCCTATTATGCTACTTAATATGCGAAAGTTTGTGAGGATGGATGTATGGATGGATGGATGGATGAATGTTTGTTACTCTATAATGCCACAACGAATGAACCGATTTGTCTAAAGTCGCGAGCATCATCTAGTAAAATAGAATAGAATAGAAATATTTTTTATTCAAATAAACTTTTTACAAGTGCTTTTGAATTGTCTGGCTCTACCACTGGTTCGGAATGCCCTTCCTGCCGAGAAGATCCAGCAAGAAACTCGGTTAAATTAGAAATGCCCGCGACTTCGTCCGCGTGGATTAAGGTTTTTGGTTCCCGCGGGAAATCTAATTTTCCTGCATAAAAAGTTACCTATGTATTATTCCTGGATATGAGCTATCTCCATTCCAAATGTCAGCCAAATCGGTTCATTCGTTATGGAGTTATAGAGTAACAAACATCCATCCAAACATCCATACATCCTCACAAACTTTCGCATTTATAATATTAAAAAAGTAAAGTATCAAGTGGGTTAGTAGGATATTTAATTATATGTATAATCATTCATAATCATCATAACATTATCATTAAAAAATTAAAAAATATATAAATTAGTGCGTTTGATTGATATATACAGTCATCGATGTATACAGTACATTTTCTCTGTTTATTAAAATATTTTATTCCACTGATATGATCAATTACATTATAATTAATCAATTATCAATATATAATATAAAACTGTAAGGTCGCAGGTTCGAATCCCACCCGTTGCACTATTGTTGTAGCCACTCCTAACACAAGCTTTCTGCCAAAGGAGGATATTAGTCAACTTCAATTTGACTAATAAACTTACTAATTATTCTTTAAAAAAAAAAAAATTCATAGATGTTAGGTATGCCATATTTACATGACTCAAGTAAGCGAAGCTTTTAGTAGGTACGACGATGGTATCACTGGTGTGGCTTGAACCTTCATATCCCCCTACCCCTGTCCGTTGACAGTTGACAGTTATTAAGTTAGTCAAAAGTAAGTCTCTTTATGTCAAAAATCCGTAAGGCGCCATCTCCTCGGGCGAGAGTATCGCCGCGATAGTCTCGCTGTGACACCAAATTCTCTATGGGCCGACTGGTACCATAGATAAGTCGTACCATAGAGTCGTCACGATTCCCTCGCTCGTGGAGGTGGCGCCTTAGGAATAAGAATTTCGTGATGCATACAAGTACGATTTTATTAAATTAAGTCTATTCCACAGTTAAATTCGTGATGTCCAATAAAGGTAATAAAATGGTCAGGGTCAAAGGGTACACCTACTCATCTACCCCTACGAGATGTGGGAAAACAAGATGGCGATGCTCCAGTCACTATACTTACAAATGCAATGCGGCCATTATTACCGTTGATGAAGAGATAATCGCTTTCAAGAATGAACATAACCACCCACCTTTACTTCATGAAAAATAGTCTTTGCTAACTGTTCCTTGAGTACACAACGCAAATAATATAGCTTAAAATCATCGATGTATACTTAAAATACAGTATATCATTAGATACTTACTACTACTACTTGGAGAGTATTCTATATATATCTATTTTCCGAAATTCAAGAGTACCTACTCTTGAATTTCGGACGATAGACACAATAATATCTCCTGCGTACTTGGCTAGTCTCTGTTGAGATTGCATGCACCTAAGAAAACCCAAGGAATTTGTAATACTTCTGGAGAACCTAAGTTAAAATATATTATGAAATATATTATGTACCATCTTCAAACCAATGACGAGATGATTGAAGTTTTTTGAAGTTTTTATGTAATTTGTTTGTATGAATTAGTTTGTATGTAAACTTATGGAATTTCAAAAAATGCAATGAATTGTAATGAAAAAAAGAGTTTCTGAAAGCGCAGGGCCTGATAAGCGACGCTCATTTAGCCCACCAAGGGTCGATTTCGTCAACGTAAAATAAGTCTTCTCCGAGCGTTAATTTGATATTTTGACAGTATTTTCAATACAAAAACTGTCAGAACGTCCAATTTATTCCTCGGTTAAACGTCGAGTGACGTTTTACACGTTGGTGAAATCGCCCCTGAATTATAATCTAATGGACAATAGTTAAAGTAATGATAGAACACATTAAGTGAGTTATTTTATAGTAGATTTAGCATTTAGTATAATATTATAAATTCACAGTGATAAAAATGTTTGATTGCTGTATAACTTAAATACATATATAATATAGCCGAACTCTCAACGCTTCATATTGTAATGAAAAATACAGTTATATAATAAATAGTGCTATATTCAAAAATTTCAAATAGGTAGATGAGATTTTGTTTACTAGAAAATTATTAACCATCGATAGATTTTTATAATACAAAGAGTAGTATTTCTACTTTTATAAATGTTTATTTGAATAAATAAATTTATAAAAGTACTATGAATTATTATAAGTTGTGTTAACACGAAGTGATCATTAAATAATATAAGTACTTATTTCATTTGTTTATTATCTTAAGTATAAGTCAACATTGAGTACAAAATGCGGAAGAGGCCGCTAAAAAGGAATTCTGAGTTATCAAGTAAGATATACAACAACAATAATAGGTATTAATAAATAAATTTGCTGTAATATTTTCAGGGGAAAGTGAACAAGCTGGGACTTCTAGTGCAAGAAATGAGCCCGTACTTGAAATCGTAACATCTCAGCGAGGAAAGCCGATACTTCTTCGTGCAGGCTATAGATATAATGAAAAAAGAAAAAATAAAGACGGCTCCTGTGTTTGGATTTGTATAAAGAGACGCATATGCAAAGCGAAGCTGGTGACTGATATCAATAATTCTATAACAATAGACGAGAAACACGACTGCGAGCCTGATTTTGCTTCCAATGAATTAGAAGTGCAATTGGACAAGTGCGTTGAAAAAGTAAAATCTGACCACACTGTTTGTGTACCAAGTGTGTTTCGAGAGACAGTAGCAAGCTTACTAGACCAAGGAATTGATCTCATTACAAAAATACCCAAATATGAGAGTATTAAGAAAAAGCTTTACAGAAAACGAAACAAGTCGCTGCGTGTAAAAAAGTTAACACATTAAGCAAGATTATAGTACCTACCAGAAAAATTCAATCATTAAACAAAATATTAGATTTACTTTCTGTATTTTATATATTTTGACTGTACATAATCACCTCAATAATATTTTATTGTCGGTATTGTTTTGCAAAACTACGCACTATTATTAACCAAACTAAAGACATTTGAATACTAGTGGTTCGCCCCGAACTGAGACCTCGCGGTAACGGTATCCCATGATTATTCATTCAATCGATACATGACGACCAAAACTGACATTATTATTATTATGCCCGTTTTCACCAAACATACCTAAATCATCCCCTATGTAGGAGTCTCTTTACGTAGGTAGCTCCAAAACACAATCCTAAGTCCTAACATCCGTCCCAATGTCCTTTTAGGTGTCCCGTACAGGATCGTGATAAAGAAGTTGACAGTAATCATCACATAACTTATCATAGGTAGCCCGTAAAGGTTAGGGAACGTCAGTGAAAACATTGAATTATTATGTATGTACTAACGAGTGAAAACGGGTTAGGGGCATCTGTACAAATCGTCATCTATCGACGCGAATAGAAAATATACAAAATGATATTTAACTAAAGAATAATTTTAATTGAATAATATGTTATTATATTATGTACCTAAATAATAATGGTCGACGCAAAACTGTTTTTGGGATAAATCCTTAGTATTAACTCCTAGTTCAATGGAATAGTTAATGACTGCGCCATCTATTAGCATTATTGTGAAGCTATGTGAAATTTACTGATGCTCATTAAAAATTAAATAATCTCGTTTCTTTATAATATTCATATAATTTTAGTATTTGTTGTTCAAGTACAGGATACAAGTGAAGTAAGAAAATAAGTACAACTTGTAAATATATAGAAAATTTTCCCAGAGAGCGTCTTCAAGCGAGCGTATTAAATCGCCACTTTGGAAGCCCCCCATTTCGTCAATTTTAGGAAAAAAATTAAAAAAAAAAATACGGTTGTACTCTGTTCCAAATTGTCTTTAAAATGATACACAGAAAACCTATGAATCGCAAATAAAAAAAAAATTCTTCGCATTCGCTTCTATGAGAGCCCCCCTGAAATAAAGATTTTTATAACTTTTTAAGCCATTTTCGGCTGGAGGCCATCGGTTTACATATTATATCTAAATTTGAAGTAATTACGTTCAGTAATTTAAAAGTTATAAGGCTCTGACAGACGGACGGACGGACGGACGGACGGACAAGTGCAAATCGCTCTAGTAAACTCAGAGACCTCGCTTCGCTCGGTCAATTAATAGGATTCACACAAGCACGGTCACGTAATATTGTATAAAGAGACAGATATAGTCTCAGTAAAACAGCTCTTAACTTAAGAAGAATAAGAATAAGAAATCTTTATTTGAGAAGCTCGGTACAATACATAAAATTGGAATCCTGATCCCTAAACTAGGGAAGCCCGTATCTTAGAGGCCAGTGATATTCCATTCCATTTACTTTCTGTTTTTACAAATGTTATACCTACTTACATGTTACATTTTCGATTATAATTAATGAATATCAACATTTTAACATCAGCCAAATACCCAATTCTTAATTTTATGACTTTAATTCCAGATTTAGCCTCAGGGAGGTTCATAATATCACAAAAAGGCAAGCGACTAATAAAGCTAGGCGAGTATAGATACTATTCCTGTCCCTATGGTAAAGGGCCCAAACATCGTTGGAGGTGTTCGACGCATGCGCATCGGGGCTGTACTGCGACAGTGATAACGGTCGAAAACGTCATCATCGCTGTGAGAGGACATCATTCTCATTAGTCAGGACATCATTCTCATTAGTCAGGACATCCTTCTTATTAGTCAGGACATCATTCTCATTAGTCAAGACATCATTTTCATTAGTCAGGACATCATTCTCATTAGTCAGGACATCGTTCTCATTAGTCAAGACATTATTCTCATTAGTTAGGACATCATTCTCATTAGTCAGGACATCATTCTCATTAGTCAAGACGTCATTCTCATTAGTCAGGACATCATTCTCATTAGTCAGGACATCATTCTCATTAGTTAGGACATCGTTCTCATTAGTGAGGACATCATTCTCATTAGTCAGGACATCATTCTCATTAGTCAGGACATCATTCTCATTAGTTAGGACATCATTCTCATTAGTCAGGACAACATTCTCATTAGTCAGGACGTCTTTCTCATTAGTCAGGACATCATTCTCATTAGTCAGGACATCATTCTCATTAGTTAGGACATCATTCGCATTAGTCAGGGCATCATTTTCATTATTCAAGACGTCATTCTCATTAGTCAGGACATCATTCTCATTAGTCGAGACATCATTCTCATTAGTCAGTACATCATTCTCATTAGTCAGGACATCATTCTCATTAGTCGGGACATCATTCTAATTAGTCAGGACGTCATTCTCATTAGTCAGGACATCACTCTCATTAGTCAGGAAATCATTCTCATCATCCAGAGAACGAAAGTTACCAAAGTTGTTTGAATAAATATACAACATATTTACATTTGAAATTTATTTTAAACTAGCGACCCGCCCAGACTTCCCAAGGGTGCAATTTACTCCTCCCGATCAGAAAGTCTTAGAGCCGATTTCACCAACGCAAAATAAGTCTTATCCGAGCGTAAAGATATTTTGGCAGATTTTTAATACAAAAACTGTCAGAACGCCCAATTTATTCCTCGGTTAACCGTCACTCGACGTTGGTGAAATCGGTCGATGAAAACTAATGAGCAATATGAATATGTCAAATTAGCGAAACTTCCAAGTAGGTAATCGACTAGGTATCTATCGGAAAATCTATAAATAATTTATACTAATCCTTTCGGACTTTCCCGGTGGATTTTCCAAAAACTTTCTTTCATACAAATCTTGTCCTAAAATTACGAAAATAACAAAAAAACAGCCAAATCTGTCGAGTTTTCCTCAAGTGATGATATCTTTCATACATGCGGCAATTGAGCTGAACTGAAAACTAAAAGCTTGTGTTTTAAAGATATTTTTTTTAAATTTACACTTGTTTTTATTTACATGCAGATTCTTAAATAACTAACTTTTACCGTTCAAATGTGGAACGCTCTCCAGGTGCTTCTTCTGTCCGTCAAATGTCTTTATCCTAAAAGCCCTCTTGCAGTGGCTTTACAGAATTTTGATCTTGATTTCAGTTTCAGACTTAGGGCCAATGGAGTTTACCATATCAAAAAGAGGCAAGCGGCTATTAAAAATAAACAAATACACTTACTATTGCTGTGCAAGTAAAGGGCCGATAACTCGTTGGAGGTGTTCGACGCATGCACGGTACATGGGCTGTACAGCGACTGTCAAAACGATTGAAGACGTCATCATCGCTGTAATAGGAAAACACTGTCATTAGTAAAAGCGTGACGCGTCATAGAAATTGAAAAGATGATTATTTGTGATTGAAGTAAATAGGTATTAGACCCAGGTCCGGCCGAAAAAAAATGTTCATAGTTCTACTAACAATTAAATGACAGCCATCGCTTCGCAACCACCTAGAAAGAACATTGGCAGGGGTTCATATATCACTTTACCTGAAATTTATTTGAAGCGTCTATACATGAAAAATTGTTAAAACCGTAGAGGTTCCATTACTAAAACATAATCACTGAGATTTTTCGTTTGAGCAACTCACAAAAATAAGATATTAACTACTTTATTTGTTTTTTTGATGTCATAAAAATATGTAGATAGGTATAAAGACGTAGTCGTAATTCCTACTTCCATGTTATTTTAAGTTCTAATTTGACATTGTACTTAGGGGTCTGGCACGAAATAAAAGCCAGAAAGCTAAAACAACAAAAACATCTACATAGACAAACTCTTGAATTTCCGGGCGAGCAATGTCATCGAGAAACGATTCAAACCAATCCAAACTCAAAGCGCGATATGAATTAGTCAGATAAGGAATAGAATAGAATAGAAAATGTTTTTTATTCAAATAAACTTTTTTACAAGTGCTTTTGAATCGTCGATGAGTCTACCACTGGTTCGGAATGCCGTTCCTGCCGAGAAGAACCAGCAAGAAACTCGGCAGTTGCTCTTTTCAAAATAAGTTTACATTCAATAGAATAGTTAAACAGTTCAATTACCACCTGCTGTCTCATGAATCGCTGGAAAGAATTATGTCCACGCTTTTTTATCATCTAAATAGTCTTCAATTGCATGCTTTTTTCATGAGATTAGTTTTAACTGATTTCTTAAACTTGTGTAAAGGCAAGTCTAAGATCGACTGTGGAATTTTATTATAAAACGTCACGCCCATTCCCACAAATGTCTTTCGGACCCTCTTGAGGCGACATCGAGGAATCACGAGCCTGTTTGGATTTCTAACTTGCCTATCGTGTAAATCACCCTTTTTTTTGTAATTCACGATGTTTTGTCTGACAAATATTATATTGTTGTAAATATATTGTGAAGCTACTGTAAGAATGCCTATTTCTTTAAATTTTTCTCGAAGGGAATCCCGCGGTTTTAAATTATATATTGCGCGAATTGCCCTCTTCTGCAATACAAAAATTTTTCCAATATCGGCTGCTTTACACCATAATAAGATTCCGTATGACATAATACTATGGAAATATGCAAAATAAACTATTTTTGCAGTTTCTATGTCAGTTAACTGTCGAATCTTCCTAACAGCGTAAGCAGCAGAGCTAAGCTTGCCAGCAAGTGTTGCTATATGGGTGCCCCATTGCAGCTTTGAGTCCAGGGTTAATCCCAAGAACACTGTGGAGTCCTCACTTTTCAAGGGTTCATTACTTATCTTTAAATTTTTCTGACAGTTCTGGTGTTGGGCAATAAAAACTCAACACACTTAGTTTTTTTTGCATTTAAAAGTAGATTATTTGCCGTAAACCATTCAGAAACTTGAGATAATGCAATATTTACATCGTCAAAATTGTCTTTCGTCCTATCGACTTTAAAAATCAAAGACGTATCATCAGCAAATAGTACAATATCGCAAGTATTTTGGACAAAATGTGGTAAATCATTTATGTAAATCAAAAACATGAATGGACCTAGAATAGAACCCTGGGGTACACCCATTACCGAGGCTGATCCGGATAATTTTACATCATTGACACATACTCTTTGAACACGATCACTAAGATAAGACGCAATGAGGCTAAGCGCAAAATCTTTAATACCATAGTGGCTCAGTTTAAGCAAAAGGGTCTCGTGATCAACGCAGTCGAATGCTTTTGATAAATCACAGAAAATACCAATGGCATTCTGTGAGTTATTCCATGCATCGAATATGTGTTGCAACAGCATTGCGGCTGCATCGGTTGTTGATCGACCCTTAGTAAAACCGTACTGCTCAGGGTGAAGAAGTTCATTTAAATTAAAGTGTAGAAGCAGTTGGTTGAGCATTATTTTTTCAAATATCTTGCTGAGAGTTGGCAAAATTGAAATTGGTCTGTAGTTATTCGGGTCACATTTGCTTCCCGATTTAAAAAGAGGTATTAATTTACTACATTTCATCAGGTCTGGAAAAGATCCAGAATCTACAGACTTATTAAAAATTAAAGCAAGATAGGGCGCAATAATATCAATGATATTGTGAATGATTTTAACTGATATTCCTCATAGATCTCCGGTTTTTTTATTTTGCAATGATTTAAATGTTTTGATAATATCATATGGGGTAACGTGTTTAAACCTAAATAATTTATTGCACTCAGAGACATTGCTTCTTAGAAGATTATAGGCTTCTGTTGGCGAGGAATTTAGAGAACTGGTCGTGTTTACTGGTATATTTTTGAAAAAGTTCTCAAATGTATTTGCAATTTCTATATCGGTTCTATAAGGTTCATTATTTAACCAAAGCAAAAGATGTAAAACTAATTTCATATAAAAAACGAACTAATTTAAATACTTTGTTTTGTATAAATCATATTCATAGACGCCTCCTAAAACATTCAGGTACAATTCTGCCTTTATTCTTTAGTCCGTGTCGAGAAAGAAGTTCCCTAGAGGCGGTGCTAGTAGTCGCTTGTTTAAGTAATTAAAGTACTAAGTAAAATTTATTAGTTCCACTAATTGCCGCGGGGCTTTTTTCGTGACACGAGCTTTGGGTAAGTTGGTGCTTTTTTATAGAAATTGCACCGAGTCAATGCCATTTTGTTAGTATAAAAGGGCCGGCCTATACCTACTAAGTCAATATTTTACGTACCTACCTACCTATCTCAGTGGAGTAGTGACCCAAAATTCACTTCATATCCGTTTAGTTGTATAAGTATACAATGAAATTGTACTGAGACCACTGTGAAACGCAAAAGAATGCAGTTGCGGGATGCTTCGTGAATTGTGATAATAAATAGCGTACCCTTCTCATGCCAGAGGATTTATATAAATGTAACGAAAACACAGTGTTATATAGTGTATTCATGTCGCAAACTGGGCCCTGATTAACTACTTCCATAGCTTTAACACAATTAAACAAATGACTGTATCCCGTAGTGTATTTTATTACTCATCCTCTGTTTCTATCATCATCATGTGCCTTCTTAGAATTGAAAGGCCGTATTGTAATACGAAAACCGAGAAGCTATTTAAGGCTGCATCTTTTAATTTTTGGGTAACTCTGCCCACAACATCACGAAAATCAAGAATAAGAAGATCCATAATAATTATAATGGCGATAATCTACGGGCAAGAATTGAGAATAGACAAATTTCTATGTTGCCACAGAATTGTAATTTTCATCTCTTTTGACGTGATAACGTCTTATAAATCGATGAACACCGGCTGCACGCACGAAAAAGTGTCACGTTCTGCCTGAGCCCGAGCGTGCAAGCGAGAGCGCGGAACAAGCGATAGAGAGGCACGATCGGCCCAAGCGTTGGCTTGTGACTTGTTTCTTTATGACGTTATCACGTAAAACTATCGTCCGTAAACCGACTTTACAGGCAAGCAATTTTTTTAATTTCAGATCTAGGTCCAGCGGAGTATATACTATCACAAAGAGGAAAGCGGCTCTTGAAACTAGGCGAATACACATACTACACCGGCTATCCGGGTAAAGGGTCCCGAATTCTTTGGAGATGTTCGACGAATGCGTACCGCGGGTGTACTGCGACTGTTAAGACGATCGATGACTTCATCGTTGCTGTGAGCGGATATCATTGCCATTTGTAGACGAGTTACGAATTCACATATTTTACCAGCTATCCGGGTAAAGGGTCCAAAATTGTTTGTAGTCTGCTACTGCAACTGTTTAGAGCCATAGTACTCAACCTTTTTATCATGTTAAATAACACGTGTCAGTTATGGTAAAAAGAAAAAAAAAGAAGGTACCTAAAGATTTCTAAGGTTTTCGTGATTGTTACAAATTGAATTTAACAACTATAAACGAATTAATCGCGTATATTTTAACCGCCCGCCCGCGGGCCGCAGGTTGAGTATAGCGGGTCTAGACTAGTCTAAACGATAGATGACGTCATCAACGCTGTGACAGGCGGTCACTGTCATTAGCATGAAAGTAGGACTGCTTCAGTCCTACTTCCATAGTCATAATTAATAGCCATATTAATGATTATTTAACAGACCACAGCATCTCTAATTAACAATTCGTACCTAAACTATAATTGTACTACTATTGTACAATTTATTGAACATAGATAATTATATTAAGTACAGTGTCCATAGGTAGATTATTATTTTTATTGATTATTTTTAATTATTATTTTTGACAATTGAATGGACATAAATACATTCAAAATTGACAAAATGTGACTTCGATGGGGTTTTAGATTTTATTTAATTTTTATTTTAGTTTTAATTTTGTTAGTTGTATATAATTTAGGCATATTTTAATTTTAATGATATGTTGTTTCAAAATTGTGGAATAACTTTTAAAATTATGTATTAGTTTTTAATATTGACAATTTTGTACTTAAATTGACATTATAAATATTCACACACCAGTAGGTACTGGTTAAATGTATTAGGCTCGATTTCCTTTTTACAATCATGTTGTACCTGTATTTTTGTGAATAAAATTTCATTCATTCATTATGCTTTGTCAAATTTAGGATGATAATTTTGGCAGATCACGCACATGAAGTTTCGTATTTTTTTTTCGGTAGATGTACTACAGATAATTTCGTACTTCATTGATGGGTACCGCCCACTTAGTAAAGTGCCATGCCTCTCGAACAACCACAGACAATAGAAAATCGATTTGAAATGAAAAAAATCGATAAACATTGTTTAAGTTGTGCACCATTATACTAGTATTAAATAACCTTAAATATTTATTCCTTGTTTCATTTCACCCTAAAGGCCCTCTCACAGCAACAATTTTGACTTCCACGCCAAAAAGGTTGACTGATGAAACAAAAATACCCACGAATCGAAATCGTCGTTGTGGGAGGGCTTATACAGTCATATTAATAAATTATATTAATTCAATAGAAAAAAATAGTTTGATTTGTATTATTATCTGACCATACAATATAATATCGAATATCCATGCAACTATCGATTCCAAGTTCTATGGGAATATTAATCGATAATCGAATAAGTTCGGTAACGATTACACACAACCTCATCCCTACTGTGAGTTGTCAAAATTATCATCCTAGATTTGACAAAGCATAGTAAGCGCATCGTAGAAGTTGAAAAACTGATTATTTACCTTTACGTATCTCAGTGGAGAAGTGAACTACAATTCGCTTCGTATTCGAAAGCACTTTGTAAAAGTTTATTTGAATTAAAGATTGTTCTATTCTGTTCGTTTCGTTGATTATGTATATTATAATGAAATTGTACGCAGAATAGGGTAGCAATTGTCTAAAAGTTATTCCATTGATCGTATTAGTATTCGATGACATTAGCGTCAAAGTAAAATAATCCTTGATGGTATTGGTTTAAAGTCACAAATTCAGTGCAATCGATTTTAATATGGAGCGTTATGGAGCGTATCGTACATACGTAAACGTATAAGAATGCATACACGAAATTGAGCTCTAATTCAATGCTTTTACGGTTTATTTTACTTTGACGCTAATGTCATTGAATACGATTACGATCAATGGAATAACTTTAATAGAATAGAATAGAGATATTTTTTATTCAAATAAACTTTTTTACAAGTGCTATTTTAGTGCTTCCTGCCGACAATCGCACCTCAGAACATGACTATGAAATGTAGAAAAATGCATTTGCATGATGCTTAGTGAATGGTGGTGAAAAAATAGCGTAACCTTCTCATTCCAGTATAGTCCTGTTGCCAGTTGTGAGCCGGCGATGGATTTATATGAATAGAATAGAATAGAAATATTTTTTATTCAAATAAGCTGCGCAAAGGATCAGCCTGGCTGTCCAGCGCGGAAATGCAGCCAGTATTCTTGGCACCATTTCACGCGGGCATGATTTGTATAGTAATTAGATTCGTTTAGCTATAAGTTTTTTTTGTAACATTTTAATAAAAAAAAACTTTTTACAACTGCTTTTGAATCGTCTGACTCTACCACTGTAACCACCAATGTAACTAAAACACAGTTTCAATAATCATGACACAAACTGGGCTCTGATTAACTACATCCATAGCTTTAACACAATTAAACAAATAATTGTACCCGTAGTTTATTGTATTGCTCGTCCTCTTTTTCTAACATCATCATCATCATCATGTGCCTTCCTTGAATTGAAAGGCGATATCACGCGAAAAACAAGAAGCAATTTAAAGCCATATTTTAATTTTGGGTAACTCAACCCTCAACATCACGAAAAGCAAGAAAAATCGGCCAAGTGCGAGTCGGGCTTCGCTCTTTTAGGGTTCCGTTAAAAAAAATTAAGTTAAAACATTTCCATGTATCCATGGAAATATTTTAATTTAATTTTTTTAATTTAATTTAATTTTTATTATTTGTTGTTATAGCGGCAATAGAAATACATAATATGTGAAAATTTCATCTGTCTAACTATTACGGTTTACGAGATACAGCCCGCTGACAGACGGACGGACGGACGGACGGACGGACAGCGTAGGCTTAGTAATAGGGTCCCGATGGTACCCTTTGGATACGGAACCCTAAAAAATGATCTCGGCATATGAGGGCGATTATAATAAATTATTTTCGGGTGAGAATTTGAATATTACAACGGCCTTCTTCTATGGCACCACAGAATTATAAGTTTTGATCTCTTTTTACCTGACTGCGCGACGCAAAGGAGTGGTCAATGTGTTTATCAGTCTATGTATGTTTGTTTGTTCATTTCTGGCACTCTAGAGACCAAACGCGTAAGCCGATTTTGATAAGTGGCACGTCGTGAGATTTGCCTTGCCAGCGCGAGTGTCGTCGAGAACATAAAAATTTGAAAAATTTGAAATGGCGGATCTTGGCGGATGTGGGTTTCTAAAATTTTTTTTTCTTCAAATCCTATCGAGTGGGGTATCAAATTAAAGGGGTTGAAAAGGTGATTACGAAATATCATACTAATATTATAAATGCGAAAGTGTGTTTGTTGGTATGTCCTTCAATCATGCCGCAACAGAACTGTGTTTCTTCGAGATTTTTTGCGTTGGTATAATTGAGGACCTGGAGAGTGACATAGGCTACCTTTTATCCCGGAAAATCAATAAGTTCCCGAGGGGTTTCAAAAACTAAATCCACGCGGACGAAGTCGCGGGCATCAGCTAGTATTTATATATTATGCAGTCGGGTTACCTACAATATATTTTAATAATTTACACTTGTTATTAATTTCTAGGCTTAGAGTTAAGTCCAGCGGAGTATATAATATCACATAAGGGCAAGCGGCTTTTGAGCCTAGGCGACTACACATACTACACCAGTTATCCGGATAAAGCGTCCTTAATTAGTTGGAGATGTTCGACGAATGCGAACCGCGGGTGTACTGCGACTGTCAAAACGATCGATGACGTCATCGTTGCTGTGAGCGGATTCCATTGCCATTTCGCCGCCCCCAGCGGCACCGTGTAGATTTTGCAAAAACATAAATTTTACAGGAAAAAATTAACTTTTATTATTTTAAATATTGGCCCGGTTCAAGAAGTTCCTAAGTTTATAATGGCGCAGTTTAAGGAGTCAATTATTGGTTCATTTTTACAGTTTTAGAAAACTGCAATTCAGTTCAACTACAACTACGTGAACTGAGCCATTTTTAATTACGTTATTCTTTTAATTATTTATTTGATTTACGTTATAATACCTATCTGTGTGCCGAATTTCAGCCCAATCAATCAGTCAGTCAGTCAGCCAGTCACCTTTTCTCTTTATAGAGTCGTTTTGGGTACCCGAGCGCAGTGGGTAAGTGTGCGCACGGCCTGTATCTCCAAAACGGGATGCGGAGGGAGGGGTGTTTGTTTCGGTCGATCGGAGGCGCCGAAGGGGCGAAACAGCTTTGCGACATGCCCGTGCGCCGCACCCCGCGTCGTTATTTATTTATTTGATAAAAACTATATTTGATGCTATAATCGTTACTTTTTGTGTTTTGGAAAACACTGTTGCTTGCAAGATTGTGATCTGATGATGGTTAGTTTATTTTTTATGACTAATATGCATATTTTTATTGAAACGTGACAAAGTAATTTGAGGTTATATTCGGTGTTCGGTGTTCACAAACGTGGACAAACTAAAATTATTTTTATACTTTGTAGTGGCGTTAGAAGTCGGTTTTTTGAAAAGAATTTTTATTTTAAGCTTTTAAGTGTAGTATCCTATGATTGAGGAGCTAGAATCTGGATGTCCATGATGTAGTCCATACTTGTTACCTACAATATCAATTCGTAATCGAAATTTCCTAAATCCCCATAGTTTTAGGTAGGTAGTACCCTGCAGCATCAGGATTGAGGAGCCAGGACCTGGAGCTCCATGATGTAGTCCATACTTGTTACCTACAATAATAATTCTCGACATTTCCTAAATCTCTTTATTTTAGGTGAGCAATATACCTGCATCAGGCTTGAGGAGTTGAAGGTGAACATTTTTATGGGACGATTTCGCAAACATCCTCTGTCGATTAAAAAAAAATCACGCGAATCGGTCCAGTAATCCCGGAGAAATCGGTGGGCATACATAGAAAAATAAAAACATACCGGCCGAATTCAGAACCTCCTCCTTTTTGGAAGTCGGTTAAAAAGTAGAACACTAATATCCCGCGGGAACTGTTTGCTTTCCCAGGATAAAAAGTAGCCTTTGTCACTTTTCAAGTCATCAACTATGTCAATCCAAAAAACCACGTCAATCTGTAACTCCGTTGGCGCATAATTGAAAGATAAATGTGTGAAAAGTATTATACTAATACTACTTTCGCCTTTATAATATTAGTAGGATAATTTCTAAATGTGGAATTTTTCCCTAATTTTTTATTGTATAAATTGGATAAAATGCTAACGCCATCTGTGAAAAAACAGTAACTCCACCAGAGTAACTCTTTGGTTTTGTAACAGTGCAATAGAAATAAACAAAATAATATAATTCATCGTAGTTAATCAATTTAATACTAGATGACACCACTAATTTATTACAATTCCTTCACTATTCGGAAGGAGCTACGTTCCATCCGGGTGTCCTTTGACACCTCTCAAGTTTTTTTTGTTTTAGTGTTTATCGTCATGTCTCGAAAATATATACGAAAAAAAAACAGAACTTGAACCAAATACCGAGCAACAAATTGCTAAAGAGATCTCAAGTCACAGACTTAACGTTAGACTTTTAAGATAATCTTGACTGATTTAAAAGGACTTATATTATTATAAAAATATATTTTCTTAAATTTGTTTAAATAGAAGTACAAATTATTTTATTCTGTTATTACTTAAAGTTTTAATTTTCTATGTTAAAGCTATTATCATAAGTTTGATCGATCTCAAGCCGAAATGTCTAAATTTTGTGATATTTTCATTAATTTCCAAAGAAATATTAATTACCACTAGAAATCTTAGTGAGTGAAGGTTTAATACTGTAAAATTAACGAATGCGTTCACTTACCCAACTGCGTCTGCTTACCTCACAGGAGTACACACACTTACCCGCATTACGGGTCAAGAGTACGCATTCCGACTTCCCGGTATTGTTATTATTTTTCTAAAAAATTAAGACACTTAACGTTTTCGTTTCTGTTTTAATTTATAGCCTAATAAATGTTCTATTCTTAACAATTTTTTTTTCTCCTTAATTCTTATATTATAATGCACGGTGAGGCTTCAAAGCGAAAAGTGCGCACACTTGACCCGAACGACTCTATATCGTCACTCATCATCATCATCCTGTCCTTTTCCCACGCTATGTGGGGTCGGCACAACACGTCTTTTTGTTCCACTCGCTTCTGTCATTCGCCAACTCATCATCTACTCCTCTTACACGCATATCCTCTTTCACACAATCCATCCATCGTTTCTTGAGTCTTCCTCTACTCTTTTGTCCATCCACATGTATATTTAACATTCTTCTAGTATATTCTTTATATAATTATATTTATAAACCCGATGTGCCTGCGCTTTCGCCCTCGTGGAGTTAGGTTTTTCAAAATCCCGCAGTAGCCCTCCGTTTTTCCCGGAAAAAGTTTACCAAATTGTTACTCTCCAAATTCAACTCTCATGCAAAAAATCACGTCGATCCGTTGCTCCGTTTTTGCATGATTGAAGGACAAACAATAAAATAAACACAATTTCGCTCTTTTATTATTGGTAAGGATAGTAAGGGTACATTACGTACTAGGATTGGTAGTCGCTTCGCACACTACTAGATACCGTCGGCGTACTAGTAAATTGCGGCAATTCATAGTACGCCTGGACTGGCGGTACCCGCATAGTCACGTAGCAACCAATGTTTGACGTTTTCAAATAAACTATGAAATTACGTTGCTGCATTTATGCTGCTATTATTTAGAGGAAGGGTATCTAGTAGCGACTAAGCTACCAATCCTAAATCTATGATTAGGTACTAAACACCATTCTATTTTTCAGCAATATTAACGACGTCAAATAGGGGTAAACGACTTATTAAACTGCAAGGATATACGTATTACGTGTCACAAGAATGCGGCAGTAGAATCCGTTGGAGATGCTCTACTCATAACAACCGCGGATGTCGAGGAGTCATCATTACAGTGGACAATGAAATTGTCGCTATCAAGTTTAATCATAATCATGACCCGCTCGTATAAATGATTAAACTACCACTGCAACACATATGTTGTTGTAATACCACTATTCAGCTTCTAAGGCTTCCAATGGTACCTTTGTATATTGTATTTTATTTTTTGGTATCTACTTGGTATAGAGTAAAGTGTAAGTCATTCAATATAACATTTGCTTTTAGTTACTTTTGACTTCTTTTGTTTAATGTGTGATAATAGGCAATTCATAAGCATTCACACGAGGTTTAACTCAAAATCTATAAGGGTTCTATTAATTGCCTGTATGACGTAAAGATAAAGTTATTAGATTGTTACTGTAAGTAAATCATCAACTTTACTGAATCTCTTTCTTCAATATATTTGTGAAAACTAACTCGTTCAATTTCTCTGTTTCATCAGTCAACTTCATCAAAATCGCCGTGGTACCTAAGATAGAACCAGATCATGTAAATGGTGAAATAACTCTCACAGATATTAGATCAATTAAGGATACGTCAAATGATGAAAATACATCTAACTGGAGTTTAATAAGGACATTTAATAAAATAAGCAACGCCCAAAGTAGTGTTAAGCAAGCTAGAATGTGGTCACTTCATTACGTGTCGGATTCAGATGACGGTCTCAAAATGTTCTATAGGTGTAATAAAGTTCGAATCAATGGATCTCAATGCCCTGTTAGATTATATTTGTCGTGTCATACCAAGATGGATAAAGTGTATATGTTCCGCACAATTGCAACGCATATTCATAATTACGATCATCGCAGAAAGTCTTTGTCGAAGAAACCAAAACAGACAAAAAAATAATTAAAAATCAAATGAAGAAAACAAATAGTTCAAAAATCATAAAACAACCAAGCTTAATTAGATCTCTATCTGAACCGATAGGTGGCGCTAATTTAATATTATCATGCGCTAAAGGTTTCTCAAATAAGATAGTAACGAGATAAAGTTCGAGATTCGGAATAAAATTTAGTATAGATGTAATAAAGTTAAAAGATCTAATAATATAATGTAATAATATGGCATAGCCATTATTATTACATATTATTTGGTACAATATTATTACATTATATTATTTATCTACTCCAGCATCGAAAAGTTCCAATTTCGAATTTGACAGCTGAATCGAAATGAACCCTCTTTCGGTTTTGCTTCTCATTTCGATGCAGCTCGTTGTATGGGAGCTGAATCGAAATGGTTATCTTCTTAAAATAGGATACCTAAAGCTAAGGCTCTGAGTTCTGGCACTTTTGTACCGTTCATATGACAGAGGCGCCACAGGCGGCTGGTGGCGGCTTACGGAGTTACTTTTTGTTGACAGAGGCGCCACAGGCAGCTGGTGGCGGCTTACGGAGTTACTTTTTGTTACTTTATTGAGCCTACGGCGTATTTTGTTAATGATTTTATTTTCCTTGTCGTAGATAAAACCTTGTATGCAACTGAACGTAATTAGTCATTTTAATTCTCGTACTATCCTATTTTGATACTCGGCAAGCCTCGTATCAAAAAACAGCACTCGAATTAAAATGACCCTCATTACGATGCAGTTGCATAAATAGCTATTGGTGTGTCATGCCATGATTGATAAAATGTATAATATATTCCGTATTAATGCAACGCAAGTTCATAAGCACGAACTGCAGGATTTCTAAAAACCAAAGCAGATGAAGTTGCGGGATAAAGCTAGTCATGTAATAAAATCATAAGTTTTTATTGACAAAGCTAAAAATATTGCCTTTGAAAATCTGACAACCTCATGCGTTTATAGTAATTATTTATTAACTGTTAATAAAATTTATATTTTTTTTGATCCTTATGAGATTTCTAGTTCAATTTACATATTTATGTATAAATTGTGAATAAATAAATGTATTAAGTATCAAAACTTGGATTAATTTTCATTGCAACATCTTTGAAATATGTTTTTATTTCTAAATTATTTTACCTTAACTATATGATGCTGTTCATCAAATTCACTAAAACCACCTATTAAAAAGTATCTAAAATTCACTAATGCTCATTTTACCAAACATACCTAAATATTCCCCAAAGTAGGAGTCTCTTTACGTAGGTAGCCCTTAGGTGTGTAAATTCAACGTATATCCAAGCGAATAGACAGCGCCATTTGAAATGTTCTTCCAGTCTTTATCTTTGCAACTAACTATGTAAGTATAACTTTAAATCAATAATAGCGAAAACGAATCCTAAATATATCCTTCTAAGCATCAAGGACGCTTTCTCTTGCCTTAGGATAAATTTCTCGGAAGTGAAATAATATTACACAAATCTATATATATAAAAGAAAGTGGTGTTAGTTACACTATTTATAACTCAAGAACGGATGAACCGATTTGGCTGAAAATTGGTGGAGAGGTAGCTTAGAACCAGGAGACGGACATAGGATACTTTTTAATATTATAAATGCGAAAGTGTGTTTGTATGTTGGTTTGTTTTTCAATCAAGTAGCAAAAAGCTACGGATCGACGTGATTTTTTACATGGGTATAGTTGACAACCTGGAGGGTGACAAAGACTAAGTTTTATCCGGGAAAATCAAAGAGTTCCCGCGGGATTTTAAAAATGAAATCCACGCGGACGAAGTCGCGGGCATCAGCTAGTATTATATATTTTTTGTTTTATTTATTTTACCAATGTTTGCTTACAGTTTACCGATTTGACAAAAGATGTACTCGACATTGCACAAACGCCGAACGACAACGTAAATATAGGATGAAAAGAAAAAATGATCCAGAAAAATACAAACTATTTTTACAGAAATTACGACAGAGTAGGTCCCGTAAGAGAAAGTTTTGCTAGATTTTGCCAACCCACTTGACCCTACCAAGTTTTTAAAGAAACGCTCTGCTAAAAGAAAATATTATAAAAAATAACACTACCTATGTACCTACTAAAATAGTTATTGATAATAATATATAATTATATATAATTTATATATATATATATATATATATATATATATATATATATATATATAAGTATCCTGTTTGGTATCCGCCTGCCCTTAAAAAAATCATAAAAGAAAAACTTAAATATCATAAAAAATGGAAAATATATAATAATTATGAGGACTATAGCTCCTTCCGGTGCCTCCGGGATAGACAAAAGAGGGTTGAAGCTTAGTGTTACACTAGATATTTAGATCGTGCGGAAAAAATTCTCTTAAAAAACTCCAATTATTTCTGGACATTTGTAAAGTCCAAAAAACAAACTATAGACTTACCTGATAGACTTTACTTGGATGATGTTACTACAAACAGTGGTCAGGAGATAAGTGATCTGTTTAATAAATACTTTAATTCCTCTTTTGAACCTAACTCCTCCTGTCCTACATCCCTCGCTTATAACCTGTGTAACTCCACAAATGAAACGTGTATCAGCCTTTCGTCTGTTAATATTTCTATTTGAAAGAATAAGAAAGATCAGGTAAGTAGAAAAGAAAGAGGGTAGTTAATACGAACAATCCAAACTGATCGTCCATCGTGATTTAAAGCCCGCGAGTCCTTTCAAAACTATTAATATATTTTTCTAGTTTCAAATCTCATCTTATCGAAGTTATACCTAAACCACGTTTTAAATACAGTCATTTTAGAAGTTTCTTTAGAGAACGTTCGTGATAAACTTCTATTAGGTCTTATTCTGCGGCTCAAGAGCGAACGGGTGCGGGCAGCGGAGCGGTCGTGTAGAACAAATGCTTAAGATTTATAAGAAATTGAAAGGAATGACGTGCGGACGTGCCCACTGCCCGCACCCACTCGCACCTGGGCTGAGCACTTAGATTTGATATCTTTATCTTGTTCCAGTTGAATACGTAATGTCACGGAAAGGCAAACCGCTCCTCAAACTACAAGGTTATTCGTACTTCGCTGCCAGTGGTAATAAGGAAATAAGTGCCAGTGCCAGTGGTAGGATGAGATGGAGATGTAACCATCAATCCCGGTTCAATTGTCGAGCCATTATAATCACATTTGAGAATGAGATTGTGAGTGTCAAAGGGGAACATAATCATCCACCACCGTCTAGTTAAAAAAATTGACAAAACACTACCTATCTATTTATTACTCAAGTTACAAAACTATACGAACTTCTCTGCTAATGGCAACAGCTGGAAGTTAGATAGCGGTGTCACCATCACCTCCAGAATAATTACTCTCGAGCTATTATAGTAACTATTGAGGATAAGATTGCGAGTGTCAAATAGGGACACAATCATCCACCACAGTCCGGTTAAGAAAATCGACAAAACAATGTTCCCTATAGGCACACAGCTCTTCAATCTACTTAGGGTATTTTGCTGCTAGTGATGGTAACAGGTGAGAGTGAGATGAAGGTGTTAAGATCAACTCAAAAAACTGTTAAGCTAAGTGTGAAAAGAGAAAAATATCATCCACCACGTCCGGTTGAAGAAATTGACAAAACATAATAACTACTAGACGACTTTAGACTTTAGACTTTAGGTGAACATTTGAATTTGTTTCTACAAAATAAAGGTTTTATAGGTTGGCGTACTTAAAGTACATAGTAGTAGAATTGAGAATGTTATTTATACAATATGGTCAATTGTATAAATAACATTCTCAATTCTACGACTATTAATATAATATTCGTATCTCTGTTGGAGCGAACTCTTTTAGTGAACCTATTAAAATCAGCTCAGCAATTTCTAATTAACTTCAATACATGAGTGTTCGGTGTGAGTTCATAAAGTGATCTATTACATTTTGCATACCTCTCTCTCGCAATATTTTCAATGATTGTAAATATCTCAGATACTTTTAACAAAATATGGTCAGTTAATATCTTCGACAATTAAATTACGGATCTTTCAGATATAGTTTTATTATGACATACCTACCTAGATTTTGATAGAGAAAAAAGGGCGAAAACTACTATGAACTTTTATCGCTCTTTTTCTCTATCAATAACTATAAGATATATATCCTCCTCCGTGTACTCTTAAAAAAAATTGAATTCTTTTATTACAGCCGAATTCATAACTTCCAGAAGAGGCAAGCATCTCATTCAGCTTGGAGGTTATACATACTTCGCGGGAACTAAAAATGGTGTGAAAACTCGATGGAGATGTTCGAATCAAAAGCGGAAATGTCGCGCTTCGATTGTCACTGTCGAAAATAAAATTGTATCCACTAAAAGCGATCATAACCATCCTCCTACATACATACGTACTAAACTTTACTACGCCAAGCTCAAAGATTAAAAAAAAGTTACTTTTAGTAGTGTGTAACATTACACTACAATTGTATAATGGTATTGTAGTGTAATGTTACACACTACTTTGTGTAGATCATTTACTTAAACTAAACTGCTGATAAAATATCAGATTATAAAATATGATCAAACAAACTTACCTAAAGTGAAGTTCGATCATTATATTTTATATGAGTTGCTTCATCCCAAAAGTTATAACATTATATTACTTTATAATATATTACTTTATATATATTATAATGTATTTCTTTATTATATATAATATACGTATTACTTTGAATTATCTTTCATTTATTTCATTAACAAGGTTTTTTCTTGTATGATTGCCGCTGGATTTCTTATTCTTACAGTTTTAATCTTATGTACTTATACAAATAAAACAATTTTTTTGTCCATTATTTTTTAATAAAATAATATATAATATAATAATATTTTATTAATAAAAGAGTTTTTATTCAAATTAACTTTTAGAAAGTGTTTTCAATTCATCAAGTTAATCTACTAATGGTTCGGAATGCTCTTTTTATATTAATTATTATATTGTACACAGTTTACGGTTATTACCGTCTCATGAATTGCTGGAGTGAGCTATAGCCACCCTTTTTTATTATTTATATAATCTTCAATTGTATTATTTGTGTATACTATATTCATGAGAATACTTTTAATCAATTTCTCAAACCTTCCCAGATTTATCCAGTCCTTTCCTGCATACATAATTAAAATTTTCAACATTTTCTTATAGCTGAATTCATAACCTCCAAAAGGGGAAGACACTTGATCCAACTAAGAGGATATACCTACTATGCTAGTAAAGGGACCAGTGCAAAAATGCGCTGGAGATGCTCCATACAGAAAAAGTATCACTGCAGGGCCGCACTTTTCACTTGTGACGACGTAATCGTGTCTATAGTAGCAAAGCATAATCATCCACCGAGATATACGCAAGAATCAATAAAGAGTTGAAATTTTCTTGTGTGACAACACAAAAAATTTAGCCTAAATAAAGTGGAATGAAAATTAGGGAAGAATGACTTAACTTCTGTAGAGTGCACAGTGGTTCAAAACCATCTAGTCAATCAACTGACTAGAGTTGATGCAGACAGGAATCGAAAGTTATCTACTAGGTAGGTATATGCATGTAGTGTTCTTATGAGTTACTGTAAATAAGAATCTTTTAAAAGTATTATTTTATAGATCTAGACTTTTCACCTTTTTGTTATTTTATGTGTTACAATAAATTTTAAGTTGATATTATGCAATTATATAGTTAATTTTTGTTTGTTGACGCTTAATAAACATTTAAACATAAAATAACAGTGTTTCTTATTGACTATCATACGTTGGCTTTAAGATTATGGTATTGTTAAATGAATCTAGAATAAATCCAATAAATATTCAATTGGCATCCACATACCCAATTAAATTTATTTTAACAATGTTTGCGATCATTTTGACAGTATTAGAAAAAGTGTAAAGCAAAGGTCAGAGTATTAATCCCTGCTACACCCCGTACGATTTTCCAAATTAATCCTATATTTTTGCAGGTGAATTCATAGTTTCTAAACGAGGCAAGCGTATGATCAAGTTGCAAGGGTACACGTATTATGCGTGTAATCCAAACCAATTTAAAATTAGATGGAGGTGTTCTACCCACATGCACCGTGGTTGTAAAGCTGCCCTTTATACCGTGGAAGATCGGATTGTATCTTATGTGGCGAATCATAATCATTAATTTGTTTTCGTTTAGAAAATTAATTAATGGCATTATTGATATAAATTATTAATTTTTATGGTAATAAAAATAATAATTTTAAATCCTATGACAATCAAGGCTGTTTTGAAAATATTCAATGTAACTTTTTGTATTTTGTTAGTATATAATATTTTAAATATAACTTTAGACATATTCTTTTCTTAATATAACTCCTAAGTGCCTCCAAAGTGTCCCAGTAGGAAATTAATATTGTTCATAATAGGTATGTATGAACGATTTAACGATATTTTTTTGTTAATTAACAAATAATGTTTTCTTTTTATTCGATGACAAGATTGTATTTGACTGCGATCTTACCATATGGTTAGTGAAATTGCAGCCTAAGATGGTACCGGGCTAGATTGGAAGGGATATGACAGTGGTCATGGTTAATTAGTGACAATAAATATTAATTGATCTGCTTAAATTGTATGTTAAAGCGTGGTGAGAAGGACCACCAGGATCTTTCCTATATGAGGATTATTTAGAGGAGGATATGTAGTTTAAAATTAAGATTTAAATTATATAATTATCTCTTTCATTATATGCACCAAGACAAGAAACAAAAGAAAAAATATAGAAGATATAAAGATACAGTAAAAATAATTACACTAGCGGCACGCTATGATGGCCGGTTTGACACATTACAATAGTGATGTGGAATGTCAATTTATTCTCGAACAAAAAACAATTAAGTTTTGTTTTTGTACCTGATTAAATAGGTTTAATAAAACAAAAATGTATATGTTTATTTAATTTATTTGAACGAACTGAATATTTGAATGAAAATGAATATACATACTTTATATGCACACAAGAAACATATGAATACAAAAGATACCAAAAAAGGTGCCACAAAAGGCCATAATTAATCAGATTCGTCCATACTACTATTTTCACTGTCGTCACTGCTATCATCACCTACATTAATAATTATATGTTCGTTTTCTATAATATTATCTATTTTCACATCTCTTTCATAATCTTCCCTTATTAATTTAACAGTTCTATTCACAACCTTTTCCCAGTCTCCTTTAGTCACATGTTCACAAGCTTCTTCTAATAATTTTAGCATTTTTTTTGTGGTAAATGGGGGTTCTGTATTGTGTCTTGCAGCATATCCCTTAATTTGAGCCCACACCAACTCAATCGCATTATACTCACAATGGTAAGGCGGTAACCGTATAACTCTGTGCCCATGTTCTAATGCTATTTCGTCAATGACGTATCGGATCTTGGTTGGTTTGTTTTCTTTTAAAAGACGTACTAATTCCGCTTTTAACATATTCATGTTTGCATCTACGCCATTTTTACGAAGCCATGCGACGATATCAGCTTTCTTTTGGGATTGGGCAGGTGGCTTGTCAATTTGCATCGAGTGGTATGGGGCGTTGTCCAAATTAACGAGCAAGGGTCAACAGTAATGCAGTATCAATATTTGAAATCCAAAGCCAGGTCAAAACTATATCACAATCGCATTGCACTGACAGTTTATACTTTTCGAAGCAACGTCAATTCGAAACTGCTTTGTTTTGCATTGAGCATTGACGTGAGTTTGCCGGAGGTAGTAGTTGTGCTAGCCAGCGATCCTATGTGACGATCGTATTAGATTCCATTTTTAAAAATTTTCAATTTAGAAAACCAAATGCCGAGTTGTGGTATATATCATATAAAAATAAAAATTTTACCTTTTGTATGAAACAGCTGATATTTTTTTGCGATTTCAGAGGTTTGTCCACATAGTGAAAATTGTTCATATTCACAAGTACATTCACCCCTTAAATGGTGCAAACTGATTTTTCTACACTTGTATACATTTTAGAAATCAATTTAATAAATAAATTTTGAGTCCTAAACCTAAAACTACATTCGATAAAATTTATGAATCTCTGCACATCACTATCGTCAATAAAGTAATACAATTATTTCCTTCAAAGTCGTTATCAATTAATACGGAACTTCATGAGCGGACAAACGTCAAACCGGCCATCATAGCGTGCCGCTAGTTTAATTATGTAATTGCAATTAGTGACATTCAACATTTAATAGTGTACTAGGTAGGTATGTCAAAATAAATGAAATAAAAACACATTGTCATCGTAAACTGAATTATACTCATGTCTTGTCCTCTAGATTAGCTGAAATAAAATGTTATTTTATTATAAATATTGTAGTAACACTTGTCAGTTTACTACCACGAACACTGTTTTTAGGGTAGATTTCTTTTTTTTTTTTTTGTGGGTAGTTAATACCTACATTTCTTCGTGGGTACCACAGAGTACTATTTATATGTGGGACTCAGTTGTTTAGCCTCATTCGCTTTTTAGTGCTCTGCCACGCAACACTGTATCATTCAAATATTTAAATATTCAGATAGTTCTTAATTAATATTCAAGTTTTTATAAATAATATTCAAGTATAATAAGAAATTAAATTACAGCGGGCACGTAGAAGTGAAGAGTCTACGAGCTCATTTTCATCATCTACTGAACTTGAAATGTACATCGAATTACTCAACGGAGTCTTTCACGTACCTTACATTAACAAAGTACGATCAATTCACAGGAATTGCATCATAAAAAACTTTGTATGTAAATTCCACTCAATGGAATTATTACATTATGTACATCGAATTACTCAACGGAGTCTTTCACGTACCTTACATTAACAAAGTACGATCAATTCACAGGAATTGCATCATAAAAACTTTGTATGTAAATTCCATTCAATGGAATTATTATATTATGTACATCGAATTACTCAACGGAGTCTTTCACGTACCTTACATTAACAAAGTACAATCAATTCACAGGAATTGCATCATAAAAACTTTGTATGTAAATTCCATTCAATGGAATTATTATATTATGTACATCGAATTACTCAACGGAGTCTTTCACGTACCTTACCTTAACAAAGTACAATCAATTCACAGGAATTGCATCATAAAAACTTTGTATGTAAATTCCATTCAATGAAATTATTATATTGTGTGCATCGAATTACTCAACGGAGTCTTTCACCGTACCTTAAATTAACGATCAATTCACAGGAATTATGCAAATTCCACTCAATGGAATTATAATCAAACTACCCACCTTTGGGCGAGGTATTCATGATATATATACACCAGAGATACCTACGGAGGTTCCCACTGGAGATAAAGAAAAAACACCCGCTTCACAATTCGGGCTGGAAATTTACAAGGAGTTGGTCGATCGATTAAATCATATTGCTACTAAACTTTATATGTTTGTGCTACCTACTAAATGGCCTTGACAAAGAGGTCCGAAAAGATTTGTTCCAGAACAAAAAATATATGGTTCCTGCTTACAGCGAACGCGTTAATGCTCCTTTATTAAACACGGAACTAAAGTCTTGCCCAAGTTCGTATTAAAACGAAAGAAGGGCATGGAAGCCAGACAGAAACAGATATCTTCTGTAATTTCTGGCCTCGCTCGTGTCGTAGATAGTGGTTATATTCTCTTGGTCGCAGACACTCAACTATAGAATGCAGACAGCAAAATGACAAAGGAAATAATGGAAGGCATTCGTATGCTCTGTAATATACAATACTCGGATTCTATATGAGGGAAATATTTCATTTCATCGTACCTATGGTCTGTATAATGTACTTTGTGCTCAAAACAGAGGTGAATGACCACCTTATTCAAATAAAGATTGATAAATACCTACATTTTTGGTGAAAACGTAGCAGATACCATAAAAACAGCAAAAGCTGACTCAAGATCAAAATTTGATATAATAAAGGGTCAGGACAAGAGTAACAGATCAGCAGTAAGAAAAACGATACAACCTCAACCATCGACTTCAAAAGTTTTAAACTACAAAGCTCCACCGCCGGCGCGCAGGCAGCCGGCCCAAACGAGGAGCCACCCGCCTGCTCCAGCGCGGAAGCCCGACTACTCATCGAGAAGGTCGCGGCAACAGCAGCAGCAGTACAGAAATCCACGTCGCGACAAGATAAGGCAAAATATGCCGGTCGACTTTCATTATTTGCCCAAAAATGGGCCTTAATCACAAATGATCAAACGATTATTTCTTGGTTTCGGGGTTATTAGTTAACATTTTCACGTAAAGTTATTCCGCAAATTCCTCCCATCGTTTTTCTGAATATACCGCTGAAGAAATGGGCAGTTTATCACATGGCAATTAAGTAACTCCTTACGATTGGCGTGCTACTACTCGTGCGCTGATCAATACTTATCAAGCATAAATTCCTAATAGCAGTCTAACGATAAAAATCGTTTTATATTAAATTTAAAAAATCTCAATAAACATATACTTACACATATCACATACAACATTTAAATTGAAAGATATACGCACACCTATAAAATTAATAACTAAAATTCATTTATGGCTACACTTGATGCCTATTTTTTATTCATCCGGATTCTTGAAAATGCCTAAGTTTTTCATTCAATGGAAAAATATATGAATTTAATGTCCTACCTTTAGGATTAAATACAGTGCCATACATATTTACATAAATAATGAAACCCGTCATTAAACTGTTGAGTCAAGCTGGTTTCATGCATGGAACTAGGAATTGCGACTAGGTCTAGGTTTCATGTCTAATAATATATTAGCTTGATGATATTTTATCTATCGGTAGATCTTCTATTGAATGTAATGAAAATATCAATATGACTATTAAATTTCTGACAGCATTAGGCTTTATAGTGAATTTCGATAAAAGTAATCTTTCACCATCCCTCTCTTGCAAATTCCTTGTTTATAATCGATTCTCATGATTTAAAAGTTTATTTACCTAATGATAAAAGACCCAAGATTCGGGAAAAATTAGTATAGATTAGGAATCAAACTAATACAAAATAGTCTTAATCAAACATTGCAAAATTGATAGGTTTATTAATTCCTGCCTGTACTGCGATAGAGTATGGCTGGCCATACGCGAAAGCTTTTGAACGATGCAAATATCTTAATTTACTAAGTCACAGGGATTATAATCGTACAATGTATATCCCAGATTCGCTAAACGAAGATTTTGCTTGGTGGCTGAATAACATTAATAGTTCTATGCGCAAAATTAGAAGTTATAAAACAGAGATAGGTACATATATTCTGACGCCTCAACATCGGGATGGGGTACAGCGTGTGGGTCAGAATCCACAGGCGGACAGTGGTTCGAGTGGGAAGCGACCCAACATATTAAATAACTAGAACTACTTGCAGTTTTTTCCTGCTAAACGTCATCACTGTCAGATTCTTCTATGAATCGATAATACCACCGCCAGCAGTTATATTAACCGTATGGGTGGTGTCCAATACCCTCACTTAACAGAGGTGTCTAGGAATATTTGGCAATGGTGTGAATCGCGAAGTATTTTTATATACGCATATTATATTCGCTCCTCTGAAAATACCATTGCTGACGCTGAATCAAGACGTACTCACGCAGACATTGAATGGGAACTCAGCGATCCAGCATTCACTTGAATTGCCAATCTTTTTGGCCAACTTCAAATCGATCTTTTTACAACTCACGTCAATAAAAAATGCGAAAGATTTGTTTCCCGATGCTTTCGCAATAAATGCTTTTACAATCAGATGGTCTAACTTCTATTTTTATGTGTTTCCTCCATTTTAAATCACATTTAAAACACTTCAAAAAATTATTTTTGACAGAAACAAGAATTAAAGTAGTACCTACCTAGGTGGCCGACGAAACCTTGGTACCCCCTTTTTCAATCACTTTTAATTTCTGACATGATAATTCTAAACCCACATGAAAATATTAAAATTTCTCTTTTTAAGAAAACGCGATATACAATTGCAACTTACCTTGCCGAGATATTATACGGCGGTTATTACGAAGAGACTTCTCACCAGCATCGTTAGACATAATGCTGGCATCCCTGGCAGAAGTTCCATCAAATAGTACGACATTTGCTTGAAAAAAGGGGTTTACACATTGTTCCCCTATTCGATAGACGTATTAGACCACCAGTACCAGATATCTTAAATTTCCTAACATTGCTTTTCAAGAGTGGAGCTCAGTTTGGAACTTTAAATACTCATAGAGCCACATTATCTTTAGTACTGGGCTCAAATATTTCTAAAGACGAGAGTTTTAAGATTCTTTAAGGGAATCTTTGGACTAAAACCCCCTCTTCCGAGAAATGAACTTACATGGGATACAGCTTGTGTTCTAGATCATTTGACCAATTATCATCATTAATGAGGGTTTATCGTTGGACCAACTTTCAATGAAATGTATTACATTGTTAGCTCTAACAACACTCAAAAATCAAACATTTTCGAAAATTAACGTAAAAAATATAGAAAAAGCCTTCTAGCTTCTTTAGAAATAATCATCAAAATTCCTGATTTGATCAAAAAATCTAGACCAGGCTCAAATCAACTCGTCCTCATCATACCTTTCTTAACTGAAAAACCAGCTATGTACCCAGCACAGACGCTTAAAGCTTATTTAAGTGAAACTTGTGTACGGCGTAGCCAAGACTATTTATTTATCAGTTACAAGAAACCTTTTAAACCAGTTTCAACACAAACATTAAGTTGCTGGGTTAAAAACACGCTAAAAGGTAGCGGCATAGATATCTCCATATTTTCTGGTCACAGTACCAGACATGCTGTAACTTCAAAAGCCAAGTTCAGGTTTCAATATAGATCCTATTGGCAATACTGCTGGCTAGAGTCATGACTCGAATACTTTTTGGAAATGTTATAGTAAAAATATTTTTAATCAGGACAATACTTCTATGGCCAGAACAATAGAATAATTAAAATATTATGCAATAAAATAAATGTGATGATTATATAAAAATTTAATCTGAAACTTTAATGATTAATTTTTCAGTTTTGTATTATTATTAATGATAAGTAAGGGTTCATCGAAAGGAAAAAATAGCTATAAATTAATAATAATATTATGTTTACGTTTAATGTAACATAATATTATATATCATTGAGATTACAAATGTTATGTAAACATAAATTGTAACTCTGGTAAACAAGTCATTACCTCAGTATTTTCGGAACATGCTCTAAAAGTCTGCAATATTTATAATAAAATAACATTTTATTTCAGCTAATCTAGAGGACAAGGCATGAGTATAATTAATGATTAAATGAGCTTACCTGTAAGTGAAATTCAATCATAATTATACGAGATGCCTTGTCCGAAGAGATTAGCTCCCTCCCCCCTGGAAATCCCTAATGTTGTTCCGAAAATACGATTAACTCTAAAATAAATGAGGCTAAACAACTGAGTCCCACATATAAATAGTACTCTGTGGTACCCACGAAGAAATGTAGGTATTAACTACCCACAAAAAAAAAAAAAAAGAAATCTACCCTAAAAACAGTGTTCGTGGTAGTAAACTGACAAGTGTTACTACAATATTTATAATAAAATAACATTTTATTTCAGCTAATCTCTTCGGACAAGGCATCTCGTATAATTATGATTGAATTTCACTTACAGGTAAGCTCATTTAATCATTAATTATAAATTATACATATAATTTATAATGAAGAAGATTCAATTTTAATGAAGAAGAAAGCGAACCAAAATTAATGCGTAATTTTTTTCTAGTTGATTTCACAACTGCTGACAGAGGGAAGCGTGTGCTCAACTACCAAGGTTATGGTTACTAGGCAAACCAAGCCAACAGATCCAATTGTATAATTTCAAATTGTATATATTGTTTATATTATGTACTAATGGAAGGGTAGAGCACTGATGCCCATATTGGAAACTCTTAACTTATTACAGGAATCAGTAACTAACCTCAAATGATTTTACTATTTCCTGACGATAAATAATTTATTTATTACTATTTACAGCATATTTCACCGGAGCTGAGTTCATAAAATCTGTCAAAGGGTATCTTATGATCAAATTGGGTGGCTACCGGTATTCGGCGATGAGAGGCACTAGTACCAGTACAAAAGTACGTTGGCGATGCTCTACTCACATGAACCACGGATGCAAAGCTGTCATTTTCACCATAAACGACCAAATTATCTCTGTAAGACCAAACCATAATCATTTTCCACCTCAACAATAAAATAGTCTTAGAGACCCCTTACAGAATTCCTGATTTTAAGGTGGATTATACGGGTCTGCCCGCGAAATTCAAATTTAATTTTGTTTTTCCCATTTTGTAAACTAATACGACAAAGTAGGCTTATGGCATTCTAATTGCGCCAGTCGAATTATCATCTTCACAGGTTTACATAAAAATCTTTACTTGAAAGTGATCAGTTTAAGAAATTAATCAAAATACCGAGTTGGACGTGAGTTACTCACAAATTAGTCAGTATTTTGATTAATTTCTTAAACTGGTCACTTTCAAGTAAAGATTTTTATGTATGTTTTTTCGCGGGCAGACCCGTATCCTTAACGAATACCGAACCTGGGTTTATACTTCAGTATGATCAGTCCGAGTTTTAATTCGTTTGATCGTAATACACTAGCGGCACGCTATGATGGCCGGATTGACGTTTGTCCGCTCATGAAGTTCCGTATTAATTGATAACGACTTTGAAGGAAATAATTGTATTACTTTATTGACGATAGTGATGTGCAGAGATTCATAAATTTTATCGAATGTAGTTTTAGGTTTAGGACTCAAAATTTATTTATTAAATTGATTTCTAAAATGTATACAAGTGTAGAAAAATCAGTTTGCACCATTTAAGGGGTGAATGTACTTGTGAATATGAACAATTTTCACTATGTGGACAAACCTCTGAAATCGCAAAAAAATATCAGCTGTTTCATACAAAAGGTAAAATTTTTATTTTTATATGATATATACCACAACTCGGCATTTGGTTTTCTAAATTGAAAATTTTTAAAAATGGAATCTAATACGATCGTCACATAGGATCGCTGGTTAGCACAACTACTACCTCCGGCAAACTCGCGTCAATGCTCAATGCAAAACAAAGCAGTTTCGAATTGACGTTGCTTCGAAAAGTATAAACTGTCAGTGCAATGCGATTGTGATATAGTTTTGACCTGGCTTTGGATTTCAAATATTGATACTGCATTACTGTTGACCCTTGCTCGTTAATTTTGACTCTGTTCAAGCCCTTTGTTGTGGATTTCGTCGATATGACCGAACGTACGCAGAGAACTGTTCTAAATAGTCAGACACGTGAGTTCGTAATACGCCTTCGTAACTATTTCGATCGTGAAGCTCAAAATGGAGGGCCAATTTTACCTATAACGTCAGTGGTTGAACGCGTAGCTGATGCGCTTAATATTGGACAACGAACTGTTAGACGGATAACTAAAAAAAAATATGGCGAGACTGGCACAGAAGAAAATAAACTTCACACACCAAAAAAGAGAAAACGAGCAAAACCAGTCGTAGGCATCGATAGCTTTGATGCCGATGCTATCCGAAGACATGTTTACGGCTACTATTTACAGAAGGAGTATCCAACAAGAAAAAAGTTGGTGCATTCACTGAAGGAAGCTGGATTATTCTTCGGTGGGGAAAGTTCTTTAACGAAGATTTTGAAGACCATTGGATTTCGATACAAAAAATGTAACAAACGCAAAATATTGATGGAAAGATTTGATATAGCGATGGCAAGGTATACTTTTTTACGGCAAGTGAAAGAAATCAAAAATTGGCAAAATGTTGTGTTCTTGGATGAAACATGGCTTAATGCTAACCATACTGTAGGCCGTTCTTGGAACGATGACACAGCAGCATCTACTTCCAAAGTTCCTGTAGGAAAAGGATCGCGACTTATAATTTGTCACGCCGGAACCATCAACGGGTTTGTCGAAGGTTCTCTCATGGCTTTTGCGTCAAAAACCACTGGAGACTATCATGAAGACATGAATGGAGAAAAGTTTACTGAATGGTTTACCTCAATGTTGTGTAGCCTCCCTGAACCATCTATTATAATTATGGACAACGCCCCATACCACTCGATGCAAATTGACAAGCCACCTGCCCAATCCCAAAAGAAAGCTGATATCGTCGCATGGCTTCGTAAAAATGGCGTAGATGCAAACATGAATATGTTAAAAGCGGAATTAGTAGGTCTTTTAAAAGAAAACAAACCAACCAAGATCCGATACGTCATTGACGAAATAGCATTAGAACATGGGCACAGAGTTATACGGTTACCGCCTTACCATTGTGAGTATAATGCGATTGAGTTGGTGTGGGCTCAAATTAAGGGATATGCTGCAAGACACAATACAGAACCCCCATTTACCACAAAAAAAATGCTAAAATTATTAGAAGAAGCTTGTGAACATGTGACTAAAGGAGACTGGGAAAAGGTTGTGAATAGAACTGTTAAATTAATAAGGGAAGATTATGAAAGAGATGTGAAAATAGATAATATTATAGAAAACGAACATATAATTATTAATGTAGGTGATGATAGCAGTGACGACAGTGAAAATAGTAGTATGGACGAATCTGATTAATTATGGCCTTTTGTGGCACCTTTTTTGGTATCTTTTGTATTCATATGTTTCTTGTGTGCATATAAAGTATGTATATTCATTTTCATTCAAATATTCAGTTCGTTCAAATAAATTAAATAAACATATACATTTTTGTTTTATTAAACCTATTTAATCAGGTACAAAAACAAAACTTAATTGTTTTTTGTTCGAGAATAAATTGACATTCCACATCACTATTGTAATGTGTCAAACCGGCCATCATAGCGTGCCGCTAGTGTAGTAATCGATGACATTAGCATCAAAGTAAAGTGAACCATAATAGATTTAAAGTCACAAATTCTATACAGACGATTGTAATTTGGAGTGTTTTCGTATACGTAAACGTATGAGAATAAATACATGAAATTGAGCTCTAAATCAATACCTTTATGGTTCATTTTCCTTTGATGGTAATGACATCGTTTACTATTAATTATAGTTAACTATCAAATCTTGTATTAAGCGTTCAGATATTACGATTGTAACAAAAAAAATATGATCTGTTAAGGATATATCCCTTCTCAAAAAATGTTGAGGACAAAATATTAATTATATAAAAAAAAATGAATTCAAATTGTATCTCAATGAATACTCGTAGTATTAAAACTTTAGGTGTTAACTCTTTTTTTGATGGGTAATAAAACGCGCGAAGTGTTGAACTATCTAATGTTAATTTAACTAAAACCTGCCGCGTCGGCTGAGTGGTTAGCATGCTCGACTGCAGATGACGAGGTTCCGGGTTTGATTCCCGAGTCAGGCCAAAAAACTTATTGGGTTATCTGTCAAAAAAATCTCAGTACTAGCCCGTAGTTAGGAATTGGTGGTGTGTCACCTCCGTTCTTTAGCGAGCACGTAAAGCCGTTAGTCCTTATAATTATTATTATCAATATAATATAGGGTTACCTTGTGGGCAGCTGAAGTAAAGCCGAATGCTTCCATGAAGCTTCCATGCAAAGTGAAATTGTATTTTCGCGACACCTCGAATTTGTAATATACATTGGATACATAAGGACTACCTTAAAATAATAATGTCAGACGTATATACATAATATTATAAAATATGTATGTTAGGTTGTATTATATATATTGCATTCAACATAAAATTATAATTAATTTATTGTAAATTGTAGTAGTAAAACAAGTCATAAAAACAGTAGCTATATCGGAAACATTGCGAGGCCATTCCTCTGTTCTCTACGATCTCGTGAGAGGCTGTGCTGTGCATGCAAAAGGAGGTTGGCGAATTTTGACCCAGCATTTTTAAAAACCGTTCAGATTCAGAAATCACTTAATTTTAATTAATATTTTTCAAATTATTTTGCTGTGTAAAACCTATATTTTTAGAAGATGGGGATCAAAAATATAATTATTCACAAGTACACATTATAAATAACCTTTACATGGTGTGAATATCTTTTTTCTCCCAACTTTATTTGATAGACTTTGATGAACTTTTTTGTTAGACTGGTTTACTAGAACAAGCATGAAAAGTTTGATTCGTGAACGTGGGCTTGAGGCCCACGGTTCAGTTTGTCTGGGTCAGAAACTCTATGGAATTCGCCAATCTCCTTTGGATTGCAATTACTGAAACTGTCTTCTGCCACTTCTTGTGGAGCCTACAACTCGCTCATATTATATTTATAATCATATTTTAATTTACAATATATGTTATAAGCTTTGTAGATCTGTATTTTATTTTATTTGTATTAGGTATGTATATTTATTATATTGTAATATTTATGTATGTTCCTTTTCTTGTAATACATAATGTATGTTTATATTTACAATATATTACAGGCCTTACTCAGCTACACTGGTTTTTCTTATAAATTGTTTTACATTTTAATGTAACGATCATCGTGTTTAATGTTTTTTCTTTTTACTTACTTTGTTATCTACGCAATATTTCTTTCGCTCTGTCCACATTAACAAAGGTTAACTGAAAAACAGTTGATATATTATGGTGAATATATGGTGAATAGATGAATTTTACATTATTATAAAGGACCTATTTATTGTGCAATATTACAAAAAGTTCCTTATTTACATTATGTTCACAGAAGCTGTGTTCATAAAATCTGTCAAAGGCCGTCGTATGATCAAACTGGGCGACTACAGGTATTCGGCGATAAAGGGCACCAGTACGAGGAAACGTTGGCGATGCTCTACCCACATGAACCAAGGATGTAGAGCGCTCATTGTCACCTTGAACGACGCAATTATCTCTTTGAACTCGGTGCACAATCATTTACCAAGACTTGTTCATCAAAAAGGACAACATTAAGTTGCTTGGGTCTCTTGTTTCTGTTTCAATTTATTCACGCATGTTGAATTTTGTCGTTTGTCGTATCTACCAATATAATCTATTTTTCTTTAGGTTTCTATAATGTAAACAAATGATTTCTCCATATTATAATAATATGATTTCATAGTTCATAGTTCTTTATTGCATTTCACATGTAACAGGTAGGTACATATACACATGAGACCCTGTGAGGGTATGGCAAACAAAAAATATTACATTTAAAGATACATACACAGGAAATAAAATAAAATAAAATAATACAATGTCAGTTAAAAGCTGGTTAAAAGTAGTTAAGTTCAAATTTCAATTAAAATATTAATAAATCCCAAAAAGTCATGTTAATTACAATCATAAAAAGTTTATTACAGTCTATGTCTTTATATAATATTAATTATTATTTTATTAAATTAAAGAAAAAGTTAAAAGAAATAATAATTTACAATGTCAGTAAAAAGGTAGTTGAGTACAAAAATTTCTAATCAATATTTGTAAATCCTAAATGTCTTTTAAGTATAAAAAGTTCATTACATATTACATACAAACTATTTTTTATACAATATCAATTATTATTCTTCTGACAAGTATTCATTTACAGTGTAATAACATTTTTGTATGAGAAAATCTTTTAATTTGCGGTAAAAAATTGTATCTTTGTCAATTTTCTTAAGACCGTCCGGTAGTTTATTAAATATATGTACTGCTCTTGAGTGTGGACTTTTGGTGAACATAACCATATTACCCTTTGGTATCGCAAATCGGGTTTTATCCTTATTCCGAGTATTGTAGTTATGATTTCGTGTGATTTCATTAAAAATACCCGGGTTTTTGCGTACAAAAGTCACGATTTCATAGATATAGATACATGGCAAAGTTAAGAGTTTTTCCTTGATAAAATATGGTTTACAACTTTCACGTCTTGTTATATTTACCAGAATGCGGAGACATTTCTTTTGGAGGACGAACAGTTGGTTGAAGTTTCTCCCCATACTACTATGCCATATCGAAACCAGGCGTATGCGTACGCGTAGTATGTTGATAGGGCTGTCTCAAAATTCGTTTTTCTTTTTATAACACTCAAGGCATAAATAAATTTGGAAATCTTATTTTTTAGGTTTTCTATATGGTATTTTCAGTTTATATGTGTGTCTAGTGTTATTCCTAGTAATGTAAAGTTGTTTACTTCTTCTACTTCTTCTCCATCGGACTGCAAATTAAGACATAGCGGTAGCTTTTGATAGGGCTTAAATTGAATAATTTTAGTTTTTTTGAAGTCAATTTCTAAATTTATATTAAGTAACCATGTTTTGACGCTACTTAACGTTTCACCTAGGAGCAAGTTAGCATCGTTAGTATTTGCACATTTGAATAAAATAGAAATATCGTCGGCGAACATAATGCATAGGCCCTGCTGTACTATATTTGGCAAGTTATTTATATAAGTTAAAAAGAGGACGCACCCTAAAACGCTTCCCTGCGGTATTGAGGTATTAGTCATTATTATATTGGATGCAAAATTAATGAATTCTGATTTTTCTGTATTATATTCTTCTATTTTACGAATTGCTTACGGTTATATAAATAAGAAGTAAACCATTTATGAGTATTTCCACGTATTCCCATTTCAAATAGTTTGTCGAGTAGAATTTTGTGGGAAACGTTATCATAAGCCTTTGTCATGTCGAGTAGTAACCCTACTGCGTATTTTTTATCATCTATATAGCTAAGTATTTCTTGCACATATTTTATCACTGCAAGCGCGGTCGAGCGATTTTTTCGGAAACCATACTGATTTTCGTTAAGTAGTTTAAATTTTTCGAAGAAATTGTAGATCCGATTTGCCATGGCTTTTTCAAAGATTTTAGAAATAGCTGGGAGTAATGCTATGGGTCGGTATTGGCTAGGGTCCTTCGAACTTCCTCCCTTTTTTAATATAGGTTTAATTTTTGCTATTTTCAGTAAATCCGGGAAAATGCCTTCTTCAAAAGACTGGTTTATTAGTTTTGTTATCGGCGGCGCTAGTTGCAACAAACATGCCTTTATTAAAGAGATAGGAATACCATCCCACCCGAAACTATTTTTATTATTCATATTTCGCACGATGGCAATGACTTCCGCTTCGGTCACCGGTCTGCAATAAAATGAGTTTACGGCAGACGCAGAGGCTTGAACTTTCTCTTTGGAGTGACTGTTCTGAATGGCGAGGGGCGTGGTTATCTTATTTTTTTGTAGAAGGCGCTGTCCTACCGATGCATAATAATTATTTAATATGTTCGCTATTTCACGCGCCGAGGTTATTTCCTTGTTTTGAACTAACAGGGCGATGTTTCGTTTTTGTTTGCCTCTTTTTTTATTTGTTATCTCTTGAACAAGATTCCACATAGTTTTGGTTTTATTTTTTGATTGTTTTAATCGTTGTATGTAGTTTAGTTTATCGCTGGTTTTAACACATTTATCTAATAGTTTTGAATATTTCTTAAAAATATTTTTTAAGGTTTTATCGTCTGATTGATTAAGCATTATTTTTAAAATACGTTTATTTTTACATGACTTTCGGATACCAATTGTGAGGGTTTTTGCAGAATTTTTTGACTTGTGTTTTATTCTTTTTTTCGGAATAAATTCATTGAGATGTTTAGTTAGTATATTTGAGAACGTATTGTAATTTTCATTTATGGTTTTACTATTGGATAAGGTATCTTCCCAATTTATGTTCTGGATTGATTGTTTAAAATTTTGTATATTTGTTTTATTAAAAATCCTAGTTGAAAAGTAATAAGCTTCGGAAGTTGGGTGTTTGTTGCTAGGGGCGATTATGTTACATATTTGTGGTCAGATATTCCATGATCTATGACTGATATATCGAGGTTATAATTTATATTTGTAAATAATAAGTCAATGCAGGTCGATGTACTGTTTGTTTCTCTAGTAGGAACTTTAATCTGTTGTTGTAAATTTTTCTGCGACATAGTTTGGTTCAGTCGAAAGCTATTATTTGTTTGGCTCAAGTAATTTATATTAAAGTCCCCACCTATGATAATTTGCTTATTTAGCTTGTTAGAATGTATAGGATTTTTTGATAGCAAGTCTTCTAGAAATTCGAAAAACATGTCAATGTTTCGATCGCATCGGTATATATTTACAATAATAACATTTAATTTAGGTATTTCTATTGCACAGCATTCTACAGTGAACTCACGCGATAGTTTCGTAATGTCATCCCTCTCTTTATATTCAATACCGTTCTGTAGGAGTATGGCGGTTCCACCTCCCTGGAAGGTTTTCCTATAATATCCCGAAACAAATTCATAGCCATCTATTATAATTAGGTCTTTCTGGTCTGCTGATATCCATGTTTCAGTAATACAAGCTACTTGAATGTTATTATCATTTAAAAAGTTATTTAAAAGATAGTATTTATTTTTTAAGCTTTGCACATTTTGAAAAAGTATTCTATAAGGGTCGAAAGGTATGGTTTCTCGATGTTCCAGTTTTCTTTTCAGTTGAAGGTTCCTGCGACATAGTAGGGTAGGGTTGTATTGGTAAATTTTCTTCCGTTTGGCTAAAGTTAGTTTCAGAGTTTCGCTGGCGTAATTCGTGTATAGTGGACTCTCTTCCGTTTATTATTAGTTTATTATTTCTTATAATTGCATTTTTTCCTAATTGGCGTGCTTCAAAGAGTCTTTTCCTCAATTCTTTTCTTTCTTGTAAAGTTTCTCGGTTTAGGAGTTTCGATACGGCTAGTCCAGAGTTTTTAAAGAAACTAGCGTTGTCAAATATATATTTAGTCATTCTTTTGCTTATTAACTCAATGACAAGTGGTCTTCTAATTCCTCTTTTTCCTAATCTATACGTATCTTCTATATATCCTTCTAAGTTTACGTTAAGAATATCGTTAAATACGCTAATCACTTTTCTGTGTTGATCGGTTTCAGTTTCATGGTGGTTTTCTGTTAGGCCATATAAGACTATTTTTTTCGTTGTGTCGTCGCTACTTGTAGAATTATTTTGAGTTAGATTCTGTAGGTACTTAATTCTCTCTTCCAAACCTGTATTTTCGGCCTCCAGCCGCTGGATTCTTCCATTCAGGCTCACTATCTCCTTTTGGATAGCATCAGTTTTTTTTGTAATGTCATTTTTTAACTGTAAAGATACTTGGCTTAATTCACTGAGTAGTGATTTTTTCAGCTCCGCTAATAGTGTTTGTTTATTCATTTCCAGTTTTTCATCTAATAGTTTGCTAATTTGCGCAATAGTTAACTGTGGGGTGGACTGCGTGGTAATCGTGTCTCCCATTATGCTAACGTCAATATTAAAAGCGTCATCGATTGACATTGTAGTATCATTTAATAATTGGGAAGAAGATTTCGTTCGTATTGGGTTATTATCGTTTCTCTGACGCCGAGCAACATTCTGACATGATGGACAGCAGAAGGCTAGTTTTAGTTCATGCTGACGTTCTTCGAATTCTTCCGAAGTTATGTTAAGGCATTTGTAGTGGTAGTTTTGCTTGCATTTTGCGCATTTTAACAGTTCTTTGGGTGCAACTGCTTGTTGGCACGCAAGGCAGAGCATCTTCTTGTATGTTTAATTACTTTGCAATTTCAAATTTATAAGTTGGAGTAATAATTTCGTTCGTTTGACTCGTCTTACGTCCGAGTGCGATAGCATCAGTGCAGCGTGCTCGGCAGAGCGCTTGGCGAGACAGAGATGCATATATTTCGCTCACTTCGATTTCGCTTTGGTTTTGACAGTTTGAGACTGAGATTGTCCCGTTTGGTGGAGTTACTTAGTTGTTAAATTAAGTTTTTGTCGAAGAACACCGTCACTCACTATATTTCACTTTATTTTAGTCTTTCTAGATTTACACTGAACAATTTTGGCTTCTATTTCATTATAAAAAGACACTTGTAAAGACGTTTATTATTTTTCCTGAATTTGGTTACACGGATCGCGTACATACCGCACCGTACACCGTTTCACCACTCATCCCATCATCATTTCATTTAACTCACTGTCACAAAATGTAACTTTTTCTGTTATTATTTTTTTTTTGTTAAGAAATCTATATTTGGCTATACCGTTGTCATTGTCACTAGCTAATAAATTATTTTCTGTTGATTTTGCTATGATAAATAGATCTTAATCTTAAATCCAAAATTCAAATTCAAAATTATTTATGTCATGTAGGCCAACCTGTGGCTCTTATGACACGTCGAGACTCTACCATCGGTTCAGAATGCAGATTTTGTTAAGAAGAGAAGACGTTAAAGATATAATCATAATGAATACCATAATGTTTCGCAGGAGCTGAGTTCATAAATTCTGTCCGAGGTCATCGTATGATCACACTGGGAGGCTACAGGTATTCAGCGATAAAAACTTCCCGTGAAAAAGTTCGTTGGCGATGCTCTACCCACATGAACAAAGGTTGTAGAGCTGTCATTTTCACCATGAACGACAAAATTGTCTCCATTAAACCGGAGCATAATCATTCACCGTCTATTCCGATAAAAAAATTATTTATTTATTGAAAAGCTATGTACAGTCGACGTCAAAAGTCTTTACATAGCTTAGAGGCTAAAACCGTGCGCAAGCAATGCTGTGTATAACTCGCATTCTCACTCAAACAAATAAATATTATCTATCAATAATCAACCTTAAGTCAACGACATAAGGTTCAAACGATTTCAGTTCAATACTACAGTAAGTGTGCGAGTGACAGACTGCATGCAAGGCAACTTGTTTGCTTTTTCTATATGGACTTTTGCAGCCGACTGTACATACCTACTACCTACTAATTAAAGGCAGTAACACAAAAATAATAATTGTTCCTTAATTATTATTTTTTTCAATTACTAGTATATTGTATAAATAAATGTGTGTATAGTAACTGTCAAATTATTTTTCACTGGCTGATGTCCGCGACTTCATCTTTATGGAGTATGTTTCTTTAAAATCGCGCGAGAATCCTTTGTTCTTCCGGGATAAAGAGTATCACGTGCCATGTGCTAAGCTAAGTATAATACAGAGCATACCTACTCGAATAAATCAATTTTTTCTAACAAAGTTCCTCATCGGACGGTACAGACTTGGCGGATGAGGGCTAGGCGAAAAAAGCGTAAAAATATTTCCGTTACAAGCCTTCATTTATTACAAACTTTCCGTCATAACTTCGTTGGCGTAGCGGCTAAACGAAGGATTGAAATTATCGGTTCGGGAGTTCGAATCCTGACTTCAGATTCAGATATATTTTGTATTATATTTATTTTTGTTATTAATTTATTATTCAAAGGAACTTCGTTCCAACCTAGTGTCCCACGTCATTCACGCATTTTTTTTCTTACAGCAGAGTTCATTGTATCACAAAAAGGCAAACGTCTAATCAAGTTGCATGGTTATACGTACTACGCGAGTCAAGGCAAGAGCGTCAAGATTAGATGGCGCTGTTCAACTCACATGCGACACGGGTGCAAAGGCGCCCTTTACACCGTGGAGAATGAAATAGTGTCCATCGTAGCCGACCACAATCATCCCCCAGGAGTAATTGCTTATAATAACTTATAGCCCGCCACTCCTTACAGTGAACCAAAATAAATCGTATTCGTATCTATTCCAAAAACCAAACAAGTAGGTCAAACAAAAGGAAACGAAACAGACAAAATGCTAATTATTTTATTTAAACTTGTAGCAGGAGATACGCTCAAGTAACTAGTTTTGGAAAGTGCTAACAGATGGCGCCATTAGTGGTTTGCTTCGCGCTTCAGTTATTGTCTTCCATAGTATGTGGTTGAGCAACAAGTACTCGTAATACCTATTGTAATAGTAAAATGAAAATAAATAGACATTAGACATTATATATCCTGTACTATGTGCCATCTCAATAACTACAACAAAGCCCCTCGCCCCTCCACTACAAAGTACAAACGTCGTATGAATATATCCTAATGTCGAGTCTCTAGCGGTGATATTGGTTAAAATTTTAACCTCCGGGGCGAATTACGGTATAAGCACTCAAAATTCAAATAACACAGGCTCAACGATGAAGGAAAACAACGTGACAAAACCTGCATGCCTGAGAATTCTCCATATTGTTGTCAAAGGTGTGTGAAGTCTGCCGATCCGCACTTGGTCAGTGGAGTGAACAATGCCTTAAACCGATCTCATTCATTGAGAAGACGCCTGCCCAGTAATATGTATTTTATTTACTATTATCTATTTATTATTGAAAAATATTGTTCTTATTATTTTTGTTGCATTTGTTCCTCCACATATTCATTATAATCTTCTATTAATTATTAGTTAACCTACACCGGAACCTGTGTATTTGTTTTAATTTTCTTTCCTCCAAACGATGGGTTGCCAGCAAGAGATCGCTTCTTAGCGATAAGGCCGCCTATTGTACTTTGTTGCTCGTTTTTTTTTTTATTAATATATAGACCAGCGCTTGACTGCAATCTCACCTGATGGTAAGTGAAGATGCAGCCTAAGATGGAGCGCGCTTGCCTAGAAGATGCCTATTCACTCTTGATTTAAAGGTACCCAAGTTATAGTCAGTTGGAAAAACGGAAGCCGGAAGGGCATTCCAAATTTTAGCGGTGCGTATTAGGAACGAGGAAGCAAAACGCTTAGTGCGGGATCGGGGAATTTCGACCACGTAGCGGTGCAGATTCGAGCGATGCCTTGCGGTTCGATGGTAGAAGGGTGATGGAGGAACTAGTTCAAATAGTTCTTGAGCACACTCTCCGAAATATATCCTGTAAAATACCGACAGACAGGCAACTTTGCGCCGATGTTCCAGACTTTGAAGTTTGGAGTTACTTAGCGATTCGTCGCCAATGAGTCTTCTGGCGCGTCTGTCCACCGAATCCAATGCAGCAAGCTGGTACTTGGCAGAGCCGTCCCATAAATGGCATCAGTACTCCATGCACGATCGAACTTGTGCTTGATACAAGGTAACAAGCTGTTCCGGCGTGAAGTAGCGTTTGACTTTATTGAGGATACCAAGTTTAAAAACGTTTTCGTTTACGTTTTTTAAGTTACTCATGACTTGTATGTTATTTACTTTTTTTGGTGTACAATTAAGAATATTTCATATATTCATTCAATCATCATCATTGAAAGGAATCTGTTGAAATATTCATCATCTATTTTTTGCATGGACAATAGACAGCAATCGTCACTCTCACTTCATTAAACAACGTGGAAAGAGGAGAAATTGCGTAAGCTGCTACGAAAAGCTACGGAAGGACCTTCACAGCACTCGTAGGGAAGCCAGGACCAAAGTTAAGAAAGTCAAGACTTATTGTAAAGGGTGCAAGCAGACCCTTTGCGGAGCATGCTTCATTGATAGACATGAATGAGGTAACCGTAACGTAATTTTTACAAGACTGCCCAAAAAAAGCGGTGTAATGTTTTCAGGGTTCATGAATGTATGTGAGTTTATTTATTGCACCATAACTTCTAAATGCCTGAACAGATCTGGATGTATAGGTATCGTTAGAATCCATTATCGTCCCGAATGACACTGGCTATAAATCAGTTGATATTATTTAAAGCCAAGTGACCTCTATAAAATTTATCTATGATTATTGATTAACACTCCAGAGGCTGCTGTTATATTTTCTTAACCTACTTTATTGAGGCCATTTTGGTGCTGTAAACATTGACTAAGGAACTATCACTATGCTATTGATCTGTCACTATACTATTGATCTGTCACTATTTTATTGATCTGTCACTATGTTATTGATCTGTCACTATGCTATTGATCTGTCACTATGCTATTGATCTGTCACTATGCCATTGACCTGTCACTATGCAATTGACCTGTCACTATGCTATTGATCTATCACTATGCTATTGATCTGTCACTATGCAATTGACCTGTTACTATGCTATTGCGAAAAAAAACTGTAATTAGCGTTTCAAACTTGTAGGTACGTCACGTAACTTTACGTTTCGGATTTCGTATTATTTTTTTATGTAGTTTATGTTATATTAAAGGGTAAATTAACCATCGCACATGACTTAAAGTAATATTTTTTGTGTAGTGGCTTTAAGAAGGCTCACGCAATCTAGTAAATTACCTATTTTGATTTTTTCGATTTTTCAGCTTTCGTTTTGGGTTTTCTTATTCTTTTTATTTTTAAACCACCCCAGTTTTAAGACGAGCTTAATAAAACAAAATATAAATTGGTAATTTTTTTGAGTTTTTGAGTTTTAGCCAGTCTAACGAACTGCAATTGATTTTTATATAATACTAGCTGATCCCCGCGACTTCGTCTGCGTGAATTTAGTTTTTAAAATGCCTCGGGATCTCTTTGATTTTGCGGGATAGAAAGTAGCCTGTCACTCTCCAGGTCAACTATAGGTATCCTTGCAAAAAATCACGTCGATGCGTAGCTCTGTTCGGGCGTGATTGAAGGAGAAACCATCACACTTTCGCATTTATAATATTTCACATATAAGGTGCAAGTGCATATAGTTCACATGGTTTTTTACACAGGTAATGTTGAGGACCTGGAAAATAACACAGGCTACTTTTGTCCCGGGAACATACATTTAAACGACCGCGCCACTACAAAGTATATAATTTATTGTTGATTTTTCGATAAAATTTAAATGGGACCACCTGGGACCCTTTGAAACAAAAAAGAATTTTCCAAATCGGTTCAGGTGTGGTCGAGTAATCGGTGAACATACATAAAAAAGTTTCCGTTAAATTGAGATCCTCCTACTTTTTTGAAGTCGGTTAAAATAATAATAAAAATTAGTTTAAATTCAACGAAGTTATGGAGTAAAACAGTCAAAATAGTTCAACCCCTATCTCAGAGAACATACATCCATCCATCCATACATCCCTATACTACATCTACACAAACATACATCCGTATACAATATACATCCATCCTCACAAACTTAACACTAACTTAACAACATTAATAATATTAGTGGGATAAGTAGGATCGAATATAGTTAATGTAGTTATTGGAGGGGGAGGATACAAACATACATACATACATGCATACACACATAGATACGTACATACATGCATGCGTACATACATACATACATACAATATACATACATACACACACACATACATACATACATAATACTTGCATACATACATGCATACACACATAGATATGTACATACATACATGCATACATATATGCATACATACATGTGTACATACAAACATGCATACATGCATACTTGCATACATACATGCATACACACATACATACATACATACATACATGTATGCATGCATGCATATTCCCGCATATATTAAGGATAAATATGTGAAAAGTATCCCGCGGGAACTGTTTGTTTTCCCGGGATAAAAAGTAGCCTTTTCACTTTTCAGGTCCTCAACTATGCCTATCAAAAAAACCCATGTCAATCTGTAACTCCGTTTGCGCATAATTGAAAGATAAATGTGTGAAAAGTAGTATACTAATATCCCGCAGGAACCGTTTGTTTTCCTGAGATAAAAAGTAGCCTTTGTCATTTTTCAGGCTCTTAACTTTACCTGTGCAAAGAAAATCACGTTAATCTGTAACTCCGTTGGCGCATATTGAAGGATTAATATGTGAAAAGTAGCGTACGAATATCCCGCGGGAATGGTTTGTTTTCCCGGGATAAAAGTAGCCTTTTCACTTTTCAGGTCCTCAACTATGCCTATCAAAAAAACCCATGCCAATCTGTAACTCCGTTTGCGCATAATTGAAAGATAAATGTGTGAAAAGTAGTATACTAATATCCCGCAGGAACCGTTTGTTTTCCTGAGATAAAAAGTAGCCTTTGTCATTTTTCAGGCTCTTAACTTTACCTGTGCAAAAAAATCACGTTAATCTGTAACTCCGTTGGCGCATATTGAAGGATTAATATGTGAAAAGTAGCATACGAATATCCCGCGGGAATGGTTTGCTTTCCCGGGATAAAAGTAGCCTTTTCTCTTTTCAGGTCCTCAAATATACACATACAAAAAACCACGTCAATCTGTGACTTCTTTGGCGCAAAATTGAAGGATAAATATGTGAAAAGTAGCATACTAATATCCCGCGGGAATTGTTTGTTTTCCCGGGTTTAAAAGTAGCCTTTGTCACTATTCAAGTCCTCAACTATGCCTATCCAATAAAACACGTCAATCTGTAACTCCGTTGGCGCATAATTGAAGGATAAATATGTGAAAAGTAGAATACTAATATCCTGCAGGAACTGTTTGTTTTCCCGGGATAAAAAGTAGCCTTTGTCACTTTTCAGGCCCTTAACTTTACCTATACAAAAAAAACACGTTAATATAAAACTCCATTGCGCGAATTTTGAAGGACAAATGCGTAAAAAATAGCGATGCTATCCCGCAGGAACTGTTTGCTTTTCCGAGATAAAAAGTAGCCTATGTGCTATTCCAGACTATAATCTATGTCTGTGCCAAATTTCAGCAAAATCGGTTCATTAGTTGTCGCGTTAAAGAGTAACAAACATCCATCCATCCATCCATCCATCCATCCAAACATCCATACATCCATCCTCACAAACTTTCGCATTTATAATATTAATAGGATATTTATGTAATAGATTTTTATTTCGCACTGTAGGGGTATTCACTTAAATAAAACTCACTTAAATATCACTTGCAACAACGGCGAAGGAAAACATCGTGAGGAAACCTGCACATCTGAGAGTTCTTCATAATGTTCTCGATGATGTGTGAAGTCCGCCAATTCGCATTGGGCCAGCGTGGTGGACTGTGGCCTATAACCCTTCTCTGAAAGGAGACCTGGCTCAGTAGTGAGTCTATAGAATACACATGTACACATGTACACACACATTCCACTTGCGTACTACTCTGTACGTGGCTTACACACGACTGACTCCTTCCACCTAGTGGTGCCCGTATTTATGCGCCTCTGTGTTTTGCTTCTACCCACTATTTGCTGTATGAGCAATGTAGACATTATGATGTCTACTGCCTATATACTACAGAGTCATTGATGGGTTGTTAATGATGATGATGATAATATTTTCAGCTGAATTTGTATTGTCACAAAAGGGGAGGCGTCTCATAAAGCTCAATGGTTTTACCTACTACGTAAGCAACGTTAACGGTCCCAAGGTCAGGTGGAGATGCTCCACCAATACACACGGCAAATGTCGCGCGTTCCTCTTCACTGTATCGGATCGGATAGTCACAATGAAGCTCGAACACAACCACCCCCCGCTGCATATTATAAGGAGGCGGTACTGAATAATAACTCGGAGACTATTTTTGATTGTTTATAATAATGTCATGAATAAAGTCAGCCATTCTTGAAGTTTTTAGGAATCAACATCAGTATTATAATCTTTATTATTATTTTAACTGACAAAAATGTGAAATACTACTTGGATCAATATTTTTAACAATTAACTATCTTAATAAATATATTAAATTAAAGCAATAAGTATACATTGTATGGAATAGCATTTGATTGAATTGGAGTAAGTATTACTTAATACAATGTTATTAATTCAATCAATAATGTTTTCTTAATATTAAAATTATTTATCTTAATCAGTGTATAATTTATATTAATAATATTTTATTCATAATTTATAACAATATGAAACAAAGTGAAACGTTCGTTTATAAACATGGTGAAACCAATTATTAGAATTCATGTTTTAGGCTTATGATTTTAAAAGTCGCTCAACTAATATTTTTATGCACACAATAATTTATTTTATGACACTAGTCCTTATTTAAGTGCATTTTATCATGTAATGGATTTAATATAGATATATTTTTGTGACCTCTGTGTAAATTATAATTATAGATGATGTGTAAATAAACTTTGTTTATAATGAGTAGCTAAAAACTTCAGTCGTTGTTATGCTTACACTTCAACGTCAACTGGTAATGGTATAGTGACGTTTGGTGAATCTCATTGGGTGACGTACGCCCGTTTTCACTAAACCTAGGAGACGCCTAAATCGGGTGCCTAAATATTTAGGACATGCCTAGGGGAAAAAAACGTTTCACCAACCCTTAGGTGGCGCCTAAAGACGTTAGGCGCAACCTAAAGTTACGACACCGATTAGGCGGTGCGTAATGCTAGGCAACTCATAAAACGACAGTTATGACAACATCTGCCGCTCAGCGCTCATTGTATCATTGCGATTTTCGTGGTCCTTTCTCTTTGTTATCGTATATTATCTATTGTCTTTATAGTTGAATTAACTTTTAACATGAGTACAGTAGATTTATTAGAATTTTTGGAGTTTTTAGATAATGTAAATGATCTGGACATCCGTTCATATGCTAGACCAAGAGTGATTCGACCTAGGATAAATAACTTCCAAAATTATGACGATGTAGACTTTTTCAAAAGATAACTTTTTGTTATTTTTATATAAAAATTAAAATTGCGAAATAAAATAAATCGAATAATTCAATTCAAAAGTTTAAATCACAGACGGAACAACAAGAGTTTAAAATAAGTCGCTGCAGGCACAGACTACAATACAGACGTCAAATAGTAAAACTGACAGTTTTTGTACACTCAGAGTAAATAATGACAACACGATACAAAAATTCATAGACAAGTTTAGGCAATTCATAGTTTAGGAATTGCCTAGTGAAAATGGATTGGTGAAACGTAAATGTATGCCTAGGGATTTCCTAACATTAGGCGTTACTTTACTAGGCGCTGCCTTGTTCGTTGTTAGTGAAAACGGGCAGTAGAGAGCTATGCTCGGAGTATCACTGCGAGATCAATGAGATAAGGAGATCCGTAGAAATAGAGAAGAGAGACAGAGAGAGTGCTCATCGGTGGAAGTGGCAATGAGCGAGGCACATAGTTCAAAGAACTGAATATCGTTGGGGTACTAAGAGTGACCTCCTACTGGAAAATGCAGTATTAGCAGACCCTTAACTAAGTTGAGGGACATCAGACGAGTCACAAGGATCCTCTGGATATAGACGGTACAAGACCGAGACATATGGAATTCCATAAAAGACCTCCAGAAGTCCAGATTCCATTAGACGGTCTAAAAGTGGTCTTCTATCTTACTAATATTATAAACTAGCTGATGCCCGCGAATTCGTCCGCGTGAATTTAGTTTATAAAATCCCTGGTGGACTCTTTGATTTTCCGGGATAAAAAGCCTATGCCACTCTCCAGGTCCTCGACTATATTATTCATGCAAAAAATCACGTTGATCCGTAGCCCTGTTGCAGCGTGATTGAAGAACAAACCAACAAAACAACAAACAAACACTTTCGCATTTATAATATTGGTAAGGATTAGTATAGCTGGGATTTGGTAGAACGTCTATGTCAACAGGGACTTCAAGAGGTGTTTTCGTGGCTCAGAACTAACCTACTTACGGTCAACACAAGCAAAACAAAATTTATTACTTTCAAAATATCTAGCAGAACTGACCCAATTAAACAATTAAAAATTAAATTACACGTCTGTCCTGACTATCATAGTAAAAGTTGCAAGTGTCCTATAATTGAACAGGTTACTAACCTAAAGTATTTAGGAGTAGTGTTGGATGAAGGACTACGGTGGGATAAACAAATAAACGCTCTGAGTGGTAGGTTACGCAAGTTTATGTTCATATTTAAAAGGCTTAGGAATGTGGCTAATGCAGAGGTACTTAGGCTTGTTTATTTATCCTTTTGTCAATCTATAATAAATTACTGCCTACCCTCTTGGGGTGGAGCTGGTAAAACGCTTTTAGTAAAAATAGAACGTGCTCAACGTGCAGTTTTAAAGACTGCTTATAAAAAACCATTTCGTTATCCCACTGATAGCCTTTACGGAGAGTGTGGATTTTTGAGTGTCAGACAGCTATATGTTAAATCCGTAATACTTAGATTTCACAAGTCGGCAGCCTCGACAGTAATTACACGCTCTCGTCTCCAAAGGTGGAGGTGCCCATTCTTGCGCACGCAGTTCGCACGAAGAGCCTTCCTTTTTGCTGGTCCGTTTTTGTATACCAAAGCCAACAGAGCTCTTAAAATCTTGAACAAGTCCCGGTATAAATGTAAAAAAACACTAAATAAATGGTTAAGAGATACCAATTACGAAGGCACGGAAAAAATTCTAAAATTTTACTAACAACAACACACAGAGCACGCACACACACGCGCAAACACACACACACAGACACACACACACACACACGCACACACACACACACGCACACACGCACACACACACACACGCACACACACACACACATACACACGCACACACGCACACACACACACACGCACACACACACACACACATACACACGCTCGTACAAACAAAACTGACATGTACAATCCTACCAAACTACCAAGAATATTACATATTAGGTATATGTTTCATTATTTAAGCTCATTCTATGTGTTTAGTTACCTACGGAAGGAAGTGATTTCCACGATACAGGGAATCCTAGTGTGGAAGTCACTGCCCCATTGTATAAGTTAAAATTACCTACTGTTTACATACTTTTTAATAATAAACTTTAATAGTTCTTGCAATTCACGAGGGCGACTGACTTATGGTTGTGTGTGTGTGTGTGTGTGTGTGTGTGTGTTGTAAGGATGCGAAAGTGTGTTGTTTGGATGTTTGTTTCTCTTTCACGCCACAACGACTGAACCGATTTGGCTAAAATTTTAAATGGAGATAGCGTTTATCCAGTATTAACACACAGGCTACATTTTATTCCGGAAAAGGTCACGCGAGAATCAAAAACCTTAATAGTACGAGATCCGGTATAAGAAATTTATACCCTCATCTGTTATTTATTAGAGATAAGAAATAGATGATAGATCATAAATACTCATCGACATAATATCTCGAATAGGTTGCCTAGTTAAATTGCGTGTGGATATTACTAAACAAATAAATTTTTGATTAAATTTACTTCTCTCATTAGTTATTTAAAAAAAAATAGTACACTAGATAAGAAAACATACCCAGCAGAATTGAAAAAGTAAAGGTTGCCTTCTTCCCCCTCTACGCAACTGTGAAGTTGCCAGGTATAAGCAGGTGAGTAAAACTGATATACTCTCATCAGTTATTTAAGTGTATTTTATATCAAATTATAGCTTATTTTATTCTGAATCTAACTGTATCAGGTTGCCTTATTAAAAAGGTGATCCAATCCATGGTTGCCTACAATTTAGATGTAAATATTATCCGCACGCAATTTAACTAGGCAACCTATTCGCGATATATCGATGAGTATATTATATAGATAATATATTGATAGCATTTATTTCTTATCATTAATAAATAACAGACGAGGGTATAAATTTCTTATACCGGATCTTAGACTATAATAGAAATGCGAACGAAATCGCGGACACCATGTGACGAAGAAAGAAAGAGAAGACTCTTCTTGAAATTATAATTTCGATGTTACTGTTTTAGTCAAATTCGTTCTGTCAAAGAAAGGGAAGCCCATGATCATGTTGAATGGCTACACCTACTCCTCGACTCCAGGAGTGAGCTTGAAGAAAAGGTGGAAATGCTCAACCCACCAGAGCAGAGGCTGCCTCGCGACTTTACACACTGTTGGAGATGAAATTGTATTATTGAGGGAGCAACATATACACCCACCGCCTACAAGGGATTGAAATCAAACCTAGTTAAAAAAATCGGCCAAGTGCGAGTCGGGCCTCGCTCTTTTAGGGTTCCGTTAAAAAAAATTAAATTAAAATATTTCCATGTACCAATGGAAATAATTTAATTTAATTTTTTTAATTTAATTTAATTTTTATTATTTGTTGTTATAGCGGCAATAGAAATACAAAATATGTGAAAATTTCAACTGTCTATCTATTACGGTTTACGAGATACAGGCCGCTGACAGACGAATGGACGGACGGACGGACATCTGAGGCTTAGTAATAGGGTCCCGTTGGCACCCTTTGGGTACAGAACCCTAAAAAGAAAATATATGTATTTTTAACCAACTTCAAAAAAAGGAAGAGGGTATTATCAATTGGGTATTTGATTGTTGTCAAAATGTTGATATTCATTATTTATAATCGAAAATGTAACATGTAAGAATAACATATGTAAAACAAAAAATAAATCGGTCAAAAAACAAATAAGTTATAAGCTGTTTTACCATGGTTTTACTAAGACTGTATCTGTCTCTTTCTAAAACGAAATTTTCTATGAAGAGTGTATGGAGCTTTGTGTTTGACGTCACAGCTCAATAGCGCTCTCTTTTTCTAACAGGTAACTTTAAAGCTTTATATTTCCGAGACTAGAAAGAAAACTGAAATTGTGTTATAATATTTAAAAACGTTATTTTAAATAAATAAAAAAATTCAGTCAAATACCCAATTCGTTCGAATCTTTTTTTTATGGATGTTCACTTATTACTCGAAGACGCCTGAACCGATTTGTAAAATTCTTTTTTTGTTTGAAAGGGTATACTCCCCAGATGGTCCCGTATAAATTTCATCGAAATAGGTCAAGCGTTTTTTAAAATGTCAACATTAAATTATATATTTTGTATAGTGGCGCGGGGCTGTGAAGTTGGTTTTTTAAAAAGAATTGTTTATATTAAATTATATTGTAATGGTAGCGCAACAATAAATTATTATGTAATCCCAAGCATTTATTTATGACAGTCTGTTTTTTTTCTGTCTGTAAATATAAGTCTAAGGTCCGCTTGCAGAGACGCCGGGTTAGGTTTAACCCAGGAATAAATTTGTAATTTTGACAGAAGCTTTATACAAAATCCGTCAAAGCAGCAGCTAAGTGTGGGTTAAAAGGATAACCCGGCGTTTCTGTAAGCGGGCCTTAGTATACAACTCAAGGAGTTACTGTTTCATTTAAGTCAAACTTGTTCTTTACTTCATCCTTTCGACCTTTTTTATTTATTCATTTCTTAAGTTTATTTATAAGATTATTATTTTCAATTAGTTGTACAGTAAATCCATCCATCCATTCAAACTTTACAAACTCTTATAAAATTATACTTTTCAGTTAAATTCATACTGTCGAAGAAGAAAAAGCAGATGATATTGTTGAACGGATATACATACTCGTTGAATACTGGAAACACTCAAATGAAACGCTGGCAGTGTTCCACTCATCATAACAAAGGATGTCACGCCTCCGTGCATACTATTGAAAATAAAATCGTACTGCTTAACGAATCCCACACACATCCGCCTAGGAAATCGGGGAAACTTTCAAAAAAGCATTGATCAATCAAATTGATGGTTGATGATACGGATTCTTAAAATTATCAATTAAATAAAAAATATGTTGATTGTATTAAATGAAAAATAATTATATAGTTTGTCAATACATATTGATAAAACGACCTCTACTTAACGCAACGACCGTATACCCGGTAGACGCCTTATATCTATTGATTCACTATGTGAAAAATTCAGTCAACCCTTCGACAATTAAGGCCGACTTGCACCAAACTGCTCAATCATGTTTAGCTAAATTTTGTAATGCTGTCCTTCTCATGTCAACTCTGAAATAGTATTGTCAAAAAGTGACAGCATTACAAAATTTAACTAAACATGATTAAGCAGTTTTGTGCAAGTCAACCTTAAAGTAGGACTTGCCTTAAAGCAGATTTAGTTCTAAATAAATTCTGCCACTTTCCGCGGGAGGTGAGATAAATACGTACAGCACACATTTACGAACTCACTACGTCTCCAAGAGCGCACACTAACTCAAAAGCTGTCACACAAGCAAATAATAAATAAAAATAAATAATTTTAAAAAAAAGTACCTAAGTACATGTACTTCGGCAGAGGGGAATGCGTGCGCTTGGCATTCTCTCTCTCGTCCAAGCAGTCAACCAGTGAAGCGCTTAGGCGGCGGGAACTGAATGCCTATTGGTGTAGTCAAGGTCACGATCTGGACGATACATAGTCATCGACCAAGGGTATAAGGTAATTGTTCAAAGTGGGCGTGAAATTATATAAGTTCATGTTTCCTAATGCGATGTCTGAAAGAGTTCGCCCTACATTAGGCGTCTACTGAGTATAAGGACGTTGACATAATGAACAAAAATTATTATTTTGATTAACAAATGGAAAATTAATTGTTGCGGTGGTTGATTTATTAATAACGAATAGAAAAAGAACTTGTACTCTTAATTCATTACGAATAAAAATTTTGATATTAGGCTTTATGTTTTTCATAAGAAGGACAAGGTTTCGTTTTCAAAAAAAAATTTTTTTTTTTCTCCAAAGTTAGTGTTATTACTTTATATTACTCTACTTTGTACTTTTATATTATAGTTTTTCGAATTATTTCATAAAAATAAATAATTTGATACCAGATACTTACCGGATATTTTTAATAGTTATTACGTACTTAACTTACCTACTACTACTTACATATTATTAATATAAAAAATGCTAAAGTGTGCATGTTTGTTGATTTGTTGGTTCGTCCTTCAATCACGCAGCAACAGAGCAACGAATCGACCAGATTTTTTGTAGGGCTAAGGATGCGCGCCACGAGAAAATTTTGTCTAACCGTTTTCTCGTGATATCCCTTTTTTCAGTAGAGAGATATTCACGAGTAATTGAGTAGACAAAATTTTTTCGTGGCGCGCATTTAAGCCCTACTGGAGAGTGAAATACGCTTCTTTTAATCCTGGAAATACAAGGGGTTCCCGAGGTATTTATTAACCTAACGCCACAAAAAGTTAGTCTAAGTATCATTTAATTCTAGTTAGTGCTTATTAGTGCTCGTGAACGGGTTCCACCGGCAGGAATGGGGCTACTTTCTGTCTGCCCATCTTAACATGTATTTAATTGTAAGTAGTATGCATTTTTGGAACGAACTGAGGATTTCATTTTTGGAGTGAAATGAGGGGAACTCATTGTGGAAACATTGCAAACTTGTTTCAAAAAGACAAACCGCCGAGTTTCTCGCTGGTTCTTCTCGGCAGGAAGGGCATTCCGAACCAGTGGTAGACTCATCGACGATTCAAAAGCACTTGTAAAAAAAACTTTTTTTGAATAATAAATATTTCTGTTCTATTCTATTCTAGTTGAATACGTGACGTCGCGAAAAGGAAAGCCCATGATCAGGATGGATGGTTACAATTACGCATGCCAAGGTGCATCCAACAGTCGCGGCAAGACGAGATGGAAATGCTCCACACACCACAATAGAGGCTGCTTGGCGATGATTCACCTGGTCGGGGATGAAATAGTTTACATCAGAGAGTCCCACAATCATCCTGCTGCGTCGAAGACTTAACTACAGGCGTCGATATATAATGTATAGTCGACGTCAAAAGTCCATACATAGCTTAAAGGCTGAAACCGTGCGCAAGCACTGTGTATCACTCGCATGCTCACTCACACAAATAAATATTATCTATCAATAATCAACCTTAAGTCAACAACATAAGGTTCAAACGATTTCAGTTCAATAGTACAGTAAGTGTGTGAGTGACAGACTCCATGCAAGGCAACTTGTTTGCTTTTTCTATATGGACTTTTGCAGCCGACTGTACGTGTCGCAGTAAGATAGTTGAAGCCGTGAGATTTTATAGCTATATACCTAGGTTTATAGCTATAAACCGGAATCCTACTATTCTATCCTACTAATCCTACTAATAATATAAATGCGAAAGTTTTTGAGGATGTTTGGATGGATGGATGGATGTATGTTTGTTACTCTATAACTTCACAACAAATGAACCGATTTGGCTGGGAACGGAGATACCTCATACCCAGGATAACACATAGGCTTTTTATCTTGGAAAATTAAAGAGTTCCCGCGGGAATTAAAAACCTTAATCCACGCGGACGAAGTTGCGGGCATCATCTAGTTCATAGCTATCTCCCTTGTGCAAACCAAAGAAAACTTATACTACTTATTATATTATATACTTTCACTAGATTTATAGTCTAGTCAGATAGTTATACATATTATGTACTAGATCGTGCTCGTATTATATGTATGTTCCTTGTAAGATAGCTATGAACCGCTTCCGTATAACTATATTCCGGTTTATAACTATAAACCTAGGGTTATAGCTATAACACGGCTTCAACTATCTTTCTGCAACATATATGTATAGATATGGCGGTCCGAACAATCACTGTTTAATTGAGCTGTATAACTGCAGTCCGTACACTTACAATCTAATTATTCACTAAATCAACTATACTTTTTCGTTACATAATTGAATAGATATTGTTGAATTTTTAATTTTACCATCAGATGTTTAAAAAGTTTTATCATGTAAATAGTGCCAGACAGTATGTTGCGAATTCCAGCCACACTAAACAAGGTCACTTTGTTGAACACTATTCGGACCGCTATATCTATATATATATACCTGGATGACTACATCCAAAAATGACTATGCAAAAAATCGTCCCCACCCACTAACAGATTTCATACCTATCTCAGTTAATACATCATGGCAGCCTGATGATTTATTACTGTGACGACATCCGCCGTAGGATTGGGGTTTTCATGCAAATTTCGTGAGAATTATTTATTTATTTTTCAGTGAATTTGGATACCAGTTTAGTTGTTTACAATTATAAAACGAATATACAGGAGCATTAACCAAGCTATTGTAAAGATGCGTTTCTCAGACGCAGAGAAAAAACCGCATCGCACGCTGCCCGCGCTCCCTCTGACTACCACCCGCTCTTTTGTCGCCTGTGCATGCGCGCGCGTACTATCTTTTGTATTTAAAAGACCCCAATCATTTTTGGATTGATTAGTTTTTTTATGAGACGTCACAATAATATTAAAAATAGTGCCACGCCTGTTGGGGGTGGGGACAGTGCCCATACAATTTTTTGCATAGTCCTTTAATTGTCACAGGTATCCATCTATTTCAACCAATCGCCGGCCTACTATTGGCCACAGAATTCCTCTCAAATGGAAATTCTTACGACTATTTCGACCATAGTCCACCACGCTGGCCAAAGTGCGAATTGGCAGACATTATGGGAATGGGTTTAATTAGGGTGGAACCACATTTGTGAGGATCGATTCGGATTTTGCCTATACAAAACTGTCATTTTCCATACATTCGTGTACGCATCGAAAAGCCGATTTGATCCGTACAGTTAAAAAATTTAAAAAAAAATTTTCAGTGTGTTTATCATAGACGAATGATATTTACTACCGTAATGTGTTTATAATGTACCTGTGTTCAACCGCCATTCGTTGCACTAGTGTCATAACCTCCTCCATTCCTAATGGTGTGGCTACATTATCGTGCTGTCGCGATAAATAGCTGTAATTCTTAGAATGAGACACAGCTATTTATCGCGACAACTCGACACGAATGTTCGCACGATAATGTAGCCGCACCATTACACAAGCTTTAGGTAGGTTTATTTTATGGGAGAGGGGAATATTACTTAAGCTCAGCATAGCGTTAGCCATCGGCTGAATCGATGGTGAAATCGGCACTAAGGTTACTTCTTAGTGCCGATTTCACCATCGATTAGTGCTGTTTAATAGAATAAATATTGCATTGAAAATCTGCCAAAATAGTTGATTTACGCTCGGATAAGATATGTACTAACAATAAATTTATGTTTGTTACAGGATTTCCATATTATTATACAACTTCTCAGAAAGGCAACCGTTTGCTCAACAAAGACGGTTACACCTATTACCCGCGACGAAACAGCGCAGGGCGTGCGAAGGTTATATGGAAGTGTTCGACTCACAATAACCACGGCTGCCTCGCGACGATACACACAATCGAGGACGAAATAGTATTCCTCAACGATTATCACATACATCCACCGAAGTCTAGCAAAATGCGCGCAAAATACATAATACCTAGTGAAAATGTTTTAGCTATTCTACCTTAAAATAAATAAGCTTAAAATAAATATATAGTAAACCTGGGAGCGGCGACCCCGCACCGGAAAACGCAGTGTCGGCAGACCCCCCACCAGGTGGACCGACGACATCAAACGAGTCGCAGGGAACCGCTGGATCCAGGCGACGCAAGACCGAGGCCTGTGGAAGTCCATGCAAGACACCTTTGTCCAGCAGTGGACGTCTATCGGTTGTTAAAGAAGAAGAAACCTGGGAGAGATGCCTATGGTTAAAAAAAAATTATGCTTTAAAAGGAGATAAAAAGAAACAATCGCAGTTTTATATTAAAAATGAAATTAATTAGGCTTATTTTTAGGTTTATGTATATTTTCTCGAATGTGTCGATTGGGCATCTATCACATATATATGGGTGAGATGCCCATGTAATTATTTGGTAAAAATAAGACGTTTTAACTATCATAACCCAAATATTTTGCTGAATCCTTACCACCCAATTGAATTTTACCTAATCAAATCCTACTTTACCACTCACTTTGTTGAAATTGTACTTGAGTTGCAGCTGGAGAATAACCTCTACTCTCTCTTTTTTAATGCCCTCTGTTGCACTTTTAAGATCAGTTTTTGACCATAAAGCTCTATTTTGACCAGTAGCACACAGTATCTAGAATAAATAAATGATAAACTATTTTGTAGTTTACAATTAATACCCTACCAGAAGTTAAGTTATAGGCATCTGACCCTGAGAATTAATAAGGCATCTGTCCGAAACGTCAGGTCTAGATGCCTAATATGTTTAAATTGTGTTAAACGGAATGCACTTTTGAATATGGTGTCATTACCTCAGCAGATGACCGTATTTTAAGAGATTACCAAGGAAAAATATAGAATAGAATAGAAATGTTTTTTATTCAAATAAACTTTTTTATTTATAAGTGCTTTTGAATCGTCGATGAGTCTACCACTGGTTCGGAATGCCCTTCCTGCCGAGAAGAACCAGCAAGAAACTCGGCGGTTGCTCTTTTCAAAACAAGTTTACAATTCAATAGATACTATGCTAGTATGCAGTGTTTCCACAATGAGTTCCAATTATAATTCAACACATGTTAAGATGGGCAGACAGAAAGTAGCCCCATTCCCACCGGTGGAACCCGTTCACGAGCATGACCCATGATCCAGCCATTGCTTCACTCATTGTTTTTTTTAATTGTAGAAACTAAATATCGAAAACTATACGATAAAATGAACATAGGATTACTTTTGTGGCTCTGAAAAATCACACTTTTTTTTAATGAAAAATCTGCAAGATATTTAACATATTCTGGAAATAAATGGCTTGAAAACTTGCTTTATGATGTTTGGCATCCAACTGACATAATCTCGTAGCGTTCAGAAATTGTATGATATTTTTTTTTATTGAATTTTTATGGGCATCTCTCCTTAGCAAAAACAATGACATAATTTGTGACGACTTTTTTTAATTTTATTGGAGCCTTGACATTTGAAATAAATATTATACAACACAGGGCCAAATTCTTTTTGTTTTTTGTTACAAGTGCCGTGCTTAATGCGCGCGCAGAAGGTTTGCCGATGGCTGCCCCTCCCGCCTACGCGGACCGCGAACCGCGATCGCCTAGAACTATACCCTGTCCAACCGTTTATTTTCTTTTTAACAGTTCAGTCTCAAAAAGAAAATAAACGGTTGGACAGGGTATAGGAGAGCGCGGGTCGCGGCCGGCGTAGGCGGAAGGGCAGCCATCGGCAAACCTTCTGCGCGCGACTTACACTTACCAAAAAATAGGAGAAACCAATCACTTTATGATGCGAAACAAATATGGCGAAACCACACACGGAAATATGGCGTCTGAGTATAACGCGGAAATCGCGTGTGAAAGAGTTAATGTCATAGCGAAATCTTCGCGTTCCCCTGCTATTTCGCTCCTAGAGTTTCGCGGTGAAGGGAATGGAATAAAGGAAAACAGGAAAACGGTCGTCAATTTATTTAATCGATTAAACTCGGATGATGGTATGACGCTTTCACTCGCTCTTTAAAAAAATTATAACTAAGTTCTGAATAACATTTTTTTTTTAATTTCAGTAAAATACGTGATGTCCCAGAGAATGAAGCCAATGGTATTCCTGAACGGGTACACATATTATTGCTCCAAGCCAATTGAAGGTGGGAAGAAGCGATGTCCGTGTTCAACCCGCGGCTGCTTGGCGTACCTCCACACGCAAGATGAAAGAATTGTATTCATTAACGATTTTCACAATCATCCACCTAAAGATAAAAATAATAAGGCAAGAAGAAATAATTGAAAGTTAAAAGTTATTTTTAAGAAACCGACTTCAAACGCCCGCGCCACTACAAAGTATTCTAATTTATTGTTGATTTTTTAAAAACCGCTCGACCGAATTCCATAAAAACATGGGGCTACCTGGGAAGTATACACTTGAAACAAAAAAGAATTTTCCAAATCGGTTCAGGCGTCTTCGGGTAATCGGTGAACATACATAAAAAAGATTCCGACGAATTGAGAACCTCCTCCATTTTTGAAGTCGGCTAAAAATTAATAAAAGTGATACAGTGCTAACACTGCTAAGTGGTGAGTAGTCGGAAAAAATAAGAAAGAAGTAGGAAAACAATATATTATTTAGAGCTCGAACGTAGAAGCTATAAAAAAGAAAATCGACTATTAAATCTCGGTATCGATACCTATCGATTTCACCAACGTAAAATAATTCTGATCCGAACGTTTTAATATTTTGTCAATTTTTCAATACAAAAACTATCCGAACGCCTAATTTATTCCTCTGTAAAACGTCACCGGATGTTGGTGAAATCGGCACTAAAAGGTGTAAAATATGTACATATTTATAAAATACAATTAGGTCGATTTTGATTATAAATTAAAATTCCTTTCAGTTTGCAGTTCATTAGGTAATATATTTTAGCACACAGTATTTTTTTGTCAGTAACTAATTTACAACATGGCTGTATTTTTTAAGTGTCATTTTCAACTAAAGTGTAATAAAGAAAACAGAATAAATAAAATGACTTGAGTATTTGGCTACTTATAATGACAGCTATTTTTAAACTGTTAAAATAGTTTACTTATAAGTAAATTATTATATGGGTAGTGGCTAATTAAATGGTTTTACTCAAATCTCTAAATAAAATAATTTAATTTACTCGTAGTTACTAATTATATCAATACTATAAGACCAATTGGTCCATAAAACTGGGTTCTGTGACAATTATATTATGAAACTGAACAAGTTGCTATTTAAAAACAATGCACGATAATCCAAAAACATAACCTGTGCGTTGCTGCAGACCCCACCGCAACGCGATTCCGATGTTTTGTGTGCAATATACCTAATTGTAGGCCTCAGACCGCATTACGGAAAAATCTTCGCGCGGTTAGCCGCTTGAAAATACTTGTTTCTATGTCGTATCTTGATAATGTTTAGCGATCGTGACCTGCTTGCCGTATTCAATTATATCGAATGTTTTTATTCATTCTATAAAAATACCCACAAGCTGTAAAAAATAAAAATGTGGACTTGCAAAAATAATATAGTGAGTAGTTTTCTTACAAGTCTTTACATAATATTTTATATAAAAAAATCCTATCCAAAATCTGATACGGCTTTTACGCTTTAATAAAACGTGAATCCAAATTTTGATTCTGGTGTTCTATCTACGTGCGTTCATAAAATCGTCCGTCGAAAGCAAAGCAGTGCGAGCTTACCCTGAATTATGTCTGTTTCATCATTATCATCATCAGCCCATCAATGGCTCACTACTGAGTGCAGGTCTTCTCTCAGAGAAGGGTTATAGGCCATAGTCCACCACGCTGGCCCAATGCGAATTGGCGGATTTCACACACCTTCGTGAACTCTCAGGTGTGCAGGGTTCCTCACGATGTTTTCCTGCACCGTTAAAGCATGTGATATTTAATTTCTTAAACGCACATAAATTTGAAAAGATCGTCAGAGATTCGTCAGGGTGCGACCCGGGATCAAACCTGCGACCCCCCGAAACTACTAGGCTACTGCTATTGTCTGTTTTTGCTATGTCTAAGGTTTTAAAACTGATACGGCTTTTACGTCTTATTAAAACGTGATTCCGAATTTTGGTTTTGTTGTTCTATCTACGTGCGTTTTTAAAATCGCGCGTCGAAATTTCGCAGTGCGAGCTTACCCTGAATGGTGTCTGTTTAGTAAACTAGTGGTTCGCCCCGAATTGAGACCTCGCGGTAACGGTATCCCATGATTATTCATTCAATCGATACATGATAACCAAAACTGACATTATTATTATGCCCGTTTTCACCAAACATACCTAAATCATCCCCTAAGTAGGAGTCTCTTAACGTAGGTAGCTCCTAAATACAATCCTAAGTCCTAACATCCGTCCCAATATCCTTTTAGGTGTCCCGTACAGGATCGTGATAAATAAGTTGACAGAAAACATCAATCACCTAACTTATAGGTAGCCCGTAAAGGTTAGGGAACGTTAGTGAAAACATTGAATTATTTATCAAACATTGAATTTAACTCGTAGTTCCATGGGAATAGTTACTGACTGCGCCATCTATTAGCATTATTGTGAAGCTATGTTGATGCTATATGAATTACTGACGCCCATTAAAAATTAAATAATCTCGTTTCTTTATAATATTCATATAATTTTAGTATTTGTTGTTCAAGTACAGGATATAAGTGACCTAAAAACATAAAATCAGTTTGAAAATCCATAGCGGATTTTTCTAGAGAGCGTCTTCAAGCGAGCGTATAAAATCGCCACTTTGAAAGCCCCCCATTTCGTCAATTTTAAGGGAAAAATTAAAAAAAAAATATTTTTGTACTCAGTTCAAAATTATCTTTAAAATGATACGTAACAATTTTATGTAACGCGATTTTTTTTTTTTTACTTCGCATTCGCTTCTATGAGAGCCCCCCTGAAATAAAGATTTTTATAACTTTTTAAGCCATTTTCGGCTGGAGGCCATCGGTTTACATATTATATCTAAATTTGAAGTAATTACGTTCAGTAATTCAAAAGTTATAAGGCTCTGACAGACGGACGGACGGACGGACGGACGGACGGACAAGTGCAAATCGCCCTAGTTAACTCAAAGACCTTCGCTTCGCTCGGTCGATGATATATTTCTTTATATTTCAGCTAATTACGTGATGTCGCGCAAAGGAAAACCGCTTATATGCCTGAAGGGTTACACGTATTGCTCTAATCAAATACAGGGGTTCAAAAAGCGATGGTGTTGTTCGACCCACAAGAATCGTGGGTGTTTGGCGTTCGTTCATACTGTAGAAGAGAAAATTATTTATATAAAAGAGAATCATACACATCCGCCGCCTTACCAACAGTAGTTAAGAGAATTTGCGAGCGATTGATAAAAAAAAATTATTTCTTATTTTTTTTAATAATATATTTTTGGCATTGAAACACAAGTGAACTCATTTCACAACAATAAAATAACTTAATTCTCACAGAAATTATGTAACACAACAACAGTGTCCGCTCTCCAGCGTGAACGTGTTTTTTTTTGCACTAACCCCGTTCCGCTTGACGTGTGTTCAGACTAAGGCTGAGATCTATAGATGGCACTCGCACTCAGCTCAGACTCAAGACTGAGTTAAAACGAGATTTATGTCAAGACATATTTCTGTCTCATTTTAACTCTATCTTGAGTCTTGAGCAGATACAGAGTACGATCTAAAGATCTCAGCCTGAGTTAATGCGCTTAGCCACGCCCTCTTCCTCGAAAACATCTAACAATATCATATTTTAAATGATGCGGGTTGTTACGTTCTCTCAAATATGGTTGAGCGAAGCAATGGCTGGGTCATGCGTCATGCTCGTGAACGGGTGCCAACAGCGGCAATGGGGCTACTTTCTAACTGCCCGTCTTAACATGTGTTGAATTATAATTAGATATAATTACGTATGCTTTTGTGGAACTTCCCCTCATTGTGGAAACTCTGCATTCATAGCATAATATTAAGTATATTGTAAAAGTATTTTGAAAAGAGCAACTGCCGAGTTTCTGGCTGGTTCTTCTCGGCAGGAACGGCATTCCGAACCAGTCGTAGACTCATTGACGATTCAAAAGTACTTGTAAAAGTTTATTTGAATAAAAAACATTTCTATTCTATTCTATTCTAAACTCAAAATTATTAATTTCATGTTGACCAACTTACGGTCAAGTCAAGACTCTACCACCGCTTCGGAAAGCAGATTCAATTGAGGAGAGCGATAAGAAACTCAGCAGTGGCTCTTTTCAAACCCAAGGTATTGATTGCACTGGTGTAGTAAAGATTTGATACGTAAGTAGTAGATAAGTATAAAAAAATAGTTATTTGTGTTATATGGGGCCAAAGGAATTTTTTGTTCCCCGAGGGCGTTATTTTGAATTCAGAGCGAAGTGCAGGATTCTATAGTAGACTCCCGAGCGCAGCGAGGGATTCTACTATACCGCCCGAGAACAAAAAATTTTGGCCCCGAATGACATACACTATTTTTCATCATTATCTATGAGAAAAAGTTAGGAGTATCTACCTACCTAGTATAGACATTACCAATACGTATATTGAAAGTTTAAATAAAACACAAATAAATTTTTATGAAATAATTAAACATTAATATTTATGTTGGAAGTATGGGCGTATATGTCTAATCGACAAATTTGATCACGTGACTTATCGTAGACAACAGCTTCTCAAACATTTTTGAATTTCGACACATTTTTGAATTCTCTCTTCTGATTGGTCCGCGTTAGTGTTTTAGTATGGTAAAGCACTATAACCCGGACCAATCAGAAGAGAGAAATGAAAAGTCCCATGGGGTTAAAATGAAATTTTGCTCCCGTTGTCCTCCGAAGGCAATATTCGTTTTTCGAATAGGTATGATGAAAAAATTATTTTTTCATTTGGTTGAGATTTTTGTTAAATTTATAATTCAGATAAAAATTAAACATAATTAATATAACTATTAAAGAAATAACTAAGGTTGTAGGCAGAGATTAAGGATTTTTTAGGAACCTAATTGAAATATATGAACAGCTTTTAAAGAAATATTCTTAAATTTTATCTGTAACAAAAAAGAGAGACCTAAATGCTTATGTGACGCTCGGCAGACGGGATAATGGGCGCGTGACATCCAATATACATCATCATCATCATTAACAACCCATCAACGGCTCACTACTGAGCGCAGGTCTCCTTTCAGGGTTATAGGACATAGTCCACCACGCTGGCCCAATGTGAATTGGCGGACTTCACACATCTTCGAGAACAATATGAAGAACTCTCAGGTGTGCAGGTTTCCTCACGATGTTTTCCTTCACCGTTGAAGCAAGTGATATTTAATTGCTTAAACGCACTTGACTCCGAAAAGTCAGAGGTGCGTACTGTTATGGGATCCGACTTGGGTGCCTTTTTAAAAAAAAGATTTTATTTCCTAAAGAAAGGAATTACTTTAATTACTTATTATTTATTAACACAAAAGAAAAATATAAGGCACAAATAAATTGGTTAAGAGACGTCTAGCCTCTTTGGTTGTTGCTACCCGACTGACGAGTTTCGATATGCCAACAATATGGCCAAGTGCGAGTTGATCTTGTGTCAGCACTTGTGAGTACTAACATAGGGTATAACAACCCCCCGGTTAAGAGTAAACTTACGCGGTTTCAAGGGCGAAGTTTACAAAATTAAAAGAATAAAATAATATAAATTTAGACGTCAATTTTAAGTGTGGGAAAATGATCATGTCTGTCAGTTGATATGTTATCATGAGAGTGAGGTGTAATTGAACGTAGAGGAATATCATTATTACTATCCGTATTATTTGGATTATTAGGGGTAGAATTTAATCTATATTTTATGTAAAAGCCCAGACATCTCTTATGACAAAAGTAATAAAATACAAACAATACACAAAAACTTATGAAAACATATGATATAATTGAATGAGTCGGTATCGATTCGGTATTGATTTGTGACTCTAATTCTTTTATAAGGATTAGAGCATCATCTGTTCTAACATTGAGTTTCATAAAATTGTCGGAGTTTATTTGTGAATATGGAGATCTTAAAGGAAAAGTGAAATTTATTTTATTAAATGCAATAATATTACAACAACTGTCATTAATTAAATTAAAATCTGAAAATACTTTATTTACTTTAATTGTTGGATTGTTTACACTAATAAGTTTTGTGTTTTTACAATAACCATTGCATCTTGGCTTTAGAGTCACTATACCAGTGCCCAGAAGAATGGTATCAAAATTTCCATTTTCACAATCAATGTGTAACTTTGTTGGGTCTGAATGTGTAAAGATCCATTGGTTATTTCCAATGGTTTGCCAAACATGCACATTTCCCGAAATAAAATTAATTTTGCATTCACTTGGAAGCGAATGTACAACTTTGGTAATTATTTCCGTTTCACATACCGGCTCATTTATAACATTGAATCTCTCAACGTTCTTACATATATATGAATTTCTCATTATTAACTTACATTTATTAGATAAATCATTAAAAATACAATATTCCGATTTGTCCCTGCTTACAGAAATATAATGTGCCGATGGTATAATCAAGGCAAACGAGCTGGGTTTACTAGCATTATGAGCTACAGGAATTGGAATAATTTTATATAAATTGAAACGTGTAATTAACACTAAAGGAATCTTAAGTGTAAAAACTAACTTATCATCTAAAATGCATGATACAATTTCGGATAACTTGATTATTACATGTATGCTATGTAGTTCCAGATCTACAGGGAATTCCGAATATTTTGGTAAATGTTTTAAATTAGCAATCAGTTCGGTATAAAGATCTTTTGGTGTAATTACAGATGGGTGTAACGTATTAGTTTTTGCAAATAGAATAGAATTTACAATATCTTCAAGTTTATAGGATAAACTTAACAGACTTGATTGGAGTACACTAAATATCTCTTGAATAGAAGTTTTAAACAAAAGTGAATTTGAGATTATTGTCACGTTATTAATGCGTGATGAAAAATTTCCAATAATATAATTAAGACGTTCTTCGTTTTTATTTACTTCAATTAAAGTTTCGTTAAAATTTGCTATAGCCAATTTAGAAATGAGAATATTTTCTTTAATTAAGTTGAATATACTTTTATCGTTATCCTTTAAACGTTTAATCGCATTACTATACTTTATCGCATCATCTTCATCCATAGTACCGAAAATATGTTTGAAAATGGTGCCAACACCGGGTATCCATGCTGACCTTTTGGTTTTCGATGAGATTAGATGTGATAAGGAATAATAATCTTTTGTTACATCATCGAACATAGACAAAAGCGGTTGGAATATATTTTCGCATTCGAGGTTGTTTAATGCGTTACTTTTAACACAAAGATGTTGAGATGTATGCAAAACACTATTGATGTTATCAAGGTGAGGTTTTATATAATCCAATTCAATTGGTATAATTACATGTAAATGGTCATTAATTATTTTGACTGAACCTATTGGATTTAAATAGATACCAGGGCTCCTTGTGATTGGTTCGATGAAGTCATCATGTTTTAGGACTTGACAGTAAACTGCCAGACTGTAAATACAAATAAAAGTAATTGAATTAAAACTAATTAAAACTAAACTTATAGTAATTTTACAATCAGGAAAATACATATTATATTATATAGCATATATATTTTGTCAAAATTAAGACATGTTAGTTGACGCCAATTTTACTTGATCATAATGGTGTGTAACATGGCGTCTATTTATTAATAGGGACAACGTATTGTTCCCAAGGATTTTTACTACCTTATAGGGTCCTTTCCATAAAGGTGAAAGCCCTTTGCGCAATCTAACGTGATTTTTGAGGTAAACATAGTCACCAATTTTGTATTGTACTGGTCTACTATGTGAATCGTAGTAGTTTTTGGAAGTTCGCTTGGATTGTTGTATGTTTTGAGTAGCCTTTTCTTGCGAGAGTTTAAGCCTATTTTGAAGCATTTTTACATACTCAGGATAAGTTGCTCCTGGTGCCTCTTCAAAAATGGAATTTGGTATAAATGGTTTATGACCATACATTAACTCATAAGGAGTATAATGTGTTGTACAGTGTACTGTGGTATTGTAAGCTAACATGGCGGTGTAAACGTAACGAGGCCAGTCAGTTTGACCTTCGTTGACATATGATTTCAAATATTCTTTCAAGGTGGAGTGACTTCTTTCCAAGGCACCTTGTGTTTGTGGGTGATATGGTGATGACCATAGCTGTTTAATCTTTAAAAATTGACAGGTTTTCTTGAATAATTCGGCTGTAAAATTTGTTCCTTGATCTGTGAGAATCATTTTAGGTATGCCAAACATTGAAATGAAATGAAGAAGACATTCACTTGTTTCTTCAGCTGTTGTGCTGCGTATGGGGTATGCTACTGAAAATTTTGTAAGATCGTCCTGAAGGGTAAGTATGTATTTTAATTTTGCTGTTCCAGATTCAGGAAGTGGTCCTACTATGTCTAAACTAAGACGTTGCCAGGGTGCAGTGGAGGTACTAGTTATTTGCATGGGTGCTCTATTTATTCTTCTCAATGCTTTATTTTCTTGGCATGATTTACAAGCTTTTACATATGTTTCTATGTCTTTGCGCATTCCTTTCCAATAATACATATCTTTTATTCTATTATACATACGTACTGAACCTAGGTGTCCAGCAATGGGTATATCGTGGTTTTCATGTAATATCTTTTTTATTTCAGTGGGTGTAGGAAATATTATATTATTGTGGTAAATATTAACTTTAATGCCTGTATCGTGAAAGAGATATAATATGATATTGTATATTTTTGTAAAGTTGTGTTTTTCAAATGCATTTTTGAAATCAGAAATTGCTATTTCATTGACATCTCCAAATATTAACATTCTATTTCTTAAGTGTTTTAGTGTTTCAAAAATTTCAGTGTAACGTGATTCGTCAAAATGGTGTACTCTTGTGAAAAGAAGAAGATAAGTTTTATTGTTTGCTTCTACTCTGTGAAATGAGTAGAGTTGTTTTTCAGCTTCTACTACTTCTTTTGAATTTGCTATATTGCCTAATATTTCTTCAATGTAGGGGTTTGATTCGTCAAGATCTATAGATGTGGGTATTAATATGGTTTTCACTTGGGATTTCATTAAGCTTTCGTTATGTTCCGTAATCTGTGTGTTAAAATTTCTATTTCTTTCAGATATGGCCTTGAGGAATGTGGAATAGTCATCAGTAGTTGGACTACAGTCAGGTGGTATTATATCTTCTACTACTCTATTTGGTGTATTATCGGGTTCTACAGGTGGTAAGATGTAGGGTTCTGCAGATGGTGAATTTTGATGTGTTGCAGGTGGTGAATTATGATGTGTTGCAGGTGGTGAATTATGATATGTTGCAGGTGGTGAATTATGATATGTTGTAGGTGGTGAATTATGATATGTTGCAGGTGGTGAATTATGATATGTTGCAGGTGGTGATGGATTTGTAGGCTGTACTGAGGGTATTGAATCAAATATTTCTGGAAGATCTTCAACAACAGGTAATGGTGATAGCTCTTGAGCTTGGGGATTAGAAGTTGGAATATTAAGTGGGTCTTCCGTGTCAGAAATGAGTTCATCTAAACGGAAAGAAGGTGGTGATATTAGCAATTCTTCTAAATCTCTATCAATATTTGCATTCTCCTGTGAGGAGGTTTGTGGTGAGGCTGGATTTGATTGATCTGAGTTTACTGTAACTGAGTTTACTGGATATCTGGATAATGCATCGGCATTTGCATTAACCTTTCCCTTTTTGTATTTTATGTTATAATTATACTCTTCCAATTTTAGTCGCCACCGTATTAGTCTCGAACCTGGATCCTTGCAGTTAAATAACCATTGCAAAGGTTTATGATCTGTTACTATGGTGAATGTTCGACCATAAAGGTAAGGTCTGAACAGTTTAGTTCCGAAAACAATCGCTAAACACTCCTTTTCAGTGGTGCTATAGTTGGTCTCAGCTTTATTAAGCGTTCTGGAACCAAAAGCAATTGGTCGATCCTTACCAATTTCTCCTTGTGACAGTATTGCGGAAATAGCGTAGTTCGACGCATCACAAGTAAGAATGAACGGCTTAGTGAAATCCGGGTAAGTAAGTATTGGTGCAGAAATTAACTTTCCTTTTAAGGTTTCGAAAGAAAGCTGTTGTTCATTTTGCCAATTAAATTTGGAGTCCTTTTTCAAAAGAGATGTTAGGGGTTTCGCTAACAAAGAGAAATCTGGAATAAAACGTCGGTAGTATGAGATTAGTCCTAAGAATGATTTGATGTCTTTTTGCGTTTTTGGAGTGGGGAAATCTCTTACTGCTTTGACCTTTTCTGGGTTTGGTTTAACACCTTCGTCAGTTATTATGTGTCCTAAGTAATTAACTTCTCTTCTGAGAAATTCACACTTGTCAGGTTGTAATTTTAAGTTAAAGTCACGTAATTTTTGGAATACCTTCCCTAGCTTTTCAATATGGGAATTTAAATCATATGAATAGATAACAATATCGTCTAAGTAGACGTAGCAATGAATTCCTTGTAATCCTGATAAAACTGTATTCATCAACCTTTGGAAGGTTGCTGGGGCGTTTTTAAGTCCAAATGGCATTCTTTTAAATTGGAAATGCCCTTCTGGAATGGTAAAAGCTGTTTTATCTGCATCTTCTGGTGCTAATTTAATTTGATGGAAACCTGATGCTAAATCGAGAGTTGAGAAATATTTACTGTTGCCCAATTGATCTAGAATCTCATTAATTTGTGGAATGGGGTATGATTCTCCAATGGTTATGTCATTAAGTTTCCTGTAATCTATAACTACACGCCATTTTTTCTCACCTGAGGCATCAATTTTTTTTGGTACAATCCAGATGGGTGATGACCATGGTGATGTTGATGATTGAATGATGTCTTGATCTAACATTTTACCTATTTGTTTTTGAACTTCTTCCTTGTGGCATTGTGGAAACCTGTAGGATTTTACATTGATGGGAGTGTCAGAGTTGGTTTTAATTTGGTGTTTTAATGCATTTGTATATGTCAATTTGTCATCGGGTAAATGAAATATATCTGAGTATTGTGCACAGATGTCAGCAAGTTGTTCGCTTTCTTCACCATTTAAGTGAGACATCCTGAGAGAATTGATTACTTGTTCAGTTCGTTCTAATGTGCTCTGGCAATTGTTAACTAATTTTATGTTATGAGTGGGAATTTCTTGTAATTTGAGTTTTAAATTTGAATTTATTTTAATTGGTTTTTCCGTTGTATTTAATATTGTAACGTTAACTCTTTTATTGGGTTTTACTTTTACAATACAATTTGAAATGAGAACTTCTTCCGAGATTCGTTGATCTACTATTACCCCTTCTTTTAATCCGGGATTTTCTACAGTACATTCTATGACAGTTTCAGACCTGGGGTTAATAACGTAATCGGGTTCATTAAAAAGTAAACATACCTTACGTTGGTTAATTTCAAGGCTATTTGTGTTATAATTGAGTTGACAATTGTATGCCATAAAAAGGTCAGTGCCAATAATGCCATCATAGGGGATCTGTAATCCGTTAAATACGTGGAATTTATGATATACGAATTCTTTTCCGATTTTTAATTTCAAATTGACGTATCCTAAACTTTTTAAAGGCAGACTATTCTTAGAGTCTATTCCTTTAACCGATATATTTTCAGGATATACCTTGATTGTATTCGTGAGTGAGGATCTTTTAATGAGGCAGATTGACGCACCTGTGTCCAATAATAAAGACAGGGGTCTGGAACTTCCAGAGGTCTCTAAATTAATGTGTGGTAAATATCGATCATTATTGTTAATAATTTTGTAAACCTTATTCGTGCCGTGATTGGTTGTATGTCTCGACCGGCACGGTGAGGAGACATCTACTCGTTTAAATTCTGATTTTGGTCAACATAATCCTGGCATTCATTGTAATTTTCTTCGTCGTAATGTTGGTCAGTGTATTGTTGTTCTGTGTAATTTTCGTCGTAACCTTGTTCGTCATTATACTGTTCCTGAGGAACTGACTCGTCGTCCTCGACAAAGTTTACTCGTTCCTTGTTATAAGGAAATCTATTTACTTGTTGACCTTGAGGAGGTCTTGGTCGAAATTGGTTGGTTGGGCCTTGAGGAGGCCTATTAAAATTTGATGTGCCTTGAGGAGGCCTATTGAAGTTAGGTTGACCTTGTGAGGGTCTACTGAAATTAGGTTGACCTTGTTGGGGCCTATAGAAGTTGGATGGGCCTTGATGAGGCCTAGGTGTGAAGGGAGTTTGAGGACCTTGAAGAGGCCTGTAAAATCTCCTTTGGCCTTGTGAATTACCATTATTACTTTTCTTTTCCTTTAAGGAGTTTTCTTGCCTCCTATAAAGGGTTTGTTGAATTTTCTCTTCCGAGATAGCGAAGCCTATCGCTTCGTTAAGGGTGCGAGGTGATCGGCACCTAACAATATTTGACAGCCGGGGGTGTAATCCCATTAGGAAGTGGTGTAAGGCCAAATCCTCCATTGCCGCTGTGCGACCAGGTATTTCACTTTTTTTCGTCGGATTCATTGAGATTTCCGTTAATAATTGGGTCAAAATACTTTCAACTTTTGTTGAAAATTGTACTACACTTTCAGTAGGTAATTGTTTTGTTTCTTGCAGGTCGGTGATCAAATGTGCATAGTGTTTATGTGTACTGAATTGAGTTTTCAGAAAATCTTTTAGCTGTTCATAGTTCGAAAAATCTTTGATAGAGGCTGCTATTTCAGCCTTTCCCTGCAATTGGCTTAGAATATATTTAAATAGTATAAATTTTTGTGACTCAGTCGCTAATTCGTATGCATTGTTACAATTAGTCAAAAATGAGTTTATTGTGTCCCTAGAACCGTCGTAGGGCTTAATGAATTTCAATAAAATATTTAAGTCAATCTCTCCTACTATCTTATTTTTATTTTTTGTTACCGCAGGAGATGGTGTTTTCTCTGCTTCCGCAGCCGGTAAAATGGGGATTTCGACATTTAAACTTTTCGCCATTTTTCTTTTAAAAATATAAAATTAGACAATACACAAAATGTTAAGTTATTTTAAATATTTGCAGTATTACAATTGAGTATAACGATAATAATATCGTTAATATAATAATGTTGATAAAATATGAATAAAATAATGAACTTATTTTATTTTTTGTGAACCTATTAACTTTGAATAGGTATTATTATAACCTTTCTAAAAAAAAAAAAATATTTTTTTTACTTTTTAACACTTAAAGTTTTACACTTTTAACACTTTACACGTAGCCTTAAAACAAAGTAACTTATATATTACACTTACTGTCCGTAAGCTAGCACAAACAGGATGCGCTGCATTCCTGCCTTATCTCGTCGTCGGAGCGAGGTGCTATCTAAATTATGAAGAAACGGCCGGACCTCACGCGATATCCAACTCGGTGGAATCAGGGACTTCCCCCTGGTGTTGCGCCGGACGGGAACAAACACACGCGTGAACGAGGTCTTCTGCCAAGATTTTTATATCACACTTTGGTGATCACGAGGAACTCACTTTTCCACTTCTCACTTTTCACACTTTCACTTTATTTCACTTATGAGTCCTGTTTATGTTTTCCTTCCGGAAAATTTTATTTATTATAATATATATAAGTTACGGCTACGCGGAGCCGGGAGCTATTTTTAAAGGTAACCGGAATTTTTCGGATCCCACCGCTGCCACCAATTTGTTATGGGATCCGACTTGGGTGCCTTTTTAAAAAAAAGATTTTATTTCCTAAAGAAAGGAATTACTTTAATTACTTATTATTTATTAACACAAAAGAAAAATATAAGGCACAAATAAATTGGTTAAGAGACGTCTAGCCTCTTTGGTTGTTGCTACCCGACTGACGAGTTTCGATATGCCAACAATATGGCCAAGTGCGAGTTGATCTTGTGTCAGCACTTGTGAGTACTAACATAGGGTATAACAGTACCCGGGATCGAACCTGCGACCCCCCGAATAGGAGACCACAGGCCTAACCACTAGGCTATCACTGCTATCCAATATAAATAGTAGTCACTTATTGCTATTTGTAATGGATTTTTGGTCTAACAGCCAAATATTCCATGCCGCACATCTCCTGCAATACGTTTTTTTTTTTTTTTTCAGAAAACATAAATTACGAATACGTGATGTCACAACGAGGGAATCCTTTAATAAAGTTAAACGGTTACACGTACTCTGTCTCAACCGTACATAATCAAAAGACTAGATGGAAGTGTTCCACGCATAACAACCGAGGCTGCTTAGCGATCGTTCAGACAATAGGCGGTAAGTTGGTACATACAAGAGAGACGCATACTCATCCACGATGTGAAAGACGTTATGTCAGATTGAGCGACTTAAGTTGAAATGTTGACTTAAATTGAAATGTTAAGTTAATTATAATGTTAGAATGCAATGAGTAAATGAAATAAATTAATAAATAAATGAAAAATGTCTCACTCTGCACAGACTCAAGACAGATTTAAAACAATAGCCCAACGGTTAAAGGTGCGGCTTGAAAACTGTAAGGTCGCAGGTTCGAACCTCACCCGTTGCACTATTGTCGTACCCATTCTTAGCACAAGCTTTCCGCTTATTTGGAGGGGAGAGGAGGAATAAGGCAACTTCAGCTTGGTTCATATTATTCTTTAAAAAAAACGTAATAGATTTATACACATCTAAATTACACGGGTCTGCCCGCGAAATTCAAATTTAATTTGTTTTTTCGCAATTCGTAACCTAATACGACAAAGTCGGCTTATGGCATTCTAATTGCGCCAATAGCAGTATCATCTTCACAGGTCTACATAAAAATCTTTACTTGAAATTGTCCAGTTTAAGAAATTAGTCAGAATATCGACTAATTTGTGAGTAAACTCAAGTCCAACTCGATTGTTTTTCAATTTTAGTATGACGACATCCGCCGTAGGATTGGTGTTTTCATGCAAATCGAGTTAGAATTATTTATTTATTCATTTTTCAGTGAAGTGTTTTGGATACCAGTTTAGTAAATTACAACTATAAAAAGAACATACAGGAGCGTTAACCAACTAGAAAAAAGCTATTATAAGATGCAGATGCGTTTCTGAGACGCAGAGAAAAAACCGCGCCGCGCGCTGCCCGCGCTCCCTCTGACCACCTCCGGGCGGACCCTTGCGTCGCCTGTCTCTTGCGTCGCTCGCGCATACTTCAGCGTGCGTACTTCTTTCGTATTTAAAAAAAAACTCAATCATTTTTGGATTGAAAATGGTTATGTCCTTTTTATGGGACGTTACAATAATATTAAAAACAGTGCCACGTCTGTTGGGGGGGTGAGGACAGTGCCCATACAATTTTTTGCATAGTCCTTTCTTTCGAACATCTTGAGGCGTAGACGAGGAATCACAAGCCTATTTGAATAATGTGAGGTAGACCATAGTGCCTCAGGTGCACTGCGCTTATATTATAGTATGGTCGTTATGTACTAAATTATACCTTTTATTTCAGTGGAATACATAATGTCGCGCAAGGGAAGGCGGATGATATACCGGAAAGGGTTCACCTACACGGCGATCAAGAAGAGTGGTGAGAAAACCAGATGGAGATGTTCCACGCACAGAGATCGCCTCTGCAATGCAGCCATTCACACCATAGACGATGTACCAGTGTACATCCAAGAGAAGCATAACCACCCGCCCAAGAAAATTAAGACGAAAAGCAAAATAAAGAAAGAGAAAATAAGAAAAGTAAAAATAATAAAACCGGAAATATACTTGTGAAATATCATCATGCAACGCTTCGAGCGTGTTTTCACTACTATTACATTTCTCATTCCTCTCTCTCGCACATTCTAATATTTTCAATGATATAAAAATCTCAGATGGGTAAGGGGTGGTAAGGGAGCGCACCTCCATCTAGCGCTCCAAAAGTCAACCTCACCTGCCCGCGGTGCCCTGGCTGGTCTACTGACGAGGCTCTGACGACCGACAAATGGCGGTATAACCATCTCATACTGGCTAGACTGAGCAAATGACACAGGCCGGTGTCGGGCCTAGCCCTGTGATGACCAACACGCCTGACGAAATGTGGTCAATTATTTATTATCTTCGAAAATTAAATTACGGCTAGTTATATACAGACAAATATATATATAGACATATTTTTATTATCATTTACCTAGTTTTTGATAGAGAATAAGAGCGATAAAAGTTAATAGTGGTTTTCGCCCTTTCTCTCAATCAAAATCTTGGTGCATCATAATTTATTTATTTATTTATTTATTGAAAAGGTACACAAAACAGGTTGCAACCAAATATAAACGGAATACAATGACATCAGATTTGGGTTCCAGGTAAAAACCCTTAATATGTGTACACAGTGGTTATAAAATTTATGCATAGAATCTATAGAAATTATAGTTTGAATTACACAGTATACTCAGTTACACAGTTAGTAAAGATAACATAAATATTTAAAAATAAAAATAATAAAACTATATCTAAATTATCCGTAATTTAATTGTCAAAGAAATTAATTGACCACATTTTGTCAAAAGTATCTGAGATTTTTATTACCATTGAACATATTAGAATGTCCGAGAGAGAGGGATGCGAAATCTAGTAGTTATAGTCCTCTTAAATAATTTTTCTTGGATACTTATTTTTTTTTTCAATGTAAACCTTTAACAGCACTTAGGTTTTCTTTAAAGAAATAAACAGTTAATACTATTTTTACTAGTGTAGATGATAAAATAAAAAATATATAATTCGCATGACTCTAAAATTATAAAATACTTATTCAGTTCTGCAAAAAATCTATTTGTGAATGGTACCTAATTATTTTTAGTCATTTTGAAGGAGAAATTTTATTATTAATCATGAAAATTAACGTAATTTGTATTTTTATATTGCAGAATCGTCTTCAATTAATTCAATTTGCTCATCAATAGAAGATATAGAAATTTTCCCGTGTCAAGAAACTCGAAGTAAGAAGCGAAGCAAAAAAGACGAGGAACGAGTATTTAACGTAAACAGGGGATTGAAGTATGAGAGTAGAAGTGGAAAAATACACGAAGAGAAAAAACTTAAACCACCTTGTAAATTAACTTGCAGGAAGAAATGCTTTGAAAATTTATCAGAAAACGACCGCAAAAATATTTTCAATCTATTTTGGAACATAGGTGATCATTTAGGCCAGTGGAATTTCATAACTAAATATGTCGTAAGGGAGAAAAAACGAAGGTTTACCACGGATACGATGGAATCAACAAGGCATTTCTGTTGTAAATATTCCCTACCCATTTTAGATGATGATGGAAAGGAAATTAAGAAAGTTTCTGTGTGTAAGCCAATGTTTATAAACACGTTGTCAATTAGCTACAACACTGTTTGTACAGCACTAAATAAATTCAAAAAAGATGAAGGGCGCGTAGAACCCGACATGCGCGGGAAACATCTAAGGCATCCAAGAATTATAACTAAAGACAAGATACGCAGTGTCTTGCATCACGTTAGAACCTTTGCCCCAGTCAAAACCTTTAGGAACTCCAAGAACCTCATACTAGATGGATCGCTTTCATTTAAAAAAATGTTTGAGCATTACAATAATCAGTTTGTTTCCAAGAAATCTTCTAAAGTTACAACCGTGAGACAATATCGAGATATCGCTGGGAAATATTTGAATATTACTTTCGAAAAATCTAAAAAATATAATCTGGGGTCACGGTTATGCCCCCGCTAAGACGAAAGATCAAGGGGAGCGCTTCGAAAACGATCGCGAATTTTTTTTTAAATATATTTAATCTCTTCTGGACTATACAGATCATTTAATATGGACAGATCATTTAATATTTTTAATATTATATTATAATGTTAATAATTTAGCAGCTTAATAAGGTTTTGTTTTTTCACTTACCTTTTTTTTCAATAGTTACCATACAGTATTTGGAGTAAGAATACTGAATGGTATGTAATTTTTACTTAGAAATTTTAAATGTCGCATAAAATATATAGCTCTCGAACATTTTGTTTCAATTATAAGAAATCTTTACATATTTGCTTAGGTATAATTTCTTTAAATTAATTATTGATTACGCTAACATAATTTGTATTTTTACACCGCAGAATCATCTACAAGTATTTCAATTTGTTCATCAAAAGATTCGGAAATATCTGACGTTCATGAGGCTCAAAATAAAAATAATAAAAAGGGTCACTCAAAAGACGAGCAAAGAAAATTAAATCTGAACAGAGGATTAGAGTATGAGGGTAGAAATGGAAAAGTACACGAAAAGAAAAAAATGAAATCACCTTGTAAAATAACATGTAGAAGAAAATGTTCTGAAAGAATATCACAAAACGACCGCGAGAATATTTTCAATCTATTCTGGAATATAGGTGATCGCGCAGGCCACTGGGGTTTCCTAACTAAATATGTCGAAAGGCAGAAGAAACGAAGATATACAACAGCCACAATGGAATCAAGAAGAAAATTCTGTTGTAAATATTTCTTACCCATTTTAGGTTCTGATGAAAAAGAGATTAAGAGAATTTCAGTGTGTCAAACAATGTTTTTGAATACGTTGTCAATCAGCTTCTGCATTGTTAACACAGCGTTGGCAAAATTCAAAAAAGATGAAGGACGCGTAGAACCTGATATGCGTGGGAAGCATCTAAGTCATCGAAGGGTTTTAACTAAAGCCATGATACGCAGTGTCTTACATCATGTTAAAACATTTACACCTGTCAGGCTTACCCATAAAAACTCAAGGCATCTTATACTAGATAGATCGCTTACCGTCGCAAAAATGTTTGAGCTGTACAATGATTGGTTTGATCCCAAAATATATCCTTCTAAAGTTGCAACCGAGCGCCAATATCGAGACATCGTAAACAAATATTTTAAAATTACTTTCGATAAATCTAAAAACTAGTTTATAAGTAGTTATTAACTACATGATAAGTGACATTATATCTGTTATGTGTGATGTGTAAGTTTTGTTTTCCACTGTAATTATTACAAAGAATAATTTTATTATTAAATTTGGTTTTCTTAAATTGTGAGATTCAAAGTATCTTAATCTAGAATTAATAATCCCATAGAATCTTTGAAACATGTGGAGTTTATGTGATAATTTGAAAAGCAATATTGGTCTGCAAGCAGTTGTATTTCATAAACGATCCTAGATGATTCGCTTTCATTTCTAAAAATGTGTTATTACTTTATTAGCAATAAATACATTTTATCTTCCTATCTCAGCCGACTTGCACCAAACTGCTTAGTCATGTTTAGTTTTTGTAATGCTGTCACTTTTTGACAATACTATTTCAGAGTTGACATGAGAATAACAGGTCTAGAAAATTTAACTCAACATGATTAAGCAGTTTGGTGAAAGTCGGCCTTAGTTTATTTTATTTTATAAACTAAACAACTAACTTTAGGCATACTTTAGAAAGTATGCCTAAAGTTCTAAGTAAGTTCTTCTTTTTGCTTTTTCAGTTACGCTGTGCTTATTTCTCACAGGCATATTGTTTATAGCTGCTGGTCATAATATGTTTTATTTTTATTTATTTATTTATTTATTCATTATTAATATTATGTTTCTAATAAGGGTCGTCACTCGCCACAGAACACGATGTAATGCTTGTTTATCCAGTGTCTTCTTGTCAGTGTCAGTCGTTTGAAATTGTAGCATGCTACAGGTGACAGGTCAATAGAATGTAACTAATTTTTACCATATTTGTCTTATTATAAGGTTCAAATTACGAAAACAGATTTTCTAAAAAACAATAGTCTCAATAGAACCCTATTAATAGAACTCTTATAGCATACAATCAAATATTTAAAAAAGCTAACTTAGACATTTTTCAAAATTCGCCTTCACTATTCAAGAAAAAAATTAAGAAAAACTTTGCGAGTTATCCTTAACCTTTTTCATTTTCTGTTCGTTAAAATATGTATAACAAGTCTTTTTATAAGTATAAATATATACTTACTATTTTTTTATATAAACTTAGGTCGTAAGCAAGGAATGTCCTAGTTTTGATATAATGTACTAAATAATGCATGTCGTGTTAGCCTTTAAGTGTGTCTACAATGATAATTCATAAATTTAAATAACTATATTATGTAAGTATATTATAATCAATGTAAACCGTTGGCTTCCTTAATAAATAAATAGATATTAATGGTGTGATTTGAACCTTAAAATAATATTGTAACATATATGTACATGTACAATATAGCATTCTATAACGAAAAACTGTAAGTGTACCTAATTAGTTATTAATACTACCAAAAATTTAATCTAAAAAATTATTTTTAAAAAATCGACTTCAAACGCCCGCGTCTCTACAAATTATATAATTTATTGTTCAGTTTTTAAAAACCGCTTGACCGATTTCGATAAAAAATGGTACCACCTGGGAAGTATACCCTTTCAAACAAAAAAGTAAAGATAAAGTAAAAAATATATAATTCGCATGATTCTAAAATTATAAAATATTTATTCAGTTCTGCAAAAAATCTGTTTGTGAATGGTACCTATTTTTAGTCATTTTGAAGGAGAAATTTTATTATAAATCATGAAAATTAACGTAATTTGTTTTTTTATATAGCAGAATCGTCTTCAAGTAATTCAATTTGCTCATCAATAGAAGATATAGAAATTTTCCCGTGTCAAGAAACTCGAAGTAAAAAGCGAAGAAAAAAAGACGAGCAACGAATATTTAAAGTAAACAGGGGATTGACGTATGAGAGTAGAAGTGGAAAAATACACGAAGAGAAAATAAATTAACTTGCAGGAAGAAATGCTTTGAAAATATATCAGAAAACGACCGCAAAAATATTTTCAATATATTTTGGAACATAGGTGATCATTTAGGCCAGTGGAATTTCATAACTAAGTATGTCGTTGTCGTAAGGGAGAAAAAAACGAAGCTTTACCACGGATACGATGGAATCAACACGGCATTTCTGTTGTAAATATTCCCTACCCATTTTAGATGATGGAAAGGAAAGAAAGAAAGTTACAGAAAGTTTCTGTGTGTAAGCCTATGTTTTTAAACACCTTGTCAATTAGCTACAGCAGAAAGGAAATTAAGAAAGTTTCTGTGTGTAAGCCTATGTTTCTAAACACCTTGTCAATTAGCTACAGCAGTGTTTGTACAGCTCTAAATAAATTCAAAAAAGATGAAGGGCGCGTAGAACCCGACATGCGCGTGAAACATCTAAGGCATTCAAGAGTTATAACTAAAGACAAGATACGCAGTGTCTTACATCACGTTAAAACCTTTGCCCCAGTCAAAACCTTTAGGAACTCCAAGAACCTCATACTAGAAGGATCGCTTTCATTTATAAAAATGTTTGAACATTACAACAATCAGTTCGTTCCCAAAAAATCTTCTAAAGTTACAACCGTGAGACAATATCGACATATCGCTAGGATATATTTAAATATTCTTCTTCTTCATCAACCGATAGACGTCCACTGCTGGACAAAGGTCTTTTGCATGGACTTCCACAGGTCTCGGTCTTGCGCCGCCTGGATCCAGCGGCTCCCTGCGATTCGTTTGATGTCGTCGGTCCACCTGGTGGGGTGTAACTACGTGTAGATTCTTCTTCTTTCTTCTTCTTTATCAACCGATAGACGTCCACTGCTGGACAAAGGTCTCTTGCATGGACTTCCACAGGCCTCGGTCTTGCGCCGCCTGAATCCAGCGGCTCACTGCGACTCGCTTGATGTTGACTGCCAACACTGCGCTTCCCGGTGCGGGGTCGCCACTCCAGCACCTTGGGACCCCAACGACCATCAGCTCTTCGAACTATGTGCCCCGCCCATTTCCACTTCGTTTCGTGACTCGCTGAGCTATGTCGGTGACTTTGGTTCTCCTACGGATCTCCTCATATCTGATTCGATTCCGCAGGGACACTCCGAGCATAGCTCTCTCCATCGCCCGCTGAGCGGTCCTGAGCCTACTTATGAGGCCCATAGTTAGTAAGTTAAATATTGCTTTCAAAAATCTAAAAAATAATATTTTTAATATTATATTATAATGTTAATAATTTAGCAGCTTAATAAGGTTTTGTGTTTTCACTTACCTTTTTTTTTCAATAGTTACCTTACAGTATTTGGAGAAAGTATTCTGAATGGTATGTAATTTTTACTTAGAAATATTAAATGTCGCATAAAATATATAGCTCTCGAACATTTTGTTTCAATTATAAGAAATCTAAAAATGTATTTTTTTATTTGCCTGGGTATAATTTTTTTTAAATTAATTAAATATTGATAACGTTAACATAATTTGTATTTTTACACCGCAGAATCATCTACAATTATTTCAATTTGTTCATCAAAAGATTCGGAAATATCCGATGTTCATGAGGCTCAAAATAAAAAAAATAAAACGGGTAACTCAAAAGACGAGCAAAGAAAATTAAAACTGAACAGAGGATTAGAGTATGAAGGTAGAAAAGGAAAAGTACACGAAAAGAGAAAAATGAAATCACCTTGTAAAATAACATGTAGAAGAAAATGTTCTGAAAGAATATCACAAAACGACCGCGAGAATATTTTCAATCTATTCTGGAATATTGGTGATCACGCAGGCCACTGGGGTTTCATAACTAAATATGTCGTAAGGGAGAAGAAACGAAGTTATACAACAGCAACAATGGAATCAAGAAGAAAATTCTGTTGTAAATATTTCTTACCCATTTTAGATTCTGATGAAAAAGAGATTAGGAGAATTTCAGTGTGTCAACCAATGTTTTTGAATACGTTGTCAATCAGCTTCTGCTTTGTTAACACAGCGTTGGCAAAATTCAAAAAAGATGAAGTACGCGTAGAACCTGATATGCGTGGGAAGCATTTAAGCCATCGAAGGGTTTTAACTAAAGCCATGATACGCAGTGTCTTACATCATGTTAAAACATTTACACCTGTCAGGCTTACCCATAAAAACTCAAGACATCTTATACTAGATGGATCGCTTACCGTCGCAAAAATGTTTGAGCTGTACAATGATTGGTTTGATCCCAAAATATATCCTTCGAAAGTTGCAACCGAGCACCAATATCGATACATCGTAAACAAATATTTTAAAATTACTTTCGATTAACCTAAAAACTAGTTTATAAGTAGTTATTAACTACATGATAAGTGACATTATATCTGTTATGTGTGATGTGTAAGTTTTGTTTTCCACTGTAATTATTACAAAGAATAATTTTATTATTAAATTTGGTTTTCTTAAATTGTGAGATTCAAAGTATCTTAATCTAGAATTAATAATCTCATAGAATCTTTGAAACATGTGGAGTTTATGTGATAATTTGAAAAGCAATGTTTGTAACTGCAAGCAGTTGTATTTCATAAACGATCCTAGATGATTCGCTTTCATTTCTAAAAATGTGTTATTAGCAATAAATACATTTTATCTTCCTATCTTAGCCGACTTGCACCAAACTGCTTAGTCATGTTTAGTTAAATTTTGTAATGCTGTCACTTTTTGACAATACTATTTCAGAGTTGACATGAGAATAACAGGTCTAGAAAATTTAACTAAATATGATTAAGCAGTTTGGTGAAAGTCGGCCTTAGTTTATTTTATTTTATAAGTATGCCTAAAGTGTATTCCTAAATATATTAGCCATTCTTTATTTCTTCTTTTTGCTTTTTCCGTTACGCTGTGCTTATTTCTCACAGGCATATTGTTTATAGCTGCTGGTCATAATATGTTTTATTTGTTTATTTATTTATTTATTTATTTATTTATTATTAGTATTATGTTTTTTATAAGGGTCGTCACTCGCCACAGAACATGATGTAATGCTTATTTATCCAGTGTCTGCCAGCAACTCGCTTGAAATTGTAGCATGCTACAGGTGACAGGTCAATAGAATGTAACTAATTTTTACCATATTAGTCTTATTATAAGGTTCAAATTACGAAAACAATTTTCTAAAAAACAATAATCTCAATAGAACCCTATTAAGAGTGGGTGTGCGCTCGTTAACAGTAAACAGATTTGATTTTTACAGTAGTAGATCAAGTTTCAACTATCCGAAAAAAAACACGCAAAAATTACATCATACTGCTAAGGGACGTGCTTGGGCAAAAACCTAAAATGATGAATTTTGTTCGATAATAAAAAATCGCGAAGTTAGGTCTAATTTTTAACCAATATTCATTTATTTTCAATGTGTTGCATATTACAGAGCCAAAATTTTTATATCAAATTCCGATTGATATTATCAAGAGAGTAGCCTAGTGAATTGAAAAGAAAATGAATATTTTACGAGTTACAAAGTATTTGGCGCTTACTACACTCCTATTCCGCGCAAAACGCTTTCTTTTGTCGCGCCTCACATGAGGTTACGGCTATGTTTTATTTCATCGCGAAATCTGATTTTTTTTGGTGTTATACGCGTTCTTAATAGAACTCTTAGAGCATACAATCAAATATTTGAAAAAGCTAACTTAGACATTTTTCAAAATTCTGCTTCACTATTCAAGAAAAAAATTAAGAAACACTTTGCGAGTTATCCTTAATCTTCATTCTTTTGTGTTTTTTATTTTTAGATTTTTTCATTTTCTGTTCGTTAAAATATGTTTAACAAGTCCTTTTAAAAGTATAGATATATACCTACTATTTTTTTATATAAACTTAGGTCGTAAGCAAGGAATGTCCTAGTTTTGATATCTATATATCTATATATATAAAAGAAAGTGGTGTTAGTTACACTATTTATAACTCAAGAACGGATGAACCGATTTGGCTGAAAATTGGTGGAGAGGTAGCTCAGAACCAGGAGACGGCCATAGGATACTTTTTATCCCGTTCGACCGCGTTTCCGTCAAGTCACTATAAAACGTGGTATAACAAAAACGCATCTGTAAAAAATTTGACAATTATAAAAAGTGTTATAATAAAGCATTACTGATATTATAAATGCGAAAGTGTGTTTGTTTGTTAGTTTGTCCTTCAATCACGTCGCAACAGAACAGCGGATTGATGCGATTTTTTGCATGGGTATAGTAATGGATGTAGTAGTGGTTCCTCAGACCGGGAGAGCTACTTTTTATCTCGGATAATGAGAGTTCCCGCGGGATTTTCAAAAACTAAATCCATGCGGACGAAGTCGCGGGCATCAGCTAGTAATGTACTAAATAATGCATGTCGTGTTAGCCTTTAAGTGTGTCTACAATGATAATTCATAAATTTAAATAACTATATTATGTAATAATAATTATATTGTAATTATTGTAAACCGTTGGCTTCCTAAATAATTAAATAAATAAATAAATAGATTTTAATGGTGTGAGTTGAACCTTATAATAATATTGTATGTACAATATAGCATTCTACAGCGAAAAATTGTAAATGTACCTAATTAGTTATTAATACTACTAAAAATTTAATATAAAAAATTATTATTAAAAAGTCGACTTCAAACGCCCGCGTCACTACAAATTATATTATTTATTGTTGAGTTTTTAAAAACCGCTTGACCCTTTTAAACAAAAAAGAATTTTCCAAATCGGTTTAGGCGTCTTCGAGTAATCGGTGAAAAAAAAAGATTCCGACGCATTGAGAACATCCTCCTTTTTTGAACTCGGTTAAAACATAGCTGAATCCTTGGATATAAAATCTCACAGTTTTCCGACGGGTATATACATTATTTTAATAATTTTCAGTTGAAGCCGAATGGCTGCTGTCCAGAAAAGGGAAACGCTTATTAAAGATGAATGGATACACATACTCTTCGAGGCCAGGCGGCAATACTAAAACCCGTTGGAAGTGCTCCACCCACCAGCCTTATGGGTGTCAAGCCATCGTCCACTCTTCAGGAAACAAGGTTTACATCGTTAATGATACGCACAACCACCCGCCTCCTAAGTATTATTATTTGAATAGACGTTAACTACAATATACGCGTAATAGGTAGTGATGACAGTGACTAAGAATCAATTAAATTATGAATTAATGTAATGAAATAGGATTCATGGATTATACAAAACGTATTTATTTTTCAGTAGCAGTAATAGCCTAGTGGTTAGGACTGTGGTCTCCTATTCGGGGGGTCGCAGGTTCGATCCCGGGTACGCACCTCTGACTTCGGAGTCAAGTGCGTTTAAGCAATTAAATATCACTTGCTTCAACGGTGAAGGAAAACATCGTGAGGAAACCTGCACACCTGAGAGTTCTTCATAATGTTCTTGAAGGTGTGTGAAGTCCGCCAATTCGCATTGGGCCAGCGTGGTGGACTATGGCCTAAACCCTTCTCTGAGAGGAGACCTGTGCTCAGTAGTGAGCCGTTGATGGGTTGCTGATGATGATGATGATGATTTATTTTTATATTTTAGCAAGATTGATATTTATTTTGCTAAAATAAAACTGTAACATACAGCAATCCGCCATAGTGGATTGAACACCAATCAGAGTGATATGTGTCGCCTGAGATCATGTGAACTCATCGCGAACGACGCCATGACACCGAGCGTTTAAATTGCGTGAATTTTAAAATATAGTTTGAGCGCAAGAGCTAGGCACCGCTTGAGGTATGTGGGCGGTGAGACGGGGAAGGGCGCGATTGACAAGACGTTGACTAGACGCACATGAGATATTTTAGGGCAGATAAATCTCAGGATAACATGTCGGAAAATGTCTTAATAAATGTAATGGGTAATTATAACAAAAAAAAATTATTTCCTGGTTAAACAAGAATAAACGCATATCTAAAATAAGTACATTTTATTATTTACGATACAGTAGCCTCTGCCACTAATTTATTAATGTTCATATCATATTTGTGTTCTATACTTTCCTTGTCACCCTGTTGTTTGAGAAAAAAACTGTGCACAGTGTAAATAACATTTTTCACATTACGTGGAATTGGCGGACCCATCTCAGGATATTTTATCTCGTGTGTGTTTGGGACAAAGGGGCGCAAACAACTAAGACGTGTGACCGTCGCCGTGGTCGACGGCAGACTGAGTTAGCTACAAAATTGTTTACCTCCCCCGTCTCACCGCTCACATACCTCAGGCGGTGCCTAGCTCTCCCGCTCAAACTATACTAAAAATTGAAATGGCAATTTTATCTACCAAACCTTTTTTATGTCGATAAATAGTAGATACTTACGAACATCATCCGACAGTTTTTCAAAATCGGTCATTATGCCTATTTTAACCATGTATTCAATTTTTTTTTTGCGTGATTAAATTAACATAATATGTCTCGAAGATTTTTCAAGCTGGGTCCATTACCTTAGTTCTATATTTTGTCAGTATCGGTTGACAACCTTATATGAGTTGTTATTTTCATGCAAACAACTGCTTATGTCTGCTATAAATAATAATTTAGTCCTAGTTTATTATTATTTGTGGTTAAAATCAAATTGAAATTCTTTGTATTGCAAATAAAATATTTTAAACGGTTATTTTATTTTATTTAAATATGCGATTCTAAAAAATCGTCATGCTGCCAAGATGTATTAACTGAGATACGTTTGAAATCTGTTGGTGGGTAGAGACTGTACACATAAAATGTTTGGAGTTTACTCCTTAAGAATCGATTTAAGGCGCCCGGTATGAGAAAAATCCGGGCAGTAAAATCAATTTATCAATGACCTCGTTACGTTTTTCACAACGTTGAAATTTCTACCCTAACGTTGAGTAAATAAGGTTGGTTTTCGTGCGAAAGAGCTTTCGCTTCGGGTAGCCGAGCGCGTAGCGATCGGGTCCCCGAAGCGAAAGTCGGTCGGGGCGCGCTCGGACCCGTGTCGCGCGCATAGAGAAGGATATAGCATCGCGCGTAAACTCCAGTCGTGTGTGGGAGCTGACACACGACTTTTTTTTGTTCTTTCAACCAAACTGTCATAGAAATGATGATGAGAATGTAATGAGCACCATAAAATGAATGAATGTAATGGGACACCATAAAATCTCAAAATGTTATCACCAGTGTGTAAAACTTACGAAACGCAACGGCTACGAGAGAAAGAGAGAAAGAAAATGTGTGCTCGTACCTCTCTCTCTTGCCCCTGCAGTAATATACGAAACGTTACTCTCTCTCTTTCTATCTTCGCTTAAATCTCCCTCTCAACTTCCGTTCGCCTTGCCCGATCACACTTTTCTTAACACATTCACCAGCTTACTCTCCAAGTCAAGCATGCGTAAAGAAAATTTACTTCAAAAGTTGTTTCGTGGGTGGTGTCCACAAAAAGATACATCACTTAATCTAACCATCATAATGCGGCCTGTTGCACGAGACATTGACCATCCTACTTCCTACTAATATTATAATTGTGAAAGTTTGTGAGGATGGATTTATGGATGGATGGATTCTGTTACACTTTCACGCTACAACGAATAAACCGATTTGGCTGAAGTTTGGAATGGAGATAGGTCATACCCAGTATTAAAACTTTATCCCGGAAAATTACAGATTTCCCGCGGGAGTTAAAAACCCTTAGACGAAGTCGCGGGCATCTTCTGAAAAGATAATCTCCATTACAAGCTTACTACCGGATATCAAACAAATTCTAGTAACAGATATTCCTTTTAAGAGTGTACTTAATTCACTTGTTTTTATCGAAATAGACCTAGCCAAGATTTTTCAGCCTGTCAAGTTTGTTTTTAAATACAGAATTAACTGGCTACAGAATTAATTTCAATATTTTGCAATTTTTTGCAAGAAGTTACAAATAATACCAAAGATATTAAATAATGTACATAAAAATGATGACTGTGTCTTTTTATCCTTCCCATTATTGTCCCTATGGCCAATCAAAAATTTGAATCAAACCAACTAAGAATATGTGCAAATTCAAAATATGATAGCGCAGAAGTATATGTTCTATAAGTATACGATACGTGATAAAACAAATCGTCGTATTATTACTCACAACAACACTCGTACACTGGACGAGTGTTGTTGTTAACTGTAAATAAGTAGTATTAGTACGTTTCTACTCTAATTAACTGCAGATGTTCCTCTTATGCCCATTTACGTTGCAAATATGATGCATATGATTGCATTGTGTGTTCCAGAATTTACCATCACACCGCTAACCTACGTGAGAAGGCCAGATATTAAACTAATAACTCAACAACAAATTACTTACGCAAAATCACTTCTCAAACAAGGAATTAGCATGACAGCTACTGCGAAGGCTACAGGCATGAGTACCTCTTCTCTCCACAGAAGACTGAAACTTGATAAAGTTGCAGTATCGGTCGGACGTCAGCCCACTTTTAACGCGGAGCAAGAAGAAGAAATCGTTATGCATTGCAAAAAAATATATGATACAAACTCTCGTCTGAGTATGACTGATATACGAAAGATAGCTTTTCAATATGCTACTGTGAACAAGATCAAACACAGATTTGACAAGTCATCTCACATGGCAGGGCCCGATTGGGCTAGAGGTTTCGTATTTCGCCATCCTGAACTAAAGCTTCTGCGACAAGCGAGTACAAGCCTAGCTTCCGGAGAAGACAGCTCTTAAAACTAAACTTTATTCCTCCACCTGCCTGTTTCCACCTCCTTCTGATAAGTGTCGGATAGCCTAACCGTAAATTTTGACACTTTCTTACTTTATTCTTTGCGTGAGGCGCCGTTATAGTTACGTTATCGTTAAAGCTAAATGTGACAGCCGAAACACATGTGTTATGTGTTTCGGCTGGTTAGTCAAGTGACAAAGACAAAATAAATAAGTGTCGGATACGACACTTATCAGAAAGTGGTGAAACAGGCCCCTTATTTAAACAATTTAAAAGTCGATAAATATGAGTTGCAATCTAACAACAGGTTCTTTTTTAAAAATATGAGATAAAGGCATGAGCCCATACTCACTATGAAATTTAAAAAGTCACAAAATTATACTACATTGTTTTCATTGTGAAACATTCTTGTCGCAGAAATGTCATCAAGCTATCTATCATCAACTCATCATAGTGTCGTTTATCCAACGAGGATGTCTTTGTACGGATATATTTGATATGATGACACATAGTGAATCAGGTTTTTAAAGTAACAGCAATGCTGTCCTACGATGATTACTTTTGTTGAATTGTAATTAAGACTATTTTAATTAATGATAGTGTAATATACATGGTGTCAGGGACACCCTAACGAAAACTTTGTGAATAGGTCACACTTAGGCTAAGATCTATAGATGGCACTCTCACTCAGCTCAGACTCAAGACTGAGTTAAAACGAGACAGATTTATGTCAGGACATATTTGTGTCTCATTTTAACTCTATCTTGAGTCTTGAGCAGAGCCAGAGTGTGATTTTTTAGATCTCAGCCTTAATACCTATAACGAATTTAAAATTGTCCCTCATCTCGGAAATTCAAATTATCCGTTACCAATATTTATAAATTATGAGCAATGCAACAACGAATACTGATACCTACACCCGCATAAGGTACGGCGCGTCGCAAGCGACGGTTAGTAGGTACTTAGACCAAATGCGTTGAACTTTTGATAAACAGCTGATCGCACGCCTATTGGATCGCTGTTTTGTGCTAAATATTGTCATTTCTTGTTTTTTCAATTCAAGGAGATAGATTACATACACGATTGCATGTTCTGAATCTCTGGTTTTAGTTTTCGTTAGGATGTCCCTTAAAGGCTTTCCACGCGGTACAAACAAAAGCTTGTGCAAACTGTTTGTACAAACCTCAAACGGAACGTGCAGACGTGAAAATTTAAGTTTGCACAAATGTTGTGCTTGTTTGTGTGTTGCGTCAAAAGTCATCGCAAACATATCTATTTGCGCTTACTACGTCTGCACGTTCCGTTTGCACAAACTTTTGTTTGCACAAACAGTTTGTGCAAGCTCTTATTTTTACCTTGCGGTTGTGGGCGGGCTATTACACCCTATATACATACTAGTTTGTAATGGGTTTTCTTGATTAAATATGTGAGTAGGTACTCTTAATTTTTAATGTATAACCAATTATATTATGACGACCTCCCCGGCGCAGTGGTAAGCGCTGTGGTCTTATAACTGGGAGGTCTCGGGTTCGATTCCCCGCGGGGTCAATTTGGGAATTTTTAGTTTCTGTCGTGGTCTTTGGTCGTGGATAGTTACCACCCTACCGTGAAAAACGTGCCGCCAAGCGATTTTAGCGTTCCGGCATGATGACGTGTAGAAACCGATTAGGGGTATGGGTGGAATGTTCACTGCCATACCTCTTATCTATGCCAAACTTAGATTGCATCGTCACTTACCATCAGGTGATCGCAGTCAAGGACTATCTTGTCATCTAATAAATAATAAAAAAAAATTATGGCCTTAATAGATTGTCATTGGAAGCACAAATTCAACTATCAGTAAAGGCGTGAATATACCTACTCTGAGTATGTAAAACCTTATTTTACAAGCAAGCAAGATTTACTATTCTACCTACACATAGTCACTTGGGTGGGTGTAATTGTTCATAAACTCAGTTCATAAATACAACCAATTTAGTTTCGCTAAGAACACAAGTGACATTAGGTTATAGTTAGCTTGTTATAATTGTATTTTTTGCGGTCATTATTTTTGTATTTTTGCTTTTTTTTAACTAATATATGATAAATAAAACTTTAAAAACAATATAAATGACCATTTGGCACCCTAAAAGAAATTATTTGAAAATTGTATTGAATTAATTTACATTAGGTATAGCCAGCGTAAGACTAGATGATACCCGCAACTTCGTCCGCGTGGATTAAGGTTTTTTAATTTCCACGGGAACTCCTTAATTTTTCGGGATAAAATGTAGGCTATTTGTTAATCCTGGGTATGAGCTATCTTTATTCCATCCATATTTCAGCCAAATCGATTCATTCGTTGTGGCGTGAAAGAGTAACAAACTTCCATGCACACATCCTCACAAACTTTCGCATTTATAATATTAGTAGGATGTACTCTGATCACTAGTTTGCTTGGCTTTTAAGTTCAACTTCTTCTTCTTTATCCACCGATAGACGTCCACTGCTGGATAAAGGTCTCTTGCATGGACTTCCACAGGCCTCGGTCTTGCGCCGCCTGGATCCTGGGGTCTGCCAACACTGCGCTTCCCGCTGCGAGGCCGCCACTCCAGCACCTTGGGACCCCAACGACCATCAGCTCTTCGAACTATGTGCCCCGCCCATTTCCACTTCAGTTTCGCTTTTAAGTTAACGATAGTTAATTTATTACAGAGTTTACCAACACCCTGCAGTCAAATACGAGAAAGTCGAAAAGAAAACTAGTAACTGAAGAACAACTTGAGACTGCAAAATCACTTATCAGAGAGGGCAAAAGCAAAAGAGCGGCCGCAAGGGTTACAGGGGTTACTGAATCAGCTCTCCGCAAGAGGCTAAGACTTGACAAAGCTGCAAGCTCGAGCGGTCGCAAACCAACGTTCGACGAAGATCAGGAGGCGGCATTTCTTACTTATTGTAAGCAAATGGATGAGAAATACTCTGGTCTAACTTTGACTGACATACGGCAGTTGGCTTATCGATTTGCTGAGGCAAATGAAATCGAAAACAGATTTGCCAAGTCATCTAAAATGGCTGGGCGTGCTTGGGTAAAGTGTTTCCTAGCACGGCATCCTGATTTGAATATCCAGTAATCACTCACGTCCAATTGAAGAGAAAAAATATAGGTTTCATTGAAGTTTTTTTTTAATTTTTTTTATGGGGATTTTATCAGTGCTGACAATGTCACCCCTGTAAGGTCAAAATTCAAAATTGTATGACACGTCTAGATTCTACTGCACCGGTTCGGAATGCAGATTCTGCTGAGAAGAGCCGGCAAGAAACTCAGCAGTTGCTCTTTTTAAAACAAAATGATACAATAATATTGATGTATAGCTACAAGTTACAATGTAGTCAGTTACACAATCTTGTCGTCACCTGGATGCCAAGACGATTGTTTCCATGCAACTTTGTCATCGAGAAATTCACTAACTTTGTAATAACCTCGACTTAATAAATGGGTATACACACATATTTTAAATTTGTGTAATGGCAAAAATTCCTTCGGAATCATATTATACGAGAATAAGCGTACAGTAAGCCCCACAACTCAGTTCATCAACGCGTAATTATTACACTATAATATTTTAATGGGTGAACGGCGGCGCCTCCTTTGAGAGTCATCATCATCATCATCAGCTCAGCCTGCGGGCGTTCACTGCTTAACATAGGCCTTTCCCAGAGAACGCCACCACACGCGGTCCTCAGCCTTCCTCATCCAGCCACTTCCCACCACCCTCTTTATATCATCTGTCCAACTCAAGTGCGGACTGAAAACTGAAAGGTCGCAGGTTCGAACCCCACCTGTTGCGCTATTGTCGTACCCACTCCAGACACAAGCTTTCCGCTTATTTGGAGAAGAGAATATTAGTCAACTTCAACTTGGCTGATATTCTATTTTACAAAAAAAAAAAACTAGCTGGATCCGTGGACCACACTACGCTTACTTGTACGCTTATAGCTTCGAAGTTTTTTGGGCATTCTAATTTATAATTTACATAAGTTATACACAATCTGTAATTTAAAACTTACCGTGCTTTTAACAAAAATAACAATACTTAACGTTTTTTTTTTTAGAAAACAATGGAGCAGTTTTCATCTTATCTCGAAAAGGCAAGCGTATGATAAAACTCAACGGGTACACCTATTCATCGACGAAGAGCATCGGCGTTAAAACTAGATGGAAATGTTCCACTCATCAGCACAGAGGGTGCCCAGCGTCTCTACACACCATTGAAAATGAATTAGTGCTCATAAAGGAACAACATAACCACCCACCGCTTAAAAAGTATATAGCTCCCGTCACTTACTTGAAATACACTAGCTGCTAGCGTATCGTGAAGGGTCAGAAGCATATTCATATAATATAATTTATTAAATTATATTGCAATTATTTCAATATTCAATTTTTACGTGGTAACGTCTTATAAATCGATGAACACCGGCTGTACACACGAAAAAGTGTCATGTTCCGCCTAAGCCTGAGCGTGCAAGCGAGAGCGCGGAACAAGCGATAGAGAGGCACTATAGGCCCAAGCGTTGGCTTGTGACCGCGCTGCAGCCCGCCAGTCAACGTCAATGTTTCTTTATGACGTTATCACGTAAAACTATCGTCCGTAAACCGACTGTTTTATATATTTTTTAAATGTGATGTGTGATGTGTGTCCTATTTTTTTTTTAATTTCTTTTTGACGTGATAACATCTTATAAATCGATAACATCGGCTGCACGCACGAAGAAGTGTCACGTTCCGCCTAAGCCTGAGCATGCAAGCGAGAGCGCGGAACAAGCGATAGAGAGGCACGATCGGCCCAAGCATTGGCTTGTGACCGCCGCCGCCCGGCGGCCGGCGCTCGCCAGTCATCGCGTCCGCGCTCACGCTGTGGTTAGGTTAGGCTGTGGTTAGCGGATGTGTCGCGAGCTAGTTCTAGCAGCACACTGTTCATCTTTATGACGTTATCACGTAAAACTATCGTCCGTAAACCAACTTTACAGACAACTAATTTTTTTTCTATTACTTTATTGAACAATGTATTGTAACATAATATACAAATATACAATACAATTAGATAACCTGTAACATATAGCGAGAGAGTATAGCCAATCAGAGGTGATTACAATCGTCACAATATAGCAATCATTTTTAGAAAATTCCCCATCAGTTTGGAAGCCATTCGGGACCTTTAACTCTTGCATCGCTGCGGATACTGAATTATGTTCATTTTATTTCATTGTATTTTCTATAGCAAGTGAAAATTATCCATTTTCAATTGCAAGTAACCAACTAAAATCTTGAGAATGTCAATTTACAGTTGGAATACGTAAAATCCAAGAAAGGAAAAACCTCAAAAATCCGATGACGTTCCTCGACACATACTCCATATGTGTATAAGGAGTATGTGAATATGTGTTTTTTAATCGCTCTAAAATACATAATAGTATCTCTATGTACTTTAGAGCGATTGTAGACTGGCGTATTTTTTCACGCGAAAAAACCGAACGCGCGTATACGCGCTTATTCCGGCGTATTCGCTCGAACCGATGCGATGGTTCGGACAAACTCGGCTCGCTCCTATACGAGCTTATAAGCGCGACAACGCTCGTATGATGTACGTGTACGTGTCGTACGTGTGGCAAAGGGCATTCCGAACCAGTGGTAGACTCATCGACGATTCAAAAGCACTTGTAAAAAAGGTTTATTTGAATAAAATACATTTATATTCTATTCTATTCTAACGGGCGAGCCTATACACGCCTACACGCGCTACCAAAAACGAGCTTGTACGCGCCGAAAAAACGCTAACCTGTAACCGCCCTAACTATAACGTTCTTGTTCTAGATAAAAGTGGAGCAGTGTTCGTCCTATCGCAAAAAGGCAAGCGTATGATAAAACTCAACGGGTACACGTACTCGTCAACGGGCAGCGGCGCCAAAGTTAGATGGAAGTGTTCGACTCATCAGCACAGAGGGTGCCCAGCGTCTCTCCACACCATTGAAAACGAATTAGTGCTCATAAAAGAACAACACACACACCCACCGCTTCAGAAGTATATAGCTCCCATCTAGTGTGCCTTGACGCGTCAGGGGCATGTCGGATCCATAAAATTAACGCGTCACGCTAGTAATTGGGTATTTGACTGAAATTTATTTAAAATAACGTTTTTAGGGTTCCGTAGTAAACAAAGAACCCTTATAGTTTCGCCATGTCCGTCCGTCTGTCTGTCCGTCCGCGGTCTAGCTCAGAGACTATTGGTACTAGAAATCTGTAATTTGACAAGGGTATAAATATTAATCACGCCAACAAAGTGGTGAAATAAAATTGAGAACCCTACCCTACGGAACCCTACACTGAGCGTGGCCCGACACGCACTTGGCCAGTTTTTTTAATATTAGAAACAGAAAAATACAATAAATACAGAAAAGAGCCATTCGATTTATCTATAAACTCGGTTCGCGCGTATCTCTTCGTGAAAAGTTTAAAGAGATTGGTATTCTTACGGTAGCTTCACAGTACATTTATAATAATATAGTATTTGTGAGACAAAATATTCATCTGCATAAACAAAGAGGCAATACACACAATCGACTCATTAGAAATCGTCATAAACTAGAAATTCCATCATGTCGCCTGCGCAAAGTGCAAAAATCCTTTGTGGGGTTGAGCGTACGTACGCTTATATAATATGATTCCGAAAGAATTGCTAGATTTGCCACTGCACAAATTTATAGATACAATGCGTAAAAACTCACTTACTGAGTCGCGCTTATTACAAAGTTAATGACTTTCTTAATGACAAAGTTGCATGGGATCTTAAAATTAGTGTTTGAATAATATTATTCAATTCGATGCTTTGATACGGGTAGACTAAGTATGTCACGCTCTCTTTAAACATTTCTGTGGTGGTGTCGTGTGGTGCGGATTGTTACGTTCCCTCAAATATGGTCGAGCGAAGCAATGGCTGGATCATGCGTCATGCTCGTGAACGGGTGCCTCCGGCGGGAATGGGGCTACTTTCTGTCTGCCCGTCTTTGACATGAATTGAATTGTAGTACGTTTTGTGGAAATGTCATATTCTATTCTAACAAAGATGCACGGGTTAAATCAGCGTGGCATCCAGCTGCCCACAAGATAGTATAAAAACTTATTACAATGTAATAGCTACTTATTAATATGGTAAAATGATTATTTTGAAAAGAGCAACTGCTGAGTTTCTTGCCGGCTCTTCTCAGCAGAATCCGCTTTCCGAACCGGTGGTAGAATCTTGACGTGTCATAAGAGCCACAGGTTGGCCTACATTAAATAAATAATTTTGAATTTGAATTTGAACATTATAACACAATGCCATTTTTCTTTTTTAAATATCTCAACTAGACTCGGAAACATAAAGCTTTAAAGTTACCTTGTTAGACAAAGAGAGCGCTATTGTGTTGTGACGTCAAAACACAAAGCACCATACACTTCATAGAAAATTTCGTTTTAGAAAGAGACAGTTACAGTCGTAGTAAAACCATGGTAAAACAGCTTATGATTTATTTGTTTTATGACCGATTTATTTTCTGTTTTTACAAATGTTCTTACATGTTACCTTTTCGATTATAAGTAACTTTGAGTATATAACCAATACTCAAAGATAAGTAATGAATATCAACATTTTGACAACAGTCAAATACCCAATTATATTTTTAGTTTTAATTAGTAATCTAAGTAGGTGTACTCTTTATCAAGAAGAGCTAATAAATAGGCCGTTCGCTCTTGCAAAAATGTGAAATTTTATTATACACTCTAATAATAATATGAAAATTTATTATACACTTAAAGGGTTTTCAATTTTGAGATGGTTGGTGAAAACGGGCATCAGTGTGTACCTGCTTGCTTTTTTTACCTACTGTTTACGATGGTGTCATGTTTTGACTTTGGTCACATTGTGTGTTGAACGGTATATTATATATTTAAATAAAACTCAAATTGTGTCTTATTTTGTTTCCAGATATATTATTATCATTTGCTAAGTTATATAGTTCATAATATTTGTAGCATATTGGTGAGGCGATCTGTTGTATATTGACAATAGATGGTAGCGCCATCTAGTTCCGGTAGTCTTGTAGCGTTGATTTCATTGGTCGTTGAGAATTACGTCATGCTCCCCACTTGTTCAGTGCATAAAAAGGAGACGTACGGCGTGTATCGGGGCATTCTGGTAGCATTCGGCTTTCTGCTGTCAGCATTGCTCATTCGGCATTCTGCGTTGTGTATTCTGTGTTCGGCGTTAGGCATTCTGATTTGGTTATGAAAGGTCGCAGGCGTTGTGTCGCAGTTGTGTTGCAGTTTTGTCATTAATTTGTCGGATTTAGGAATAGAGGGTTGACGATTATAATTATAGTGATTGCGATAGTGTAGAGAGATTATGCAATTGTCGGAGAGTTGCTGGTTAGGAGACTACGTAATAATTGCTAGGTTAGCTGTCATGGACCATAGTCGTTGGTTTTTGATGCAGTGTGCTTTTGTCATGGTGCGATGGATTTGGAATCTAGATTGATTGATTGTGCGATTGGTGATTAGAAAGATTGATCAGTCGTTGTGGAATGACTTTTTGTGAATTGGTTAATTGGTGATAGTATCTCTTTGCCTATTGATGGGCCATGAGCGAGTTAGACAGGAGATTTGCTTAGGGTCTTCTGAGGTGGAGTCAGGGCAGCTATGGGGATGGTGGAGGCTGCGCCTAGGCTAGAGTAGTTAGCCGGGTTGTCTAGTTAGACATGGAAATATTGGGTTCCATGCTTGTCATGTAAAGATTACAATGTACCTCCATTGTGAGTAGTTATTATCATTGAGAGAAGATGATTGCTGAGAATGATGTTCTGTTCTGAGATAGTGTGTGATTGCCCTTATTAGACGCTCGGCCAGAGGAGAGGAGCCTGCATCAGAAGTGGGATAAAGAACTTCATGCCCACGATAAAGAACTTCATGCCCACGATATAGAACTTCATGCCCACGGTAGAATTCCATGCCCACGTTAGAATTTCATGTCCACGTAAGTGGTTCTTCTGTAGATTTTTGATTCGAAGTTGATTGATGTTGAATCCAGGAGTTTTGATTGTGTAAAGTTGAGTTAAATGGGACAGTAAGTTTCTTGTGTGGTTGAATCACTAGCTTTCTTTCTTTTTTTTTCTTTTTTTTGGAGGGGAAGAGGGAATATAGGTCAAGTATCGGCTTAGATGATATTCCTTAAAACAAAGAAAAGAAAGAAAATTAAAAAAAACCAAGAACAAAAAAAAATTTTGATTGAATGATGAATGTCAATGCAATGAGGTGAACAAAGAATCATTGATGACTATTGTCTAAAGTTAAGATAAAGGGATAATGAGATTCCTGTGTGATCAAATAGCTTGCATTCTTGTCGTTTTGTGGAAACCAGGTGTTGTGTGATCCTTGTGTGGATACACGGTGATTGGTGGAAATTGCATACTTGGATGCGTGGTGTCGGGGCGATCCTGTAGGGATGCACGATGGCTATGGCATTCAGTATGTCGATGTGTGAGACTTGAGAAGGTAAAGCTATTGCGATATTTGTGATTAAAAATGAAGTCATTTGACATGATTTTGATTGAAGTATGTCAATGCAATGATTCTTTGAGAGGATCCGTGTTTATTATTCTTTGTCAATGATCTTTGGTAGACTTCTTGGTTAATAAAGTTGAGATTAATGTTGAGCTAAGTTAAGAATATCAATGTGGGACTGTAATCGTCCAGGCCAGACTTACAGACGGTTGATTGAAAGGACTGGAGGACTGGCCTATATGGGTCGACGTTCTCAAACAGACTACATTTGACCATGACTATGACAATGACGTTGATCAGACCTAGTATAGTCCGGACCAGACCCTTGAGAGCTGGGTTGGTCGAGAGGACATACTTGTCAGTCTAGATCAAGGTGAGAATGACTATGACAATGACCTTGACCTTGTTGACCGAGTGACAAGTGAATGGTCTAGTGTAGATGATTTCCTGTCTATCCTGGGCTTTGGTGGTGCAATCCGGGTCATACACATTGTTTGTGTTGATTGAAGGGATTCACTAGTGCCTCCCAGATGATTTCCTGTCTATCCTGGGCTTTGGTGGTGCAATCCGGGTCATACACATTGTTTGTGTTGATTGGAGGGATTCACTGGTGCCTCCCAGATGATTTCCTGTCTATCCTGGGCTTTGGTGGTGCAATCCGGGTCATACACATTGTTTGTGTTGATTGAAGGGATTCACTGGTGCCTCCCAGATGATTTCTCGTCTATCCTGGGCTTTGGTGGTGCAATCCGGGTCATACACATTGTTTGTGTTGATTGAAGGGATTCACTGGTGCCTCCCAGATGATTTCTTGTCTATCCTGGGCTTTGGTGGTGCAATCCGGGTCATACACATTGTTTGTGTTGATTGAAGGGATTCACTGGTGCCTCCCAGATGAGTTTCGGAGTTTATCCTGGTAGAGAGTGTCGTCCGGGCCAGACTCGTAAGAGTTGGTTGAAGGGATACACTCTTGCCAGATGTGACTTGGGTTGTCATTGGCTGGTCGTTCAGACATTGCTGTCCGGGCCAGACCCTTATGGGTTGGTTGAAGGGACACTTTCGTTTAGTCCAAGCCAATGACGATGATGTTGAAGTTGACAATGACGTTAACTGTTTGAAGTGTGTGGATAATTGACGAAATGGGCAGATGATAATATGACTTTGACTGGTGGCCTCGGAATAAGTGTAGTGTCAGAGATGGACGAGCGGGTCTAGAGTTGTACTAGGCTTTGTGTTTTCTGTGCGGAAATCTCTTGGTGCTGGCGGATGCACGAAGGCAGGCGGACGCACGGGGACGTGCGAATGTCAGGTTGGCCGTGTAGCATATTGGTGAGGCGATCTGTTGTATATTGACAATAGATGGTAGCGCCATCTAGTTCCGGTAGTCTTGTAGCGGTGATTTTATTGGTCTGTAGGATATTGGTTAGGCGATCTGTTTTATATTGACAATAGATGGTAGCGCCATCTAGTTCCGGTAGTCTTGTAGCGTTGATTTCATTGGTCGTTGAGAATTACGTCATGCTCCCCACTTGTTCAGTGCATAAAAAGGAGACGTACGGTGTGTATCGGGGCATTCTGGTAGCATTCGGCTTTCTGCTGTCAGCATTGCTCATTCGGCATTCTGCGTTGTGTATTCTGTGTTCGGCGTTAGGCATTCTGATTTGGTTATGAAAGGTCGCAGGCGTTGTGTCGCAGTTGTGTTGCAGTTTTGTCATTAATTTGTCGGATTTAGGAATAGAGGGTTGACGATTAGTGATTGCGATAGTGTAGAGAGATTATGCAATTGTCGGAGAGTTGCTGGTTAGGAGACTACGTAATAATTGCTAGGTTAGCTGTCATGGACCATAGTCGTTGGTTTTTGATGCAGTGTGCTTTTGTCATGGTGCGATGGATTTGGAATCTAGATTGATTGATTGTGCGATTGGTGATTAGAAAGATTGATCAGTCGTTGTGGAATGACTGTTTGTGAATTGGTTAATTGGTGATAGTATCTCTTTGCCTATTGATGGGCCATGAGCGAGTTAGACAGGAGATTTGCTTAGGGTCTTCTGAGGTGGAGTCAGGGCAGCTATGGGGATGGTGGAGGCTGCGCCTAGGCTAGAGCAGTTAGCCGGGTTGTCTAGTTAGACATGGAAATATTGGGTTCCATGCTTGTCATGTAAAGATTACAATGTACCTCCATTGTGAGTAGTTATTATCATTGAGAGAAGATGATTGCTGAGAATGATGTTCTGTTCTGAGATAGTGTGTGATTGCCCTTATTAGACGCTCGGCCAGAGGAGAGGAGCCTGCATATTTAACAAAAAAGTAGGAGTTTATCATTCGCATAGTATAATTTATAAAGCCTCAATAGCCCAATGGTTAAAGGGGCGGACTAAAAACTGAAAGGTCGCAGGTTCGAATCCCACCCGTTGCACTATTGTCGTACCCACTCCAAACACAAACTTTCCGCTTATTTGGAGGGGAGAAACTTGGCTGATATTCTTTTAAAAAATAACAAAAAATTATAAATATTATACAAAAAAAGGATTATGTATGCAAACCAGCTGTGGTATTGTTTAAAATGATTGCTACAGTTTGACGATCGCAATCGCCCCTGATTGGCTGAATTTATGACGTTCTTGCTGAATCAAATTAATTTAACCTATAGCTAGAGAGTATCAGCCATTCAGAGGTGATTGCGAGAATCCCACAGCAGTTTCGAAGACATCCGGGGCCCTTCGCCATTAGCCGCAATAGGTCAAGCAGTTTGAGATAATTCTTGAAAATTAATATCGCTAGCCACAGTTTTTAATGCTAAAATATTTGCATTTTATTTAATTTTCACTTGCTATTGAGTAACTAAAATAATCGGAATGACATTTCACAGTGGAATACGTACAATCTAAGAAAGGAAAATGGTTGATAAAACTACGGGGGTACACCTACTATTCAACACCTGGAAAAACCTCAAAAATCCGATGGCGTTGCTCGACACATACTCCTTACGGATGCAGAGCGTCTATCATCACTATTGACGGAACAATTGTTAGTGTAGACGACAATCATATACACGAGAAGCATCTATCACATCTGAGTGCAAAATAAAAATAAATCCGTTAATTATGCACTCCCTTGTTCACGTGAGTAAGAGTATACATTATATTCATTCTGGCAATGATCGTCACAAGACGTACTCTGCGCAGAACATAATTATGAATACTTGAAAGTGGCCGTAACATAGTTGTAGAATGGGAGGCAACAATTACAAAATCTCAAAGGAGTAAATAGGAGTTAATCGACAGAGGAGACTTATTAAAGCAATTGAGGGACATTTTCGTAAAGGACGATTTAAAAATTGTATGAAATTAGAAAATATAATGGATACAGAAAATAAAAAAGAATAAAATAAAATGTTTCATTTAAATTAAAAATAACGTATGATTTATCCCAATATAATGACCAAAAAGCCTCTCGATGAACAAAAGTAAGAATCGCGAGAGACTTTCTATGATTTTGTAAATAAGACCCTCAGATTAGACACTAAGATCCAATCAAAGAATCCGAATAGGAATCGAAAAAAAGGAAAAGAAATAGTATCCGTTTAGTCCATACATTTATTCGGATTTCCCATACATGCTCTACCAGTGTATGGTACCTAGAGCATGTATGGAAATACTATTTATTCCAAGACCTTTATGTACCCATGTTCCACCTTCCAACGAATAAAATATTATTAGATAATTTATTTATTATTTACACGCTATCGTAAAGGAATGAAAAAATAGCCACGGCCAGAAAATCCGCATTAAGAGCTCTAGAAAGTATCAATGGGAATTTGTGAAAGGAAAGTTCAGAAGTCCCCATTGATGGTTGATGATGATTGTCAATGGGGATCATTGGAATAACCCAAATCTTCACACTAAACCAGACCAGAGACAATTCAGAAATCGTAAAATTCTTAATTGACCCTGCCTTGCCCCTACTCATACTCATAAGACCACAGCATTCACCATTGGGCTGAAAAGGTCATTTATACCTTAAAGAGTTTATCCCTTTTGTATAATGACGCTTTTTTTCCTTCCAGTCGAGCAAATGGTATCTAAAAAAGGCGAAAAGATGATAATGTTCAAAGGTAGCACGTACATCGAGCTCTCCTCAAAGGATGGTCCCACGAAGCGCTGGAAATGCTCTGAATATCGCTGCAACGCCACTCTGTACACGTTTAATAACAAAGTGATCGGACAAAACAACAGTCACAGTCATAAGTTGAAGGAGGCAAAGACTGTGGTTGTCAGTGTTGCCAAGTTGGATACGAAAATAAAAAAGGAACGGTTTTAACTCAACCAAAACAACTCGAGCAAACTGTAGTTTCCATACACGAAAAGATTTGCTTAAGAAATTTTATTTTTAGGGTTCCGTACTCCGTACTAAAAACGGAACTCTTATAGGATCACTTAACTATCCATCTGTCTGTTCGTCTGTCCGTCTGTCATTCTGTCAAGACCCATTTTCTCAGGAATGCGTAGAGGTATCAAGTTGAAATTAATATCAAATACTCAGGTCTAAAATCCCTTGCTACAGTGAAAAAATCAAACTTATAAGTCGACGCAATCAAAAGGTACGGCCTTTTATGCCGCATATTTTGACACTCGCAAGAAAATCAAAATCTATAGCGTGCTTCCCGAAAAAAAAAATTATTTTGTGATGCAGTATAACAAAAAAAATATGCATAAGTAATTTATATACCTTATATTATCGTTTTACTTGAATACTTTTACTTCTGGAGTACGGAACCCTCGATGCGCGAGTCCGACGCACTTGGACGGTATTTTTTATTATTATCAAACTGCAGATATAAATTGCGGTGAGATGTGTGTAAAGTTTAAGTGTGTGTATTTTTTAACGCTTGTATCGAGATTTAAAGCAATACTACTATTGTATGGAAACTAGAACTTACTTTTGGGGCTAAGAGACTAGGATTCTCGAATCATCGATGTATATTTATGTATAGATGACCTAGGTCCAAAAGCTTACTTTGTTCAACAGAACTGTACAGCAGTGCGTACATCTTCTAGTGTCAACTTTTTAAACACCTGATTGTGAATTTAAAATCCAACAATATTTATATTCAAGTAACAAAAAGTATAGTTGATTTAGTGAATAATCAGATTGTAAGTGTACGGACTGCAGTACACTTCAATTGAACAATGTGAGTGTTCAGACCGCTATATCCATACATATTATTAAACATCAATGCCTATTTCTCAATCACAATTGCCAACCTTTAATCGCATGACGGCAGATTTTAAATACAAAAATTGTTAATTATTCATTTGTCTTTTAGTATCATTTAAGTGGCCTTCATTAGTTGTAATACTATGTTTAAGCATCAAGTTCATGACGAATAAATATTTTTTTTAATGCTTAATTTATATTACCTTACGTCCTCGCTTATTATTTAACTAGCTGATGCTCGCGACTTCGTCCGCGTGGATGTAGTTTTTAAAATCAGTCGGGAACATTTTGATTTTCCGGGATAAAAAGCAGCCTATGTCACTCTCCAGGTCCTCAACTATACCCATGCAAAAAATCACGTCGATCCGTAGCTCTGTTGCGGCGTGATTAAAGGAAAAACCAACAAACCAACAAATACACTTTCGCATTTATAATATTAGTATTTAATAATAATTGTTTACGTAAATATTTTTTTAACACCATAATCCATAGTAGACGAATTATATTTACTACTTGAATTGTCAAAGCATTAATCGCCAAGCATAAAAATCATATACCGACGTCTTTTCGAACTTTTTTTATATTGCTAACTTGCTAGGGAGGCTAACTAAGATATTATATTATAATATAAAATAATGTATAAAAATCAATTGCTGTTTGCAACAACAGTTAAAACTGGCTAAAAAAATTGGTTGTCTGTAAAGTCGGTTTACGGACGATAGTTTTACGTGATAACGTCATAAAGAAACATTGGCGATGACTGGCGGGCGGCATAAGCCAACGCTTCGGCCGATCGTGCCCCTCTATCGCTTGTTTCGGGCTCTCTGCACCCTTAGGCTCAGGCGGAACGTGACACTTTTTCGTGCATGCAGCCGGTGTTCATCGATTTATAAGACTTTATCACGTCAAAAACTCAAAAACGGCTTGACTGATTTGAATCCTTTTTTAGTTTTATCCGTTCTAATGCAGGGGTAGTTTAAAAATAAAAAAATAGGAAAGCCCCAAAAGAACTGCTGAAAAATCGAAAAATATCAAAATTGGTAATTTTGTATGAGGATCACTACTTTTTCTTCTTCTTTGTCAACCGACACGTGTCCACTACTGGACACTGTCTCTTGTATGGACTTCCAGAGGCCTCGGTCTTGCGCCGCCTGAATCCAGCGGCTCTCTGCAACTCGTTTGATGTCGTCGGTCCACCTAGTGGGGGGGTCTGCCACCACTGCGCTTCCCGGTGCGGGGTCGCCACTCCAGCACTACTCTTCACTCACTACTTTGGATTATTTTTAATAGATGGCGGGAGAGAGGCCGTGACTAAAGCTTATCTATGATACATATACAAAGGTCCTAACTAGTTTAATTCATTTTTCTTTCAGCCGAATACATACAATCTAAAAGGGGGAAGATGTTGATCAAGTTGAACCACTACACGTATTACGCAGCGTCAAGAGATGGTCCAAAAACTCGTTGGCGATGCTCGACTCACGCGTCCTGTGGCTGTAATGCGTGTTTATATACATTCAAGGATGAAATAGTCGGGTTAAAAGACATTCACAACCATCCAGCGCCTCATAAAGAACCGAAGAGTATGCCAAAATTTGTTCTAGGATTTCCTTAAGACAATAGGGGTTTAAATGCAGAATAGAAGAATGAAGAAAAAAAAATTTTTCTTATGGTCCGACAGCACAAAAAAATCCCGTCATACGGAATGAAATTAGTAATTCACTATAATTATTAAACGATCGAAACTTGGGCTGTTCTGGAGTCACTGCAGAGATGCCAAGTTGATTGGCGTTATATCGAGGTGCTGCGATGTATTTACGATACTGCGTCAATGACCGTCCAAGTACAGTCTCAGCAAACAAAACCAATCAACTTGAGAAGGGGGGTTAGACAGGGGGATGTAATATCCCCAAAACTGTTTAATAGTGCACTAGAAGACCTCTTCAAAACGCTGGACTGGACAGGACGAGGATTTAATATAAATGGCGAATACATCTCACACCTGCGGTTCGCCGACGATGTGGTTATCCTTGCAGAGACTCCAGAAGATCTGGAGCAGATGCTGAGTAGTCTAAGCCGCTCTTCCAGACGAGTTGGTCTCGGGATAAACATGGACAAAACCAAGGTTATGTTCAATCAACATGTTGTCCCGATACCCGTGAACGTCGAAAATGTTGGAATCGAAATTGTTTCAGAGTACAACTACCTTGGCCAGACCATACAATTGGGTAGAAACAATTTCGACGAAGAAGCCAACAGAAGGATACGGCTGGGCTGGGCGGCATTTGGAAAATTAAGTCAGGTCTTCTCATCGTCAATACCTCAATGCCTGAAGATGAAAGTCTTCAATCAATGTGTCCTTCCCGTCCTCACTTATGGCGCTGAAACGTGGACACTAACAAAAGGCTTGATCCACAAATTTAAAGTCACTCAGAGAGCTATGGAGAGGGCTATGTTAGGAGTTTCTCTTAAGGACAGGATTCGAAATGAAGAGATCCGTAAGAGAACCAAGGTCGCCGACATAGCTCAAACCATTAGCAAGCTGAAATGGCAGTGGGCAGGCCATGCTTGTCGCAGAAGCGATGGCCGTTGGGGCCGAAAAGTCCTAGAGTGGAGACCGCGAACAAGTAAGCGTAGTGTGGGGCGCCCTCCAGCACGTTGGACTGACGATATAAAGCGGGTGGCGGGAAGTGGCTGGATGAGGAAGGCTGAGGACCGGGTGTGGTGGCGTTCTCTGGGAAAGGCCTATGTTCAGCAGTGGACGTCCGCAGGCTGAGATGATGATGATGATGATGATTAAACGATTAAATTAAGCTTGGCATGCGTTAATTTAAATAGCCGAACAAATGTTTACATTTTTTTTTAACATTTTAAGCAGTCAATATCCGCGATGACGGTTTTACATTTTTGCTTTGAAAAAAAAAAACATATTTTTCTTTAAATATTTTTTCGGCTATTACACATACCAAGCTTAATTTAATCGTATACTAAAGAGTTTTCGATTCCGCATGTCGAGAATTTTAGTGGTTTTTCATGGTTGAAAAACTGAAAGAAGCGAGATTTGTTATTTTTATCCCGGAAAGAAAAGGGGAATTCCCACGGGAATTTTAAAACCTAACTCCACACGGACAAAACTAGTTTGTATATAAATCATTATTATGATATCAAAACTTAAACCTCTCCATTTTAAAGCTTTGAAGTTCCTAATTTCTTCAGGGTTCTTTATTGAAATTATGATATTATAAGTTATGGATCTACTACAACTGTCATATCTTTTCGAGATCGTTGTTTTACAGATTGTAATTATGGTACCAAAACAAATTTATTGATTAAGCTGTTTGTTTATTTTTATACTATATTTCTTAATTTATAGTACCTAGTTTGTACACGTGTTGAATAAATATTTTTGATACTTTGTGTACTACTTTATTTCTACACACCAACTCGTTTACTATCAATCACGTCAACTTTTTACTTTTTTATTATTGTCGTGGAAACTCTTTGACTGTTTTGTATTTATTACCTCACCCTCACTGTTAAAGCCTGCCAAAAATGGTTCAGCCATTTCAAAAATTAACCTGTACCTCTCTCTCACTGTGAAATTCCTGCCAGTGCCTCCATTTCGAAAATAAGTCTGGGCAAATAAAAAGACGGTGACATTTAAAAGAAAGGTTTTTTTCAAATATTCGTTTCAAATGGTTGGATTATACAACAACGATGCTGTTGCGCTTCTAAGCGTAATAGCTCGCTGAGAAATTTTGATAAAGGTTTTTTTTTCAGATTACTCTACATTGAGTTACGTATTATCTAACAAGGGTTACAAGCTATTATTGTTCGATGGTTTCACGTACCATATGAAACAACAGCTCGGTGCAAAAAAAATTTGGAGGTGCTCGAAGTATTGCTCTTCTAAATGCAAAGTAACTTTAACCACTTTTCATGACGATTTTTATAAGATGAAGCACCAACACAACCATTCACCTCCGCTCTAGGTCTTGAGATATGTCGACATCTATGGCTTTATTACCCAACTGCGCGACTCGAAGGAGGGTAATGTGTTTCAGATGTAATGTATGTTGGCCGACTTTGATGATTCTTACGTCAATCGGTTTAGGTTTCTGTTATCATGTTCCATTTTGAATGACTATGTAAGATCTATGACAATTTAAAGCTAAAAAGTTTTTTTTTTATATTTTCATATTTATACTATTAGAATCTAAATTTTGCGCGCCATAATTGGCTGATTGTAAATTGTTTGCACCATGTATTTACAATTATGCAAATAAATCCTTTCTATTCTGTTCTATTCTATTTTACCTAGTTTTACCTAGAATAAGCGTCTATATACAAAAAAAATTTTTCAAACACCATGCCAAACATAATTAATAATTATGTAATATATAAAATTCTCATGTCGCGGTGTTTGTTACCAAACTCCTCCGAAACGGCTGGACCGATTTTAATGAAACTTTGTGTGCATATCGGGTAGGTCTGAGAATCGGCCAACATCTATTTTTGCCCCCTAAATGATAAGGGTGACCCACCCCTAAATATTTTTGTTGGCGGTACGAAGTTCGCTGGGTCAGCTAGTCTTAATATATATAAATTACGTGACACGTTGTTTGTCCGCGATGGACTCCTAAACTAATTAACCGATTTAGATCAAACTTTGTAACTATCTGTAATTTGGTCCAACTTGAAGATAGTTTTTTTGATTAGGATAGTTTATTTGTTTTATTTATGTAGATAAGTTGGCGGTACGAAGTTCGCCGGGTCAGCTGGTTATAATATAAAATTAGATACACAATTGTCAATCTCGTTGATCTATATATTCAGTAAAATCTTCTTATCAAATCAGGGTGTAGGGACGTTGGAGGAAATGGCGACTTACCTGCGACCGCATCAATTAGGTTTTGGACTCAGTTAGGTAGTGAAGCCACATAACGCGTTTGTTCGCTATAGACCCAAGCAACAAGGACTGTGTTATCATGAAGCTTTCAATACACTGGAAAGGGACATTCGACTGAGCGAACCCAAAGTTATGATTCCTACTCTGTATCCTTTTCTCCACCAACTTTGTTGAACCAATAACCATTAGAGTCTTTTTGGACTTTTTTGCCCATCTTTTTCGGCGTTAATAATTTTTTTTGTTCGAGCGATTTCAAGCTGGTAGTTGGTAAAAATAATGATATTGTCATTACCAACACCCAAATAGTAACAAAATATAGCAATAATCATTCAACACAGAACACTTATAAGTTGGCCCTTGACTGCAATAACCTGGGGGTAAGTGGTGAATGCAGTCTAAGATAGTTGCAAGCTTACCTGGTATTAAACTTAAACAACTTACCGGCTTCTACGCTGATATCTACCGGAAGGCTAATTCACATGGCGGGACAAATTTTCGCCGGTAGAGTGTTGGATGGTAACAAGCATCGACCAGACCAGACCGGAGACAATTTAAAGTTAACAAAATCCAAAAATGCCCCTGCCGTGAATCAAACCCAGGAACCAAAGTTTTTAAGACCAAAGTACTCACCACAGTTCCAGGGAGGTCGTTAAAACCTAGAAGATCCCATAGATTAAAGCATTAATCTAATTACCTTGCTAATGCCCAATTACCTTAGTACCTACGTAAAATGGCCATGGTAATAATGGTAATTAGAATCATGGTAATTAGGATTGGTTAGTATTCAAATTTTTACTTGAAAAGTAAACATAGTATTTTTTTTAATGTGGTTTATTATAAAGTAAAACAAAAGTTGAAATAAAATAAAATTTAAAAGAAAGGCATTTTTTTCAAATTTTCGCTTGAAATGGTTGGGTTATACAACGACGATGCTGTTGCGCATCTAAGCGCTGAGAAACTGTAATTTTCATAAAGGTTGTTTTTTTTTTCAGATTACTCATTCAGTTACGTATTATCTAACAAGGGTTACAAGCTACTATTGTTCGAAGGTTTCACGTACCATATGAAACAGCAGGTCGGTGAAAAAAAAGTTTGGAGGTGCTCTAAGCATTGCTCTTCTAAGTGCAAAGTAACTTTAACCACTTTTCAGGATGATTTTTGCAAGATGAGGCACCAACACAACCATTCACCTCCGCTCTAGGTCTTTGAACTATGTCGACATCTATGGCTTTAGTACCCTACTGCGCGACTTGAAGGAGGGTAATGTGTTTCAGTCTATGTATCTAATGTATGTTGGCCGATTTTGATGATTCTTACGTTAATCTGTTTGTGATAATCATTAAAGATAATGACAGAAATTAATTAAAATTTAATATGACGACCACAAGGCAAATGGGATATCAATATCATTGAATAAGGTGTCTGAAAATCATTTTTAGGTTTCTGTTGTTCATGTTCCATTTCTAATGGCTATTTAAGATCTATGATATTTTTGATATATTATATAAAGCAGACGGGTTTTTATTCTATTTTAATTTTAATTATGTATAATTTTTGGTTATTTATTTAGTATACTGACGGTCATAAAATATTAAATTCATCTTAGTATGCTTGCCAAATATCTTGAACACTTAGAAGTAAACACTATGTTTCCGAAAGCAACCCATAAAGTGATCACTACCGATCGCAGGTCTCTTCTCAGAAAGGGCTCTAGGGCCTAGGCCATAGTCCACCACGCTGGCCCATCAGGTGTAGAGCCCATGAACGTCCATTCACTGGGAACTACTGAGTATTTCTTGGCAGAATAAAGCCAAACTTTTTTTACCTGAACAGAGATTCGAACCCGGGATATAATTTTGCGTTAATGAATGTTCTTTATACAAACAACAACAAGAAAGTTGTAACGACCCTAGTCCTTCGTACTAAGGAATTTTTCATGTTTAATAGTACTAAAAATTGTTGATTAAATTTTATCAAAATCGGTACAGTAGTTAAGTTACGAGATGTACTTTCACATGAGATCATAAAAATAATAATTTTAGGAACTTCAATTTTCATGTCATATAATTTCAATTTGACGTTGACGCTATTCTGTAGAACGATATACTATAGGGGAAGGCAGCGACGACCGCAGCGTCGTCGACGCGCGGATCGTATATATAAAGAACATTGTTCGTGTATTGGGCATATGTTCAGAGACTTAAACATGCACATGCTGTATTATGAGAAATGTGAAGTGGTATGTAGTGACATACTTTATATCAATTATTATTGATACAATACAAGGGGCGATACACGGAATCTATTATGAGTGATACCTAATCTGACGTTGGAAGCTGCTTAATGGATGGGGAGCTCTAGCGCCTTGGTGCTTTATGAACCTGTCTTTGGGCTAGCGACCGACGATTTCTGATGAAGATTGATTTATATCGCGATGCTCTATGCTGAGTGTTGTGTCAACCTGTAGGTTGGATGCCGCGATAGGATAAGCTTAGGATGGGCTAATAAACTTGCCAGTCCGGGCTGTCTGGTCCAGGTGTCCGATTCTACTTTCGAACTTGCTCTGACGTTAAGTTGGAGCCTATCACCACTTTGTGGTGACAACCAACTGTTGGATGCTGAGATAGGATGAAGCTAATGATGGCAATTGCTATTATGGTTTTGTCTGGTCCAGGCGTCCGACACCAACCTCGAACTAGACTCTAACGTTGTTAGAGTCCTTCACCACTCTGTGGTGACTTCACGCAGTATAACTATTAACATCACGCAGTATAACTATTAACCTACAACCAACTATACATGAGAGGAGCTCACCTCTATAAAAAGTCTCAGTGGATCACACCACTATAAAAAAGTCTTGTGGAAACACACCACGGTTAAAAAAGTGTCTTCAGTGGATCACACCACTTTAAAAAAGTCTTGTGGAGCAAACCACGGTTAAAAAAGCCTCGCACATTCGTGTGTGAGTGAATGATGACAGTGTGGGGGGGGGGGGGCTCAAGGTTTGATGGTATTTCAGGGACTTGTAAACATTCCTGATTATTGACAAATAATTACCCAAAGTATATTATGTATGTTATGTATGTTGCGATCTCATTGCGTCAATTATTATAATAATACATTATTATTTTAATGGACGCAACTGAGTGGTCCTTGATGTACCACAAAAGGTAGGAGCTCACCATCGTTTGGCGTGCAGGGAGCCAACGATCATCATTTCATTTTTTTTACAATGAAATGATGCCATCTTAATTTCGAACGTTGCCTATGGACTCAAAGGAACTTGAAACAACGATGTGTACTATAGACGTTCGACGTAATGTGGAATGTTGAGGTACATAAGCTGCGATGTAGGTTCTTTTGATGTTTACCCATAGAAATAATTGTGTCTCTCGACATCAGTGTTGAGTCTCGTGATAATGGAGCCAACCGGTATCATTCATACTGGATTTTAAACATTCTTTAATATAAACCAATACGGGAACCCACTAAAATCTAATACACGAACTCTTGCGTATATCGCCGAGGTCTTATGAACTCATTAATTCTGACGCTCTAAAAGTTCTTGGGTTAATACGATCACAACATTATAAAGGGTTCTACCACTAGCGATTCACGTGCCACTCTTAAGAAATAATTTAAAAATAGAAAGATCAATAGGAATTATAGGGTAGAGATTTTCGTAGGGTACTTCGTTCAGTTACAAAGTCCATAGTGAGATTCAAAATATCCTAGGCACCATCAGATCCAAAAAAATCCTTGAAACCAATTATAGTAAGCAGCTTATAATTTAGTGTAGATAGTAGGTACTACCATACACATATTTTAAAGTCTGCCAAAAAATATTTACGAATATGACAAAGCAAAGGATATCATAACACCCCTCTTTTTGTTGGGGGATAAAAATATTGTCACGACGGGAAATCATTGTTGCTTTTGGTATATTAGTTAGGCACGTACCGTTTATTAGTTTAAAAATATAATGAATTGTATATATATTTAGTATGTATATAGTATAGAAATGAATTGTTAAAAAGCATTTTCTGCATGCATCTAAAACTTAGTTTCATTAAACATTAAGGCTGGTTTTAGAACAATGCCTATGGTTTTTAGAGTCCGTAAGGGCAGTTTCAGATTAGCATTTTTTCGGCGCGTACAAGCTCGTGTAGGCGCGTATAGGCACGCCCATTGACACACGCGCAATTTTTATGAGCGTTGACGCGCTTATAAGCGCGAACCGCGAGAAATGCCTCCCCGTGCGCCCACCATTACGAGGAAACACGCCGGAAGTTTCGGTTTTTTGAAGCTCAAAATGTGGCGCGCGTGTAAGCTCGTAAAGGTAGACTTGCGATCCTCGCATCAAGCGTCAGACGCCCGCGTCAGAGGGGCAGGGCGTCTTGTGATAAGTATATTATTAAATAATAAATGCACTGTGAGCTTACAAGACAAGGTAACCGAGCGTATACCGAGTTGACTAGCGAGAGGACACGGAACCAGAGATAATAAGGAGAGTATGCCATCGATAACAAACAACATAAATGATAGAGTTATGTGTCCCATATATACACAATTGTTACATTAATAATCAACGTTAGCGTTATTTTCAGTACCACAAAGGGTAGGCTTACGTCAAATGCTATTTCTTATTCCAGTCCCAGTTTTCACCACGTCGTCTCGCGGAGCCCGCATGATCTGTATGGGCGGTTACAAGTTCCTCCGCCAGTGTGAACTGGGCTTCAAGACGCGCTGGTGGTGCGGCACCCACTACAACAGAGGCTGCCGCGCCGTGGTGTACACTGTTGGAGCGAACATCATCAAGATTAAGAACGGTCACACACATCCACCCCCGCCTTCATTGTGAGCCACTGAGAGCAATCTCTAATGGCTTTGATAGCCACAGACAGACAGTGGTGTCACAGACAAACAACTAACGTAGCATTAATTCAACCAGTTCAGCGTAATGCCCCACATACATAATAAACACACACTGACGTCTATACGTTTGGTGTGAACGCGGCCTAAGAGTTGATACCGACACACCGAGGGCTATGGGTCCAGTTAACACTGCTATACTTCTTCCAAGTCAGCTTGCTACCATCTTAAACTATGTCATCACTTACCATCAGGTGAGATCGCAGTTAAGGACTTGCCGAAGATTCCTGCCGAATAAGATAAAAAACATCGACTGTGACAGACGGACGGACGGACGGAGAAAGTCGCACCATATTTTTACCATTTTGGTACGGAACCCTAAAAAGATTTTGCTAGTGGAATTCGATCGAAGCTAATGTATTTTGACTGTAGCAGCTATTCAGAGTAGATACACAAACCTAGAAGACTTTTGACGAGGTCAGGTAAATCCTGAGATTTTCTAAAGCCGTAAGAACTAAGATATCTAGTGAATATAAGAGCTGTTAGTTTAGAAGGCATAATATCAATCCAGGATTTTCTATGACTTTACTAATACATAGTTTTCTATATTGTAGTTACAAAGTTCAATGGATAGAAAAATCGTAGTAATTTTTTTGTACAGTTTTTGCAATTCACGAAGGCGAGTGAGCTTTACTCGTGGTTAGTTCGTGTACATGCACATTATAATATAGAATAGAATAGAATAGAAATATTTTTTATTCAAATAAACTTTTACAAGTGCTTTTGAATAGTCAATGAATCTACCACTGGTTCGGAATGCCTTTCCTGCCGAGAAGAACCAGCAAGAAACTCGGCGGTTGCTCTTTTCAAAACAGATTTACAATACAGTAAATACTATGCTATATATGCAGTGTTTCCACAATGAGGAAAGTTCCAAAAATGCATACAGACTAACTTCTATCTTAAGATGGGCAGACATAAAGTAGCCCCATTCCCGCCGGTGGCACACATTGCATAAGTGTGCGTGCCTGTCAAAGCCTAGGTGGGAGCGGGCAGGCGCGAGCATTGCGCTCGCTCACACTTATACAGATACGACACACACACAACCATAAGTCAGTCGCCCTCGTGAATTGCAAGAACTATAGCTTAACCGTGGGATTGTCTAAAATCACATCTTTACGGTCGACACTCTCGCTATTGGCAAAAATGTATTGTTGCAGCAAAAATGCCATAAATTCAGCCAATTGCCATAGTTGAGACCGTAGCCATGATTGATGCAGCTTTTACGTAATCGACTCCTATAGACTACTAACGCATAGACCGATAGTTCCATACATCGAGACCAGCTTAAAGTGTAACCATTTTTCGAACTATGTGTGCTAAGAGTTGTCATTTATTTACGCTCGCCGACACGTAGGTACACTAGTGTGCGTGCCGGTAGACGAAACTAGTCTTTAAAGGCTGCCATGAGAGGGCTTATTTTCGCTTGCCGACACGTGCGTGCCGATAGGCGTAAAGAGCTTTTGAAGGCCTCCATGATAATGTTACACTCCGCGTGCGGCTACTGTCTTTCTATGTTGTATAATTCTATGATCGACTCATTTTTTCAAAACACTTAGTTTAGTTTTGTGTGTACCTAACACTTACTTTTATTAATTGAAGTAATTAATGAATACTTTATTTATTGAAACGTAGTTCCTTATCGCGCGGTACGGAAGGGGGCTAGACGGAAAAAATTAAGGAAACCGACACATTTTTGAAACCGACACTTTTTTGTTGAATGTGAATTTTGCATTGTGTTCGGTGTATAAGTTCAACGTCGATGGTTCGAATCCCAGCTCGACAGACTGAATTTTCTATTTTCAATTTTATTTTAAATAATTCCTAAATGTGGAATTTTTCCCTAATTTTTATTGTATAAATTGGATAACGCCATCTGTGAAAAAACAGTAACAAAAAAAAAAAAGTCAGACTTAAAGGTTGCTACATAATCGAAAGTAGCAGTATATAAAATATTAATAAAAAAAAACTCCACCAGAGTAACTCTTTGGTTTTGTAACAATGCAATAGAAATAAACTAAAAATAATTTATCGTAGTTAGTCAATTTAATACTAGATGACACCACTAGTTTATTACAATTCCTTCACTAAAATTAATCGAAAGGAACTACGTTCAATCCGGGTGTCCCTAGACACCTCTCAAGTTTTTTTTTTTTTGATATTAATTATTTATGTATAATATTTTTTTATGCTTGTGATTATTATGAATATTAGTTAATTTAATAAGTACGTTAAAATTTAATATAGTTTAACATTAGACCTTGAAATTGTGCATTTGTTATTTCGAGTGTTTTCAAATACTAATATGTATTAAAAAGAATTTTGTGAAATAACAATTTATTACATCACAAAGTATTATCTAACAAAGAGTGAATAATAAAAGATAAAACAATAAAATTGGTGTTTTTAATTTTTAAGGCGAAGGACAAATCTAACGGAACTTCCATGGTATCACCCACGTGGATTCTACTTATCAACGGAATTGGCGCGTTTTACTAACTATTAAAAAAAAAATTCCTGCAAAGAATAATTTATTTTAAAAGATTTTATAGAAAGAAGATTTTCTTTTTTAATTTTTATGGAATCTGTATCTATTGAAAGTAAATCTACGTTTTGATAAATTTATTTATTAAAACTACAATACTACAGATCTATTTATTACATTACAGATCCCCAATACATAACAACTCCTCGTGGGTCCACTATAATTTTAATGAACGGATACAGATTTAGCCGACAATGTAGCGCGGGTGTTAAGACCCGTTGGTTCTGCGCCTCTCACCATAGCAAGGGATGCAAAGCGGTTATTGTCACCATAGAAAATGAAATCGTGAAATGCAATAATGATCACAATCATCCCGTGCGAAAATCGGCTTCATATACAAGACCTTAAAGACAAACAATCACCTAATAGGTTGAAGAGCTTATTAATAAATGTGTGTGCTTTCGACTAAAAACTAGTTATATATAACAAAAGTAAAATCACCCGTGTCTACGTTTGATATACCTGACGTCCCTTATCCTGTCTCCGCAAAATGCAGTGTCTATTTCACCAACGTCGAGTGACGTTTAACCGGGGAATAAATTGGGCGTTCTGACAGTTTTTGTATTGAAAATCTGTCAAAATATCACGCTCGGATAAGTTTCATTCCGTACCCTTAGAATGAAAATAACCCTTCCCTGAGAGGAGACCTGCACTCAGTAGTGAGCCGTTAATGGGTTGCTAATGATAATGATGATGTGTGAAAGTGACCTAACTCAAATATTCTAATTTGTGAGAAATGAGCAAAAAAACTTTCACACAACATGCATAGGTGAAAAGCGCGATCAAATAAAGTGACCGATCCCTAGATTGGTCCCCTTTTTACTAATAATTCGGGCTCTTTTTCACCATAGGATTCTAGAGCAGGCTTTATGAGGTCAGTTTCTAACAAAAACAGAATTTACAAGAATTTAAGAAAGAAAAGAAGAAATTTTCATTCTAAGGGTGCGATTTTACGTTAGTGAAATCGGCCTTAAAAATTAATTATGTATTATGTGTTTACCAACTACTTGTGACGTCAAATCCCACGAGTACAAACTCTGTAACATGCCAATGTTACTCCGTTGGCTCCGGCGAGGCTTTGTCTGTGCTAGTTCAAACCCTAATATCAAAGACGTGCCGCCAAGCGGTTTAGCTTTACCACAGGCTTGTAGAAACCTGATAAGTAAAACAAACAAGAAACCGGTTAAGGAAACTAATAAATATCTTATTTCAGCAACCTCAACCACATCTTCCAACCATACCTTCGCAACCACGTCTCGCGGAGCTCGGATCCTGATCGTGCAAGGCTATAAGTTCCACAAACATCGGGAATCTGGCTACAAAGTGCGGTGGTACTGCGGCACTCACAATATCAGGGGGTGCAGAGCTTCCATCTTCACGATACAAAATGAAATCGTCAGATTTAACAACAATCACAACCACGAGCCCACGTGGAAATTCGAATAACTACAGCTGTTTGCACATAATATTTTATAAATCGTACGCGCTTGCTGATTTCTGAATGTACACTGTCATACCCCTTTCAAGTTAACCGGCTACCATGTTAAAGTTCTTGCAATTCACGAGGGCGACTGACTTATGGTTGAGTGTGTGTCGTATCTGTATAAGTGTGAGCGAGCGCAATGCTCGCGCCTGCCCGCTCCCACCTAGGGTTTGACAGGCACGCACACTTATGCAATGTGCATGTACACGAAGTAACCACGAGTAAAGCTCACTCGCCTTCGTGAATTGCAAAAACTGTAGACTGCATCGTCACTTACTTACAGGTGAGATCGCTCAAGGATTATCTTGTTCTTGACATAGACATAATAGGCGATAGTCTTCCTAAATTTAAAAAAAAAACTAAGGGACCACTTCCTGTCACAAAATTTTTGATGCGGTAGTTTTACCTAAGTTTTTTATTTTCTTTGTTTTTTTTTGTCGTAGTCTAGATATTTTTGTTCGTTTTTAGGGTTCCGTACCCAAAGGGTACCAACGGGACCCTATTACTAAGCCTACGCTGTCCGTCCGTCCGTCCGTCCGTCCGTCCGTCTGTCAGCGGGCTGTATCTCGTAAACCGTAATAGATAGACAGATGAAATTTTCACATATTATGTATTTCTATTGCCGCTATAACAACAAATAATAAAAATTAAATTAAATTAAAAAAATTAAATTAAAATATTTCCATGGGTACATGAAAATATTTTAATTAAATTTTTTATAACGGAACCCTAAAAGAGCGAGGCCCGACTCGCACTTGGCCGATTTTTTAGTTTCTGTCTGCATTTTTTACATTATTTCATTCATAATTTAAGTTTTTGGTGTTATTTTTAATTTTGTTTTAATTTGTATGTCTCTTTTTCCCTATTTTGTGGCACTAGATCCAATTAGTTGATCCGCACAGCTTGCTGAATCTTATAACACCTATTTCTCTAGTCCCTTTTCTTTTTCGTTTTTCTCCAACTAACTAGTTTCTTTTTCTATTTCGCAAGCTGTGACAGTCTCTAAGTGGGTCTACAATACTGTAAAATATGTTTTTCTTTCTGTTTAGTTTATAATGATTTGTTGTAACCCGTTTATAGCGCAGTTCAGCGTACTATTCCTATAAGTGTAGCATGCACGCCAGAAGCTAATAACTTATCGTAGGTATAATATTCTTCTCCTTTTTATCAACCTAAAGACGTCCACTTATTGGACAAAGATCTCTTGAAGGGATTTCCAAAAGCTTCGATCGTGTGCCATTAGTCGGTCGATATTCCTTAAGAATTTAGAGCCTTAAGATATTCTCATAGGGTATCTGCCAACACTACGCTTTCTGGTGATAGGTCATCACACCAATCCTTCACCAGTCCCTTGGGAACCCAATGACCATCTTTACTGGTGAATGAAACTTTTATGTAGTACTTTAAAATAGTAAAACTGGATCAATACAGCATTTTATTTAGAGTGCTCAAAACATCGCAAGGAAACCTATATATTATGCCTGAGAGTTCTACGTCGTGTTCTCAAAAGTGTGTGTGCCAATTTCCCAATCTTGGCTACCGTGGTCGTTACCAACACCTACCTAGGTTTACACCCTTCTCATTCTAAGTCGAGACCCGTAATGGGCTGGCGATATGTTGAAAAGACGATGAATTGTGTATTTTATTAAAAACCGCAGCTTAACTATTATTTCAAGTAAGTGTAATAAATTATCTTGAGTTTCTTAATGCTGCTTTAGTTTAATTTTATAATTACTTGATTAACTCTGTTTTTTACGCTGTTTAAGCTGTTTAATTTTTCTGCTTTGTTGTATTGTATTCGATATTATCGACTGACAAATAATGTATTATTTCTTTAATAAATCAAATCACATGAATTGCTTGTATGTAATTTTCTTTGAATGCTTTAATAGCACTTTAATTAATCCGCGTGGAGTTAGATTTAGAACCCCTTTATTTTTTGGGATAAAAACTTTAAAAACCTCAACTATACATACGTCATGCCATGTCATGACAATCTGTTGCCCCATTGCTGTGTGCTTGAAGCACAAATTCGATTTCAAATTAAAAAAATTTACTTGTGGCTCTCATAGGTGGCTCTTATGACAAGTCCAGAATCTACTACCGGTTCGCAAAGCTGATACTGCTGAGAAAAGCCGGCAAGAAACTCAGCAGTTGCTCTTTTCAAACCAAAAATGTTACAAAATGTAGCTTATCTATCTATCTATATAATATTGTGGACAACTGAAGCAAAACCGATTCCTTCCAAGCAACATTGCCATTAAGAAAAAATAAACCAACACACCAACAAATATCCACACTTTCGTATCTTTACTCAAATTAAAAATGCGAAGTGTTAAGAAGTGTGTTTGTTTGTCCTTTAATCACGGCGCAACACGGAGCTACCGATGGACATTATTTTTTGTACTTTTCAGGTCCGCTAATTAGAACAAGACACGGTCGCGAAATAATCATCCTGTCTGGTTTTAAGTTCACCAGACATAGGCGCAGTAAGTTGAGGACCCGCTGGTTCTGCAGCAGCCACAACAAACAGTGCAAAGCCTACGTATACGTTAGCAACAACAATGAGATCGTCTCTTATAATAACGAACACAACCACCCACCGCCTTCCACGCTGCCTTAAAACCGAAGCCGCACTGGCAAGGCGACTGCGACGCGACGGCGATTTTGTTGAAACAAACTTGTATAAACAAATGGGGGTGGCCGCGTCAGTTAAGCGACGCGCGTTTATTTGTTTATGTCGCGCGTAATATTCAATAGTATTTGTCCATACTGAGTACGGCTAGTCATTACGCGATGTAAGCGCAATTCGCTAGTTTATCGCCGCCGCAATGCGGACACACGGTTTATCGCGTCGCCAGTCGCCTTACCAGCGATGCCGCGGCCAGAGTTAATTAAATCTATTGAGACCTTTCTTTTCAGAAAATCTGTTTTCGTAATTTGAACCTTATGTTTGCAAAAACATGGTACAATATTCTTCAACGATAAAAATTGTAGAAAAAAAAAGGTCGCGTAAAACTATTTATTTTTCACGATAACTAGTAGTTTGATTATAGTTATACTTAGATGGTGTTACTTCTTTAGTGTTTCTTGTTGTGTGTTGTGTAGTGTGTTGTTTGTTCTTCAGTGTTTTAGGGGAGAGGGCAGACTGGCTACTTTTAGTGGCAGCGATCGTAAACTACGATCGCTGCCGTTTTCGCGTCTCAAAAGCTTTGGATACGATGCTAAAAGTAGCGAAGGTCAGCGCTTAAAAATCGCGAAACGCCGATGCTAAAAATCGCAACTCTGTCGCTGCGACTGGCGTTTGTTATTGCCCACGTTAGCATTCGGACACGGAATCGAGCTTCCGAACAGCGACTAAAATCTCTAAAAACGCCGATCGCTTCCTCTAAAAGAAGCTAGTCCTGCCCTTTCGCTAAAACGTAGTACTATAGTAACGCACACTGTGTTTGTAGATGCAAGGTTCCAAACATCGGACCGTGGTGCGCAGTGGTTGATAGTGGGCGGGTACAGGTTCCTGAAACATCGCAAGTCAGGTGCTAAAGTCCGCTGGCACTGCGGCACCCACGGCACCAGGGGCTGCAAAGCGTCCATGTACACTGTCGAGAACGAAATCATAATGAGTAACAACATCCACACGCATGGAAAAAGTTTTTCATACTAAGAAAGAAGGAAAGAAAGGAGGAAAGGAAGAAAGAAAGAAAGACTTTAGACTCCTTGAAATGGGGTATTTTGGACTCAGGGACTTCTCGATCTGGGCCATTAATTTAATTAAATGTCGTGCCACACATCACTATACTTTTAGGTAGATTACCCCGGCGCTTCCATCTCTTTCGAAGGCTAAGAAAACCCAAGTAATATAAGCGCCGGGTTTAATATATTATTGTGTCATGTGTGGCAAGTGTGTGGCACAACCCGAAAAAAAGTCCAAACTCATCGAAATGCTGTAGGTGCTGTAGGCATACCTTTATGAAAATACACAGCACTGATTTTCAGCCAGGACCCAGCTTCGAGTAAAGCAACAGAAATTAAAACTACAATTTATTCATTATAGTTACTTGTCTACATGAATTTTAACAACAGCTTTTTTCAATATTTTACTGTACAACTTTTTCGGCGTAATTAATATGTTATAAAACCATGCCAACTTACAGCTTTTTAGTACCAATAACCTCTGCGCTGACCGCGGACAGACCTACAGATGGATAGACGGACGGACAGACGGACAAGCGGACAAACTTGGCGAAACTGTAAGCGTTCCTTGTAGTTTTACTACGGAACCCTAATAATAATTGAAACCATAGCATAATACTTCAAATCTACATCAATACACACGAAACCATTGAAAAATAAACTAAATAGAATTTTTTATCTTGAGTTTTGATTGAAAACTTATTTTTTTAATTCCTTATTGAAGGTGGCATTTTGTTCCAACATCTTATCTAATGACGGAATACCTTAAAGATGCCCTAAATGCAGCAATACGGTGATACTGAAATAGAAGTCAGTAAGTAAATGTTTTTCAATTCAATTCTTTATTCAAGGATTTTAAGATAGTAGATCTCCAAGCGTAGCTCTCTCAATCGCCCGCTGAATCTTAGTATCTAATCATTCAACAAATTTTGTAGATGCAGATCCAAGATTCGAAGTTTCATCGCGCGGAGCTCATTTGCTCGTCGTTAACGGCTTCAAGTTCCACAAGCACCGTATAAGCAGTGGCATAATACGCTGGCAGTGCGCCACTCACGGTCAAAGGGGATGCAGGGCTTCCATGTTCACTATGGACAACAGGCTGCTCGTGCATAAGAATAATAATGTTCACTACCATGTGCATCCTTCAGCGGAGCGACAAGCAGATGGCTCGCGCAGTGCCCCTATGTTGTTCTACGCCTAAATTTTGCTTCACTTATCAGGTAAAGCGTTCCTAACATATGCGCGAGGTGCCTGCATGATTCTAGAAGGGTACGGTTTCTACAAATAGAGGGTTTGCAAAAAAAAGTATAACATCACAAAATTTTGCGCTACGCAAGAGCCACTACGCAAGGTTGCAAAGCTTTCGTCTTTACAATGGGCAACCAAATTGTCAGGTGCAACAATTACCACACGCACTGACCTAGCTGGGAGTCAGAATCAGAGTGTATACACTTGTAGCATATATATATATATATATATAGCTTACTCTGGTGGTGTCAGTGCCGAAAGGCCGTGGAGGTCCTGAGCCTAGTCACTACAGATCCGTGGCAGTCCTGTGCATGAGGTGTTCGAGTCGGCCTTACATAATTGTTTATATGAGCAGGTGAGTTCTCAGTTGTCTGACGCGAAGCATGGATTTCGTCCTGGGCGGGGAACGACTGGGAACTTGCTGCATCTTATGACGCGATTGGTGCCAGCAGTAGACGCAACGGTACAGGTAGAATTTGGGCTTAATGTTGCGTCAAGCGAATGCATTCAGCAACATTAAGTGTTTTATATGAAGCCCTAATGAAAAGTCACTTGTAATGCAACGCAATTATATGGTCATCGAGCGAGACTAAGTACAAAATAATGTTGGAGCGAATTCAAAACAAATTTTTAAGGTTTGTACATCAAATTGTATGGAGTGTATCCGGGATATCCATTGCTATATCCTACTCTGTTTGTCATGGGCATTGTGGGATATAACAAACTGGAGGTACGGAGGGAGTTATCTCTGGCGACGTATATATTTAAGGTGCTATGGGGTAAGCTGCACAACCCGGCTATCCTGCAGGAATTAGGGTTGTGCGCACCGAACGATAGCGTGTCGCGCAGACGCAGGCCGCCGCTGCTGGCGCAGACGCGAGCGCAGCTGCTTGCTGCGGCGAGCGCCGACCACACGCGCGATCCGCACGCTCAACATCGTCTCGGAGCAAATTGATTTGTTCAGTTGCTCGTTAAGCGAGTTCGCAAAAGTCACTATGTATATTCTTTGTACATAATATTAGGTAATAAGTTGGTTGTAAGTTGTTAATATAAGGTAGTTATTAATACCTACATATTACATTTTAGGAAGTTTTGTCATTTATAATTTATTGTCGCATTAGGTTTCCTGTAATGATAGATTAAGTTATTTGTAAATAAATAAATAAATAAATAACAGGTGGTAGGTACTATTGTATCTATTGTATTGTAGGACATAGTGTATTACCAATCTAACGGCGTGTATTAACAATAAAAATTATAAATAATATATTGAATTGAACAAACCAATTGTTTATGAAATCAAAAAATGACAAAATTGATTAAAAAAAAAAGATTTTAACGTTTAAAAAAAAGGTTCCGGTCGAATTGTGAACCTGCTCCTTTTTGGAAGTCGGTTGAAATAGATAATAGTCATTTTATATATATATATATATATATATATATATATATATATATATATAATATTGTAGAAAAAATTACCAATAAATTGACTATTGCATAGGTATCGAAATTATTATTAGCGCTAAAATTAATTACGCATCTTAAAAACATTTTTTTAAGACGCCGGGTTAGGGTTAACCTAGGAAATAATTTGTAATTTTGACAGAAGCTTTATACGGAATCTGTCAAAGCAGCAGCTAACTTTGGGTTAAAAGGATAACCCGGCGTTTCTGCAAGCGGGACTTAATATATTTACTACCGTAAGAAGACATATGAAGGAGTGAGGAGGAAGTCTATGGTTGGAACCGTCAACCTTTCACCATTAGCACCTATAACCACTATTATTAATAATTAAAAATAATAAAAAAACTTCACCAGGTGCAGTGTTCTCATTATCGAATCGAGGCGAGCGTGTCATCCTCTTGTCAGGCTTTAGGTTTCTAAAGCATAAGCACAGCAAGTTCAGAACTCGGTACAGATGCAGCCGCTACCAGCACAGATGCCGCGCTGCCCTGCGCCTCAACAATAAGGACCAGCTCGTCTTTTGCAATAACAATCACAACCATCTACCGATCACGTGATATTTTTTTGTATACTTCACCGTCGGGGTCTCCTCCGATCACTGAGATATAAGTAAATCAATGATTAACACTGGATTGGCTGTTCCTATACAGATGGCATATGAATCAATATAATATACTATAATATATGACGACCTCTCTGGCGCAGTGGTGAGCGCTGTGGTCTTATAACTGGGAGGTCTCGGGTTCGATTCCCGGCGGGATCAATTTGGGAATTTATAATTTCTGAATTGTCTCTGGTCTGGTCTGGTGGGAGGCTTTCGTTGGCCGTGGCTAGTTACCACCTTACCGTCAAAGATGTGCCGCCAAGCGATTTAGCATTCCGGCACGATGGCGTGTAGAAACCGATTAAGCGTGTGGGTTGAATTTTCACTGCCATACCCCTTCCAAGTTAGGCTGCTACCATCTTAGACTGCATCGTCACTTACCATCAGGTGTCATCGCAGTCAAGGACTATCTTGTCATCGAATAAAAAAAAAATATATATTAATCATTTTGAAGCGCCACATTTGACATACGAGTGTCTCTTGAACTAATAATAATGCAAATGGTCAGTTCCAGAGACACTCGTATCTATTGCTGACAACGCTAAAATGGCGACAAAGTCAAATCCAAAATGGCGTCAATTAAGTAGGTCCAAATGAATATCACCGCAGCCTCTCCAGTTTAAATCATTGATTAATTTTAGAGTTCAGTGCCTCCGATTGTCCGTAGGCCGATCAGGGATACGGGCCTCAGACACAGCCTCTTTTGTAAAATTAGATAAATGTTAATGTAAAACTCCACACGGAAGAAGTCGCGGGCAAAGGCTTGTAAAATATACGAGTAGGCAGATATTACTTCGATGTAGACTTAAAGAATCAATCAATCAATCATTTTATTTTGCAAGAATATGGTACATGAAATATAGACATATTTACATAGATGTAATATATTATGTTAGAAATAAGAAATATAATTATTTTATGTTAGAAAAATTATTATGTCAAAACTAATAAAATGTACAATTTCACATATAACTTTCATTCATTCTGAAATTATTTACAAAAAGTATAGATATCATTTTCATCATACCTATTCGAAAAACGAATATTGGCTTCAGAGGATAGCGGGAGCAAAATTTAATTTTAACCCCATGGGAGCAAAATTCAATTTGAACCCCATGGGAGCAAAATTTAATTTAACCCCATGGGACTTTTCATTTCTCTCTTCTGATTGGTCCGCGTTCATGCTTTAGTATGTGTATTGGTACTACGTTCGTTGCAGAAACCTGTCGATCGCTCATTCCGTTCGAAATTCAAAAAATGTTTGAGAAGCTGTTGTCTTCGATAAGTCACGTGATCAATTTGTCGATCGGATATATACGCCCATAAATACTAATTAATGTTTAATTATTTCATAACTTTTTATTTGTGTTTTATTTAAACTTTCAATTTACGCATAGGTAATGTCTATACATAGACCATAGTAGGTTGATACTCCTAGCTTTTTCTCAGAGATAATGATGAAATAGAATAGAATAGTGTGTGTCATTCGGGGCCAAAATATTTTGTTCTCGGGCGGCGTATATTGAATTCCTCGCTTCGCTCAGGATTCAACTTTAGAATCCCTCGCTGCGCTCGGGATTCTACTATAGAATCCTTCACTTCGCTCTGAATTCAAATAACGTCCTCGGGGAACAAAAAATTTCTTTGGCCCCATATAACACAAATAACTATTATTTACGGTAAAAATACTATGACACGTAGAATAATAAATCTTTAAGTTGTAACCATAATAATATGATTTATGTATGGCGTGAGACATATTTTTTTGCTATATTTAGAAGACCCCCGTCGCCCACAGTCCCAATTTATATGACATGTACAATTATACACTGGTCACTGACAGAAAAGCTATGAAAAATATTACGACGGAAGAATTGTTGGTAGTTGACTCCACACCGGAGAGCGCAGTGTTGGCTTCAATGATATTAATACACCATGTTGGAAAACCCCTCACTAAGTGGACCAACGTCGTATATGGAATATCAACGACGTAAGGGAGACAAGGTTGAAAAGCTCCTAAGCACACTCATCGAACATATCGAACATTTCGGCAGTGATCGAGACTCTGGTCTCTGAAGTTTGGCTAAAAGTGGTGAGTCAATGAGTTTCTTAGCTCGACGACAGCATCTAGTGCCGCAAGTTGGTACTTAGTGGAGCCATCGAAGAGGTGATTGCAGTACTCCATGCACGATCTGACCTGAACTTAATATAAGCAAATGTTGTGGCTTGCTACTTATTATTCGGTCTTTTCAGATATAGAATTCGGCATGTCTACCCAGGGAAATCCAATCTTAATAGTGGAGGGGTATAAATTCCACAAGCACGGCACAACTCCTGTGGGACGCAGGACCCGGTGGCAATGCGGGAAAGTTCGATTCGGCTGCTCCGCGTCGGTGATAACGGGGGACGCTGGTGGGGGCCAAGTGAGAGTTTTCAAGTTGAAAAATCAACATAACCACCCACCGGTGTTTTGATCGCGGACAAACACATACTAAGGGCCGATTTCACCGAAGTAAAATAAGTCTTATTCGAGCGTAAATTTTATATTTTGACAGGGTTTTCAATACAAAACCTGTCACAACGTCCAATTTATCCCTCGGATAAACGACACTCGAAGTTGGTGAAATCGGCACTTAATGTACATGATGATATGCAGTCTTACACAAAATCTGAAAAAAGCATCCATGAAAAACGAAAGTGTCAGTGAAAAATAAAAAGTGTCCGTGAAAATGGAAAAAATTGTTCGTGAAATAAAACATTGGTTCAATATATTTTTTTACAATGGGCAGTCCATTGTAAAAAAATATATTCTTTACTTTTACTAATTTTCTAATTCTTTACTTTCTTTGAATTTTTTTATGCACCTATCAGTCTAATTTCACCTAATTAATTGCGTTCAGTCAATCAGAGGATGAAAAATGCAAACACTAACTTGGATCTTTTCTGAAAGCTGAAACTTAAAAAGAAATGGCGAATAAATGAATCATTGAAATGAATTATTTAAATATTTTTTATTGTACACCATAAATATAAAGCAACTCGCTGATGTCCGCAACTTCGTCCGCGTGGATTTAGTGTTTAAAAATCCCGCGGGAATTCTTTCATTTTCCAAAATAAAAAGTTGCTTAATGTCACTCTTGATTCTCTCGGTCGTCAACTATACCTATGCAAAAAATCACGTCGATCCGTTGCTCTGTTGCAGCGCGATTGAAGGATAAACCAACAAACAAACACACCTTGATACAGAGGAGTTTTTGTTTCGGAGAATTACAAAAAGTGAAGCAATAAAGGAGAAAAGAAATATATTAGAATGTTTGTACATAAATTGAAGAAAGTAGACATTTTTAGGTTTACCCTTGGTTTAAAAAGATTTTCCTAAGGCGCGTCGCTCACTGCTAAGTCGTGGCGGCGTCGCGGCGGAGTCGAGGCGACGTCGCGGCGGAGTCGAGGCGTGGTCTTATTTATATGGAAAATGGCGACAGAGTGGCGGCGCGGGCACATGTAGCGCCCCCGCCGCGCCTGCATCTCAACTCCGCCGCGCCTTAACCTCGACCGTGCCGCGACTGGTTAGATGAGCGTATGATCCAAGATCCCAGTGCCGCCAGACCTAAGTTATTTTCTCAGCAATTATTTGTGTACGATAGAGTACTGTTCGAATGTCCTTTCAGTATATGCGTACCAGCTAGATTGTGCCGACGGCCAATTTCCAGATACCAGGTGCTAAAGTTAGGTAAAAGCTAGAATAACTTATCTTAAATTCTCAGGGCTGATTTTCATATAAGTTTTAAAGAATATTGTAAAAATTAATAAATTAATACTGCCCGACGCTTACCGCCGGCGCAGCGGTTACTTTAGCCAGACGCTTTGAAGCTCCCAAAAAATATAAATAATTTAAGTTTCATTTATTTCTAAAGAAAACTTAGATGCGGCGCGTCATTTGTGTGCCCGCGCCTCGACGCCGCCTCGACTCTTGAGTGTGTGAGCGACGGGCCTTACTATCTAGGCTAAAGCTTCTCTTCCTTTTTCTCACCTTTTAAACCTTCCTTGGACTTCTACAAACATTTCAAAACCAAAATTAGGCAAATCGGTTCGGCCGTTCTATATATGTATTGACGTTTGCTAGTCTCACAAAAACTCGAGAACGGCCGAACCGATTTGCCTAATTTTGCTTTTGAAATATTTGTAGAAGTCCAAAGACAGATAAAATATCAGCAAAACAGAGTACTAGAGACGACGTCATCTTTATGGTGTTTTTTTTTAGGTCCAGTCATAACAAGGTCGAGCCGCGGCGCACGCATCATCGTCATGTCCGGCTTCAAGTTCGTCAAACAATGCCGTATCAAATCCAAAACCCGCTGGTTCTGCAGCAGACACAACTTTGGCTGCAAAGCCTCCCTTTATTTGAATGATTTGAATGAGATTACGTCTTGTAACAATAATCATAACCACGAGCCGCCTCCAATGTTATAAAAGAAGAATAATTTAATGTAAAAAAAAAATCTTTTTAAAAAACCGACTTCAAACGCCCGCTCCACTACAGTACCCGGCGTTATATATTGCACATCGGCCTTTGGAATAAAACGCTATTCTATTCTATTGCAAGGAAAGCTAACCAGAAATTCACGTAGTAATTACTGAAATCTCTTCACAATCGGCGAGCACATCACGTAACATATATAAAAAAATGCAGTTGAACTGTGAATAGAATAGAATAGCGTTTTATTCCAAAGGCCGATGTGCAATATATATCGCCGAGTACTGTATATAAATTGTTGTGGATTTTTTAAAACCCGTTCGACCGATTTCGATAAAATTTACTATGAATTACTGAACTACCAATCCCAAAGCTATGCTTTATACCCGTCATTTCGACGAATTGCTTTCGGTTTGCTTATATCTTGTGAGCTTTCTAGCGTTAATGAATGTGTCTGTTCCAGCTGTATTCACTAGATCCATCCGTGGGGCGCGAATAATCGTCATGTCCGGCTTCAAGTTCGTAAGACAACAGAGGATCAACATGAAAACCCGCTGGTTCTGCGGCAGCCACAACAAACACGGCTGCAAAGCGCATCTGTATCTGAACGACGACAACGAGATCATCACGTGCAACAACAATCACAATCATACACCGCCCGAAATATTATAATAGGGATATTGCCAAATAACAGGTTAGGACTGTGGTCCTATTCGGGAGGTCGCAGGTTCGATCCCGAGCACGCACCTCTGACTTCTCGAAGTTATGTGCGATTTAGCAATTAAATATCACATATAATCGACCGAGCGAAGCGAAGGTCTTTGAGTTAACTAGGGCGATTTGCACTTGTCCGTCCGTCCGTCCGTCCGTCCGTCCGTCTGTCAGAGCCTTATAACTTTTGAATTACTGAACGTAATTACTTCAAATTTAGATATAATATGTAAACCGATGGCCTCCAGCCGAAAATGGCTTAAAAAGTTATAAAAATCTTTATTTCAGGGGGGCTCTCATAGAAGCGAATGCGAAGTAAAAAAAAAAAATCGCGTTACATAAAATTGTTACGTATCATTTTAAAGATAATTTTGAACTGAGTACAAAAATATTTTTTTTTTAATTTTTCCCTTAAAATTGACGAAATGGGGGGCTTTCAAAGTGGCGATTTTATACGCTCGCTTGAAGACGCTCTCTAGAAAAATCCGCTATGGATTTTCAAACTGATTTTATGTTTTTAGGTCACTTATATCCTGTACTTGAACAACAAATACTAAAATTATATGAATATTATAAAGAAACGAGATTATTTAATTTTTAATGGGCGTCAGTAATTCATATAGCATCAACATAGCTTCACAATAATGCTAATAGATGGCGCAGTCAGTAACTATTCCCATGGAACTACGAGTTAAATTCAATGTTTGATAAATAATTCAATGTTTTCACTAACGTTCCCTAACCTTTACGGGCTACCTATAAGTTAGGTGATTGATGTTTTCTGTCAACTTATTTATCACGATCCTGTACGGGACACCTAAAAGGATATTGGGACGGATGTTAGGACTTAGGATTGTATTTAGGAGCTACCTACGTTAAGAGACTCCTACTTAGGGGATGATTTAGGTATGTTTGGTGAAAACGGGCATAATAATAATGTCAGTTTTGGTTATCATGTATCGATTGAATGAATAATCATGGGATATCGTTACCGCGAGGTCTCAGTTCGGGGCGAACCACTAGTATTATAAATGCGAAAGTGTGTTTGGTTGTTGGTTTGTCCTTCAATCACGCTGCAACAGGGCTACGGATCGACGTGATTTTTTGCATGGGTATAATTGAGAACCTGGAGAGTGACATAGGCTACTTTTTATCCCGGAAAATCAAAGAGTTCCCGAGGGATTTTAAAAACTATATCCACGCGGACGAAGTCGCGGGCATCAGCTAGTATCACATACTTCAAAGGAAAACATCGTGAAGAACCTGCACACCTGAGAGTTCTCAAAGGTGTGTGAAGTCTGCCAATTCGCATTGGGCCAGAGTGGTGAACTATGGCCTATAACCCTTCTCTGAAAAGAGACCTGTGCTCAGTAGTGAGACGTTGATGGGTTGATGATGATGATTTCCAAATAATCTACTCAAACCAGCAACTCTTCATCAAACGTCAAAACCATTGATTTAGGATTGGTAGCTTAGTCGCTACTAGATACCGCCCTTCCTACAAACAATAACTCTATAAATGCGGCAACGTAATATCTTTGTTTCAAAACGTCAAACATTTGCTACGAGGTTGCTACGAGGATGTGGGTACGCGACGCGCGCGATGGGAGCTTGTATGCATGGATTATGATTTTGGCAGTCTACGTATGTAACTATTTACGAATGTCCCACCGTAGCCCCTAAACTACTGAGCCGATTTGATGAATGGGTGTCAATCGATTCGTTATTAGGGCGAGCGGAGCGAGACGTATCACTATCCCACAACCTGACCATTTTGTGGTACACTTTACTGAAAAACTATCACGCCTATAGATTTGTGATTTAACATAGTAATTTAACTTCATATCCAGATGTGTTATCTGTCAAAAAATATATAATTGTATAACAACCTGAGCATTTTGTGGTACACTTTACTGAAAAACTATCACGCCTATAGATTTGTGATTTAACATAGTAATTTAACTTCATATCCAGATGTGTTATCTGTCAAAAAATATATAATTGTATAACAACCTGAGCATTTTGTGGTACACTTTACTGAAAAACTATCACGCCTATAGATTTGTGATTTAACATAGTAATTTAACTTCATATCCAGATGTGTTATCTGTCAAAAAATATATAATTGTATAACAACCTGAGCATTTTGTGGTACACTTTACTGAAAAACTATCACGCCTATAGATTTGTGATTTAACATAGTAATTTAACTTCATATCCAGATGTGTTATCTGTCAAAAAATATATAATTGTATAACAACCTGAGCATTTTGTGGTACACTTTACTGAAAAACTATCACGCCTATAGATTTGTGATTTAACATAGTAATTTAACTTCATATCCAGATGTGTTATCTGTCAAAAAAATATAATTGTATAACCATTAACTTAAAAATTATCACCCGTTAGAAAAACTACGCGAGCCCTCACAAAGCTCAGCTTTTTGCTAGTTGATATTGTGGTCCGAGTGACATCGGCTACATTTGATACGAACAAAATCAATATGTCGGATATTATATCCAATTTTCCGTAGCCGGATTAAAGTTTTTGAAAGGAGATTGGCAAATTCCATAGAGTTTCTGACCCAGACGAACTGAACTGAACACTGAACGCCCACGTTCACGAATCAACCTTCTCATACTTGTTCTAGTAAACCAGACTAACAAAAAATTAATCAAAGTCTATCAAATAAAGTTGGGAGAAAAAAGATATTCACTTTTATTGCCATGTAACGGTTATTTATAATATGTACTTAAGATTATATTTTTGATCCCCATCTTCTAAAAATATGGGGTTTACACAGAAAAATACTCTGAAAAATATTAATTAAAATTAAATGTTTTCTGAATATGAGCGGTTTTTAAAAATCCTGGGTCAAAATTCGCCAACCTCCTTTTTGCTTGTGTAATCATACCTAGAAAGAGAGAAACTACCTTTCTTGTTTATTTAAGGAACTATATCAAGTATTTTTATCGTACTAAATAAAATTCCGTCTACTATAGTACAAGCATGAACCTTTAAATAGGTAACTACTAAGATAATTAATATTTCTAATCTCTAGAAAACTTTTGTCAGAAAGAATTGATGTCAAATAACTAGTTTTAAGATTTGTATAGAATATACTATACCGTCTAAACTTTCTAATACATCCTATTTGTGGTTTTTTTCTACTTTGTCCTTGCTATTTTTACTGTGGGTCTAGTATAACTTTTCGAGTTTACGTCAATTAAGCATGGACAAGAGTATACTACATAGGTACTAAAAGACAGTTTTACAGTATAGTTAACATAATCTTGAAACACTAGGGCATCTGATTTGAAATACGTTATCACCGTCTCAAAGGTATAACCTTTCATATTTATTAAATTTTCAAGTTAACGTGAGTTTAACGTGACAAGAGTCATTAATCTGTCATTAGCAACCAAATAATCTATCTTATCCAATGGTCCAAGATCCCAGTGCCGCCAGACCTAAGTTATTTTCTCAGCAATTATTTGTGTACGATAGAGTACTGTTCGAATGTCCTTTCAGTATATGCGTACTAGCTAGATTGTGCCGACGGCCAATTTCCAGATACCAGGTGCTAAAGGTAGGTAAAAACTAGAATAACTTATCTTAAATTCTCAGGGCTCATTTTCATATATGTTTTAAAGAATATTGTAAAAATTAATAAATTAATACTGCCAGACGCTTACCGCCGGCGGTTACTTTAGCCAGACACTTTGAAGCTCCCAAAAATATATATAATTTAAGTTAACTTATATTCTCAGTTCTGATTTTTATACATGATACTCAGGGAACTACTGCGATATTATCTGTAAGCTGCCAGACCTATTGGAAGGGTCAAACATCCCCCCAGACACACATTATGCGTCCCCATATGTATGAGCGCTAGAACATGATTCACTTGTTTAAGTGTGTGAGAGATAATATCATCATACTATAATATTATAAATGCGAAAGTGTGTTTGTTGGTTTGTCCTTCAATCACTCTGCAACAGAGCTATGGATCGACGTGATTTTTTGCCTGGGTATAGCTTAGGATCTAGAGAGAGAGAACTATTGCAATATCTTCTGCAAGCTATACCCAGGCAAAAAATCACGTCGATCCATTGCTCTGTTGCAGAGTGATTGAAGGACAAACCAACAAACACACTTTCGCATTTATAATATTATAGTATGATGATATTATCTCTCACACACTTAAACAAGTGAATCATGTTCTAGCGCTCATACATATGGGGACGCATAATGTGTGTCTGGGGGGATGTTTGACCCTTCCAATAGGTCTGGCAGCTTACAGATAATATCGCAATAGTTCCCTGAGTATCATGTATAAAAATCAGAACTGAGAATATAAGTTAACTTAAATTATATATATTTTTGGGAGCTTCAAAGCGTCTGGCTAAAGTAACCGCCGGCGGTAAGCGTCTGGCAGTATTAATTTATTAATTTTTACAATATTCTTTAAAACATATATGAAAATCAGCCCTGAGAATTTAAGATAAGTTATTCTAGTTTTTACCTATCTTTAGCACCTGGTATCTGGAAATTGGCCGTCGGCACAATCTAGCTAGTACGCATATACTGAAAGGACATTCGAACAGTACTCTATCGTACACAAATAATTGCTGAGAAAATAACTTAGGTCTGGCGGCACTGGGATCTTGCTCTACAATGTCTAAAAAAATTTCAAGTGGAATACTTAATCCAAATATATCGTAAAGAGTGTCAATATTTTGAGATTATTTTACCAATTGATAAACACTTAACACTGAGGTATAGTTTACACTTACTACATATTTGGATCTTTCAACTTTTAGATTTTGGTTTAGAAGAGGTAACTTGACTGTTACACTAGGCATTCATAACTTTTTATATTAGGCAACGGCATTCTCTAGGTATTCATTAAAAAAAAATTGTTTCAACATTTTGCACGATGAATCAAAAACTATTATGTATAAAATTTAAAAAAAATCTGTTTTAATATGTACAGGTAAATTCTTTGCATATGACACCCCACTAGGTATCTTAGTTTGAAATTTCAAACCCCCGATTTTCCCCATTTTTTAATTTAACGAAAAATGATTTTCGATTTTTTTTACAAAGATGTTAGGCCACTAATTTGTACAATTATTCAAAATTTCATGTCGATAGCTTTAATAGTTACTAAAATAATCGACTTTGACAGACGGACAGACGGACGGACGGAGAAAGTCTCAATATAAGGGTTCCATTTTTACCATTTTGGTAAGGAACCCTAAAAAGAGCAACCGCCAAGTTTCTTGGTGGTTCTTCTCGGTTGGAATGGCATTCCGAACCACAGCTTTGGGCTGTGGTTGGCACTTGACGATTCGAAAACATTTTGTAAAAGTTTATTTGAATAAAAACTATTATATCCTAATGAAATAAAAACTAAAATTAAGTATTTATTTGTTGCAGAAATAAAAGTTATGACGACGTCGAAGGGAACTCTAATGTTGAGTATAGGGGGTTACAAGTTCTACAAACACTGTGAGACAGGCAAAGGCGCAAAGATCAGATGGCTATGCGGCAGGAAGAGATGCCAGGCGTTCTACATCACCATCGATAGTGAGATTATCAAGTATAACAGCGTTCATAATCATTGATACGCATTATCTAATAATAATCACAATTATGGAGCAGTTATAGCCTAGTGGTTACGACTGTGGTCTCCTATTTTGGGATGGAAGGCTCTGACTTTTCTGAGCTAGTGCAGTTAAATATCACATGCCTTAACGGTGAAGGAAAACATCGTGAGAAAACCTGCACATCTGATTCAGTTTTTAATTTTTGGTTTAGATTTCAGATATGTAGAATTTGAACTTTGTAAAAGTTTATTTGAATAAAAAGCTTTTCTATTGTATTCTATTTTTACGAAAACAACATAATAATGTAAAATGATTAATTATATTTTTTATTAATTCAGATAGTTAAAATTAACTACAACTAAAATGTACTACTGTATAAAGTACATTATTAAAACTGACGATTTACTTTGTACGCACTTTTAAGTGATCAATAAAGGGGAATATCCATGTTTCTCACGTTTATTTCAGATCCAGAACCCTCTTACGAAGTATCATCGAAAGGTGGTATCGTGATAGTCTTGAATGGTTACAGATTCAGTGTCCACAGAGCCTCTGGGCTTAAAACGCGATGGAATTGCGCGAGCCACAAGAACCGAGGTTGCAAAGCCTACATCTATACGATAGACCAGGAAATTATCAAATGCGTAAACGAGCATAACCACGAACGAACAAAAAAGATCTACCCTGAGACAGTAAAAATTGCAATAATATAACCAAAATTGAGAATAAAAAAGTCTAAACCTACATCTATACGATAGACCAGGAAATTATCAAATGCGTAAACGAGCACAACCACGAACGAACAAAAAAGGTCTACCCGAGACTGTAAAAATTGCAATAATATAACCAAAATTGATATCAAAAAAAGGCCAAACCTACATCTATACGATAGACCAGGAAATTGTCAAATGTGTAAACGAGCACAACCACAAACGAACGAAGAAAGTCTACCCTAAGACTATAAAAATTGCAATAATATAACCAAAATTGATAATAAAAAAGTCTAAACCTACATCTATAGTTTATACGATAGACCAGGAAATTATCAAATGTGTAAACGAGAATGAAGAAGGTCTACCCTGAGTCTGTAAAAATTGCAATAATATAACCAAAATTAAGAATAAAAAATGTCTAAACCTATATCTAGGTATACGATAGACCAGGAAATTGTCAAATGCGTAAACGTACATAACCACGAACGAACAAAGAAGATCTGAGAGACCGTCCTTGTCCGAGAGAAGGTCCCTGAAAATTAAATTACTATAACCAAAATTTAGAATAAATATAAGTCAGTCATTTTAACCGAAATACAGTAAACAAGGAACAGCCATTGTATTAAAAAAATCCAAAATACAACAATAAACTATTGATTAAAATATTTTTTCACTTTAGTTAACAAGTTTAAATTAAGAACAGATAGTTGCGCGAGAATTCTGCGCAGATGTCATTATTTTGTATTTGCTTTGAAAATTGTCGACCACTAAATTCTTGTGTCTATCTTTACCATATCTTTACCAAATATTCATTACTAGATGATGCCCGCGACTACGTCCACGTGGTTTAAGGTTTTGTAATTCCAGCGGAAACTGTAATTTTCCGGGATAAATTGCCTATTTGAAATCCTGGGTATGACTTATTCCCAGCCACATCGGTTCATTCGTTGTGGCGTTAAAGAGCAACAAACATCCATCCATACATCCATCCTCACAAACTTTCGCATTTATAATATTAGTAGGATTATTCAGACCGTCGACCCATGTACACCGTTTCGCGACCTTTTAAGTAAACTTTCAGCTCTACTTTTGAAATAATGTATATTTTAAGTTATTTTGTGTTAAAGTTATAATATATGTGTACGAGCGAACCGAAGTTTGATTTCACTACTAAATACTGATTATATGAAGTTGAATAGCTTCAATGTCACTTACCATCAGATGAAATCGCAGTCAAGGGCTATCTAGCCATCACATAAAAAATGTGTCAGCCTTCCAAAACTTCACTAGACCAATTTAATAAATTTGGTGCAAGCAAGCCTAGAATATTTAAGAATCGTATTAAAGTGTTCTTATTTTACAGATCAATCGTCATCTGCTTTGCTAAGATCGTATTCTGCGTACCCAGGATACCCTACACAAGGCATTTACGATCAAGCTTGGGAAGGAGTTAATCACATAATTGTCACACCCGACTTGCCAGTCCCCGTACTGGCAGAAGACATGCAGTATTCACAACAAACAATTTTAAAACCCGAAGAACAAAAACAAAAACTTCGCAGAACGCGTATCGTAAGTAGACCAGATACTCCGACGCCGTTAGAGTCGTGTGGGTGCCATCATAATTGCGTTGACAAACTTAACGGTGACGCTCAAAAGGAACTATTCAACGAGTTCTGGAATTTGAAAAGCAGACAAAACCAAAGGGATTATTTGGTAGATAGAGTGAAATTCCAGGAACCTAAAAAGAGCCTCGTAAATGATTCCAGAAAGAAATTCAGTCTAACCTATTCTTTCGTGTACGGTAATAAGGAATACAATGTTTGCAGAATGTTCTTCTTGAATACTCTGAATGTTACTGAGAAGTTGATAAGGTATGCGTTACTGAATAAGGATAGAGATCCAAACTTGTCAATCCCTGAAGAGGCTTGTTTCAATACTACCCCTAGAGGTGGTACTGTGATAGTCCATGAGGGCTATAGATTCAGTCGACACCATGTCACTGATTCCAAGACCCGTTGGCACTGCGCCACCCATAAAGCTAAAGGATGTAGAGCCTACATATACACGGTTGCTACACAAATTGTAAGAATTAGCAATGAGCATAATCATAGTCGTCCTAAGACTTCAATTTAAAAGACATCGGGAAAAACCCGTCCCCACCCTTGTAGCACTTTTTCTCATATGTCAAATGAAAGGGCATAAAAAATACTTAATTTCATTGTATGGCAGTAAATATGCGAACAATTGGGGCAAAAATTTATTCAACCTAGAAAAAAATCTTAATAAATTATTTTTACCATTAAATATTTTTAATGCGCACAATACATGCATAAATAAATAATAATAGCGATCGAGAAAGGCGCCAGTCGATAATAAAGCGAAGGCAGCACGGTATGTAGTGTTTCTGATCGAGACAACAACGTGAGCAACTGAGCATTGTGTGCTTATGCACCGACCGGCAGCACGGCCTGCCTATTGCGTCATCGTCTTACGTCCTACCCAAGCGCTGGATAGGACGTAGAATAATTATTTTGTTTTCATTGTCAATTTCATCAACCTTCGTGCGTAGATTCATTAATATAAATTGTCTCTTAGGATTATTTTGTTAATTAAAACTTAAGAACATGATAATATGTAATTATTATTATCATGTTCCTAAGAACAATGTTTTATTTAACAAAATAATCATTTATGATTAAATAGTCATACAAATAATTAAGATAAAAAAAATTATTTCTCCATTCATACGTTAATTTTCTAATTATTTCATTCAATTATTTGTTATTCAGACTACTATCTATGTTTTCACACATGGCCATGATGCTACACCACTGGGGACGGGGTCCATACAATTTTCCCATTGTTCTTTCTTAACGTTAATTTATATTTTCCATTCAAAACAAAAATTGGATAGAAACAGGCCAAGGAACAACAAATTACTTTTATAGCTCTTTAGGCTCTCAGCCTTCTTCTTCTTCTTTATCAACCGATAGACGTCCACTGCTGGACAAAGGTCTCTTTCATGGACCTCCACAGGCTTCGGTCTTGCGCCACCTGTATCCAGCGGCTCCCTGCGACTTTTATAGCTCGTATGACCCTCACCCATCAATTTTTCGTGTCAAAATAGACTTAGTCACCGCCACTACCGCTAATTTCAATTTGATTTGCTTTATGATTTAAATTTCCGTTTTCACCAAAGGTAACGTTCCCGAACTTTTACGGGCTACCCAAGCTTAGTTAGGTGACGCTTTCTGTCAATTTAAGATAAAAAGGACAAAGGTAAAAGGATAAAGGTAAGGGATTATCTTTAGGGACTACCTACGTAAAGAGCTATTAAATGGAATGATTTAGGTAGGTATGATTGGTGAAAACGGGCACGAGTGATCTAAATTCGCATTTAAGGTTGATTATACGGGTCTGCCCGCGAAAATCAAATTTAATTTGGTTTTTCGCAATTTGTTAACTAATACGACAAAGTAGGCTTATGGCCTTTTAATTACGCCAGTGGAATTATCATCTTCATAGGTTTACATAAAAATCTTTACTTGAAAGTGACCAGTTTAAGAAATTAATCAAAATACTGAGTTGGACGTGAGTTACTCACTAATTAGTCGATATTTTGACAAATTTCTTAAACTGGACACTTTCAAGTAAAGATTTTTTATATAAACCTGTGAAGATGATAATTCCATTGGCGCAATTAGAATGCCATAAGCCTACTTTATCGTATTAGTTTACAAATTGCGAAAAACCAAATTAAATTTAAATTTCGCGGGCAGACCCGTATAATCCACCTTAAGTTACGCTTATCCGTGACTTACGTAGTCTATTTTGACACGAACAATCGTTACTTAATTGCGAGTTGTCACACGAGCTATAAAATTGACTAATATCCTTCCTATCCCCTCCAACTAAGCGGAAAGCTTGTGCTAGGAGTGGGTACGACAATAGTGCAACGGGTGGGATTCGAACCTGCGACCTTTCAGTTTTCAGTCCGCACCTTTAACCGTTGGGCTATTGAGGCTCTAAATTGACTACTTTAGTTACACATCTTGTAATGTACTATTATTATGTTTAAAAGCTTATTCTTAAAAAATAATATTTTTTTTAAATTTAAAAGTCCATATTAACTTTTAAATTATTATGTTTTGAATCTTTTTAGTACCTAATAATGAAATATTGAAATCGGTTTCTGACTACGATTTAGTATAGTAGTAGAAGCAGTTATTTGTTTAGTTTGTAATTTTACAAGGTTTAGGTAGATTTATTACAGTTTTTAAACATAAATATTTTTTAAAGTACACATTTTATTAAGTTTAAGCTTTTGTTACAGCTAAACTGATTAGGGATAATAGATTTAGGATTAGTAGCTAAGTCGCTACTAGATACCGCACTTTCTATAAATGCGGCAACGTAATATCATAGCTTGTTTGAAAACGTCAAACATTGGTTGCTAAGAGACTATGTGTACTGTGTTACTAGTAAGCCGTATCTAGTAGGTGCGAAGCGACTACCAATACTAAATCTAAGTATGTATAAGTAGATTTAATTTACACTGCCATAAGCTTTCTAAGTTAGCCCACTACCTTCTAAAACCGCATCGTCACTTACCACCAGGTTAAATAGCAGCCAAATGCTATTTTGTCATCGAATAAAAAAAATTTAATTTATTTTAATAAGTACTTAAAGTGTGTTAAACACATTTTTAGTATAATAATGTCCAATAAAACATCTTACAAATCGCACGTATTTTTTCGGACACTTCTAAAAACTGTTCATCTTACTGTTCATTAGGTTAACACACATTTATTGTTATAACAATAATTACAAATAGTAATTATTTGTTATCATAAACTTTTGTAAAATAATAACAATTCTAGCAACTATTATATTGTTGTTTAACTAGTTTTATGGTCCATTCGGTTTATGCGTAAGAATTTTTAATTAGATAAATAAAACCATAATTAACTTATAAATAGACGTAATTAGAAGTAAATAAAAAACGTATTCGTAGCTTAGTGAAGAAAATCGAATATAATAGTTTCACTTAATGTTGAAGAACTGTATGTACCTACTACTAGACCGCCTGCTAAAAAAGGCATGTGCCATCGACCTATAACGCTTAGAACGGCCTTTAAAGGCCGACTACGCAGTACCGTCGCATTAGTACGATTACCAGAAAATAATGGCATGTCACTCACACAAACTCATTGGTTGTTTGGAGTGAAACTTTGTTAGTTATTCCATTGATCGTAATCATATTCAGTGCCATTAGCGTCAAAGTAAAATAAACCATAACATCATTGAATTAGAGCTCAATTTCGTGTATGTATTCGTATACGTTTAGGTTTGTACGATACGCTCCATATCGCTCCATGTTAAAATCGGTTGTACTGAATTTAGGACTTTAAATCAATACAATCAAAGATTATTTTCATTGACGCTAATGTCATCGAAAACGAAAACGATCAATTGAACATTTTTTTGACAATTGGTACCCTGTTCTAATTGTATAGGTCGATGGATTATGCGTAGAACTTCAACTTTTCAACGTACATAATTGAGTACTGCCTAGCTAGTAAAATCCATCCTCAACTGCTTTTAAATAAACTATTTTATCGAAATATACTACAATACTATATAAAATATTATTGATTTGTTCTTTCAGGCTTTTAACACATCTCCCGCACGTAATCATAGGAGCGGAATAAAAGAGCACAAAAAAAGACATTGACATGCGAAATCATACCGAAATGTCCTGTTCTAACGCACACACGTCTTGTCTATGTATCTCTCTTTCGTTCTGCTGCTATGGTATCACGGCCGCAGTGTGATAAAGGCTTAAACCATCACATCGCGTGTCTTAGGGCCTTGGTCTTAGATTAACAAAAATTTTGGCAGCAAATTAAATTCATAAACATTGATTGTGCTTGACATTTTTTAGCCCTTTAATTTTTGTTCTGGAATTTATAATGTAATCTCGTATGTGGGTTTCCAAACCTTTAGTAGAGTCACTACAAACATACATGTACAGAGCTATTCGACATTCTATAAGCAGCTGGAAATATTTCCTTCTTCATCTTTATCAACCGATAGAAAATATACATTGATAGAGAAAGGTCTCGTGCATGGACTTCCACAAGCCTCTATCTTACGTAGCCTGTTTCCAGCGGCTCCCTGCGACTTGTCTGATGTCGTCGGTCTACCTAGTTGGCGGTCTGCCAACAGGGCGTTTTCTGGTACGGAATCGCCACTCCAGATCCTTGGGACCTCAACTACCATCAGATTATAAAGATTGATGAGATCCGACTAAGGCGCGTCGCTCACACACTCAAGAGTCGAGGCGGCATCGAGGCGCGGGCACACAAGCGGCGCGCCGCATCTAAGTTTTCTTTAGAAATAAATCTCGGAGCGCTCATCTAAGGCCCGTCGCTCACACACTCAAGAGTCGAGGCGGCGTCGAGGCGCGGGCACACAAGCGGCGCGCCGCATCTAAGTTTTCTTTAGAAATAAATGTCGGTGCGCTCATCTAAGGCCCGTCGCTCACACACTCAAGAGTCGAGGCGGCGTCGAGGCGCGGGCACACAAGCGGCGCGCCGCATCTAAGTTTTCTTTAGAAATAAATGTCGGTGCGCTCATCTAAGGCCCGTCGCTCACACACTCAAGAGTCGAGGCGGCGTCGAGGCGCGGGCACACAAGCGGCGCGCCGCATCTAAGTTTTCTTTAGAAATAAATGTCGGTGCGCTCATCTAAGCTGTCGCGGCACGGTAGAGGTTGAGGCGCGGCGGAGTCGAGGTGCAGGCGCGGCGGCGGGCGCTTCATGTGCCCGCGCCGCCACTCTGTCGCCATTTTCCATATACATAAGACCACACCTCGACTCTGCCGCGATGTCGCCTCGACTTAGCAGTGAGCGACGCGCCTAAGCGACCCTTGATATGGTGTCTCAGAACTTTTAAATACGGTTTCGTTATGGAAAGGAGCTTTACTGATGATTGTCGTGAAATGTTGTTGTTGATACTTAATATGAGTCGAAGCCCAGCAAATATAGAGATTTTTCTTTTTAACCCCAATAAAAAACACTTTTGTTAGGGGTTAAAAAGAAAAATCTTCGTCTTTTTTGAAGGGTGTTATCAATTTGACGTGAGTATCTGTGTGTCTGTCTGTTCCTTCATAGCTCCGAACGAACGAATGGGCCGATTTTGATGCGATTTTTCTGTTTTTTAAATTCTGTTATTAATGGTAATACTTTCTCCAGAACCATTCTTCGACGTGTCGCCCCGAGGTGGTATAATACTTGTCTGGAACGGCTATAGATTCGGAAAGCAACGCGAGATGGGTCCTAAAACACGATGGGTCTGCGGAAGTCATTCCTATCCGACCTGCTGCACCGCTTACATACATACTGTAGATAATAAAATTATCGTTTCCAAAAACATCCATAACCACGACAAACCAAAGAAGGTGGGCCAGAAAGTAAAATAAATAAAATTCTCGTGTTCAAAAACGTCCATAACTACGACAAACAAAAGAAGGTGGGCCAGAAAATAAAATGAAAATGCGTGTCAAAATTATTTCTTACCTGTACCTAAGGATGTGATTTTGATTTTTGTGCAATTTTTTTTTTCTTAACGACATGGTAAGAATGTTCAAATTATTTCTTTCTATACGAATTCGATTCCTGAACTTCGTGACATTTTTTTTCTTTAATATTGGTATTGGTCACTATGCATATGGTATAAACTTTGGACTTATCAGTTTAGAAAATCGCGTACTACGTGGTGAAGACCATAGCCATTTTCTGCAGCGTCCAGGTAAAGTATCGCAAGTCGTAAACCAAAACACATGGCGTACTTGGCTCCAACGATCAACTGGCCCTACGCCAAGCTGTGACTAGTGGTGCGACCAAACTTTGTATTTTACTATGAGCGCTCACTTCACTATGAGCTACGTGGCTACATAGTAAGTTCCTTAAATTTAAATTTTTAATAGTTACTCTAAAGATTAAAAAAGTTTGTACAAATTGGTCTTTGTACAAACATTACACTTTTGATTCCCATCTTCTAAAAATATCGGATTTGGACGGAAAGATCGAATTTACACAGAAAAATACTCTGAAAAATATTAATTAAAATTAAATGATTTCTGAATCTGAATGGTTTTTAAAAATGCTGGTTAAAAAATTCGCCAACCTCCTTTTTACAATCTTTGAAAATATTAGAATGTGCGAGAGAGAAGGATGCAAAATGGTCTTCTTCTTAAGAACATTTTCATAATGTTCTTAAGAAGAAGACCATTTTGCAGCGAGAGAAGAAGAGCTCTCAAGCATACGTGTTTCCATGTAATATTTTTTCCTTCACCGATTTGCTGACACTTTAGCACAATACTGACAAGTTATTTTCCCTTCCAGAGATATTCTTCGACGCCTCAATCCGCGGTCGCCCGATAATCGTCTTGGAGGGCTTCAGGTTCAGTAAGCACCGCCTCTCCGGGTCGAAGACACGCTGGCACTGCGCGAGTCACAACCGTCGAGGGTGCAGAGCGGTCCTCTACACCATAGACGAGGAAATAGTCGTGATGAAGAACGAACACAATCACGGAATTCCGAAGATAACTCAAGAGCTCTACGGCCAACTTGAAATTGTTTAACTTTTAAGAATTTTCTGGGGTCAATAGGAACAACAAAGTTATTTTGCAATGTTGGGGACCACTCAAACATTAACCCCACCCCAAAAGTAAGCTTCAGATAGGCCCATCTGAAGCGTACTTTTATGAAAATGGGTACTGCACATTGCATGTATGATGCAACGTACGTACGTTGTTGGCTATTTAGATACCACTGTTCTATAAACTGTATTGTAAAATGGCACCATGATTGTTTTGAACTATTTATAGGATTTTTGAGGTATTATAATTTGGTATTTTTCTTACAGGACGCTCAAGGGAGGAATTCATCAACAAATAAAAAATACACCTTAGAATACATGAAGAGAGAGGAGAGGAGATCTGCGCTCAGTAGTGAGCCGTTGATGGGTTGCTGATGATGATAGGAGATATGAAGTTAATGCAATCACCAATTATTGCTAATAAACATCCCACTGATGGATGCTTTAACATTGACGACGACGACTTGGATGTAATTTGCACTATACACTAGCATAGCATAAAGGAAATTCATCTGAAGAAACCGTTGCATAAATTTTACAGAAACGACAAGAAGTTTCACTTAATAATCCCAAACCCATGTGATGGTATTTAAAATTTATTCGGAATAAAGTGAGGCTAGGCGTAAGGTGACACGCATGCGACGCAGTCCACGCAATACAGGGTAGAGCAGATTCAAACGCATGAACATGCAGAGAGCTGCGTATGCTGCTGGTACGCACGTTTCACGCAGACATTGTGTCTAGCCTGCCCTGCGCCCCGTTGTACTGACGGGACAAATTTCTGCGCGACACGTGGTCGTATTCTTACCTTCGATTTATACTATAGATTTTAAGGCCTCAATAGCCCAACGGTAGAAGGTGCGGACTGAAAACTGAAAAGGTCGCAGGTTTGAATCCCATCCGTTGCACTATTGTTGTACCCACTCCTGGCACAAGCTTTCCGCTTATTTGGAGGGGAGAGGAGAATATCAGTCAAGTTCAACTTGGTTTATATTCTTTAAAAAAAAAAATAGATAAGCTCGTTCGAACAAAAATGATCACCGAATGTTAGCGCTCGAGAGTATACTTACTATCTATTCTTTAAGCGGGTTGCAGATCGAAAACTATGCTACCTCAGTTTAGCTGAGCTCGCAAAGCTGACGCAATTTTTCATACTGCTTAACTCACATAGCTTAGTTTGCAGTCTGCATACAAGTATGAAAAACTGTGTGAGCTATGCGAGCTAAGCTTAAACTAGTTAGCTTAGTTTTCGGTCTGCAACCCGCATTATACTAAGCGAAATAATTTATCTGTGTTATTTAGCTAGGTCACAGCTTAAACTCGTCGCCTATGTCTGGCTTGAATGTCCTGACTTAGACTGTGTCCCGAGTGACAACGCACCGCCAGTACTATTATATATGCTGTGGCACCGCGCAGGCGGAATGAACGGCGCATTCGACAAGTTTGAACACTAAGGCTTCTGCGTCGAATCTTGCGGGCAGCGGGGCGGTGGCGGCGGCGGCGCGGGAGCGGCAGGATCTAATACGTAAAATCAAATGGACCGGCCCTCGAAAACAGCGGCGCGGGGGCGGGCAACGAGCGGTGCACTCCTTACAAGCGGTGACCGCGCCGCCGCCGCCTCGCTGCCCGCAAGATTCCAGGCAGAGGCCTAAGGACAGGTATCGGCGTGTACACTGTACATCCGCTCCGCAATCCGCCATACGCTTTGCGCCGTCACTCAGGACGCACAGTGCACACTAAAAGAATCTGTGCAACGCTGTTCTGCGTCGCCTGCGTTTGAGCGTACGCTTTGCCTTAGTCATGACACGAATGTTGTACTCTAGGCCCAGTGTTTGCCGTGGGACGGCGGGGCGCGCGCACGATCCTCTACAACGGATACAAGTTCCTCAGGCAGCGAAGTAATGGGGAGAAGTGTCGCTGGTGGTGCGGCACCCACAGCGGCCGCGGCTGCAAAGCCGTCATCTTCACCATCAATGACCAGATCACCAGGTGCAATGCCGTGCACAATCACGACCCACCAGCAACAGAGTCCTTATCCTGGCATGACCAGATACAAGGGGTGACGCAGACGGCGCAGAGATCAAATAGGGTTGTGTGAATTAAGCATTTAATTGTTTACCTTTGCGTTAAAAATAGTTGCTTACCACTCTATCTTAAAGGTATATATAGTACATATATCAACTCAGAAACCCACCCAACTCACGCAGGCGTCAACCGAACGTAAGCACGTACGCGGAGCGGTACGTCGTCTCAGGCTGCGGGAATAGAATAGAATAGAATAGAAATATTTTTATTCAAATAAACAGTGCTTTTGAATCGCCCATGAGTCTACCACTGGTTCGGAATGCCGTTCCCGCCGAGAAGAACCAGCAAGAAACTCGGCGGTTGCTCTTTTTAAAACAAGTTTACAACACAATTGATATTATGCTATGTATCCAGTGTTTCCACAGTGTGGGGAAGGTCCAAAAATGTATAGTACTTACAATTATTCAATAAATATAAAGATGGGCAGACAAAAAGTAGCCCCATTCCCGCCGGCGGCACCCGTTCACGATCATGACGCATGACCCCAGCCGCTGCTTCGCTCAACCATATTTGAGGGAACGTAACAACCCGCATCACACGACACCTCATACCACCACACGAGGGAGGGATAAGCAGGGCGCGCTGGCAAGACGTAAGCGCGGGGACGGCGAGACGCAAGCTCGGGGACGACTAAAGTGGATCACACATCGGTTGCGGTTCGCGAGTTTGTTCCGAAGCGAGGCGATGCCGTTACGATGCTGATGAGTGTGCATTGTACTAGGGAATTTCATATTAAAAAAAATCTAAGCAAGAATCTGACGGTTCGAGGAGAGACGCTGATGATCCGTTTCCGAGTTGATATGTGTGCTGTAACCTTAAGGTTATAACATCGCCAAGTTAACTTTGGCCGACATATTATATTATATACTTAAAATTATTATTATTTTTTTTGGTGGGACGTTTTAGCCGTCCGTCCTACCGTCAAAGACGTGTCAACTGTCAAGTAATTTAGCGTTTCGGTACGATGGCGTATAGAAATCGATCATGGTATGGTATGGATCTAATTGAAACTATCATTCCCCTTCCAAGTTAGCCCGCTACTATCTTAGAATGTATCGTCACTTACCATCAAGTGAGATCGCTGTCAAGATCTATCTTGTTATCGGCAAATAAAAGTAAAAAAATTGACGTTTTAATAGACTTTTTATATCTGAACGTCAGAACGTCGGTTAAAGTTTACTTGGAGATGGTGATTCTATATAGGTTTTTATGTTTAACTGACAAACAGAACAAAGCATTTGATAAATATTAGATGACAGCTCAAGTTTTAAGTGTCTTGTAAACTAGCCTAATATTATTTAATAGCACTGTGACCTGAATGCCCACTTAAGTAACGCTTATCCGCGTTAAAATGGATAGATACTTAGTTAAGTTTTACTTAATTATGGGTTTAGGTCACGCAGTCCTAAAAATATTACTGACTTTTGTTGGTTACTTAAATAAGTATATATTCATAAATAAACACCTCTTTTTATTTATAATTAATTAATAATTTTATTAAGGCCCACTTGCAGAAATGCCTAGTTATCCTTTTAACCCAGAGTTAGCTGCTGCTTTTGCAGATTTTGTATAAAGCTTCTGTCAAAATTACAAATTTATTCCTGGGTTAAACCTAACTCGGCGTCTCTGAAACAGTTAACCTTTATTCGAAAAATAGTGCCACATTATTTAAGATTAGTTTTTTCTTAATAATGAAGTTTCCACTTTGAAGATTTCTATTTGAGTAACGATTTCATCAAAATTGCAACCTACTTCTTCCTCGTTGATTTTAAAAATTAATTTTTATAATCCCGCGGGAACTCTTTGGTTCTTCGGAATTTTTATCCCGGAAAACCAGTCAGTCTCCAGGTACTTAATTATACCCATGCCAATAAAATCTGCATCGTAATTGGAAGACAAACCAATAAAGAAATTTTCGAAATTTTTTTTCAGGGTCTTCATTTCTCTCTTCTGATTGGTCCGCGTTCGTGCTTTAGTATGAATAGAGTAGAATAGAAATATTTTTAATTCAAATAAACTTTTTACAAGTGCTTTTGAATCGTCTGGCTCTACCAGTGGTACCAGGGTATTCCGAACCCACTGGTTCGGAATACCCTTCCTGCCGAGAAGAACCAGCACCAAACTCGGCAGTTGCTCTTTTCAAAACAAATTTACAATACAGTAAATACTATGCTATTATATATGCAGTGTTTCCACAATGAGGGAAGTTCCAAAAATGCATACCGACTAACTTGTATCTTAAGATGGGCAGACATAAAGTAGCCCCATTCCCGCCGGTGGCACCCGTTCACGAGCATGACGCATGACCCAGCCGTTGCTTCGCTCAACCATATTTGAGGGAACGTAACAACTAACAACCCGCATGTGTTTATTACTACTGCGTTCGTTGCAAAAACCTGTCGATCGCTCATTCCGTTCGAAATTCAAAAATGTTTGAGAAGCTGTAGTTTTCGATAAGTCACGTGATCAATTTGTCGATCGGATATACGCCCATTTATCAAACATAAATATTAATGTTTAATTATTTAATAATAATTTATTTGTGTTTTATTTAAACTTTCAATATATATATATTCAATAGGTAAAATCTATACATAGTAGATTGATACTCCTAGCTTTTTCTCATGGTAATAAATATAAATAGGTAATGAAAAATACTGTGAAAAGTAGTGTAATATCACTCGGGGCTAAAATATTTTGTTCTCGGGCGGCGTATATTGAATTCCTCGCTGCGCTCGGAATTCTACTATAAGAGTCCTTCACATCGCTCTGAATTCAAAATAACGCCAGCGGGGAACAAAAAGTTTCTACCCCCAACCTTGCTTTGTTTAAAAATGCAATAGTAAAATTGCAGCACACCATTTAGTAGTGGTAGTTAAGGGTAAGAAGTTATATTATAACGACAATCCGGCTATCTATACGTTGGGATTCTACGAGTAGGTATAACGACTCCCTAGATCTTACCTCCTGTAGAACCTATATCAGAAACGATTCGGCAGAACTTCATTATTGATGGTGTATTATCAAAGGTAAGATCTTAGAGCCCGCGCGCACGAATGATTAAAAATTGCTTCACGAAAATAGTGCGCGCACGATGCAATTTTTAATCACTGCGATTTTTTTATCAGCTCGCAACTATTGCACGTCATGCCCACAGGTTAAACGAGAGCGCGCGCTCGATGCAATTTAAAATCGATGCAATTAAAATTTGCAGCCCCATTCCTGATCCCACGCCCTTGCCAGAGTTCGTATCTCATTACCCTCAAACCTCCTAAGCTTCGACGACTTCCCTGGCTCAGTGGTGAGCGCTGTTGCCTTATAACTGGGAGGTCTCGGGTTCGATTCCCGGCGGGGTCAATTTGGGAATTTATAATTTGTGAATTGTCTCTGGTCTGGTCTGGTGGGAGTCTTTGGCCGCGGCTAGTTACCACCCTACCGTCAAAGACGTACCGCCAAGCGATTTAGCGTTACGGCACGATGGTGTGTAGAAACCAATTAGGGGTATGGGTTGAATGTTCACTGCCATACCCCTTACAAGTTAGCCCGCTACCATCTTAGACTGCATCGTCACTTACCATCAGGTGAGATGGCAGTCAAGGCCTAGCTTGTCATCGAATAAATAAATTAAAATAAAAAAGCTCCTTTTCCTCTGAACCTGGTCACTAAGATCCCGCGATTTAAAATTGCATGCAATTTCATACGTGCGCGCACCCGATGGGACGTAATTAAAAAATGAACGGTGAAAAAAAATTGCATGCAATTTTTAATCACTCGTATCGGAAACTATATTGGTCTCGTTTTCAGATCGCCCATCGTTCTTCACCTCGAAGATCGGTGCAAGAATAATGAAACTTCGGGGTTATTGGTACACGCGGCATTCCGTCTGTTCTTCAAGGGTCAAATGGTTGTGCGCCGAAAGCCGACACAAGCAGTGCCACGCCATCGTGGTTACCATCGGTTGCATGACTGTCGACCGACAGAACAAACACACTCACCCGCCGCTGCTGAACGCGACCCGCCAAACAGACTTCGATTTCCTTCAGCTTTTAGATAGTAAAGATCGCTTGATGTCATCTTAAGTTTATTTTAGTTATGGAATAAATTGTATGTTAAGAAATTTATATATATATTTTTTTTGACATTTATTGGATACGCTTAAAATGCGCTATCTTCTAAATAGGTATATATATATAAGGAAAAGGCGACTTACTGACTGATCTATGAACGCACACCTCAAATAGCTGGACGGATCGGGCTGAAAGGCATACAATTATCTATTATGATTTATGACCTAGGCATCTACTAAGAAAGGATTTTTGCAAATTCAACCCCTAAAGAGGTAAAATAAGGGTTTGAAAAATCGAACTTAACGTGAGCGAATCCGCGGGCAAAACTAGTCATTTTATAGAGCAACACTAATTGAGTCGTTACTTTTACTAATCTCACTTGGTTGGTTGTTTTGTCCGTTACCTTAATTTTTTTTTTTAATCAATTTGATATAATGAAGAAACCATTTAATTTGAACCATTGAAAATGGCAGACCAAATTAAATGGTAACACAAACACCTACTCTAGATTATACAAAATTAATGGTGAACTCAGCGGAGTTTATACTTAAACTTTAATATTTAATATTTGCAATTAACTCACGCGCGTGAAACATTTGCGTGTGGTTGTAGGTATCGTGTCAATGTGTGTGTTAGAGCGGTCTGTCACACGCGCACACACACGTACACTGATACGTCGCACAATCAAGAGTCAAGACACGCGCGTGAGTAAATTGCAACAAAGAATTACTCTTACGTAAAAATGTATAACCTATACCAACGCAAATAAAGTTTAATAGAGTATGTGATTTTTTTCAGTCATAAATGAGCATACGATAATAACTACGGCACGGGGGACCAAAATGCTTCTACTGAATGGATACAGATATGGCTTGCGACGTAGCACGGGCTTGAAGACTTGGTGGCGTTGCGTACGCCACAGCAAAACTTGTAAATCTATGGCGATCATGATAGAAAACGAAGTGCTTTATGTTAAACCTCATAATCATTAGAATTAATTTGTTTTGTTTTTTTAAATTTATGTTTTGGAACGTAGTTCCTTATCGCGCGGTGCGGAAGGGTGCTAGACGGATCGACACTTTTTTGAAACCGACACTTTTTTGAATGTGAATTTGGCATTGTGTTCGGTATTTTCGCGGTACAATATTGGGTCTCCGTAGCCTTGTGGCTTCTGCAGTCGCCTAAGTTATAAAAAATTAGGGAAAGGTTCCACATGTAGAAATTGTTTAAAATAAAATTGAAAATGGAAAATTCGGTCTGTCGAGCTTGGATTCGAACCATCGACATTTGGCTGTTAGGCGACTGCAGAAGCCACAAGGCTACGGAGATCTAATATTGTAGTGTGAAAATGTTGAACACAATGCCAAATTAATTAATCGAAAGGAACTACATTCCATCCGGGTGTTTCTTGACACCTCTCAAGTTGTGTCCGTGAACTTAGCAGAGCAAGTGCCAGCAGATCAAAAATAAAATTGTTCGCATGCAGATGAGTTCTATAGTTCCTGATACATTTTAGAGATAGTTCTGGCGAGATAACCGAAAAAACGTCTGTTGAAAAAATGATCTGCTAACTTCCGGTAGCAGATCATTTTCCAGAAAATCAAAAATTAAAGTGTGTTCTGTACGCATCTGGCTGAGTTCTAGAGTTCCCTATACTTTTCAGAGATAGTTCTAGCATTTTTACCTAAAAAAAAGTCGGTTAAAAAAAATGATCTGCTACGGGAAGTTAGCAGAGCATCTGGCAGAAAATAAAATAAAATTCACAGAAACGAGTACTTTCTCTAACGAGGCTAAAACTCTGCGTCTTAAGATAGAACAGTAATAAAACTATCACATCTAGCAAATAATTGATCTGAAACTCTCTTAAAACTTCCAGCAGAGCATAGCAGAAGATGACCATGAATCGTCGAAATGAAATAATAACTATAATTAAAAAATTCACTTACAACAGAACTCTCACCCTAGAGACTAGAACTCTTTGGAACTATTTAGACGAGTGACAGGTCTATAGTTTTCATCACAAATCTAAACTAGAACTCTCTTAAAACTTCCAGCAGAGCATAGCAGAAGATGACCATGAATCGTCGAAATGAAATAATAACTATAATTAAAAAATTCACTTACAACAGAACTCTCACCCTAGAGACTAGAACTCTTTGGAACTATTTAGACGATTAGCTATAGAGCGAGAGTTATGGTGTAAGTGAATTTTTAAATTGTAGTTATTATTTCATTTCGATGATTCATGGTCATATTCTGCTATGCTCTGCTGGAAGTTTTAAGACAGTTCTAGTCAAGATTTGTGGTGGATACTAAAGACCTGTTACTCGTCTAAATAGTTCCAATGAGTTCTAGTCTCTAGGGTGAGAGTTCTGTTGTAAGTGAATTTTTTAATTATAGTTATTATTTCATTTCGACGATTCATGGTCATCTTCTGCTATGCTCTGCTGGAAGTTTTAAGAGAGTTCTAGTTTAGATTTGTGATGGAAACTATAGACCTGTCACTCGTCTAAATAGTTCCAAAGAGTTCTAGTCTCTAGGGTGAGAGTTCTGTTGTAAGTGAATTTTTTAATTATAGTTATTATTTCATTTCGACGATTCATGGTCATATTCTGCTATTCTCTGCTGGAAGTTTTAAGACAGTTCTAGTCAAGATTTGTGGTGGATACTAAAGACCTGTTACTCGTCTAAATAGTTCCAAAGAGTTCTAGTCTCTAGGGTGAGAGTTCTGTTGTAAGTGAATTTTAATTATAGTTATTATTTCATTTCGACGATTCATGGTCATCTTCTGCTATGCTCTGCTGGAAGTTTTAAGAGATGTCTAGTTTAGATTTGTGATGGAAACTATAGACCTGTCACTCGTCTAAATAGTTCCAAAGAGTTCTAGTCTCTAGGGTGAGAGTTCTGTTGTAAGTGAATTTTTTAATTATAGTTATTATTTCATTTCGACGATTCATGGTCATATTCTGCTATGCTCTGCTGGAAGTTTTAAGAGAGTTCTAGTTTAGATTTGTGATGGAAACTATAGACCTGTCACTCGTCTAAATAGTTCCAAAGAGTTCTAGTCTCTAGGGTGAGAGTTCTGTTGTAAGTGAATTTTTTAATTATAGTTATTATTTCATGTCGACGATTCATGGTCATCTTCTGCTATGCTCTGCTGGAAGTTTTAAGAGAGTTCTAGTTTAGATTTGTGATGAAAACTATAGACCTGTCACTCGTCTAAATAGTTCCAAAGAGTTCTAGTCTCTAGGGTGAGAGTTCTGTTGTAAGTGAATTTTTTAATTATAGTTATTATTTCATTTCGACGATTCATGGTCATCTTCTGCTATGCTCTGCTGGAAGTTTTAAGAGAGTTTCAGATCAATTATTTGCTAGATGTGATAGTTTTATTACTGTTCTATCTTAAGACGCAGAGTTTTAGCCTCGTTAGAGAAAGTACTCGTTTCTGTGAATTTTATTTTATTTTCTGCCAGATGCTCTGCTAACTTCCCGTAGCAGATCATTTTTTTTAACCGACTTTTTTTAGGTAAAAATGCTAGAACTATCTCTGAAAAGTATAGGGAACTCTAGAACTCAGCCAGATGCGTACAGAACACACTTTAATTTTTGATTTTCTGGAAAATGATCTGCTACCGGAAGTTAGCAGATCATTTTTTCAACAGACGTTTTTTCGGTTATCTCGCCAGAACTATCTCTAAAATGTATCAGGAACTATAGAACTCATCTGCATGCGAACAGAACTCCATTTTATTTTTGATCTGCTGGCACTTGCTCTGCTAAGTTCACGGACACTCTCAAGTTTTTGTTTGTTTTATAATTGCACTATTGGCTTTGGTATTAATACTAGCTGATGCCGGCGACTTTTATTTTCCGGGATAAAAAGTAGCCTATGTCACTCTCCAGGACCTCAACTATAACAACTCTGATGTAGCGTGATTGAAGGACCAAAAAACAAACATAGTTTCGAATTTATTATAATAAAATAAGGATAAGGATTACCATAGTACAAAATCTAATGGAAAAAGTGTAAAGATTTTTTTGTGCTCGAACATAATATTGTGTACAAAATGTGTAATGTGAAAAATATTATGTTCCTTCCAACTTTTTTTTTAACCTTTTACGCTTGTGTTTGTATTTAAGTACAACATTTAAAAACTAGGTATATACTACGGGATCGTGAAACGTAGCTTTATCACCAAAAAAATCATGGATTGTTCACAGACACTTTTACGAACCACAACATGAAGATTTTAAGTGTTAAATTTTTATCTTAAGTAATTTATGGTTTATTATTAGCTTAGATTGTGAGTCAATAAGATTGTTCGCAAGATAATATATATTTATATACTAGCTTAGCTACACTATTTTGCTTGTAATTTATTCCAGTGTATTTTGACAGGTTCTCTAGATTCTCTTTAGATATGTTTTTTCGATGTTTTGTACTTTAAACAAAGCCCCTAAGATTTTGATGAAAATACTGATTTCATCATTTTTTTTTCCTAATGATAAGGTATAACAGCTCAGGTAGGGTCTGGTCAATAAATCAGTGGACATGGGTAAATTGAAGAATAGACGACCTATTCTTCAATTTACCCATGTCCACTGACTTATTGACCAGACCCTACCTGAGCTGTTAGCAACATTGTGAAAGAGTCATCGATAAATCAAACGGTTTGATAATTTATATAAAGATAAATCTAATTTTAATTAAAAATAAACTACGCACACATTAATGTGGAAAGGCGGAATAAATGGAAAACTCTAGACTCTCAAGACTCATGACTTATTGAACAGCCTATACGTAAATAGTTTTCTTTTCTTATAGGTTTTTATTTAATTGAACTAATAAACTTACGCTTACCTTAATTTACGTGTCTTTTATTTTAATGCAACTACCAAGATAAATAAGAGTTAAATGTGGCAGCTTGCTGCTGGTAATATCGTTTTTCCCATATTATTTGTTCAATTATGCTCGTTTTAAGAAAATTCTGGGTTCGAACCCTGGCTGTATAACAGCACGAAACGAGCCTGTACGCTTAGTATGATCTTTGATAGTTAACTATAAATAGTAAACGATGACAATACCAACAAAGTAAAATAAACCATAACTGTATTGAGTTAGAGCTCAATTTCGTGTATGTATTCTTATAGCCGTCACAGTGATTTTGTTCTTATAAAATGTAGCTTATGTCACCCGGACCATAATAACGAATCGTTGACATCTCATTCATCAAAATCGGCTCAGTAGTTCAGGCGCTACGGTGGAACATTCAAATATAGACACAGACATACATACATATAGACTGTAAAATCATAACCCTTCCTTTTGGCTTTATTATAGTCGGGTAAAAATCAGGCTATCCCTGAAAACCGCAGCAGTAGTTTTTGAGATTAGCGCACACGGACAGACAAATTCGGCGGAGGGACAGTTTCATACTATTAAGTAGCGATTACGAGTAAATAAAACAATTGTTTAATTAAATTAAATTTATTGAATATCGTAATAATTTTTGGAATGTTCATTTGGATACAAAGTGCATTTCGTGCATTTACAATTAGTAATGTTGGTACAAGACCTGAGCCTAGGTAATTAAATTAACATAATTATTTATCCAAATAAGTACTTACTTAGGCCCGCTTGCAGAGACGCCGGGTTAGGTTTAAGCCAGGAATTTTGACAGAAGCTATATACAAAATCTGTCAAAGTAGCAGCTAACTCTGGGTTAAAAGGATAACCCGGCGTTTCTGTAAGCGGGCCATAAGTGTAAACTATAATTTATATCATCGTATGATTTAAACCATTAATAAGTAGCAGCCCAGTCTACATAACATTAGTTTAAAAATTCGAAAGCGTATTCTAAAATTATGTAATTATTATGACATTTAACTATTTTTTTAAGGTAAGTAAGTATATTTTTTGATTGTGTCATGTAGTCTGGGGTCTTAATTAAACGGCAGGCGAGACCAGACAATACCATTTATAGACATTTTGCCAAAATTTGCATTCGGTCGTTGTTTTATTAAGAGTGCGATAATATTATAGAACATAATTATTATATTCTGGACACGCCGTATGCAAACTAAATCTTATGTAGAACTTATAATAAACTTACAAATTACTTATAATAATAATAAAAAAATTAACTTTAATTAAATTGTCATAATGCATAAAACCAGGGAGGGGTCTCAGGGGTCAGACGGATACAAAAATAAGTAAAATATAACCAATCACTAAGAAACTAAAAATTTTATCAATTTAAATTAAATTTTTATGAATGTCAAGATTTGTAGTTACCTGTAGTTACACTAAAAATATTTTTATACTTTTCAATAAATATTAAACATTAATAACAAAAAACCATACACTAGTAAAAATGTTATATAATTAATCTTTTATTTATTTTTTTAATTTCTTAAAGGAATTTCTTTCTGAACCATGAGTGAAATGGCATTTCTTTAATTTATAACGTGTTTTAATTATATTCATGAATTAAATGACGCACTCAGTCACAAATCGTCACTAAGATATCCCCTTATTATAGATTTTAAAAAGTTCACTCTTACAGTTAGTTAGTACATATTCTCTTAAATGATAGCTCATTATAAGATAATAATAATTCGTTAATGAGTCGTTAAGTCTGAGTGCGGCAATTAAATAATTGTAATACATTATGTACGATGAGACGTCATCGTACATATAATATGTTAATTCCAGATATTTACAATTATTACACGTGTATTACAAGGTTTTGAATCTTGATATACATAGTAAGAATTTAGAATTTAATGATACAATAAAAGTGGTCTTAATTCAGAATATAAATTTACAGTATAAATTACATGATTATCATTACAAAATGGTAGTTTTATTTTAGTACCCTTAGGGCCGACTTTTCAACAGTCAAATAACTTTTTTTTAAAGAATAAAGATGTACCTACCTATTTTTTTATAAAGTATATTATAGACAGTTTTTATATAGTAAATCTGTCAAACTGTCAGATTTATTCGTCAAATAAAGTTTATCTGACTATATTGAAAAATCAGCCCTTAGACTAATAGCGCATAGACCGATTTCCATACAACGAAGCCAGCTTAACGTGTAAGCATTTTTCGAACTATGTGTGCTAACAGGCTTCGTTTATTTACGCTCGTCGACACGTACACTAGTGTGCGTGCCGGTAGGCGAAACTAGTCTTTAAAGGCTACCTTGAAAGGATTTATTTTCGCTCGCCGACACATGCGTGTCGATAGGCGTAAAGAGCCTTTGAAGGAAAGAGCCTCCATGAAAGTGTTACACTTCGCGCGCGGCTACTGTTTTTCTATGCGTTACAATTCTATGTTAGTACCAATAAACAGTAGCGATAAAGTTAAGGACTATCAAATAAATATATTTTATAATTAAATACCTAGCAAAATAATGAATTTAAATAACATCTAAGCAACACTTGTCAGCCGATAACAATATTGTAAGATTCTGATGCATGGCGTCAGCAAACACGTTCTAGAAACATTGCAAAATGGTGGTGTATAAATCGCCCGCATCGTTTGAATCGTGTAGCAGTTTAAAAAATATTTTTTCGCTTCGTGACTATCTTACTAGGAATATAGCTATGATATGAGCACGGTCTAGTGATATAACTATCTTACTAGACTAAACTAGTGAAATCATTAAATATAAGTAAGTATAAATATTCTTTGATTTGCACAACTTGTTACTCATTAAATTTAAAAGTTATTCTGTCCAATTAAATAGGTCACTTTATTTGGTTTGGTTGTGACGATGGAGTAGGTAATAATAAAATTTTAAAAATATCATAAGTAGTTAAATAATAAAAACATTAATAAAAACAATATGTTTGCTGTCGATCTGGTTGTTTTTACGCAGGGACATGTTAACGAAAACTATGTGAATAGGTTATACTTATTTAATGTCTGTAGTAAAATTACAACACTCACTTATCTTGTAATCTTGTAAAAATCTTGTAAATGAATTATTTAGCACGCAATGTATCGCGAACAATCAACGTCGATACATACTCGTTATGTGTCTTCTGCGCGTTCAAAGCATCGTTTTGTAGATACTTAGGTCGAGTACCTACTTTGAAATTTTGATAAACATCTGTTCGCACACGTATCATACATTGCTATTTTGTATTAAATATTGTCATTGTGAAAAAAATTATTACACGCTCACGGATGGAGGTCACGGGATCTACAGGTAAGTCGTTGCTTTCTGCAGGCGCTGACGTTGAACACGAGGGTGATTGCTGGTTTAATTTCTCCACGAGATCTTCTTTAGTTTCTAGTTTACTAAACAAATCAATAGGCAGTCTTGACAACAGACCAATTTGAGGATTTACTCCAAAAAGTGTTTAGTATCCGTTTTTTTGGTACTGTTCAAAGCGTTCATCAATTGACCAATAAATAAATACTACTATTTATTTATTGGTCAATTGATTTATTCTTTATATTATTTATTTATTGCCATTTAACAGGCCTGTAACATGTTTTCCGCATCTTGATTCGCCCTCTACAGATCCTTGACTAGCGTGATGTCTAGGTCTTCCGTTAATTTTATTTTACAACTTGGCAACATTTCACTCCTTTAAACCAGACACAGTAAATTCGGGCCGCCATCACTTTGTAGTATCTCCGGGCACCCAATATACAAAAATATTGTAATTGTAATGCTCTGCCGCACGCTTGGAGGTCAAAGGATGAAGAAATGAAAACTTAGTTCAGTGGTCTTTATAATGAAGGAAATATTAGTATTCTCCATCTGGAGGAGATTGCAGATCAATCAAGTCCACTTGCCCTCGGTTTTAAATGAATTTGATATTATAGGGTGGACTTTAATACCTTTGGAAACACTTTCTTGTATTGACACGTTACACACAGTTTGGAGAAACAGACAACCACCGATGTAGGTATATAATATTTGGATTTCAAATTATGTAACATCTTATCACGCCCGCCGTGCCCGGTGCTTTTATGAATTTCCAAAAGAGCATCATAATATTCTTCAGAAGGCAACACTTTTACAATAGGATCATTGATGGAATTTCGTTTTAATACTAAAAACTTTTGGTTCGATACCTTCATTACGTCGTAGTGGTGTGCATAATAGCGGTAGTTATGATTTCTCTTTCTGTTAAGCACTGGCGCCGCATTATATTCTTCAATGTAATTTATAACTTCGCGTATTCTTTTTCGCGTCCACTCTGGTTTCTTGATCCTACCGTCGTAAAGTAGACGAATTTCAGCTTCAAAACGTCGTCTTGAGCTATTATCTTCATCATTATCCATAGCTGCAAGAATTATTCTCATACTTATGAAATAAATATAAACAGATTTTCAATAAAACGCTTTTGTTGTAAACGCCGAACATGAACTGACACACACGCAAAGAGCGCCCCACGCTCTGCACCCCGCTTCAACAATCATTTCACTAGATTAGTCTAGTAATATAATGATATTACTTGATCGTGCTCGGGTCATAGCTATATTCCTAGTAAGATAGTTACAATCCGCTTTCATATAACTATATTACAGCATATAGCTATTTCCTTAGGGACATAACTATGTCACGTCTTCAACCATCTTACCGCGACATAAATATTCACGGGCAACAGATTTTGATGACATGAATGAAATAAAGATACTGTACTGTGCCGGGTACTGTATGTACTACTACTATATACTGTACATATATATATATTGCACATCGGCCATATATCGCCGGGTACTGTACTCGTACATATGTTATATGCAAGCAACCTATTATAACTAGTGTAATACAACAATGAAATTATTAAGGCATATTTCACATAAAGGTCCGTAATAAGGTCCGTTAAATTTTACTTAGTAGTTGAGAGGTTCTAAGCTTTAAGTGAGAGTAGGTAAATAACAACGCATTTTATTTTAACAATTTATTATATTTCATTTTATTTTATCATTATTAACAGAGTATACAACAAAAAATAACGAGTCATAATTATAACTATTTAAAGATCGCATTAACGTATTATATACCATATTACCAATATATACATTCATTTATCAGCTCACATTTTAATAAAATAATACAAAAATATTACACTATTAATAATTAATTATAATTATTATGAATTGTCAAAGTTACATGGGCTTAAGAACGACTCAGCTAGCCCGCACTGCAAAAAAACCGTGCGATTTTCTTTTCGCAATTCTGTAACACTTACAATCATATACAGATACACGCACTTGCGATTTAAAATCGCGCAGTAAATAAATCTGTGGTTTGATACTTTCAGGCAGTGTATTAAATTTATAGTAGATTAAATTAGCGTGAATACTTTGTACAGTATGAAGTTGTATCTCGCTCACTGCATTTAGGCCAGTAAATAAAGCCGTTTTTTTGGTCAACCTCGCACTAAATTTCCGATCCAATTTTAATTTTTTTTTTAGGTTAAGGGTCGTGTGTGTGTGTGTGTGTGTGTGTGTGTGTGTGTGTGTGTGTGTGTGTGTGTGTTCCGAAACGAAACGAAAAACCGGTTCATTAAATGGGCCATAAATCGTAAACGGTAAGTTTGACAAAAAAGTTTACAGGAAATAAAAGATGCAAAATTTTATTCTCTACAAAAAAGGTCTGAATAACTTTTGCCCTAAAGTGGATAGTTTCCGAGATATCGGCCAAAAACTTTTTTTTTAAGATTGCGATCGAAGCTCCACCTGGATCTGTCAGCATTTTGTGTTTTTGTGGTCAGTAAGTGACCCTTAACCTAAAAAAAAATTAAAATTGGATCGGAAATTCGATATAGATTAGTGCGAGTGCGGATATTAGTGCGAGGTTAAATGCTTTATTTACTGGACTAATTGCGATTTGCGAAATAAAATGAGTCGTATCTTGATAAGTTGTTACAGGACCACCTAAACGTAGTAAACGATTATTTATTATCAAATGATTCTTTACTCATTGCGTAATATCCGAAAAACATTTTATTGTATTTTCTAAGCTAAGGTTTCTAAGATCTTCATATCTTACGTAGACAAATCCTTTCATAGGTCTTAAGGCCGTAAGTGGATTAATCCAGTTTTCATGACATCTTTTGAGACGACGTCACGTCGAAGTAATAGACATAATAATAATATTAGATCTGTTGTCTATTTTAGATGTGCGTCTATACCGAGAATTCCATAAAAACTCACAAAAATCGCGAAGTTTATTCGTAGTGCGTGTTAAGTGAAATTCCGTATGCGAAATATAAATAGCGAGAATTAAAATCGCGCGGACGTTTTTCGCAGTGTGGGCTAGCTCTAAATATTTTGCGTTAAGGTGGATTATACGAGTCTGCCTGCGAAATTCAAATTTAATTTGGTTTTTCCCATTTTGTAAACTAATACGACAAAGTAGGCTTATGGCATTCTAATTGCGCCAGTAGAATTCATCTTCACAGGTTTAAGTACATAAAAGTCTTTACTTGAAAGTGACCAGTTTAAGAAATTAATCAAAATACCGAGTTGGACGTGAGTTACTCACATATTAGTCAGTATTTTGATTAATTTCTTAAACTGGACACTTTCAAGTAAAGATTTTTATGTAAGCCTGTGAAGATATTAGTTTACAAATTGCGAAAAACCAAATTAAATTTGAATTTCGCGGGCAGAACTGTGTCTTCCACCTTAATTAAATTTGCAGCGCCCTCGTCAGTCACTTCTTACGTATGTAATAATTCCTAGAGTCCTGTAAACACTGGTCCAACATGCTTGTATAATGCACTCGACGTAGTGCTGGTTGCATGTGGAAAATAATACATTAATAATTGGTGTACATTTGCCGCGTGCAGCAACCTTTGTTTTTCGTCGTTCACGAAACTGGTATTCTTGTGAACTTTCATACTTAAAAAAATAAGATCTGGGCAAAAAAAAAAAAATACGCGGTAAAGCTATTGCATAGCATTTTCTAGTCGCACGCACACAAACACCGTGCCGAAGTCTACCGAACTGAAACTACGGTGTTTAGGTTTATTTTCGTTACGGAATTTCTTGATTCGGTCGCCGCGCTCAAAGCCCGCGATAAAAGCTATGCAATAGCTTAAAAAAATGCTTAGATAAACGTATTTGGGCCAATGTTTACTGGAGCCACAGCAAAAGCAAACATCATTTAATTCTCCTAGAGCCATCATGTTTGTGAACGTTGTTTATCCTAATTATAGCATCATTGAGGGTAGTTAACTTCGCCTTACACCCCTTATCGCACTTGTTACACACCCAATGGATTTCTTGTTTTTGGTTTATGTGTTTGGAGCGTTTTTTGAATCTGTATTCCCCCAGCATTATGATCGCGTTGCCCTGACGGGACCAACTGTATCTGGGGACGAGGCCACCTGTAAGAAACAAAAGTTGTTGAACATTTTCTTAGGATAGGTTATAGGTATGCTTTTTTAGGGTTCCGTACCCAAAGGGTACCAACGGGACCCTATTACTAAGCCTACGCTGTCGCAAGCAGCGGGCTGTATCTCGTAAATCGTAATAGATAGACAGATGAAATTTTCACATAATATTATGTATTTCTATTGCCGCTATAACAACAAATAATAAAAATTAAATTAAATTAAAAAAATTAAATTAAAATATTTCCATGGGTATACATGGAAATATTTTTATTTTTTTAACGGAACCCTAAAAGAGCGAGGCCCGACTCGCACTTGGCCGATTTTTGAGATAGATTTGTAGTAAACTTGTTTACCAATTGATAAACTGCGATCTCAAAACATGGATTATTTATTAACTCTCTTACCTAATACAAATTAATCTGGATTAATTTTTCGACCCTCAATCTGAAGACTTTGAATTAGATAGGATACCGGCCGGTAGAATATAAGATGCTTTACGCTTTTGAGCTTGTTAAATAATAGGTAATGATACAATTTTTAATAAGTACTTTTAATCTGACAATGAGGAGTTTCCGATCAGAGGTTTTCGATTGTCTAAAGTTATTCCATTGATCGTAATCGTATTCGAAGACATTAGCGTCAAAGTAAAATAAAGCATACCATAACAGCATTGAATTAGAGCTCAATTTCGTGTATGCATTCTTATAGGTTACGTTTAGGTATATACGATAAGCTTCATAACGCTCCATGTTAAAATCGGTTGTACTGAATTTATGACTTTATATCAATATTAGAATTTTATAAACACATATCAAAAATTCCAAAGCCACATGTCTTGGGAATCGCGCCCGAGTGTGTTAGCCCCTTACACTATGGCTACGGTCGAACTACACGTCAGCATCGAAATGATATCTGTATCTACTTTTTCAGTTTAAGCAACTGTTAGCGACATCTAGTAGCAACACGTTACAGTTGTTGATCTACTTTCCAAGACCCCATATTGCAATGGAGATCATTAGGAACTAGAGATGCCAAATTACTTTTTACTATTTTTATTTTTATTAAAGTGTTGACCTACACTTAAGGAAATATCAGAATTTTATAAACACATATCAAAAATTCTGAAGCCAGCGGGATTCGAACCCACATCTCTTGGGAATCGCGCCCGAGTGTGTTAGCCCCTTTATATCAATACAATCAAGGATTATTTTACTTTGACTCTAAAGTCATCCAATACGAATACGATCAATGGAATAACTTTTAGACAATTGGTACTCAGGTTATTTTACGATAGTTAGTATACTACTATTTTGTTTTTTTGGTTTTTTGAGCGATGGAGGCTTCATTCCTACTTTAAAACATTTCTTGAACCTACAATATCGACAATGAGATCTAGTATCTATAGTTACAGGGCACCCATCTCGGTTAGAACTTGAACAGACGTATTCTGCCTGCTTCTTCATCAGTGTCCGTTTGAAGAACAGCCTGCAGGATTCATACGTCTGTATGCTGTAATTGGTACCTGTGACTAGGTCACCGCATACACGGCACTGCGGTCTTTTAATAGCAGTAACAGACATATACCCTGAAAAAAATACACTTGTTTAAACAAACCTGTATTAATTATTAATTTAATAATTTTTGTCTGGTGTCCACCAAAGACGTGCTGTCTAGCGATTTAGCGTTCCGGCACGATGGCGTGCAGATTACAGGTTAATGGTGTGGTTGAATGTACACTGCCATACCCCTTCCAAGTTATCCGCTACCATCTTAGACTACATCGCCACTTATCATCAGGTGAGATCGCATTCAAAAAATTGAAGAAAATAATACCTACCTTTTGTGATTGTATTTTATAATTTGATATAAATTACTTATAAAGTAAAATAAATACAAAAGTAAAGTAAAAATATTTTATTATAAGCATATATTATCTACACCACATAAACAAAAAAATTAAACCTGGACTTGAAAATAAAATATTACCACGGAATTTAGGTATGGTGTAAATTTTCATATATGTATTTAAATATTTAAGTAATAAATTCATAAAGTTAAGTTATTTAAGTTAAAAAATTACAAAACTACCCTACCTTTATTTTAAATATATATTTCTAACCTAACTGAAATGCTATGAAAATTAATTTCTTAAAATTGTAGTTAGATACAATTTAAACTTGTACCGATAAACTGATGTGTTTGCCAGTAAATTTGATTTACCTACTTGCATAGCTCTATTGGAAGTGTATTATACCCAAAACCCAATATTATAGTAAAAATCCACTAATTAATATAGATGCGAAATGGTGTATGTCTGTTTGTCCTTGAATCACGCAGCAACGAAACACCAACAACAGACTAAAGTCGAATCTTTATTTAGACGTAAAAAAATATTATAGATTGATATATTTAAAACATATTAGCACGCAGAAATGCCGAGACCAAAACTCAGAAAGACAAGAATATTTAAAACTAAAAGGCTAAATCCCATAAGGCGGGCTTGCAGAAAAGTTATAACCCAGAGTTAGCAGCTAACTCTGGGTTAAACGGACAGATTTGACAGATTGCGTATACAGCTTCTGTCAAAATTACAAGTTTATTCCTGGGTTAACTAACTCGACGTCTCTGCAAGCGGGCCTCAGCAATCAACGAAAATTGACCACTGGTGTAGAAAGGTATGGTGCCTATCGAATTCAAAAGAAAGAAATGCAGAAAAGTGACACCAGATTGATAAAGATGCCGTACGGCGAACGCGAAAATCGAGTAGGTATTTCGACTTTGCAGCCATTTACATCAACTGGACTGCTTTCAAACGATTCGTGTGTTTTTGTGATTGACGTTGCCGATCTAGAGGAATCTTAACATGAATTGAATAGGGTATTTGACTATATTAAAAATATCGTTTCATTTGGTGTCATCCTAAAAGATTATTATCTAAAAACATTATTCCATACGACAAAAACTAAAAAAATAAAGTTTTATTTAATTAGAAAACATTAAATAAAATTGCTATAATTCCGGCCATGGTCACGTGATCGAAAACGTTCCGTGATCTCGAATGACGTCACAGTCCACACCACCTATGGGCTGTGGAATTGTCATTGTTTGAAATGTGAACTGTGACGTCATGAGAGCAAATGGAACGTTTCGGCGGCAATTTATTTTTTCGAATTTATTTCTCGATTTTTATGAAAAATACTGAAAATTATGCCGAAATGTACGTTTTGTTAGCTTTAGCATAGCATTATTAACAATTTAAGATGATTTTCTAAAAGTAGTCAAATACCCTATTGTAGTTTTTTTTTTTTTTGTAACTTCCCCTCATTGTGGAAATGTTATATTTTATTCTAACAAAGTTGCATAGGTTAAATCGGCTTGGCATCCAGCTGCCCACAAGATAGTATAAAAAACTTATTACAATGTAATAGCTTCATAATAATATTGTAAAATGATTATTTTGAAAAGAGCAACTGCTGAGTTTCTTGCCGGCTCTTCTCAGCAGAATCCGCTTTCCGAACCGGTGGTAGAGCCACGTGAAATAAATAATTTTGAATTTGAATTTGAAGCAGAAAATATGAGTCCTTCAAGTATCCATCAATAGTGGAGGCAACGTAGGACCCTCAATGCCGCCCTGTTCGCGGTTCATCGACACGGCGGGCGCTTGTTACTGCTGATAAACGTTTCGTAAAGAAGTTTCTGAACAATGAATTTGGAGTTTCTTGCGACGTGTGTGATAGATTGAGGTTTACAAATAATTTAATATAAAAAAAACTTGAGAGGTGTCAAGGGACACCCGGATGGAACGCAGTTCCTTTCGATTAATTAATTTGCCATTGATGTGTTCGGTATTTTCGCGGTACAATATTGGGTCTCCGTAGCCTTGTGGCTTCTGCAGTCGCCTAATTCAAACGCCCGCGCCACTACAAAGTATATCATTTATTGTTGATATTTTAAAAACCTCGCCGTGTGGTGACCGCAGATCAGAATACAGTTGTCACCACCCCTCCTCTTCCCGCGGGTGTCGTACGAGGCGACTAAGGGAGTATAGCGGAGAACGGGCAGCAGCGTCCTCTGTGCTACTACTACCATCTACTGCGATCACCAACCCGTCTGCCCCGCATGGTTATTATGAGAGGCCTTTAGTCCAGCAGTGGACTGTTATAGGCTATTGATGATGATGATTGATGATTTTAAAAACCGCTCGACCGATTTCGATAAAATTTCAATGGGAACACCTGGGAGGTATACCCTTTTCAGACATCTTCGGTGAACTTAGATTTAAAAAAAAAGATTCCGACGAATTGAGAACCTCCTCCTTTTTTCAAGTCGGTTAATGATCTTTGTTCACTAAGATCAAACACCACGATGTGTTAAAAAAAAAATTAACCTCCTTGGAAATCATCGTATTAACAAAAAAAAACTAACAGTAGTAGCCCGATTTATAACCGCCTCAATTTTTTTATTTTCATTTAGGTATAGGTAAGGACCTGGAGAGTTATATAGACTTCTTTTATTAGGGAAAACACAGGATTTCCTCCGGGATTTTTAAAAATCTAACTAGTCGCAAGAGACCTTTGTCCAGCGGTCAAAGCCTCAATAGCCCAACGGTTAAAGGTGCGGACTGAGATCTGAAAGGTCGCAGGTTCGAATCCCACCCGTTGCACTATTGTCGTACCCACTCCTGACACAACCTTTCCGCTTATTTGGAGGGGAGAGGAGAATATTAGTCAAGTTCAACTTGGTTGATATTCTTTAAAAAAAAAAAAGCGTCGCGGGCATTAGCTAGTAAGTTACATTATAAACTTCGGAAAGGATCGCTGTTTCCTGACCATCAACGGCTGCATGCCAACATCAATACATTTATTGAACCTACAATGTCGACAATAAGATCTAGTGTCTACACTTATAGGACACTCTTCGTCGTACTTCGGGTTAAACCTTGCACACACGTATTCCGTCTGCTTATTCATCTGAAGCGTCCGCTTGAAGAACAGCTTGCACGATTCACACGTCTGAATGCCGTAGTGCGTGCCCGATACCGCGTCGCCACACACGGGACACGACGGTACCTTGAAAGCGTTTGACTGATAACCTGAAAAATAACGAATTTTATAATATATATTTTATTGTACACTGTCATTACTTAATTTGTTGTACACTGCCAGTAATTATTTTTAAGAGACGTCTGGCTAGGCAACTTAGCAACCTAAATCTCGAACAATGTTAGATTGCGGTTGTTTAGATTGTGTTATAATTTTGCATTACTGATATTATAAATGCGAGTGTGTTTGTTTTTTGGTTTGTCCTTCAATCACGTCGCAACAGAGCAACGGATTGATGCGATTTTTTGCATGGGTATAGTAATGGGTGTAGTAGTGGGTCCTCAGACCCGACTTTTTATCTCGGATAATAATCAAAGAGTTCCCGCGGGATTATTAAAAACTAAACGTCCATGCGGACGATGTCGCGGGCATCAGCTAGTTAGACTATATGTTTTTTTTTGTATGTTTGTTACGCGATTACTCCGCCAATTATTATTAAAAATAAAACAAAACATTCAATATATTTTTTTAATATTTTAAATATATCATTTTCAACGTATCAAAATCTATAAAATCGTCCCCTATTTTAGAGTGAAAATCTAATTTACATGTTTTCTATGACCATTTTTAAAACATGACAAATATTCTGTTTTCTGCGTCAACTACTACTTAATTGTTCGGATTTCAGCTCACACCCTGACATTTTTTATTTTCAAAAATAAATTATACATACCCATAGAAATTAACAGAATATAGTGTGTGTCGCTTTGAATGTCAGAGAATATACGGTCATACTTTTTATGTCCTCGATTTGAATATTACTCTTTTCAAATAAATAATCAACTTGAAAATATACGGCTGGCATCAGAATAACTACCTTTCAAGGATTACGCTTGATGACAATCATCCATCAAAAAAAGCAATTATGAGGTCTTCATTAAATCGCGCTTGCCTAGAAGATGCCTTAAATATATTCAAGTTGCGTGGCAGGAAACACGGACGTCGTGATAGTGTTCCACCACCGGTTCGTTTGACTAAAGCGTTTGAACTAAAGCGTTTCGTGCGTGTAGGTTGGCGAGTGGTTGTCTATGGATCATGGTTATGGCTAATATTACAGTTTATAGTGACGCCGGACAGCGTGTGTATAACAGCCTTACAGCCAAAGGCGCTCCGCCGGCTACACTGCCATCGCTCCCTGGCGTTGCGCGCGTAATGAAGCGAGTACTTGTAGCCGTTAACGATCATCATTGGCCTCCCGTTCCTTGACAGTAAGTATGACACTGTAACTAATAATATACAAAACATTAGGACAATAATGGAAAAAAGGTTTTTCAAAGAACTGTGAAAATAACCCTCAGGAACCCCTGAGCATGTTCCATACAAACAACATAAAAATGGTGTTCGTTGGGGTTTCAAAGTGCTGGAGTGACGACCTCGCACCGGAAAGCGCAGTGTTAGAAGACCCCCGACTATGTACCGACGACATCAGACGAGTTGCAAAGAGCAGCTGGGCGCCACAAGACCTAGAAGATCTGTGGAACTCCATGCAAGAGACCTATGAAGTAGATAGTGGACGTCTATCGCTTGATAAAGAATAAGATGTTTGAGTTTGTACAACATTGAGTTTGTGGGTTAATCCTCTTTGCATTAAACTACAAACTCAATGTTAAATGCAAAAAAACAATGATATAATCTATTAATCTCAATTTATTCATTGGATGATCCGAAATCTTGCAGTTATATGATCAATCGACGTGAACGTCTGAAATAAGGATTGTGGGTTAATGCTCCTTGCATTAAACTACAACTCAAAATGTAACATTCAGAAAAACAATGATATAATCTATTAATCTCAATTTATTCATTGGATGATCCGAAAACTTGCTTTTATGTGATAAATCGGCGCGAGCCTCTGAATTTAGGATTATAATCTAAGACGCGGAGAGAGAGAATTTATTAATTAACAGCTCTGAAGAGGCGTGGTTATGGTATCCCTTCACTTGCTCGATGACAGATCCGCTGGTAATGACAACTGCTGTACAACGCCTATAGGAGTGGGTGGAGCAAACCCACCGAGTTCTGCCGAAGCTTATGCTGGAATGTTTGCAGTACGTGTATCTGTTGTACAAGATCAGCGGCTTGCCTCGCCTTGATTGCAATATAGTGGCTACTTCTGCAAGAAATAATGCATGTTACTATCTAAGAGGAACAATTTGATAGAGATGGTGATAGATATAATTCATAGAAAGGTTCATTCTGATCACCTACTTCTATTAGGATGCCTGTCCATTGTTGACCTGACCAATGATATTATTGAGAGGTGACGTGTTAAAATTATCGCGTCTCCGCTCCGCATCAATGGACAGGCAGCCTTAAAGTGGTTGCTCCTGCACTAAATAATGCTTTGTTAGTTATCATAAAAGAAGAAGAATGAGATGATGTGAAAGATATAATTTATAGGACGTATAATGCTGATTGCTGATCACACATTCTTACTTAACTTACTTCTGCAAAAGGACAATATATTTTAATAAGTAGTAAGTTATTTAGAAGAAAGGTGTGAAATACATGAATTGAAGAATAAATCTAATTCATATGAAGGTCGACATTACCTACATGTTTACGTATTTTTAAGTGTTGTATCTTGATGACGTCATACACATTAACTGTACTTGGCACGAGCAAATTGTGCAACACGTGTACGATCAACTTTATGCGAGATCGTTTATTGAAATTAAACCAAAGGCCAAGGCATATAATATAAAAATAAATAATTAAAAAAATTGAAAAATACGACTGCCCTGACAACAAACGAACTAAAAAGTTAAAAACAAGTTTATTAGTTAGCCTGTATATATAGAAGCGAAAAGTCACATATTTACGCGTTAACTAAACAAATAAAAACAGTCGGGGGACTTCAAAAATTAAAATGTGTTCCACAGAGCGTCCCCCGACTGCGATGACAATTTTAAATAAGTTTTAGTAAATAAGTGACTTTTCGCTTCTTAATATACAGGCTAACTAATAAACTTGTTTTTAACTTTTTAGTTCGTTTGTTGTCAGGGCAGTCGTATTTTTTAATTTTTTTAATTATTTATTTTTTATTTAACACCTTTTAGTGACGATACTTATCTATTAAATTAGCAAAGCCAATAAACAATTATCTCAACAAAATACTTATAAAAAATTTCAGCCCCTATCCTTGAGAAATCTTATGTTTTATCGGGATAAATACTATCTTATATGTTGACCCGGAGTATCAGCTACTAGTATACTAAATTTCATTTAAATCTCAAACTACCTGTCGACTGGACAATTGGAATCTTATTAACACTTTAAAACGATATTTTGTGTGAATGGATGGATATTGAACTACAGTATTATACATTTTTGGAATCTACTCATCATTTTCTAGATGATGATTAGATACTTAATCTTGTTTTCGAAATTTTTTTTTTCAACTTTAGGCTTTATTTTGGGACTATGGTCACCCTATCAATTTTTTTTTAAATTTTACTAGCCTATGTCACCCGGAATAAGCTAAGGATTCTAACGATACCTCATTCATCAAAATCGGTTCAGAAAGGCGTATAGAAGTTATGGTGGAATATACAAACTCACATACATACATACATGAACCCTGAAAACAATATACTCCTTTTTTCAGGCAGTCGTATAAAAAAAAACTAGAATTGTCCAAAAGTTTACTTTGTTTAATAAATTAGTATTAATAGCTAAGATATACAGAATATTTCATAATTCATAATGATAAATGAGTTATGAGATACGAATTACAAAATACTTCAAAGGCTTTATATTTAGTTATAATTTAGCAACTCATTGTGCATTAAAACTTACAAAATAATAATTATGATATGTGAGGATAAACTCATAAGTTACTGTAAATGTAAATTTTTTTTATCTAAAAGTTATAAAAACAGTAAATATACTATTTAATGCTATAATACTGAAAATAAAATGATTATGCCACTACGTTTGTACTAATATTTACTTACATTACAAAATAAGGCAAGAGATTCATAATATAAGAGATCACTTCTATCACATATATTAGCACCTTGTATTCTGAAAAGCAGTCTCTTAACAATTGGGTAAGAGAGCCAGAAAAATACTTACTAGAAATCAAATTTTAATTGCAGTAAACTTAGTCCCTCGATATAGAATTGTTCAGCGCTGACGCAGACTAATCTTGTTGGAGTTTACTAATCTACGAGTAAGCTGATTCAATAATTTAGTATTTATTTGATCTCGTACCATACTGATTTAGAATTACATCCAAAACACGTGAAATTATTTTTATCGTTATTTTGGATATAACTTTTTGAAATGATACGTGTTATAGGTGTTATAAAGTAGGTCATTATCCTAAGCATTGCTATAGAGATGTATCAAATGTCATACAAAAAATTCAGTGGGCGAATGATTGTGTGAATTCTTCGTGTAAACCAATTTATTTCGGTCAGTGTACACCTTCGCTTGACATCCGTTACTGCTATGCGTGTAACAGGACCAGCACCATTTGTCCCCGGAACTCACCAGGATCTCCCGAGTGAAGGTGAAATCGCCGAACTTCATTAATTTCTCACCGTCGCGTGAGATCATGAATTGGACTGAAAAAATAAAATCCATTGTTACAGCAGATAGGAAACAAAAAATCAGGCAAACAAATCGTTACAGTTTATTTTATTTGGCACACCTTGGATGCATATATACCTGTATCAAAAAAAAATTGGTAAACAGACAAAAACAAAGATAATTTTATAAGGGTTTTTTTTTGCTTTTGTGTATGGTACAATAAGAAAATGTAGAAAATTCGTGATCTTTTTTAAAATAAATTTTGACCATTATCCTATAATTCTGTAGGTAGGGTACTAAGGCTGAGATTTATAGATCGTACTCTGGCTTTGCTCAAGACTCAAGATTTAGTTAAAATGAGACACAAATATGTCCTGATATAAATCTGTCTCGTTTTAACTTAAGTCTGAGCTAAGTGTGAGTGCGATCTATAGATCTCACCCAGATTCAGTAAAATAAGCACAATGCTTTAAATCATTTTCATTTATTATAAAATTAAGCAGGTGGAAAAAAGGATGACTATGCCATTTTAATAAGTATGAGCCACGAAGTAACATAAGGATAAATTCATTGAAATAAATGTTTGCAAAATTAAGCAGTGTTAGAAAAAAAATATTAGACAAGCTATATTAAGTATGAATATTTAAAAAAATCTGGTAAAATCAGTATTAAACATATGATAATTCATTAGTCTCTTGCTTTGATAATAATAAAACAATACATGACCTTAATTTATTGGTACAAAATAGCAGTATTTTGTACCAATAAATGCTGCTATTTTGTTAAATAGTTTATTAAACAAAATAGCAGGCTTATACCTATCCTTTTCCATAGGGAACATTAAATCAATTTAGTTTAGAAGTTGCGTATAAAAAATTAACAATTGCTTTAACGAATTACCTTCTTTAAGTTAACTACGTAACTTTTTATTACAAGTCTCACAACATAATAGATACATTTTTATAACCTCTTTAGATACATTACAATATTTGCTTTTTATATGGGTTTCTAAGGCGTCTAAATCTGCATGATCATATAAAACATGCATTGTATGTATAGTTCCAAATAATTCGTTTAATGGTATATAAAACTTTATAGTATTTACTTCATCTTTTGGTTTAATGAGTCTATCTTTGCCATTAACTTCTAAAACATCATAGTTTGCTAGTGTTTTATAATCTTCGAATCCTTTTGGCCATTTATTTTTGAGTACTTTCACCTCTTCTATGAAATCCTTGTATCGTGCTTCGTTTATATAGTTGATGCTGTTGCTTTTCTTTCGATTCATAAGTTTATTTAATCTTTCCATAAACTCCTTTTTCATTGGCGCGATTGTATTTTTAGAAAAGGCTTTCGGATATTTCGGATCTGGAAATTTTGTTTTAAAATTTTTATTTACTTTATGCAGAGCTTTTGAGTTGAAAGTTGCAGAATAAAGTGAAAGATGAATTGAATCTTATTAACCTATAACAGTGGGAGCTATAAATGATTTATAACAAGATTAATCATAAGAACCTATTGTGTGTAGTTTGAGGGTTTCAAATAAGTAAAACGCAAAAAAGTGATGAAATAAGTTTAATTTTACTTTTCAAATCTTCCTTATACATAGTACCAACCGCAATTTCTTGTAGGTTAGGTGGTAACTTCATTATACTAGAAGCTAATTCTTGCCAAAACTGACTTCTGGAAAGACTGCTTGTACACGCTTTGTTTTATAAACGTGCTACGTGATCCTACTAATCCTACTAATATTATAAACTAGCTGATGCCCGCGACTTCGTCCGTGTGGATTTAGTTTTTAAAATCCCTCGTGAACACTTTGATTTTCCGGGATAAAAAGTAGCCTATGTCACTCTACAGGTCCTCAACTATAGTACCCATGCAAAAAATCAAGTCAATCCGTGGCTCTATTGTGGCGTGATTGAAGGACAAACCAACAAACACACTTTCGCATTTATAATATTAGTATGATTAGAATATTAAATTGCATAGGAAAACACTGTAGCATTACGTCCATACGATGTATAACATCCATACCTACTATGTAGTATATAGGTATAATGATCGTTTGGCAAAATCTGACGCCTTTGGAGTAGTTTGACTGACAAAATAGGGCTATACACGATGGCTATATACGATAAAGTAAGCATGCCAGCTTAAGATGAGCCGTACATTCAAAGTATCCCATACATTCCGGGGTTCAAGTTATTTGGACTTATACTGAAGATTGTGATGTCTATAATTTCTGAACTACTAAACTGACGACCTTAAAATAATTACAGGACAATCTCTAAGGTACCTGCTTTCTAACAAAAAAAGAATGAATGAAATCGGAATACGACTTAATGAATTACAGCTAAATACACATTTTGACTTTCATCCCCTCTCCCAAGGGAACCGTGCTGAATTTCGGGATAAAAAGTATCCTATATTATACCTCGTAGTATGAACTTAAATCATGCCAAGTTTCATTAAAATCCGTCCAGTAGATTCGGCGTGATGCGCGGCCAAGATACAGACAGACAGACAGACAGACAGACAGACAGACAGACAAAAAATTAAAAAAAAATTGTTTTTGCTTCAGTATCGATTATAGAGTGCCCTCAAACAAAAATTTTCAAAATATCTTCAATGTACAGAATTGGACCTGTTACAGTTTTATTATATTATATTATAAATGCAAAAGTTTGTTAGGGTGGATTTATGGATGGATGGATGTTTGTTGTATGGATGGATGTATGGACTGATGGATGTTTGTTACTCTTTCACGCCACAACGAATGAACCGATTTGGCTGAATTTTGGAATGGAGATAGCTCATACCCAGGTTTAACACATAGGCTAGGCATTTTATCCTGGAAAATTAAAGAGTTCCCGTGGGAATTAAAAAACCTTAATCCACGCGGACGAACTCAAGGACATCTTCGAGTAATTTATATATCCGCAATACATTTTATCACGATCCTAGTCGCGCGCCCTGTCGTGTTATTGTCTAAAAATGATTACTACAATGTCATGATCGCAATCATTTCTGATCTCTCTCACTATTAGCTAAGATACATTATTGTTGGAGCAAGAATGCCATAAGTTTAGCCAATGACCACGATTGTGGCTTAGTAATGGTTGATGTAACTTTTCCGCAATCGACCAGCTACTCTTATTCTTATTATAATATTGTACTCTGTACCACAATCCTATCCTATCCCTAAATATTGAAGTACTCTCCAGTTTTGGTCATATAAATATTAGGTGGTTCATGATTATGATCTTCACTATATCTAATAATCTTCCAGTTCTGATCCATGTGTAGCCTTGCCTTGCAGTCTTGATGCTGTTTGGAACAGTACCAATTTCTCGAGAACCGATTTTGAGAAAACGTGTGACCTCGAAACAGTATTAACTTTTTATTGCTACGCCTCGACGGAATCAATTTGTATTCTAGATCTGAAATATAAACGTCATTCAGAGTATTATCATCACCAATAACAGAAAAATAAAAAAACGAAAATAAACAAAATTATTATCAGTTTTGTTTTGTTTTAATAAGTAGAAAAGATATATGGTACATGGGTCTGGATCAGTCAGTGTGCGTAAAATATTATTCACGTATTCCGCCTTCTTAACCCATAACTTTTGTCTCGGTATACAATGTACATGTTAACTGCGCATGTGAACGGCGGGGGAGCTCATTTGGCAGAGAATCTTTCGCATCCTTACACCCGATAGTTGAAAACTCGCTTGATGCTCTATGGTAGAACCAATTAAACAGTAAAACACAATTTATAAACAAAAACCTTTATAAACTAATTATTTATGCATATAATCCATTAATTCAAAATGTTAGTTTAAGTAATTTATTTTTAAGAAAAGGGCTGTTTAACATTCGGCTACATTTGACGAACTTTTTGGTATAAATTAAATTAGTATTCGGCAGAAATTTGGCTCACGGATCGAACCACGTTCGGTCTCTCACTAACGATTAGAAAATATTTCCAAAAATGTAGGTAAGTATTAAATCAATATATTTGTTAGTCCATCAATCACGAAGCAACAGACCAACGGATTGGTGTGATTTTTTGCATGCGTTTAATTGAGGACCTGGAGAGTGACATATAAGTTACTTTCTAACCCAGAAGTACAAATGGTTTCCGCGGGATTTTTTTCAAAATTCGTTTAACTTATTTATATAAAATATTAAAAATAAAAAGTGAACCTGTCAACTAAGCAACAACACTATCACTAACTAACAGTGTACAAAGGTGGTTTTCGGTTCGAAATCCCTTATTTGACTGGTCCAGTAGTGCCGTCCTTTTCACAATGTTTCCTGTAGAAAGTCTACATATTGATAAAACACCTGTCACCTCTGACTTCTGTTGGTATAACCATCCACAATTTATTGCAAACGACTATCAGAGCGACCGCAGACATAGAATTTCAAGTTGGCCGACTATCTTACAACTAAGCTGCGTACTTTTACCATACCATATTGTGTACGTAATAGGAAGAAAGGAGTTGTTTCAAATATATATGGAGCCTGGGCCAGATATTTTGTCCAGTCTTTCAAAATGTTCGAGGTCATGAAATAGTGATTATTTTTTCTTTATTTCTCAGGAAAAGGTCCTTTTTACGAGGTACAATTAATGATTAAATGAGCTTACCTGTAAGTGAAATTCAATCATAATTATACGAGATGCCTTGTCCGAAGAGATTAGCTGAAATAAAATGTTATTTTATTATAAATATTGTAGTAACACTTGTCAGTTACTACCACGAACACTGTTTTTAGGGTAGATTTCTTTTTCTTTTTTTTTTTGTGGGTAGTTTTATTCACACATTTCTTCGTGGGTACCACAGAGTACTATTTATATGTGGGACTCAGTTGTTTAGCCTCATTTATTTTAGAGTTAATCGTATTTTCGGAACAACATTAGGGATTTCCAGGGGGGGAGGGAGCTAATCTCTTCGGACAAGGCATCTCGTATAATTATGATTGAATTTCACTTACAGGTAAGCTCATTTAATCATTAATTATACTCATGCCTTGTCCTCTAGATTAGCTGAAATAAAATGTTATTTTATTATAAATATTGTAGACTTTTAGAGCATGTTCCGAAAATACTGAGGTAATGACTTGTTTACCAGAGTTACAATTTATGTTTACATAACATTTGTAATCTCAATGATATATAATATTATGTTACAGTAAAACGTAAACATAATATTATTATTAATTTATAGCTATTTTTTCCTTTCGATGAACCCTTACTTATCATTAATAATAATACAAAACTGAAAAATTAATCATTAAAGTTTCAGATTAAATTTTTATATAATCATCACATTTATTTTATTGCATAATATTTTAATTATTCTATTGTTCTGGCCATAGAAGTATTGTCCTGATTAAAAATATTTTTACTATAACATTTCCAAAAAGTATTCGAGTCATGACTCTAGCCAGCAGTATTGCCAATAGGATCTATATTGAAACCCGAACTTGGCTTTTGAAGTTACAGCATGTCTGGTACTGTGACCAGAAAATATGGAGACATCTATGCCGCTACCTTTTAGCGTGTTTTTAACCCAGCAACTTAATGTTTGTGTTGAAACTGGTTTAAAAGGTTTCTTGTAACTGATAAATAAATAGTCTTGGCTACGCCGTACACAAATTTCACTTAAATAAGCTTTAAGTGTCTGTGCTGGGTACATAGCTGGTTTTTCATTTAAGAAAGGTATGATGAGGACGAGTTGATTTGAGCCTGGTCTAGAGTTTTTGATCAAATCAGGAATTTTGATGATTATTTCTAAAGAGGCTAGAAGGCTTTTTCTATATTTTTTACGTTAATTTTCGAAAATGTTTGATTTTTGAGTGTTGTTAGAGCTAACAATGTAATACATTTCATTGAAAGTTGGTCCAACGATAAACCCTCATTAATGATGATAATTGGTCAAATGATCTAGAACACAAGCTGTATCCCATGTAAGTTCATATCTCGGAAGAGGGGGTTTTAGTCCAAAGATTCCCTTAAAGAATCTTAAAACTCTCGTCTTTAGAAATATTTGAGCCTAGTACTAAAGATATTGTGGCTCTATGAGTATTTAAAGTTCCATACTGAGCTCCACTCTTGAAAAGCAATGTTAGCAAATTTAAGATATCTGGTACTGGTGGTCTAATACGTCTATCGAATAGGGGAACAATGTGTAAACCCCTTTTTTCAAGCAAATGTCGTACTATTGGAACTTCTGCCAGGGATGCCAGCATTATGTCTAACGATGCTGGTGAGAAGTCTCTTCGTAATAACCGCCGTATAATATCTCGGCAAGGTAAGTTGCAATTGTATATCGCGTTTTCTTAAAAAGAGAAATTTTAATATTTTCATGTGGGTTTAGAATTATCATGTCAGAAATTAAAAGTGATTGAAAAAGGGGGTACCAAGGTTTCGTCGGCCACCTAGGTAGGTACTACTTTAATTCTTGTTTCTGTCAAAAATAATTTTTTGAAGTGTTTTAAATGTGATTTATAATGGAGGAAACACATAAAAATAGAAGTTAGACGATCTGATTGTTAAAGCATTTATTGCGAAAGCATCGGGAAACAAATCTTTCCCATTTTTTATTGACGTGAGTTGTAAAAAGATCGATTTGAAGTTGGCCAAAAAGATTGGCAATTCAAGTGAATGCTGGATCGCTGAGTTCCCATTCAATGTCTGCGTGAGTACGTCTTGATTCAGCGTCAGCAACGGTATTTTCAGAGGAGCGAATATAATATGCGTATATAAAAATACTTCGCGATTCACACCATTGCCAAATATTCCTAGACACCTCTGTTAAGTGAGGGTATTGGACACCACCCATACGGTTAATATAACTGCTGGCGGTGGTATTATCGATTCATAGAAGAATCTGACAGTGATGACGTTTAGCAGGAAAAAACTGCAAGTAGTTCTAGTTATTTAAATATGTTGGGTCGCTTCCCACTCGAACCACTGTCCGCCTGTGGATTCTGACTCACACGCTGTACCCCATCCCGATGTTGAGGCGTCAGAATATATGTACCTATCTCTGTTTTATAATAGTCACTTCTAATTTTGCGCATAGAACTATTAATGTTATTCAGCCACCAAGCAAAATCTTCGTTTAGCGAATCTGGGATATACATTGTACGATTATAATCCCTGTGACTTAGTAAATTAAGATATTTGCATCGTTCAAAAGCTGCGTATGGCGTATGGCCAGCCATACTCTATGGCATTACAGGCAGGAATTAATAAACCTATCACTTTTGCAATGTTTGATTAAGACTATTTTGTATTAGTTTGATTCCTAATCTATACTAATTTTTTCCCGAATCTTGGGTCTCTTATCATTAGGTAAATAAACTTTTAAATCATGAGAATCGATTATAAACAAGGAATTTGCAAGAGAGGGATGGTGAAAGATTACTTTTATCGAAATTCACTATAAAGCCTAATGCTGTCAGAAGTTTAATAGTCATATTGATATTTTCATTACATTCAATAGAAGATCTACCGATAGATAAAATATCACCAAGCTAATATATTATTAGACATGAAACCTAGACCTAGTCGCAATTCCTAGTTCCATGCATGAAACCAGCTTGACTCAACAGTTTAATGACGGGTTTCATTATTTATGTAAATATGTATGGCACTGTATTTAATCCGAAAGGTAGGACATTAAATTCATATATTTTTCCATTGGATGAAAAACTTAGGCATTTTCAAGAATCCGGATGAATTTTAATAAAAAATAGGCATCAAGTGTAGCCATAAATGAATTTTAGTTATTAATTTTATAGGTGTGCGTATATCTTTCAATTTAAATGTTGTATGTGATATGTGTAAGTATATGTTTATTGAGATTTTTTAAATTTAATATAAAACGATTTTTATCGTTAGACTGCTATTAGGAATTTATGCTCGATAAGTATTGATCAGCGCACGAGTAGTAGCACGCCAATCGTAAGGAGTTACTTAATTGCCATGTGATAAACTGCCCATTTCTTCAGCGGTATATTCAGAAAAACGATGGGAGGAATTTGCGGAATAACTTTACGTGAAAATGTTAACTAATAACCCCGAAACCAAGAAATAATCGTTTGATCATTTGTGATTAAGGCCCATTTTTTGGGCAAATAATGAAGTCGACCGGCATATTTTGCCTTATCTTGTCGCGACGTGGATTTCTGTACTGCTGCTGCTGTTGCCGCGACCTTCTCGATGAGTAGTCGGGCTTCCGCGCTGGAGCAGGCGGGTGGCTCCTCGTTTGGGCTGGCTGCCTGCGCGCCGGCGGTGGAGCTTTGTAGTTTAAAACTTTTGAAGTCGATGGTTGAGGTTGTATCGTTTTTCTTACTGCTGATCTGTTACTCTTGTCCTGACCCTTTATTATATCAAAATTTGATCTTGAGTCAGCTTTTGCTGTTTTTATGGTATCTGCTACGTTTTCACCAAAAATGTAGGTATTTATCAATCTTTATTTGAATAAGGTGGTCATTCACCTCTGTTTTGAGCACAAAGTACATTATACAGACCATAGGTACGAAGAAATGAAATATTTCCCTCATATAGAATCCGAGTATTGTATATTACAGAGCATACGAATGCCTTCCATTATTTCCTTTGTCATTTTGCTGTCTGCATTCTATAGTTGAGTGTCTGCGACCAAGAGAATATAACCACTATCTACGATACGAGCGAGGCCAGAAATTACAGAAGATATCTGTTTCTGTCTGGCTTCCATGCCCTTCTTTCGTTTTAATACAAACTTGGGCAAGACTTTAGTTCCATGTTTAATAAAGGAGCATTAACGCGTTCGCTGTAAGCAGGAACCATATATTTTTTGTTCTGGATCAAAAATCTTGGACAAATCTTTTCGGACCTCTTTGTCAAGGCCATTTAGTAGGTAGCACAAACATATAAAGTTTAGTAGCAATATGATTTAGTCGATCGGCCAACTCCTTGTAAATTTCCAGCCCGAATTGTGAAGCGGGTGTTTTTTCTTTATCTCCAGTGGGAACCTCCATAGGTATCTCTGGTGTATATCATGAATACCTCGCCCAAAGGTGGGTAGTTTGATTATAATTCCATTGAGTGGAATTTACATAATTCCTCTGAATTGGTCGTTAATGTAAGGTACGTGAAAGACTCCGTTGAGTAATTCGATGCACACAATATAATAATTCCATTGAATGGAATTTACATACAAAGTTTTTATGATGCAATTCCTGTGAATTGATTGTACTTTGTTAATGTAAGGTACGTGAAAGACTCCGTTGAGTAATTCGATGTACATAATATAATAATTCCATTGAATGGAATTTACATACAAAGTTTTTATGATGCAATTCCTGTGAATTGATTGTACTTTGTTAATGTAAGGTACGTGAAAGACTCCGTTGAGTAATTCGATGTACATAATATAATAATTCCATTGAATGGAATTTACATACAAAGTTTTTATGATGCAATTCCTGTGAATTGATCGTACTTTGTTAATGTAAGGTACGTGAAAGACTCCGTTGAGTAATTCGATGTACATAATATAATAATTCCATTGAGTGGAATTTACATACAAAGTTTTTTATGATGCAATTCCTGTGAATTGATCGTACTTTGTTAATGTAAGGTACGTGAAAGACTCCGTTGAGTAATTCGATGTACATTTCAAGTCCAGTAGATGATGAAAATGAGCTCGTAGACTCTTCACTTCTACGTGCCCGCTGTAATTTAATTTCTTATTATACTTGAATATTATTTATAAAAACTTGAATATTAATTAAGAACTATCTGAATATTTAAATATTTGAATGATACAGTGTTGCGTGGCAGAGCACTAAAAAGCGAATGAGGCTAAACAACTGAGTCCCACATATAAATAGTACTCTGTGGTACCCACGAAGAAATGTGTGAATAAAACTACCCACAAAAAAAAAAAAGAAAAAGAAATCTACCCTAAAAACAGTGTTCGTGGTAGTAACTGACAAGTGTTACTACAATATTTATAATAAAATAACATTTTATTTCAGCTAATCTAGAGGACAAGGCATGAGTATAATGCGAAATTATTGTGCAAAATGAACCCGCAACAACATGGCGTTCTTTTTGGCAATGGCATGTACCTACACGAGTCATGATGACATCTGACATAAAAATAACCACAATTGACAGCAATTGACATTTGACACACCAGCAATTTGACGTTTGACAATTGAAATGACATTAAGATGACAATGTCGTTACAAACATAGACAACAAAAGCAGATGGGTGCACTCCGAGATTTGCTATTCTACAAATGTATCCAATTATCAATTTTATATTTCTACCTCATATTCACTGTGAAACTGCAAGAAATCATATTTTATTTTCATATCTATGACTTTATACTATTTTTTGGTATAGAGTACAAGTACCTGGCAACAACCCCTTTCACCAATTATATAGTTGGAGGATTTAGTTGGTTACCATTAGTCACTATGCCTATTAGTATAATCCACGAATTAGTAATTGACTAAATTGAAATTCTATGCCTGCGGGTACTTCAATTTATTGCAATCCTTAGTCCTTTATTTTATTGTAATTAGACTCCCATTCGACAGTCGATGCAACTTCGGCGGACTATGGTTATGTACTGCACAGAAGTAAATAATTCTGCCGGTCTTGTCCATGTGAACCTTGGCCTTGCAGTACCCGTTCGAACAGTACCAGTATCTCCGGTCCGATTTGGATGTATACGTGTAACCTCTGTACACCAACAGCTCCCTGCCCCGTCTCGTGATTGAGGTTTCATAATCGAATCCTGTAAAAAGAAATGACTGTTAGATACAAGGATAATCAGTTTATAAGCTGTCTATGAAAAATTGGATGTAACATACGTCATATTAATTTTCTTCGTATAATATAGCCTATGTCACCCGGACCATCGTAATGAATCGATAGACACTTCATTCATCAAAATTGATTCAGTAATCTATACGCTGTGGTGGAACCTTCGTAAATAGTCATATAATAGACTTGAAGGGTAGAAGTAGAACAGCACCCCGATTCAGAACATTTCGATAACTTCCCGTTTCGATACGATTAGATATCGATCTCGTATCGAAAATTTTTTGTCGTGCGATTCAGAACATTCGGTTAGAGAATTCGATTCGATGTCGACTACGGAATCGGCTTCGGTATCGGTATCGACAAGATACATTAAATTACATGTGGATTTACGAAGTTTGTTGTTTTACCAAAATTTCACTTGTTATTAAATTCATGTTAGCACTAAATAAATAGATTTTAATCATTTTCGAAGGTCATCGAAGTAATTATTTAAAATGATAACTTGTTAAATTATTGACGGCCAATTTTCAGCCTTGTCGATAGATGGCGCTAAGTTCATGTTTCATCCCTCTGGGTTCTTATTTTATTTTGTTGTGGTGTACATAATATGTTAATTTAATGTTAAAATACGTACAATATGGTAAGTAAACATTTACATACCAAAATCATTCATCATAATCATTTTATACGAAAAACCAGTGAACACAGTACGTAAACAAAAGGATACCGGATGCCCTGTAGCTTTCGATAAGTAGGTAACCAACTAAAATTATCGGACGTTCGGAAAATCTTATTCGATACGGTTGTTGTGAATAGCGTTTGATAGAAGATGTCGAACGATATCTACGTTGGTTCGATTCGGTTTCGATTTCGACAACTTCTCTGTCGATACGAGAACTCTGAATTGAAAATTCATCTTATCGTGCGATAACAAACCGAATCGATCGATAATTATGTTATCGTAAGGTTCTGAATCGGGGTGCTGGCCTGCTAAAACCATAACCCTTCCTTTTGTCTTTGCTTATAATCAGGTAAAAATTGATCTTTAAATGGAAGCAAAAATTAATCATTGTTATTCTCCGCACCGCAAAACTTCCATTACGTGGACCGACGATATCAAACGGGTCGCAGGGAGCCGCTGGATGCTGGTCGCATGCGGGTAGACAAGTGGAGTGTCAACAGTGGAGGTCTATCAATTGATAAAAAAGAAGAACAAAAATCTTTAAATAGCAAATGAGGAAGGAATCAGCCGCTCAAAAAATGGACCTTTTTATCCCGGGAAAACAGCGGGTTCCCGCTGGATTTTTTACCTTTTTATAAATCTTTTACCTTTTTGACCATGAATTCGTTGTCGAATGAAAACGAAGTTATGGGTAAAAGCTAGTAAGTATTAAATAATCGGGTAACTCGGTTTTACTCGAAACTGTACAAAAAGCAAAAGCCAGTTATTTTACTGTACATACATACACCTATTTATTAAATGATTACTGGAACATTTTAATTAAATTCATATCCAAAATAGACTAACTTAGTTAATTTTTCATCTTTGGTGCTACTTCCACTGGAGTACGAAATGAATTTTTATGGCCTCATAAAACGGCTCAAGGACATTCAGCGGGCGATGGAGAGAGCTATGCTCGGAATATCTCTGCGAGATCGAATCAGAAATGAGGAGATCCGTAGGAGAACCAAAGTCACCGACATAGCTCAGCGAGTCGCGAAACTGAAGTGGAAATGGGCGGGCACATAGTTCGAAGAGGTGATGGCGGATGATAAATTGTGGCCACATTTGCTGTGGCCACAATTTATTAGGCCACAGCCTGATAAATTGTGCAGGCGGCCTGCATAATTTATCAGGCCTGCAGATAAATAATAATTTTAATATAATAAAGGTAGGCCTGCAGCGGTAATCATCGAACCAAGTTTGGCCAGTCCACAAAAATGAGTCTGATACTTGTCTCTACATCCGAATTTTCTGGTATTTCCCTTGTTTATTAATAATGAATTGTGGCGGGCCGTGGTTGTGATTTAAATAGTTAGTGTTGATAGTTCTTTGTTCCCGGTCCACCCACGCACGCGCTACGCACCCGCTCGTGCAATTCGAACAATTCCAAAGATGCGAGTTTATATGGGATCTGTAGAAGGTATACGTGTTTATTACGAGAAGAGTAGTACCATTTGTGTTTGTTATAAATTTTACGCCCAAATCTGAAAAAGAACATAGATTTTTTTTACGTTTACCTATTAAATGTAACAAGTGCAATGTAATGTAGACAAGTGCTCTCGGACTGGAATGGTGGCGTCAGTATCGGAGGTCAGAAATTGACCAATCTGCGGTATGCGGATGACACTACGCTCATAGCATCTAGCGAAGCCGAGATGACGACACTACTTCAGAGGTTGGAGACCGTTAGCACTACCTTGGGTCTTTCGATAAACCGCGCCAAAACGAAATTAATGGTTGTGGATCGTTCCGGAAAACTGGAACTCAATGGTACTACTGGTCTGGAAGTGGTAAGCGATTTTATATATCTGGGATCCAACATTAGCAACAGGGGCGGCTGTGAAGCAGAGGTCCGTCGTCGCATAGGAATGGCAAAGAGCGCTATGTCCCGGCTCCCTAAACTATGGAAAGATCGTAATATCTCGCGACGGACGAAAACTCACTTGGTACGCACGCTCATCTTTTCCATCTTTCTTTATGGAGCCGAGACATGGACCTTAAAGGCAGCCGACCGCAAGATGATAGATGCCTTCGAGATGTGGTGTTGGAGGCGGATGCTGAAAATCTCCTGGACTGAATATAGGACCAACGTCTCCATATTAAAAACGCTAGGCGTAAAAACTCGGCTATCATCCATCTGTCTGCGTATAACACTCGAGTACTTCGGTCACATAGCCCGAAAAGATGCGACCATCATAGAAAATCTCATGCTCACAGGGAAGACCGAAGGAAAAAGGCCACGCGGACGGAGCCCGAGACGTTGGACAGCCCAGGTGAAGGAGGCGCTTGATTCCAGTATCTACTGTGCTTACCCTCGGCGGAGAACCGTCAACGTTGGAAAGAAGCAATCAAGAGGGTGTTATCAAGAAGGAGCCACGATCCTCAGTAATGAGGAAGCGACGCAAGGAGGAGGATAAAATGTAACTTGCTTTAAATCACCATCAAAAATTAAATAAATTAAAAAAAAATCATTTATTTAATTTTGTGATGTTAAAAAGTTTTGCTTGCTGACAAAAACAAGCCAGATTGCCAAAGCAACATTAAAACTACTTAGTAGTAAGTATCCCTATGTTTATGGTCAAGTATAAAAATTAAAAAACTATAACCCCGCCTCAGAAAACTGGATGTAACATCGACTTTGTTCGTATAAAATGTATCCTAGTCACCCAGATCTTCATAACGAACTGATCACCCATAGCGAATCGATTGATACCTCATTCATCAACAACGGCTAAATATTTTATTCACTATGATACTATTACAACATTCGTAAATAGGTTGTTTAATTAAGAATATGGCAACGTGGACACAATATTCGATATATATGAGCCGTAGAGCACCAAATAAACGCGAAATAGATTTAAAAAATAGACCCGTTCAATATTATTAATGTGACAGTTGACTTAAATACCTTTTATTTTTTTTTAAACTTTATTTGAAGAACAAATGTTTCAATATTGTACATTAAAATATATTATGTAATAGGAGATCTTAGATCACTTACATTACTCTAGCCTTAATTTTACTTCAATAAGTGCAGTATTGCAAGAGTCAGGATAGTTTTAACTTTTTTAGAAATTCTACATTTTTGCGAGTTTGCTCAATGCAGCTGTGACGTCACCCGATGGTCATCACTGCATACATACAAAATTATTGATAGGTGCAAGTGTCAATTTTTTAGTACACAATTGGTGCCCTTAAAAAATACAAAATAGCCGTGAAAAACTGCCATGAATTTGATTCAAGTCAGTTTTCTAAAATGTTTTCCTTATCAAGCGATTAATTTTATTTTGGCGGTCCGTGGTTACCTAGAGTCATGCGCCCTTTGGAATAATAATTATTATTTTGTTTCCATTCAGTTTTTTTTTAAATATTATTTGTTTCCCTTCTTTGGTGATTATTAGTGAGAGACTATGAGGTTCATGGTTGCTAGAGACACCCACGGCGAAAAACCGCCATTAATTGACTGCAATTCAGTTTCCTAATATATTTTCTTTCTTTTGCGATTATTATCAACTATTTTGGCGGTTCATGGCTACTGAATTCATGCACCGTGGGAAGCTGCAATTATTTTGCTTCAACAAAACTTTTTAATACTTAGTTTTTTTACTTAGTTTTTATTGAAATAAACTTTTTTAGAAGTGATATGATGATAGAAGATATATTTTTCCCTCTTTAGAATTTTTTTAACGTGGGTCTTCCAACGTAGTTTTGCATCAAGTGTCATACCAAGATACTTCGCAGTGTCAGCATACGGTATTTTTTGATAATTCAGGAATACAGGAAAATACTGTATTTTTTTGTTGGTGAAATCTACGTGCGTTGATTTCGTTTCGTTGAGTTTTATTTTCCATTTATAAGTCCAATCGTTTACTTTATTTATTCCATTTTGCAGTCTCTCTACTGCGTCCTTATGAGAATCACCCACAGCCATAATAGCATGAAATAGTGATTATTTTTTCTTTATTTCTCAGGAAAAGGTCCTTTTTACGAAATGGGAAATTATTTTGCAAAATAAACGCGCAACAACATGGCGTTCTTTTTGACAATGGCATGTACCTACACGAGTCATGATGACATTTGACATAAAAATAACCACAATTGAAACATAGACAACAAAAGCAGATGGATGCACTCCGAGATTTGCTATTCTACAAATGTATCCAATTATCAATTTTTATATGTGTACCTCTTATTCACTGTAATAATACAAAAAAGCATATTTTATTTCAATTTCTATGATTTAATACTAATTTTTTACAAGTACCTGGCCCAAGATGAAACAACCCCTTTCGCCAATTATGAAGATTTAGTTGGTTACCATTAGTCACTAAGCCTATTAGTATACTCCACGAATTAGTTATCCAAATTGAAATTCTAAGCCTGCGGGTACTTCAATTTAATGCAATCGAATCAGACTCCCATTCGACAGTCGATGCAACTTCGGCGGACTATGGTTATGTACTGCACAGAAGTAAATAATTCTGCCGGTGTTGTTCATGTGAACCTTGGCCTTGCAGTACCCCTGCGAACAGTACCAGTATTTCCGGTTCCGTTTGGATGTATACGCGTAACCTCTGAACACCAACAGCTCCCTACCCCGTCTCGTGATTGAGGTTTCATAATCGAATCCTGTAAAAAGAAATGACTGTTAGATACAAGGATAAACAGTTTATAAGCTGTCTATGAAAAATTGGATGTAACATACGTCATATTAATTTTCTTCGTATAATATAGCCTATGTCACCCGGACCATCGTAATGAATCGATAGACACTTCATTCATCAAAATTGATTCAGTAATTTATACGCTGTGGTGGAACCTTCGTAAATAGTCGTATAATAGACTTGAAGGGTAGAAAAGGGCTGCTAAAACCATAACCCTTCCTTTTGTCTTTGCTTATAATAAGGTAAAAATTGATCTTTAAATGGGAGCAAAAATTAATCATTGTTATTCTCCGCACCGCAAAACTTCCATTACGTGGACCGACGATATCAAACGGGTCGCAGGGAGCCGCTGGATGCTGGTGGCATGCGGGTAGACAAGTGGAGTGTCAACAGTGGAGGTCTATCAATTGATAAAAAAGAAGAACAAAAATCTTTAAATAGCAAATGAGGAAGGAATCAGCCGCTCAAAAAATGGACCTTTTTATCCCGGGAAAACAGCGGGTTCCTGCTGGATTTTTTACCTTTTTATAAATCTTTTACCTTTTTGACCATGAATTCGTTGTCGAATGAAAACGAAGTTATGGGTAAAAGCTAGTAAGTATTAAATAATCAGGTAACTCGGTATTACTCGAAACAGTACAAAAACAAAAGCCAGTTATTTTACTGTACATACATACACCTATTTATTAAATGATTACTGGAACATTTTAATTAAATTCATATCCAAAATAGACTAACTTAGTTAATTTTTCATCTTTGGTGCTACTTCCACTGGAGTACGAAAAGTAGACATATTTTGAGTACCTACTACTGACATATTCCGTAAACCATTCTTTCACGCAATTTTCGTGGACATCGATCATTTTTTTTGTATCGTCCATCTTGTATGGTTGCGAAACATACGAAACTTATAACTGCCAAAATCTTTTTATGGCCTCATAAAACGGCTCAAGGACATTCAGCGGGCGATGGAGAGAGCTATGCTCGGAATATCTCTGCGAGATCGAATCAGAAATGAGGAGATCCGTAGGAGAACCAAAGTCACCGACATAGCTCAGCGAGTCGCGAAACTGAAGTGGAAATGGGCGGGCACATAGTTCGAAGAGGTGATGGCGGATGATAAATTGTGGCCACATTTGCTGTGGCCACAATTTATTAGGCCACAGCCTGATAAATTGTGCAGGCGGCCTGCATAATTTATCAGGCCTGCAGATAAATAATAATTTTAATATAATAAAGGTAGGCCTGCAGCGGTAATCATCGAACCAAGTTTGGCCAGTCCACAAAAATGAGTCTGATACTTGTCTCTACATCCGAATTTTCTGGTATTTCCCTTGTTTATTAATAATGAATTGTGGCGGGCCGTGGTTGTGATTTAAGTTAGTGTTGATAGTTCTTTGTTCCCGGTCCACCCACGCACGCGCTACGCACCCGCTCGTGCAATTCGAACAATTCCAAAGATGCGAGTTTATATGGGATCTGTAGAAGGTATACGTGTTTATTACGAGAAGAGTAGTACCATTTGTGTTTGTTATAAATTTTACGCCCAAATCTGAAAAAGAACATAGATTTTTTTTACGTTTACCTATTAAATGTAACAAGTGCAATGTAATGTAGACAAGTGCTCTCGGACTGGAATGGTGGCGTCAGTATCGGAGGTCAGAAATTGACCAATCTGCGGTATGCGGATGACACTACGCTCATAGCATCTAGCGAAGCCGAGATGACGACACTACTTCAGAGGTTGGAGACCGTTAGCACTACCTTGGGTCTTTCGATAAACCGCGCCAAAACGAAATTAATGGTTGTGGATCGTTCCGGAAAACTGGAACTCAATGGTACTACTGGTCTGGAAGTGGTAAGCGATTTTATATATCTGGGATCCAACATTAGCAACAGGGGCGGCTGTGAAGCAGAGGTCCGTCGTCGCATAGGAATGGCAAAGAGCGCTATGTCCCGGCTCCCTAAACTATGGAAAGATCGTAATATCTCGCGACGGACGAAAACTCACTTGGTACGCACGCTCATCTTTTCCATCTTTCTTTATGGAGCCGAGACATGGACCTTAAAGGCAGCCGACCGCAAGATGATAGATGCCTTCGAGATGTGGTGTTGGAGGCGGATGCTGAAAATCTCCTGGACTGAATATAGGACCAACGTCTCCATATTAAAAACGCTAGGCGTAAAAACTCGGCTATCATCCATCTGTCTGCGTATAACACTCGAGTACTTCGGTCACATAGCCCGAAAAGATGCGACCATCATAGAAAATCTCATGCTCACAGGGAAGACCGAAGGAAAAAGGCCACGCGGACGGAGCCCGAGACGTTGGACAGCCCAGGTGAAGGAGGCGCTTGATTCCAGTATCTACTGTGCTTACCCTCGGCGGAGAACCGTCAACGTTGGAAAGAAGCAATCAAGAGGGTGTTATCAAGAAGGAGCCACGATCCTCAGTAATGAGGAAGCGACGCAAGGAGGAGGATAAAATGTAACTTGCTTTAAATCACCATCAAAAATTAAATAAATTAAAAAAAAATCATTTATTTAATTTTGTGATGTTAAAAAGTATTGCTTGCTGACAAAAACAAGCCAGATTGCCAAAGCAACATTAAAACTACTTAGTAGTAAGTATCCCTATGTTTATGGTCAAGTATAAAAATTAAAAAACTATAACCCCGCCTCAGAAAACTGGATGTAACATCGACTTTGTTCGTATAAAATGTATCCTACACTAGCGGCACGCTATGATGGCCGGTTTGACGTTTGTCCGCTCATGAAGTTCCGTATTAATTGATAACGACTTTGAAGGAAATAATTGTATTACTTTATTGACGATAGTGATGTGCAGAGATTCATAAATTTTATCGAATGTAGTTTTAGGTTTAGGACTCAAAATTTATTTATTAAATTGATTTCTAAAATGTATACAAGTGTAGAAAAATCAGTTTGCACCATTTAAGGGGTGAATGTACTTGTGAATATGAACAATTTTCACTATGTGGACAAACCTCTGAAATCGCAAAAAAATATCAGCTGTTTCATACAAAAGGTAAAATTTTTATTTTTATATGATATATACCACAACTCGGCATTTGGTTTTCTAAATTGAAAATTTTTAAAAATGGAATCTAATACGATCGTCACATAGGATCGCTGGCTAGCACAACTACTACCTCCGGCAAACTCGCGTCAATGCTCAATGCAAAACAAAGCAGTTTCGAATTGACGTTGCTTCGAAAAGTATAAACTGTCAGTGCAATGCGATTGTGATATAGTTTTGACCTGGCTTTGGATTTCAAATATTGATACTGCATTACTGTTGACCCTTGCTCGTTAATTTGGACTCTGTTCAAGCCCTTTGTTGTGGATTTCGTCGATATGACCGAACGTACGCAGAGAACTGTTCTAAATAGTCAGACACGTGAGTTCGTAATACGCCTTCGTAACTATTTCGATCGTGAAGCTCAAAATGGAGGGCCAATTTTACCTATAACGTCAGTGGTTGAACGCGTAGCTGATGCGCTTAATATTGGACAACGAACTGTTAGACGGATAACTAAAAAAAAATATGGCGAGACTGGCACAGAAGAAAATAAACTTCACACACCAAAAAAGAGAAAACGAGCAAAACCAGTCGTAGGCATCGATAGCTTTGATGCCGATGCTATCCGAAGACATGTTTACGGCTACTATTTACAGAAGGAGTATCCAACAAGAAAAAAGTTGGTGCATTCACTGAAGGAAGCTGGATTATTCTTCGGTGGGGAAAGTTCTTTAACGAAGATTTTGAAGACCATTGGATTTCGATACAAAAAATGTAACAAACGCAAAATATTGATGGAAAGATTTGATATAGCGATGGCAAGGTATACTTTTTTACGGCAAGTGAAAGAAATCAAAAATTGGCAAAATGTTGTGTTCTTGGATGAAACATGGCTTAATGCTAACCATACTGTAGGCCGTTCTTGGAACGATGACACAGCAGCATCTACTTCCAAAGTTCCTGTAGGAAAAGGATCGCGACTTATAATTTGTCACGCCGGAACCATCAACGGGTTTGTCGAAGGTTCTCTCATGGCTTTTGCGTCAAAAACCACTGGAGACTATCATGAAGACATGAATGGAGAAAAGTTTACTGAATGGTTTACCTCAATGTTGTGTAGCCTCCCTGAACCATCTATTATAATTATGGACAACGCCCCATACCACTCGATGCAAATTGACAAGCCACCTGCCCAATCCCAAAAGAAAGCTGATATCGTCGCATGGCTTCGTAAAAATGGCGTAGATGCAAACATGAATATGTTAAAAGCGGAATTAGTACGTCTTTTAAAAGAAAACAAACCAACCAAGATCCGATACGTCATTGACGAAATAGCATTAGAACATGGGCACAGAGTTATACGGTTACCGCCTTACCATTGTGAGTATAATGCGATTGAGTTGGTGTGGGCTCAAATTAAGGGATATGCTGCAAGACACAATACAGAACCCCCATTTACCACAAAAAAAATGCTAAAATTATTAGAAGAAGCTTGTGAACATGTGACTAAAGGAGACTGGGAAAAGGTTGTGAATAGAACTGTTAAATTAATAAGGGAAGATTATGAAAGAGATGTGAAAATAGATAATATTATAGAAAACGAACATATAATTATTAATGTAGGTGATGATAGCAGTGACGACAGTGAAAATAGTAGTATGGACGAATCTGATTAATTATGGCCTTTTGTGGCACCTTTTTTGGTATCTTTTGTATTCATATGTTTCTTGTGTGCATATAAAGTATGTATATTCATTTTCATTCAAATATTCAGTTCGTTCAAATAAATTAAATAAACATATACATTTTTGTTTTATTAAACCTATTTAATCAGGTACAAAAACAAAACTTAATTGTTTTTTGTTCGAGAATAAATTGACATTCCACATCACTATTGTAATGTGTCAAACCGGCCATCATAGCGTGCCGCTAGTTTAGTCACCCAGATCTTCATAACGAACTGATCACCCATAACGAATCGATTGATACCTCATTCATCAACAACGGCTAAATATTTTATTCACTATGATACTATTACAACATTCGTAAATAGGTTGTTTAATTACACTAGCGGCACGCTATGATGGCCGGTTTGACGTTTGTCCGCTCATGAAGTTCCGTATTAATTGATAACGACTTTGAAGGAAATAATTGTATTACTTTATTGACGATAGTGATGTGCAGAGATTCATAAATTTTATCGAATGTAGTTTTAGGTTTAGGACTCAAAATTTATTTATTAAATTGATTTCTAAAATGTATACAAGTGTAGAAAAATCAGTTTGCACCATTTAAGGGGTGAATGTACTTGTGAATATGAACAATTTTCACTATGTGGACAAACCTCTGAAATCGCAAAAAAATATCAGCTGTTTCATACAAAAGGTAAAATTTTTATTTTTATATGATATAAACCACAACTCGGCATTTGGTTTTCTAAAATGAAAATTTTTAAAAATGGAATCTAATACGATCGTCACATAGGATCGCTGGCTAGCACAACTACTACCTCCGGCAAACTCGCGTCAATGCTCAATGCAAAACAAAGCAGTTTCGAATTGACGTTGCTTCGAAAAGTATAAACTGTCAGTGCAATGCGATTGTGATATAGTTTTGACCTGGCTTTGGATTTCAAATATTGATACTGCATTACTGTTGACCCTTGCTCGTTAATTTGGACTCTGTTCAAGCCCTTTGTTGTGGATTTCGTCGATATGACCGAACGTACGCAGAGAACTGTTCTAAATAGTCAGACACGTGAGTTCGTAATACGCCTTCGTAACTATTTCGATCGTGAAGCTCAAAATGGAGGGCCAATTTTACCTATAACGTCAGTGGTTGAACGCGTAGCTGATGCGCTTAATATTGGACAACGAACTGTTAGACGGATAACTAAAAAAAAATATGGCGAGACTGGCACAGAAGAAAATAAACTTCACACACCAAAAAAGAGAAAACGAGCAAAACCAGTCGTAGGCATCGATAGCTTTGATGCCGATGCTATCCGAAGACATGTTTACGGCTACTATTTACAGAAGGAGTATCCAACAAGAAAAAAGTTGGTGCATTCACTGAAGGAAGCTGGATTATTCTTCGGTGGGGAAAGTTCTTTAACGAAGATTTTGAAGACCATTGGATTTCGATACAAAAAATGTAACAAACGCAAAATATTGATGGAAAGATTTGATATAGCGATGGCAAGGTATACTTTTTTACGGCAAGTGAAAGAAATCAAAAATTGGCAAAATGTTGTGTTCTTGGATGAAACATGGCTTAATGCTAACCATAATGTAGGCCGTTCTTGGAACGATGACACAGCAGCATCTACTTCCAAAGTTCCTGTAGGAAAAGGATCGCGACTTATAATTTGTCACGCCGGAACCATCAACGGGTTTGTCGAAGGTTCTCTCATGGCTTTTGCGTCAAAAACCACTGGAGACTATCATGAAGACATGAATGGAGAAAAGTTTACTGAATGGTTTACCTCAATGTTGTGTAGCCTCCCTGAACCATCTATTATAATTATGGACAACGCCCCATACCACTCGATGCAAATTGACAAGCCACCTGCCCAATCCCAAAAGAAAGCTGATATCGTCGCATGGCTTCGTAAAAATGGCGTAGATGCAAACATGAATATGTTAAAAGCGGAATTAGTACGTCTTTTAAAAGAAAACAAACCAACCAAGATCCGATACGTCATTGACGAAATAGCATTAGAACATGGGCACAGAGTTATACGGTTACCGCCTTACCATTGTGAGTATAATGCGATTGAGTTGGTGTGGGCTCAAATTAAGGGATATGCTGCAAGACACAATACAGAACCCCCATTTACCACAAAAAAAATGCTAAAATTATTAGAAGAAGCTTGTGAACATGTGACTAAAGGAGACTGGGAAAAGGTTGTGAATAGAACTGTTAAATTAATAAGGGAAGATTATGAAAGAGATGTGAAAATAGATAATATTATAGAAAACGAACATATAATTATTAATGTAGGTGATGATAGCAGTGACGACAGTGAAAATAGTAGTATGGACGAATCTGATTAATTATGGCCTTTTGTGGCACCTTTTTTGGTATCTTTTGTATTCATATGTTTCTTGTGTGCATATAAAGTATGTATATTCATTTTCATTCAAATATTCAGTTCGTTCAAATAAATTAAATAAACATATACATTTTTGTTTTATTAAACCTACTTAATCAGGTACAAAAACAAAACTTAATTGTTTTTTGTTCGAGAATAAATTGACATTCCACATCACTATTGTAATGTGTCAAACCGGCCTTCATAGCGTGCCGCTAGTGTAAGAATATGGCAACGTGGACACAATATTCGATATATATGAGCCGTAGAGCACCAAATAAACGCGAAATAGATTTAAAAAATAGACCCGTTCAATATTATTAATGTCACAGTTGACTTAAATACCTTTTATTTTTTTTTAAACTTTATTTGAAGAACAAATGTTTCAATATTGTACATTAAAATATATTATGTAATAGGAGATCTTAGATCACTTACATTACTCTAGTCTTAATTTTACTTCAATAAGTGCAGTATTGCAAGAGTCAGGATAATTTTAACTTTTTTAGAAATTCTACATTTTTGCGAGTTTGCTCAATGCAGCTGTGACGTCACCCGATGGTCATCACTACATACATTCAAAATTATTGATAGGTGCAAGTGTCAATTTTTTAGTACGCAATTGGTGCCCTTAAAAAAATAGCCGTGAAAAACTGCCTTGAATTTGATTCAAGTCAGTTTTCTAAAATGTTTTCCTTATCAAGCGATTAATTTTATTTTGGCGGTCCGTGGTTACCTAGAGTCATACGCCCTTTAGAATAATAATAATTATTTTGTTTCCATTCAGTTTTTTTTAAATATTAATTGTTTCCCTTCTTTGGTGATTATTAGTGAGAGACTATGAGTGAGGTTCATGGTTGCTAGAGACACCCACGGCGGAAAACCGCCATTAATTTACTGCAATTCAGTTTCCTAATATATTTTCTTTCTTTTGCGATTATATTATTAACTGTTTTGGCGCTTCATGGCTACTCAATTCATGCACCGTGGGAAGCTGCAATTATTTTGCTTCAACTAAAATTTTTAATACATAACTAGATATATTTTAGCCCTCAATAGCCCAACGGTTAAAGGTGCGGACTGAAAACTGAAAGGTCGCAGGTTCGAATCCCACCATTTGCACTATTGTCGTACCCACTCCTAACACAAGCTTTCCGCTTATTTGGAGGGGAGAGCAGGATATTAGTCAACTACAACTTGGCTGATATTCTTTTAAAAAAAAATCATCTTTAGTCATTTTTTGAAAGGAAACATGGACGCAAGAAAGGCTAAGGTTGAACTACAGCGTTTCACGCGAGTAGGTTGGACTTCATTACTAACAGCTATTATGGCGGTTCATACATGTTTCAGTCCATAGGAAATCGTAATTATTTTGCTTCAATTCGGTTTCTTAACGTGTCGCCCTCCCATCTTCAGTGATAATAATTATGGCGGCGTGTGGTTACTCGATGCCGTAATTATTTTGCTTCAACTAAACTTTTTAATACATAACTAGATATATTTTTCCCTCTTTAGAATTTTTTTAAAAGGAACTATAGACGCAGGAAAGGCGTTCCAAGCTTTAGCGGTTCGTTTCAGAAACGTGGACCTAAAGCGTTTCACGCGAGTAGGTTGGATTTCATTACTAACAGCTATTGTGGCGGTTCATACATGTTTCAGTCACGCGCCATATTAAACCGTAATTATTTTGCTTCAACTAAACTTTTTAATACATAACTAGATATATTTTTCCCTCTTTAGATTTTTTTTAAAAGGAAATATGGATAATATGGATAATAGCGTTCCAAGCTTTAGCGGTTCGTTTCAGAAACGTTGCACTAAAGCATTTCGCGCGAGTAGGTTGGACTTCATGACTTACAGCTATTGTGGCGGTTCATACATGTTTCACGCGCCATAGGAAACCGTAATTATTTTGCTCCAATACGGTTTCTTAACGTGTTGCGCTCCCATCTTCAGTGATAATAATTATGGCGGCGTGTGGTTACTGGATGCCGTAATTATTTTGCTTAGACTAAACTTTTTAATACATACAATATAATAATATATTTTTCCCTCTTTAGAATTTTTTCAAAAGGAAATATGGACGCAGGAAAGGCGTCCCAAGCTTTAGCGGTTCGTTTCAGAAACGTGGACCTAAAGCGTTTCACGCGAGTAGGTTGGACTTCATTATTAACAGCTATTGTGGCGGTTCATACATGTTTCAGTCACGCGCCATATTAAACCGTAATTATTTTGCTTCAACTAAACTTTTTAATACATAACTAGATATATTTTTCCCTCTTTAGAATTTTTTTAAAAGGAACTATGGACGCAGGAAAGGCGTTCCAAGCTTTAGCGGTTCGTTTCAGAAACGTGGACCTAAAGCGTTTCACGCGAGTAGGTTGGACTTCATGACTTACAGCTATTGTGGCGGTTCATACATGTTTCACGCGCCATAGGAAACCGTAATTATTTTGCTCCAATTCGGTTTCTTAACGTGTTGCCCTCCCATCTTCAGTGATATTATAATCACTGAAGATGGGAGGGCAACACGGCGGCGTGTTGTTACTGGATGCCGTAATTATTTGGCTTCAGGTCAGTTTCTTTATATATTTCCCTTCTTTGGTGACTATTAACTTTGGCGGTTCGTGGTTGTGTGTCATATTCGTGTAGTTGACTATTTGCCAGCAGTCGACTATGACGCGCGCTTCGCACCCGCCGCTTGTCCTACTAGAGCATATCCAACGATGCGAAGTCTTGTGTGCCCTGTAGAAAGTGTACCTATTTATCATTAGTAAGATACTTCCATTTGTCTTTGTTATAAATTTTGTGTCCCACTCTGCAATGGAAATACATGTCTAATTAGGTTTTTAATAACGGTATTAAGGCAGGCCTCATCTTATCAGAAAATATCAGTGAAGAAACTTTCTGACTAGCTCCGGAAAACAATCATTCTAATCATCAGAATTTTTTCGGATGTGTACACACATGGGATTTCTAGATTATTCAAAAATTTACGTGAGACTTTTTACTACTTATGCATGTTTCTTCTCAAAGAGCCAACTCTCCGCGTTCGCATTAGTATCATCTCTGTAATGGCTTATATCACTATACGCAAATATAGCAGTTTGCAATGCAACTTTCAATCACGTTAAAACGCTCCTTGCTATTATTTATTAGCCGCATTATAAGCAATTGGAGTCCAAATAAAAATCTCTAGTACTTACTAAATTTATGAAGAGTTTAAAATAAGATGACTAACTTTAAGTCTTTTTATTCTGATAAAAAAATAAGTTTTTTGACGCAAAAAATCGCGTCACGCGTTAGTAGGTCACAAAAACATAGTGAACTTATATATTAGAATGAACTAAGGACAGTTATTGGACTGTAAATTAGATATAGAATTTAATTATAAGTAGAAGTTTAAGTTAAAATAATATTGCTAATTAGCCCTTAGGCTAGATTGCAGTAAAAAATAAGGCTACCGTTACGTAATGGTGCCTTATGGTAGGAAATAAAACAAAATCCCGCTCCGTTAGCTCCGAAACGCACCGCAATAAACCAATGTGTCCGCAGCATTGGCCAGACCGGTCTGCAGTAAACAGTTGCTAATCCTAAGACATTAAAAATATCAGCATCAATGTCGAAAAGATTTATTTTATAAGAAAACATGCAAAACACATCATAAGTTGGAATTAAGTTAAAATAATCTAAATATAAAAATTTAAAAACAAACTAAATCTTCACAGAAAAATCACTAGCATCTACCTAATTAACTAATACAAACAAATTTTTAACATTACGTCATAATTTTTATCCCAGAACAATAAAATTTCCCGCGGAATATTATATAAAACCTAAATCTGTTTAAATGTTAATAGATGCTGATTTGCGGCTCCTGTTAACTTCACTCAAAAATGTTTTATAGTACTAACATTAATGTGTGAGTGAATCTAAGTGTCTAGCCGTTGTCTTATTTACGTAGGATAAGCACTGGCATATCAAGAAATTGGAGAACAAACAGCATGTGTTAAATAATGAAAGTCATCATCTTTAAAATTGTTAAGATACTACTGTAAAAATCGCATTTACCATATTCTGACATTTGAGTACTAATGGCCGATTTTACCAACGTCGAGTGACGTTTTGCCGAGCAGTAAATTAGGCGTTCTGACAGTTTTTGTATTGAAAATACTGTCAAAATATCAAAACGCTCGGATAAGACTTATTTTACGTTGGTGAAATCGGCCACTGTAGGGTTGTACTATCAAAGAGTCGGAAGTGTTACACGTAAAGATTTTAAAATTACACATTTCCCGTCTTCATTAATTACATATTTCGGCTTCTTGTGGTTATGTCTTAAATTACTGTAGACCATTTTATTGATTCCATCGAACCTGATCATTGCCTTGCATCCACGGTGCTTGCTTGAACAGGTCCAGTCGTATGTGAGGTTATCTGCCCTTGAAAACATATATCCTCTCACCATAAGAACTGTGAAGCCATTCGATTTTGTGATAAAAGTAACTTTGACATCTGAAAAAGAAAAATGTAGATTGAGAGTTCCACTTAAATGTAAACGGTTGAAAGGGCAAACCTTATAATAACATCAAGAGTCTTAAACTAATTTGGCTTAAGAGGACTATTACATTTCTCATCCCTCTCTCTCGCACATTCTAATATTTTCAAGGATTGTAAACATTTCAGATACTTTTGACTTAAATGTAATCTATTATTTGTCCTCGACAATACAACTACAGATATTTTAGATAAAGTCATAGGGTATATAGGGTAGTGCGATTAATAATATTCGTAATTTAATTGTCGAAGGTAATAACTGACCACTGATTTTATCAAAAGTATCTGAGATTTTTACAATCATTGAAAATATTAGACTGTGCGAGAGAGAGGGATGCGATATGTAATATAGTCCTCTTGCTTAATCTACTTAGATTAGTCCATACAACCTGCTACTAAGCGAAGCTTTGCGAACCAAGTATGAAACAACTTCGAGCTAAGCTTAGTTCTTGGTATGCCTTGAGCTTCAGAATCTTTCCATACTTCAGTTCACACCGCGAACTACAGAGCTAAGCTAAGCGAGCTAACTTAACTGTGGGTTAGCTCCAGCTTAGTGGACTCTGTCGCCCTTCTCCTGTTTCGTTTGTCGCCGCGTCACGCATCCAAAGATATCATTTTCTTTTTGATACAACTTTATCTATACATATTTTATTTTTCATAAACAGGTAACTTGATAGGGATCAAGTCTCGTCGTCTCGTCGCAATAGGACTCGTAGATTTATGACTAGACAAAAACAAGGTATCATTAGCAACCCATCAACCCTATAACTGAGCGCAGGTCGCCTCTCAGAGAAGGGTTATAGGCCATAGTCCACCACGCTGCCACAATGCGAATTGGTGGACTTCACACACCTTCGAGAACATTATGAAGAACTCTCAGATGTGCAGGTTTCCTCGCGATGTTTTCCTTCACCGTTGAAGCAAGTGATATTTAATTTCTTAAACGCACTTGACTCCGAAAAGTCAGTGGTGCGTACCCGGGATCGAACCTGCGACCCCCCGAATAGGAGACCACAGTCCTAACCACTAGGCTATCACTGCTTTTATAGTATTATAATAGTATAACATATTATTTCTGAATTAAATACCATTAAATTGATAGTGCTTGTATTCTCCGATTGGCCAATTCCATATTTGCTGATTAAAAAAACTTATCTGTGAGTGAAATTCGATCAAAAAAATATTAAGAAGAAGAGAAGTTGAGAAGTTCGTCAATCATTTCCCTTTGAAGCGATTTATATTAGTTAACAACCATACTACTAGATGGCGGTAGTTGTATTTCGAAACGGGGCAATGAATGAACAGTTCAAATATTTGTCAGACATTGCCCGGGATCGAACCTGCGACCCCCCGAATATCAGACCACAGTCCTAACCACTAGGCTATCACTGATAACAACACAAGGTGTACTAAATCCTTAAATCCAGTGTTTTTAAAATTCATTGATGAATTTATCTATTACTAGTGGTTCGCCCCGAACTGAGACCTCGCGGTATCCCATAATTCCCATAAGGTAGTTTTAACTATATTATATTGTAATTAAAACGCGCCGAATCTGATGACGTCAATCGTCATCTGATTACGTGGATGGGATGCGTATGCCTACAGTATTTTACTAAAATTCAGCTGGTTCGCTGAACGGGTGTTACGTATAACGTAGTATACGATTTCATAGTAAAAAAAATTATAAACTGCCATGACTGCGCGCTTGCGACACAGTACGATCATAATTACGGTAGTAAATAGGTGCTAACGTCTAATTATTGTAAATAGAAACGGATTTACTTTTGCAAAAACAACGTGATACTTTTATTGATAATAATTTGCTAATTGAATATCATAATTAGTAATAGACAAAATAAGAATAGCTGACGCAAAACTGTATTTACAATATTAAAGACAGCGCCATCTATTAACAGTATAGTAAATTTTTGTTAAAAACATTGATGTCCATTAAAACTTAAATAATTTCGATTCTTTATAATATTTATCTAATCTTAGTATTTGTTGTTCAAGTACAGAATATAACTCAAATTATGTGTAAGTTTCAAGTTTTAAAACAAAGTGGTTTTAGAGATCTAGCCTCGAATACAATCTCCACTTTGAAAGCCCCCCATTTCGTATGAGAGCCCCCCTAAAATAAAGATTTTTATAACTTTTTAAGCCATTTTCGGCTGGAGGCCACCGGTTTACATATCATATCTAAAATTGAAGTAATTACGTTCAGTAATTCAGAAGTTATAAGGCTCTGACAGACGGACGGACGGACAAGTGCAAATCGCTCTAGTAAACTCAGAGACCTTCGCTTCGCTCGGTCGACAAACTTGTCAGCGCACTTTATAATTCAAATAAACACAATTTTACTGATTTTTAGTATTTATTTTTGCATTCATTTAATTTATTAAATAAATAATATAATCGGAAATAACGTTCATTGTCAAATCAATCAATACAACAGATTTTTTTAAAACCGTTCGGTCGTTCGTCTTTTAAAAACAGTAACCGTCGAGTCTCTACCGCCTTCTCACAGTAGAATCTGCTAGTGGAGGATTAATTCGTTAAAGCACCTTAAGCCACGGCCTATATTATGAGACTAGATGATGCCCGCGACTTCGTCCGCGTGAATTAAGGTTTTTTGATTCCCGCGGAAACACTTTAATATTCCGGGATAAAATGTAGCCTATGTGTATGTTCCAGGGTATAATCTATCTCCATTCCAAATTTCAGCCAAATCCGTTCAGTAGTTTTTGCGTGAAAGAGGAACAAACATACACACAGACACACAAACTTTCGCCTTTATAATAGGTATATGATGTGATGTGATGTGTTGTGATGTGATGTGATAGTGTGATCCTTACTAATATTATAAATGTGAAAGTGTGTTTGTTTGTTGGTTTGTCCTTCAATCACGCCGCAACAGGGCTACGGATCGACGTGATTTTTTCCATGGGTATAGTTGAGGACCTGGAGAGTGACATAGGCTACGTTTTATCCCGGAAATCAATCAATCAATCCCGGATTTCCCGAGGGATTTTAAGAACTAAATCCACGCGTACGAAGTCGCGGGCATCAGCTAGTTAATATTAATTCACTATCGTTTTCCCGCCGTTTTTAGTTTTTTCACATATCTCCCATCTTCGTTTATTTCGTAACTGGGCGGTCTGTGGTTGTGGTTTAAATCTTTATAGGTGATTCTGTGCAAGTAATCGATCCTGACTCTAGATCTGCAATCACCGCGCCTTTTACTGGAGCAGTCCCAATAGTACGAGTTCTTATTCGACCTCGAGAACGTATACCCCTGCAGCAAGAGAACTACACCACCATTAGTTTTTGTCAAAAAACGAACTTTTAGATCTGAAAAAAAAATACATAGTATAACATATTATTTCTGAATGAAATACCATTAAATTGATAGTGCGTGTTTTCTCCAATTGGCCAATTCCATATTTGCTGATTAAACGAACTTATCTGTGAGTGAAATTCGATCAAAAAACTTAAAGAGAAGAGAAGTTGAGAAGTTCTTCAATCATTTCCTTTTGAAGCGATTGCTATTAGTTACCAACCATACCACTAGATGGCCGTAGTTGTATTTCGAAACGCGGCAATGAGTGAACAGTTCAAATTGTTGTCAGACATTGCCCTCTTAGTTAAGGACAACCAACCGCCGAATATTATCAAAAATAGTAAGGGCAAAATATTTTCTATTTGATGCAACCGACGGGCGCTAGAAAGAGATGTACGAACTACGATACTGAAACATTCTAAGGAGTTGCGGAACCTAATGCAAACACATAATAATCAAATAATTTAAATATAATGCATTGGAATAATACTTAATATCACCTCTTTTTAAAAATTCTGAAGGAATTCTATATTTTTTCCTAAGAATATATGTACATAAATGGTAATAGTATTCTATACTAGCTTTGGCCTGTCTGCTAAGGAGGAATGAGGACCTGGAGAGTGACATAGGCTACTTTTTATACCGGAAAATCAAAGAGTTCCCGAGGGATTTTTAAAACTAAGTCCACGCGGACGAAGTCGCGAGCATCAGCTAGTAAGTATAGGATAATCGCATACGACTTCTTGCCGCTCACATACGAGAAACTCTTTTTGTGTAACTAACTGACGCCTAAATAACACATAAGCCAAAGTTTGAGCTGATGTCAAAAAGAAGAATTACAGAGGGTTTCCACGGAGCGGTTTTCACCCGCGCCCGCAGCGGTTGCGGTACCAAATTGTACCCGCCCGCCGCGGGCGCAAACCGCGCCGTGGAAATTCAAACTTCATTTTCCATACAAATCTGCATTCTAGCAGGCCGCGGGCCCGCAACCGCGCCGTGGAAACCCAATTTTAACCTTGTGTTCATTTTCTAGTGCATTGTTTCCTAATAAGTACACCTTCATCGTCTATATCATAACTAGGCAGACTGTGGTTATGTGTTAAATCCTTGAAGGTGATTTCATGTAAAATACTATCTACCCTCACTCGGGATTTACAACCGCTGCACCGTTTGCTTGAACAATCCCAGTAGTAAGTGTTTTTGTTTGACCTCGAGATTCGAGAACGTATATCCCTGCAGCATGAGAACTACGCCACCACTAGCCGTTCCCATAAAACGTACTTTTGTGTCTAAAAAATATATCTGCAGTAATATTACTAAGGTCCAGTTTCACCAGGGTCCGTTAAAGTGTTTTTGGAACGTAAGTTCCTTATCACGCGGTGCGGAAGGGGGCTAGACGGAAAAAATTAAGGAACCGACACTCGACACTTTTTTGAAACCGACACTTTTTTGTTGAATGTGAATTTTACATTGTGTTCGGTATTTTCGCGGTACAATATTGGGTCTCCGTAGCCTAGTGGCTTCGGCAGTCGCTTAACAGTTAAAAGTCGATGGTTCGAATCCCAGCTCGACAGACTGAATTTTCTATTTACAATTTTATTTTAAATAATTTCTACATGTGGAATTATTCCCTAATTTTTTATTGTATAAAATGTTATTGTACTACTAACGCCATCAGTTCAAAAACCAGTGTAACTCTTTGGTTTTGTAACATTGCTGCAATAGAAATAAACTAAATATAATTCATCGTAGTTAATCAATTTAATACTAGATGACACCACTAGTTTATTACAATTCCTTCACTAATTAATCGAAAGGAACTTCGTTCCATCCGGGTGTCCCTTGACACCTCTCAAGTTTTTTTTCGATGACAAGATAGTCCTTGACTTCCTGATGGTTAGTGACGATGCAGTCTAAGATGGTAGCGGACTTGGAAGGGGTATGGCAGTGAAAATTCAACCTATACCCCTAATCGGTTTCTACACGCCATCGTGCCGGAACGCTAAATCGCTTGGCGGCACGTCTTTCACGGTAGGGTGGTAACTAGCCACGGCCAACGAAAGCCTCCCACCAGACCAAACCAGAGACAATTCAGAAATTATAAATTCCCAAATTGACTCCGCCGGGAATCGAACCCGAGACCTCCCAGTTATAAGACCACAGCGCTTACCACCGCGCCAGGGAGGTCGCCAAAAAACTGTGTCTGACGTATATCTAACAGATAAAATAGCTGTTAAACAAAGTCTGATATTTTTTAGAGTATCAGAGAGTTTATCTGCTGGATTGTCTTAACGGACACTTGTGAAACAGAAATTAGAACGCTATCTACGCTATCAGACAAGTTCTGGGTAGGCAATCAGGCACTTATCAGCAAGTGGTGAAACAGGCCCTAAATATTCATGGCCTGTTTCATGACTTGCTGATAAAGTGCTTAATATATATCTGACAGTTAAAATATATGCTGGATAAATCTGTGTGATATCTTTTTGAGTTTAACTGCCAGATTGACATCAGATACTTAGGAAATGGTAATTTTAACGCTATCCGTCAGATAAGTTATGGATAGGCTATCAGACATTTATGAGCAAGTGGTGAAAAAACCCTTAGAGATTTTTCTCCAATTTACCAACACAGAAGTGGCTGTTCCAGGCTGCCTTATATTATTATTATTATCTGTATATATTTAATATTATAATAGGACGGAAACAATAAGTATTCACATTTATTTTTATTTTTTATTTAAGTGTTAACCTATACTTGAAAAAAATATCCGAATAAATATTTAAATACATACTTATCAAAAATTCCGAGGCCTTCGGTTTGGAACCTTCATCGGGTGTATTGACCAGATTACACCACACTTTTATACGATTACACTACAAGATTACACTTATCCTTTAGAGAGATACTTAAGTGTATTCTTCTTCAGCATAATTATTTTTTTTGACTTTACAAAAACAAGGGGTAAGCAAAATGAAAAAGAAATGTTCACACACAATTATTTTATATACATAATTATAATTAAATAAACAAAGAGCAACTCGCAACAGAATATGCATTCCGAACCGGGTGGTAGAGTCTCGACGTGTCATTAGAGCCACAGGTTGGCCTACGTGAAATTAATAATTTTGAATTTGTATTTCCTCTAAGGCACAACACCACCCAACGGAGTGAATTTGTGTCTTTTTAACTTCCTATTTGCTTCCAGCGTAAACTATGGGTGTTAAAAATACGTTTGACCGCTTTTTCTGTTCGAGTCATTCCACTTATGTATGACACTGCAATATTAACCTGAACTAATTCTGTAAGTAGGGCGGTTGCAAACTAGGTACCACGCACGCACGCACACTCACGCACACAAACACACACACACACACACACACACACACACACACACACACACACACACACACACACACACACACACACACACACAAACACACACACGCACGCACGCACACACACACAGACACACCTATTGCCTGATTTTATATAATTACCTACATAAATTGATCTTAATTCATAGGTAATTTTTTACTTTAAATTTGTTTTTGTATAATAAATTAATAACTCTTTGTCAACAAGTGTAATTCATTTTTTTATCATGCATAATTTTGTGCAATGTGTATACATATATTAATTACACACATAACAAGCTGATTCATTGCCTAAGATAAGAATCGATACAAGTTATATACTAATGTGCTACCACCCTTTCTCCTTTTTTAGGGTTCCGTAGTAAACAAGGAACCCTTATAGTTTCGCCATGTCCGTCCGTCTGTCTGTCTGTCTGTCTGTCTGTCTGTCTGTCTGTCCGCGGTTTAGCTCAGAGACTATTGGTACTAGAAATCTGTAATTTGGCAAGGGTATAAATATCAATCGCGCCGACAAAGTGCTGAAATAAAATTTTGTAAAATCATTTTTTTAGGGTACCTCCCCTACATGTAAAGTGGGGATGAATTTTTTTTTCTCGTCTATCCCATAGTGTAGGGTGTCGTTGAAGAGGTCTTTCAAAAATATTGTGGGTGTGGGAACACCATTTTTCAATTCAGGGATCCGTTTGTGAAATATGATATTTTAAAGTGCTAAATTTTATTAGAGTCAAGTGTCCCCCCCCCCCTCTGCCAGCTAAATGATTGTATAAAGAATACAAGAAAAAATTCACAGCAGTAGTATATATAATCAATTTTAAAGGAAAATTATCACGGCTAAGTAGGGTTCATTACTTAAAGAGTTATATCTGTTTTTTCGAATTTAGGTACCACAAGTAGTGTAAGTTGCATCAGCTATTTGATACTGATCATATATAAGTAGTGATAATAATTATTATCACCGATTATAAAGGCGAAACGGACGAAGTCGCGTGTAAAAGCTAGTCCCCTATAAAAGATGTTACCACAGAACAATTAATAGTAGGCACAGTCAGCTCCACTGGTATGCGTCAAGCCTAATTCATTTTGATATACCTTCCCGCATTCACGCGGCCTACTAGTTTTGATATACCTTCCCTCCGGTGTTCTATAATAAGTGGGGGGTTGGTGATTGTGCTGTAGATCATAATACGTGAAGGAGTCTGCGTTCTTCATGCGAACCCTGGCCTTGCAGTTGGTTTTGGATGACGAGCAGATCCAGACTCGTGACGCCTTGTTGACCCTTGCGAAGGTATAGTTGTTTATCATCAAGAGTTGACCGCCGCGATTGGAGTCTATGTATTCAACAGACATACCTGTAAACAATTGAGTTCCATGAAGTATTTCTTTATCCATAGGGTTCCATTCTATCCCTGCGAGGTCAAATCAGAAATGAGGAGATCCGTAGGAGAACCAAAGTCACCGAAATAGCTCAGCAACTCGCGAAACTGAAGTGGAAATTGGCACATACATTGTTCATTGGCATGGACACATAGTTCGAAGAGCTGTTGGTAGTTGGGGTACCAAGGTGCTGGAGATGCTGATCTTGTATGCAATAAAGTTGTATAAGTAAATAAAATAAATAAATAAAGTGTAACCTACACTTAAAGAAAACATCCGAACAAATAATTAAATAAAGCATGTATTTAATTATTTGTTCGGATGTTCAAATCATTCGGATTTTCAATTTATCAAAAATTCCGAGAAATTCGGTTTCGAACCCTCATCGAATATGTGTTCACCAGATTACACCACACTTTTATACGATTACACTAGAAGATGAAAATCTGTTAGAGACATGAGTGTATCCTTCTTCAGTATAATATTTTCTTTTATGTTATGCAGGGGGCTAAGCAAAATGAAAAATAAATTTTCACACACAATTCTTTTATATACATATATTTATAATATAATTATTATACTATACATCAATATTGTATTATTTTGTTTTGAAAAGAGCAACTCTCAGCCGGCTCTTCGCAGCAGAATATGCATTCCGAACCGGTGCTAGAGTCTCGACGCGACGTGTCATTAGAGCCACAGGTTAGCCTACGTGAAATAAATAATTTTGAATTTGTATTTCCTCTAAGGCATAACACCATCAAAGGAGTGAATTTTAGTCTTTTTAACTTCCAACTTGCTTCCAACTTAAAATATGGGTCTTATACGTTTGACCGCTTTTTCTGTCTGAGTCATTCCACTTATGTATGATACTGCAATATCAACCTGACCTGATCCTGTAAGTAGGGCGGTTGCGCACTACCCAACAAACACACACACGCAAACACGGACACACACACACATTTCCTGTTTTTATATAATTAACTACATAATTTAATTTATAGGAAATTACAATTTTTTTACCTTTCATTTTTTTTGTATAATAACTTTTTGTCAATAAGTGTAATTCATTTTTTATAGAGTATAATGCATAATTTTTCAGATACGTAGGTATACAGATATTAATTACCTAACAACCTGATTTACAACGTATACACTATACAACCTGATACAAGTTATATAATTATGTGCTACACTCTTTCTCCTTTTTTCTGGTTTATGACTTCTCCTAAGTAACCAACCAGCACAATGCACATGATCAGTATCAAAAATAGCTGATTAATTATTATCACCCCTTATAAATGCGAAACAGGTGAAGTCGCGTGCAAAAGCTAGTCCCCCATAAAAGACGCTATCACAGAACAATTAACAGTAGGTACAGTCAACTCCACTGGCATGCGTGGCACTTTTATGGGTGTGTTAACATTAACAGTACGCGTACACTGAAACTACCTCTATTATAAATTAATCTATGTTTAACACTAGACTGTCTGTCCCTATATAAATGACAGCTTAAGTTAAAGATCAATTTGAAGCACATGAGTAAAAATCCGTACAGAGGGGAAGCTTCCTAACAAAGTCGAAAATGTATCGAGTCAAGTGCCTCTGTAACTAATATTAAAGGGCTGCAGGAAGTGACAAAAAGTTTCTATCTGTTTCAGCCCTCACTAATTTTAGTTCCTTGGACACTCGTAACTGTTTACAGAGCCAAAATCTATCTATCTATACTTATAATAAAACTGTAACTGGACGATTTCTGTACATGTAATCTATTTTGAAAATTTTAACCGGGGGATGCTTTATTATCGATACTGATCCCAAAACAGATTTTTATTTAATTTTTGTCTGTCTGTCCGTATGTCTGTCTGTCAGTCTGTCCGGGCATCACGCAAAAACTACTGAACGCAATTGTATGAAATTTGGTATAGTAATAGGTGATACTCCGGGTCAACATATAGGATAGTTTTTATCCTGATAAACAATAAGGTTCCTCCAAGATAGGGGATAAAAGTTTTTATCGGTTTTACTTCATAATTCCGTCAAATTTGAACCGATTTTAATCATTCTTATTTTGTTTAAAAGTGTCAGTTAAGTTAAAAGTATCAGGCATAATTTGTCTAAGTTTGATGAAGATCTGATAAATATTATAGGAGATAGAGGACATAATGCTTCGCGGGTAGCAGCAAAAGTCACTCACATAAAGGACAACGATCGAAGACAGGCATTCCATATTTATATGAGGGTTTTAGCCATAGACATAGACTTAATCATTAACCTCTAGGCCCTAGATGAGTATACGATTGTGTTTGTTTTGTAGCCTACCCGTCCACTAGTAGGGTCCACTAGTAACCAATAAAGTAGCCAAAATAAACAATAAAGTAGGCTTGAGCCTAATTTATTTTGATATACTTTCCCTCCGATGTTCTATAATAAGTTGGGGGTTGGTGATTGTGATGTAGTTCATAATACGAGAAGGAGTCTGCGTTCTTCATGCGGACCCTGGCCTTGCAGTCGTGGCTTTTGGATGACGAACAGATCCAGACTCGTGACGCCTTGTTGACCTTTGCGAAGGTATAGTTGTTTATCATCAAAAGTTGACCGCCGCGGGTGGAGTCTATGTACTCAAAAGAGATGCCTGTAAACAATTGAGTTGCATTAAGTATTTCTTTATCTATCGTAGGAGAACCAAAGTTACCGACACATAGTTCGAAGAGCTGATGGTCGTTGGGGTACCAAGGTGCTGGAGTGGCGACCCCGTACCGGGAAACGCAGTGTTGACAGACCCCCCCACTAAGTGGACCGACGACATACCGACAGACTGAGTCGCAGGGAGCCGCTGGATTCAGGCGACGCAAAACCGAGGCCTGCGGAAGTCCATGCAAGACCTTTGTCCAGCAGTGAACGTCTATCGGCTGATAAAGAGAAGAGAGAGAAGAGAGGTTTCCATTCACAAAGGGTGCCGACGGGACCCATTACTAAGATTGCGTCCGTCCGTCAGCGGGCTGTATCTAACGATATTTTCGCAGAATGTGTATTTGTATTGCCTTTATAACAACAAATAATGAAATAAAAAAAATAGTTAATAATCATAGTGTCTCTCCAAACAATACCTAAACTTTTGTTTTTGCTCGAAAATAAATTAAATAAAAATAAAAAGTGTCTGTCTCATCGAGTGTGTTGACCAGATTACGCCACACTTTTATACGATTACACTAGAAGATGACATTAATCTGTTGGAGACATGAGTGTAGGATACACTTCTTCGTTAAATTTTCTTTTACGTTATGCCAACAAGGGGTAAGCAAAATGAAAAAGAAATGTTACACACAATTCTTTTATATACATAATTATAATCATTTTTCAATACATCAATATTGTATTATTTTGTTTTGAAAGGAGCAACTCTCAGCCGGCTCTTCGCAGCAGAATATGCATTCTGAACCGGTGGTAGAGTCTCGACGTGTCATAACAGCCACAGATTGGCCTACGTGAAATAAATAATTTTGAATTTGTATTTCCTCTGAGGCACAACACCATCAAAGGACTGAATTTGAGTCTTTTTAACTTCCAACTTGCTTTCTAACTTAAAATATGGGTCTTATACGTTTGACCGCTTTTTCTGTCTGAGTCATTCCACTCACTTATGTATGATACTGCAACATTAACCTGACCTGATTCTGTAAATAGGGCGGTTGCGCACTACCCAACAAACACAAACATACACGCACACACACACACACACACACACACACACACACACACACACACACACGCACACACACACACACGCACACACGCAAGTACGCAAGCAAACACGCACACACACACACACACACACACACAAACACACGCACACACGCAAGCACGCAAGCAAACACGCACACACACACACCCACACAAATTTCCTGTTTTTATTCTATAATTAACTACATAAATTGAATTTAATTTATAGGAAATTGCATTTTTTTACTTTTCATTTGTTTTTGTATAATAACTCTTTGTCAATACGTGTTACACATTTTTGTATAGAGTACTAGCTGACCCAGCAAACTTCGTACCGCCAACAAAAATATTTAGGGGTGGGTCACCCTTATCATTTAGGGGTATGAAAAATAGATGTTGGCCGATTCTCAGACCTACCCGATATGCACACAAAATTTTATAAAAATCGGTCCAGCCGTTTCGGAGGAGTTTGGTAACAAACACCGCGACATGAGAATTTTATATATTAGAGATAATAATATAATGCATAATATTTCCGATGCGTATACAGATATTAATTTCATACCTAATAATCAGATTCAATGCCTAAAGTGAGAATCGATACAAGTTACATAATTATGTGTTTTACCACCCTTTCTCCTTTTTTCTGGTTTATGAATTATTATCACCACTTGTAAATGCGAAACAGCCGAAGTCGCGCGCAAAAGCTGGTCTCCTTTATAAGACGCTATCACAGAACAAATTAATAGTCGGTACAGTCAGCTCCACTGGCATGCGTGGCACTTTTATGGGTGTGTTAAGGGGGCTCAGTATGCGCGAACGAAGTTGCCGGCGCACGTGGGTAACCTGCTTGCTATTTCACCTAACATTGTGTGAGAAAGAGATAGACTCAGTGTAGCGAGTGCATGCGCGCATACTTCCGTGCTACCGTCCCGCTCCCGCTCCGTGTCGGGAGAGAGGCGCGATAATTTACACCGAAATCAAGCGCGCGAAAAGGGTTGAACAGTCGTTTGGGAGAAGTGTTTTTGAGAAAAAACTACTAAATGTACACACATCAAAAGTGTCTAGGGATCAACATATATTTTTGCAATAACTTTTCTCCTGATTGATATTAATTAAAATTTTCTTTAAGGATTCATCAAATAAAGTGTTTTCGTTTGTCACAGTAACGATAAACCAAGTCACCTTTGCATTAATAAAGAAATTTGCCATTTTCCTAATAAAGGGAGTTTTGACATTTGAACCACTAACATTAAAGTTAGAAAAAAAGACTGAAATAACAGTTTTCTTTAAAATTTTATTGGGTAACTTAAACAATTAATAATCCGTGTTTCTACCGCGAACACTAACAACACAAGAACATCGGTTTGGCATACTCAAAATGAGTTCATCCAAATCACGCTGTGGAATGGCCGCCCATGTTCGTTGCAACAACAAAAAAAGGTCTTCTTGCCACTGGATACCCTCCATATTCGGCAGAGCTCTTCTCTGTAGCATATCCCATGCATGCTCAATCGGGTTCAAGTCTGGCGACTGAGCAGGCCAGGGCAGGACATTGATGTTAGCTGCGGCGAGAGTCTGTCTTACAACTCTTGCGGTGTGCGGTCGTGCATTATCATGCATTAACTGAAATAAGGGACCGATTTGCACTTATAGAGGAACGATGACGTCTGATACAATCGTCTCAGCATAAATTTGAGCGTTGAGGTTGCCTCTGATCCAAATCAACTCAGTTCTTCCGCCGATCCAAATACCCGCCCATACCATGATGGTTCCACCACTATAAGGATGGACTTCCTGGCAGGATTTTAATCGCTGATTATGAAATTATGAAATGCACCAAAAAGGATCCATATAAATTTATAAAATCATAAATTTATTACAAAGCCGCATCTCAATCTCAAGAAATCCGCATAAAAATGCTTGATCCCTAGACACTTTTGATGTGTGTATGTTTACAAAGTAAAGTTATTTGAACTGATGAATAAATAAACTATGTCTAACGATATTTTTTTTTGGAATTTTCATACTCCTAATGTTATTTATTTGCGCCAAAATTTGTCATAAATTTAGTGTGAAAATGACGATCTTTCGAGGCTCGAGTAACTTTTTAGCGAATATTTTTTTCACTATTTTATATATCAATAAACCTAGATAATGACGAGTCAAATCGACATAATACTTAGTTTTGAGCGTACAATATCAAATAATGTAGTAATCACTCATCTACGTTTGTATGAAGAAGGTACTGGCTTGCGTCCCCTTAACATTAACAGTACGCGAACACTGAAACTATTTACCTCTATTATAAATTAATCTATGTTTAACACTAGACTGTCTGTCCCTATATAAATGACAGCTTAAGTTAAAGATCAATTTGAAGCACATGAGTAAAAATCCGTACAGAGGGGAAGCTTCCTAACAAAGTCGAAAATGTATCGAGTCAAGTGCCTCTGTAACTAATATTAAAGGAACGCAGGAAGTGCCAAAAAGTTTCTATCTGTTTCAGCCCTCACTAATTTTAGTTCCTTGGACACTCGTAACTGTTTACAGCGCCAAAATGGTATATAGTTCTTGCAATTCACGAGAGCGACTGACTTATGGTTGTGCGTGTGTCGTATCTGTATAAGTGTGAGCGAGCGCAATGCTCGCGCCTGCCCGCTCCCACCTAAGCTTTGACAGGCACGCACACTTATGCAATGTGCATGTACACGAAGTAACCACGAGTAAAGCTCACTCGCCTTCGTGAATTGCAAAAACTGTATCACAATAAAGTAGGCTTGAGCCTAATTTATTTTGATATACCTTCCCTCCTTGAACGAGAAAGAGAAGGACTTGCCAAGCGCACGCATTCCCCTCTGCCGAAGTACATGTACGACGTACGTGTGATTATTTGCTTGTGTGCTCATTTTCTGTAAGTGTGACAACTTTTGAGTTTAGTGTGCGCTCATGGAGACGTGGTGAGTTAGTAAATGTGTGTTGTACGTATTTACCTCACCTCCCGCGGAAAGTGGCAGAATTTATTTAGTAGTAAACCCGCTTTTTTACCGCTTTAGTAGTAAAACCGTAGGCACGTCTTTCGTACTTTATATGGTCGAAGCCTTCCCTCAGGTGTTCTAGAATAAGTGGGGGGTTGGTGATTGTGCTGTAGTTCATAATACGAGAAGGAGTCCGCGTTCTTCATGCGGACCCTGGCCTTGCAGTCGTGGCTTTTGGATGATGAACAGATCCAGACTTGTGACTCCTTGTGGGCCTTTGAGAAGGTATAGTTGTTTATCATCAAGAGTTGACCGCCGCGAGTGGATTCTATGTACTCAAAAGAGATGCCTGTAAACAATTGAGTTGCGTGAAGTATTTCCTTATCTATAGCAGGAGAACCAAAGTCACCGACATAGCTCAGCGAATCGCGAAACTGAAGTGGAAATGGGCGGGACACATAGTTCGAAGAGCTGATGTTCGTTCGGGTCCCAAGGTGCTGGAGTGGCGACCCCGCACCGGGAAGCGCAATGTTGACCTACCTTCCACTAGGTGGACCGACAACATCATACGAGTCGCAGGGAGCCCGAGCCGCTGGATTCAGGCAACGCAAGACCGAGGCCTGCTGAAGTCCATGCAAGAGACCTTTGTCTAGCAGTGGACGTCTATCCGCTGATAAAGAGAAGAGAGAGAAGAGAGGGTTCCATTCACAAAGTGTGCCAACGGGACCCATTACTAAGACTCCGCTGTCCGTCTGTCCGTCAGCGGGCTGTATCTTACGACATTTTCACAGAATGTGTGTATTAGTAGGTGTATTGCCTTTATAACAACAAATAAAAAAGGTTAAAAATCATAGTCTCTCCAAACAGTACCTATACCTTTGTTTTTGTTCGATCTTAATAATCCTATTTTCCTATTAATATTATAAATGCGAAAGTTTGTGAGGATGGATGTTTGGATCTTTGGATGGATGGATGGATGGATGGATGGATGTTTGTTACTCTTTAACGCGACAACAAATGAACCGATTTTGCTGAAATTTGGCACAGACATAGATTAATGTCTGGAATAGCACATAGGCTACTTTTTATCCCGGAAAAGCAAACAGTTCCTGCGGGATAGCTTCGCTATTTTTTACGCATTTGTCCTTCCAAATTCGCGCAATGGGGTTTTAGATCAACGTGGTTTTATTGTACAGGTAAAGTTAAGGACCTGAAAAATAACAAAGGCAACTTTTTATCCCGGGAAAACAAACGGTCCCTGCGGGATATTAGTATTCTACTTTTCACATATTTATCCATCAATTATGCGCCAACGGAGTTACAGATTGACGTGGTTTTTTGGATAGGCATATTTGAGGACCTGAAAAGAGAAAAGGCTACTTTTATCCCGGGAAAACAAACAATTCCCTCGGGATATTCGTATGCTACTTTTCACATATTAATCCTTCAATTATGCGCCAACGGAGTTACAGATTGACGTGTTTTTTTTTAATAGGCATAGTTGAGGACCTGAAAAGTGAAAAGGATACTTTTTATTCCGGGAAAACAAACAGTTCCCGCAGGATATTCATTTGCTAATTTTCACATATTTATCCTTCAATTATGCGCTAACGGAGTTACAGATTGACATGGTTTTTTGAATAGGCATAGTTGAGGACCTGAAAAGTGAAAAGGCTACTTTTTATTCCGGGAAAACAAACAGTTCCCGCAGGATATTCATTTGCTACTTTTCACATATTTATCCTTCAATTATGCGCTAACAGAGTTACAGATTGACATGGTTTTTTGAATAGGCATAGTTGAGGACCTGAAAAGTGAAAAGGCTACTTTTTATTCCGGGAAAACAAACAGTTCCCGCAGGATATTCATTTGCTACTTTTCACATATTTATCCTTCAATTATGCGCTAACGGAGTTACAGATTGACATGGTTTTTGAATAGGCATAGTTGAGGACCTGAAAAGTGAAAAGGCTACTTTTTATTCCGGGAAAACAAACGGTTCCTGCGGGATATTAGTATTTATGCTACTTTTCACATATTTATCCTTCAATTATGGGCCAAGGGAGTTAGATATTGACGTGGTTTTTTGGATAGGCATAGTTGGGGACCTGAAAAGTAACAACAGCTACTCTTTATCCCGGGAAAACAAACAGTTCCCTAAATTATTCGCCAATATGCACGCATGCATGCATGTATGAATGTATGCATGTATGTATGTATGTATGTATGTATGTATGTATGTGTGTATGTATGTATGTATGTATGTATGTATATATGTATGCATGTATGCATGCATGCATGTATGTATGTTTGTATTTATGATTGTTTGTATCCTCCTTTTCCTAACTATAACTACATTACCTATATCCTATCCTACTAATCCTACTAATATTATTAATGTGAAAGTTTGTGAGGATGGATTTATGGATAGATGTAGTATACGGATGGATGGATGGATGGATGTATGGATGGTTGGATGTATGTTCTCTGAGATCTCTCGTGATGATATGAGATGCGTAAGTATGTTGGCTTCTCCTTCAATCACGTCCGAACAGAGCTTCGGATCGACATGATTCGTGACGTGATTTTTGCAGGGGTGCCTATAGTTGAGGACCTGGAGAGTGACAGGCTACTTTTTATCCCGCAAAATCAAAGAGTTCCCGAGGCATTTTAAAAACTAAAATCACGCAGACGAAGTCGCGGGCATCAGCTAGTATTAAATAAATAAAATAAAGAAATAAAAATAAAAAGCCTTTATTATTCCCGTTACACTAAATCTGATTTTTTAACTAAAATACCTATTATGTTACCTATTATATACATTAAAATTAAAGGAATTAAAGAAGGAAAAAACCGGCCAAGTGCGAGTCGGACTCGCGCACGAGGTTTCCATACCCCAGAAACTAAAAGTATTCAAGTAAAACGATAATATTATAATATGTTAATTTGCTTATTTATATTTTTTTGTTTTAGAAATGAAATGAAATGTATTTATTTGCAAGAAACATTGTACGTAAATAGATGTTAACATAATATTCAATGTCCAGTATGTTTCGTCAATTGACATGCAAAATATAATTATTTTAGATACTACTAAGATACTTTAGACTATACTACTATAATTTAAATCTACTAAGTATATTATCATTATTGTATAACTAAGAATATATTTGTTTTATACAGTTCTGGTAATTTTTATTAGGCTCAAGTACACATAATAGTCATACATAGAAAGCAATTAAAATATAAAATATACGTATATAAGTATGATGTCGATAAATTAATAAATTCAATGTCAAAAAAGAAACTAATTTGACAAAATGACTAAAATACAAAATGAGTTACATTTTGTATTGAAAAATTCTTTTAAACACAAAAGCATTTATTCATTAACCACTGATGCAGTCTCCTTTTAAAGACTTTTAATGGTAAATCTTTCAATTCATTACACTAGCGGCACGCTATGATGGCCGGTTTGACGTTTGTCCGCTCATGAAGTTCCGTATTAATTGATAACGACTTTGAAGGAAATAATTGTATTACTTTATTGACGATAGTGATGTGCAGAGATTCATAAATTTTATCGAATGTAGTTTTAGGTTTAGGACTCAAAATTTATTTATTAAATTGATTTCTAAAATGTATACAAGTGTAGAAAAATCAGTTTGCACCATTTAAGGGGTGAATGTACTTGTGAATATGAACAATTTTCACTATGTGGACAAACCTCTGAAATCGCAAAAAAATATCAGCTGTTTCATACAAAAGGTAAAATTTTTATTTTTATATGATATATACCACAACTCGGCATTTGGTTTTCTAAATTGAAAATTTTTAAAAATGGAATCTAATACGATCGTCACATAGGATCGCTGGCTAGCACAACTACTACCTCCGGCAAACTCGCGTCAATGCTCAATGCAAAACAAAGCAGTTTCGAATTGACGTTGCTTCGAAAAGTATAAACTGTCAGTGCAATGCGATTGTGATATAGTTTTGACCTGGCTTTGGATTTCAAATATTGATACTGCATTACTGTTGACCCTTGCTCGTTAATTTGGACTCTGTTCAAGCCCTTTGTTGTGGATTTCGTCGATATGACCGAACGTACGCAGAGAACTGTTCTAAATAGTCAGACACGTGAGTTCGTAATACGCCTCCGTAACTATTTCGATCGTGAAGCTCAAAATGGAGGGCCAATTTTACCTATAACGTCAGTGGTTGAACGCGTAGCTGATGCGCTTAATATTGGACAACGAACTGTTAGACGGATAACTAAAAAAAAATATGGCGAGACTGGCACAGAAGAAAATAAACTTCACACACCAAAAAAGAGAAAACGAGCAAAACCAGTCGTAGGCATCGATAGCTTTGATGCCGATGCTATCCGAAGACATGTTTACGGCTACTATTTACAGAAGGAGTATCCAACAAGAAAAAAGTTGGTGCATTCACTGAAGGAAGCTGGATTATTCTTCGGTGGGGAAAGTTCTTTAACGAAGATTTTGAAGACCATTGGATTTCGATACAAAAAATGTAACAAACGCAAAATATTGATGGAAAGATTTGATATAGCGATGGCAAGGTATACTTTTTTACGGCAAGTGAAAGAAATCAAAAATTGGCAAAATGTTGTGTTCTTGGATGAAACATGGCTTAATGCTAACCATACTGTAGGCCGTTCTTGGAACGATGACACAGCAGCATCTACTTCCAAAGTTCCTGTAGGAAAAGGATCGCGACTTATAATTTGTCACGCCGGAACCATCAACGGGTTTGTCGAAGGTTCTCTCATGGCTTTTGCGTCAAAAACCACTGGAGACTATCATGAAGACATGAATGGAGAAAAGTTTACTGAATGGTTTACCTCAATGTTGTGTAGCCTCCCTGAATCATCTATTATAATTATGGACAACGCCCCATACCACTCGATGCAAATTGACAAGCCACCTGCCCAATCCCAAAAGAAAGCTGATATCGTCGCATGGCTTCGTAAAAATGGCGTAGATGCAAACATGAATATGTTAAAAGCGGAATTAGTACGTCTTTTAAAAGAAAACAAACCAACCAAGATCCGATACGTCATTGACGAAATAGCATTAGAACATGGGCACAGAGTTATACGGTTACCGCCTTACCATTGTGAGTATAATGCGATTGAGTTGGTGTGGGCTCAAATTAAGGGATATGCTGCAAGACACAATACAGAACCCCCATTTACCACAAAAAAAATGCTAAAATTATTAGAAGAAGCTTGTGAACATGTGACTAAAGGAGACTGGGAAAAGGTTGTGAATAGAACTGTTAAATTAATAAGGGAAGATTATGAAAGAGATGTGAAAATAGATAATATTATAGAAAACGAACATATAATTATTAATGTAGGTGATGATAGCAGTGACGACAGTGAAAATAGTAGTATGGACGAATCTGATTAATTATGGCCTTTTGTGGCACCTTTTTTGGTATCTTTTGTATTCATATGTTTCTTGTGTGCATATAAAGTATGTATATTCATTTTCATTCAAATATTCAGTTCGTTCAAATAAATTAAATAAACATATACATTTTTGTTTTATTAAACCTATTTAATCAGGTACAAAAACAAAACTTAATTGTTTTTTGTTCGAGAATAAATTGACATTCCACATCACTATTGTAATGTGTCAAACCGGCCTTCATAGCGTGCCGCTAAACTAGCGGCACGCTATGATGGCCGGTTTGACACATTACAATAGTGATGTGGAATGTCAATTTATTCTCGAACAAAAAACAATTAAGTTTTGTTTTTGTACCTGATTAAATAGGTTTAATAAAACAAAAATGTATATGTTTATTTAATTTATTTGAACGAACTGAATATTTGAATGAAAATGAATATACATACTTTATATGCACACAAGAAACATATGAATATAAAAGATACCAAAAAAGGTGCCACAAAAGGCCATAATTAATCAGATTCGTCCATACTACTATTTTCACTGTCGTCACTGCTATCATCACCTACATTAATAATTATATGTTCGTTTTCTATAATATTATCTATTTTCACATCTCTTTCATAATCTTCCCTTATTAATTTAACAGTTCTATTCACAACCTTTTCCCAGTCTCCTTTAGTCACATGTTCACAAGCTTCTTCTAATAATTTTAGCATTTTTTTGTGGTAAATGGGGGTTCTGTATTGTGTCTTGCAGCATATCCCTTAATTTGAGCCCACACCAACTCAATCGCATTATACTCACAATGGTAAGGCGGTAACCGTATAACTCTGTGCCCATGTTCTAATGCTATTTCGTCAATGACGTATCGGATCTTGGTTGGTTTGTTTTCTTTTAAAAGACGTACTAATTCCGCTTTTAACATATTCATGTTTGTCATTTTGAGCTTCACGATCGAAATAGTTACGAAGGCGTATTACGAACTCACGTGTCTGACTATTTAGAACAGTTCTCTGCGTACGTTCGGTCATATCGACGAAATCCACAACAAAGGGCTTGAACAGAGTCCAAATTAACGAGCAAGGGTCAACAGTAATGCAGTATCAATATTTGAAATCCAAAGCCAGGTCAAAACTATATCACAATCGCATTGCACTGACAGTTTATACTTTTCGAAGCAACGTCAATTCGAAACTGCTTTGTTTTGCATTGAGCATTGACGCGAGTTTGCCGGAGGTAGTAGTTGTGCTAGCCAGCGATCCTATGTGACGATCGTATTAGATTCCATTTTTAAAAATTTTCAATTTAGAAAACCAAATGCCGAGTTGTGGTATATATCATATAAAAATAAAAATTTTACCTTTTGTATGAAACAGCTGATATTTTTTTGCGATTTCAGAGGTTTGTCCACATAGTGAAAATTGTTCATATTCACAAGTACATTCACCCCTTAAATGGTGCAAACTGATTTTTCTACACTTGTATACATTTTAGAAATCAATTTAATAAATAAATTTTGAGTCCTAAACCTAAAACTACATTCGATAAAATTTATGAATCTCTGCACATCACTATCGTCAATAAAGTAATACAATTATTTCCTTCAAAGTCGTTATCAATTAATACGGAACTTCATGAGCGGACAAACGTCAAACCGGCCGTCATAGCGTGCCGCTAGTTTAGTTTAGAGGTTTATTCTTAATATTAAAATAAATATTTTCTTTTATTTTCTTTCACACAACAGCACAATTTTATTTATTTATCTTATTTGAGGTTGGTGCCAATAAGCTAGACCTCTAAATTGTATGAACACCCAAACAACTCAGGGGACTATCTTAACTGACGTCAACTATGTATGTATGGGGACACCAATTAATTTACAACTTTTTATTTTTTAGAATTTTTCCTTTATTTATGCTGTGCCAACCTTGACCTTGCTTTGTGCCAAATTTCGTGATTCTAGGTCTACTACCATACCACTACCATACAACTACCATATAGGTTTTCGACGTCACCCGTAATTTAGGGGTCGTGTTCAACTTGCGGCCTTTACGCCCAAGCTACGCTATATCTTTAAACAATGGTATTACGACTATATCTTAACGTAGGCTCCACATTTCGTCTTATGATACTTCGGAGGTGGGTGCGTATGTTCTAAGTAGCACCTTTGTACGACGTTGGAAGGACTCATGTACACCCTAGCTTTGCAGCCGGTCGCTTTGTTAGAGCACACCCAAACGTAGGACCTTCGGTTGTTTCTGGCAAAGGTGTAGTTATCCACCATCAAGAGCTGCCCGCGTTTGGAATTGATGAACTGAACTAGCGTTTCTAAAAACAATAACATTAAATTAGTCGTTTAAAACTTTAAGGGGTGTGTTTAACCTTAACGCGTACACTGACACTATTTAATATATACCTCTATAATAAATTAATCTATGATTGACACTAGACTGTCAGTCCCCTATATAAATGACAGCTTAAATTATAGATCAATTTGAAGCGCCACTTTGACATATGAGTGTCTCTGGAACTAATATTAAAGGGACGCAGGAAGTGCCAAAAAGTTTCTCTGTTTCAGCCCTCACTAATTTTAGTTCCTTGGACGCACGTTACTGTCTACAGCGCCAAAATGGCCTCCATCAAGTTAGTCCAAAAAAAAATAAGACATCAGCTTGTCCAGTGTTAATCATAGATCATGGAGAATAATAATCATTCAGTCACTGACCTCAATAATTATTATATTATTAATAATTATTGTAATATTATATTATAGAGATCAGTGAATGAAACCGAATCATCGGCTGATTTCGGTATTCGGACAACTGTCTCGGATGTTCATCTGCATAGACCGTTCCTCTACCTCTCTCGTTCTATATATAATCTACCGTTCTCGGACGATGTTAGTCTTGGCTGTGTAATGAGTCTGCTAAACATGTGGAGTAAATTCACAAGATATACAATCAGGTACAAGTACAAGAAATCCAGAAAATTAAAGTTCCAAGGGAATTAAAAACCTTAATTCACACGGATGACGTCACGGGCACCATCTAATCAAACATACGTTTTAAAGCTGTTAAATGAATTCGATTTTCTATTCTAATGGCATGGCTGGTTTCGAATCCAAGAAACATGAATCAATGTGTCATTTAACCCTTCTGGTACCATTTCCATCGTCTTCTAAAATAATGGGACATAAAATTACAAACAAGAAAAAAACACTAATTTTTAGTTCCTTTTTGATTTATTTTTAGCACTATTTAAATGGGTAAGATAATATTACTATTATTATTTTGTAATTAAAAACTATTCACGATGAGACATATATTTATCATATTATTAAATTATCTAGGAAATAAACCAAACAGTATTTACAAGAATAGGAATAACATTATCATGATAAAACATTTACGTTAATATTGTTCGAAATTATGTAAATTAATGTGATATTATAAAATCGGAGACTTTGCTTCTCAACATTTATTATGATACATATATATATAGTTAGCAATGTAATAAATTATTAAACATGAATCAGTGATAATAATACTTAAGAAAATTTCATATATACAATACTATATTAAACCTAAATTTAATTCTAAAATTAAAACTAAAATAAAAACTAATTAAAATCTAAAACCCCATCCAAGCCACCGCAGTGTGGCATAGTACCCAGGATGCCCTATTGGTTTGGCACGTAGTGATGGCAAGAGACCTGATGGTATGACGCTTGTTCCTTGGAGGACAGGGAGGTCGCTTGTGTGGGATGCCACCTGTGTAGATACTCTAGCTGCTTCCCACATCCATGCGACCTCCTCTGTGGCGGGTGCAGCGGCTACTAGCGCCGAACAGGCTAAGAGGCGCAAATATGAAAAACTTGACAGTGGTTTCATATTTGCGCCTTTTGGTGTAGAGACCCTGGGACCGTGGGGCCCGGAGGCTCGCGCACTTTTTTTAGAGATATCAAAAAGAGTGATCGAGTCTACCGGGGATCCAAGAGCTGGCAGCTACCTTGGCCAAAGGATTAGCTTGGCGAAATATTATTAATACACTTCTGTCTTTGATCAGCTGCTGCGCCATCTAGTCTAGCCCTAGCCAAACCTTCAAGCGTTTGCTATCGTAGAAAGATAAATAGACAATCGTAAGTGTAACATGGCTAGGGGGCTGTACTTGCTTTATTTTAAGGAACAGCATTGGATACACTTACTTTTTAGACATTTATGGAATACTATTTACATATTTTAGCCCTAGAAAACTCGCCACTAGGCTACGCAAAGAACCTTTGAGGCGAGTGATTGTGATGTAAGTTGTGATAAAAACAAGAAAGCCCGCGCAAAAAGCAGGTCCCGGGTGAACATTTTCTGCGTGACGATTTCTTAGTACAGTTCTAGCATGCAGTCAGAAGTGATTTGCGTAGACGTGGTAAAATATGTACCTACCTACCTTCAATTTTTTTAGAATTTTGGTAGACTTGTCTACTTGTTGTTGACCTTTCTGACTTGTATAGTGGATCAGGTTAAATCTACTAGTAAATCTAAGATAAACAGCTCCTTTTCAACGCGATCCGCTATGTGAACATCTTCATACAGTTCCTTGAGGCAAAGTCCGGACCAGTGGCGTAGCGTGGACTAATCTAGACTTGGGCGAAGTTGTATCAGCGAGGCCTTTTTCCTTCAGTACCAATTCCCAAAATCAATGCAGAGATCCTACCACGTTTTTGTGAATACAAAAGCAAACTCAGGGCACATTCATGAGAGTATACGTCTGCGGAGACTACTGAAATACATTTTTTTTTAATTTTTTAGTAAAAGTAATGTCCTCCCGACCGAATCCGGTCACGGCGGCCAACCTACTCAGAGATTAGCCATCTGCGCGGGAGATGTTATAGTGTATAAGTGTGTGCGCAAACACAGGTGCAGTTTCTATTCCCTCACTCTCATAGTCCGATGGGACGAAAAATCCGACACGACCGGAGAGAGATCAGTCACAGACCGACGGCTTTTACGTGCTCTCCGAGGCACGGGGGTGACTTACCGCCAACTTCCTAACTCCGGGCTAGTAGGTACTACTGAGATTTCTTGACAGAAAACCCAAATCATTTTTTTGACCTGACCCGGGAATGGAACCAGGAAACTCGTCATCCGTAGTCGAAATTGCTAACCACTAGACCAACGAGGCAGTCAGTTTTAGTAACACAGATTTAATGCATAAACGAAGCATTCTTCTAGGGAAACACATCGTACACTCTGAGCAGGCTACACTAATCCCAGCCAAGAAGATGCTGCTGTTGCTGGCGGCAACAAGTATTGGAGAGGAGCTATAAATAGTGGCGAGCACAATGGACCGGCGACGGTCGACGTGCTACAGGGCATCGAACCTGCATAGCCGCGCAATAGAAGAAGAAGAAGAACACAGATTTAAAACGCACTTCAAGGGGCCTCGCGCGAGGCCCCTTGAAGTGCGAGAACCTGGGCGAGGGGCCGTAGCGCGCACGCCTAGCTACGCCACTGGTCCGGACTCGCACGTTTTTAATATCTGATCAAGGAACTAAATTAGGTTATAATACCTACACTATGCAATATGAATGCAATGCGAAGCAGTGATAGCCAGTGGTTAGGACAGTGGTCTCCTATTTGGGGGGTCGCAGGTTCGATCCCGGGGACCACTGACTTTTCGAAGTCAAGTGCGTTTAAGCAATTAAATATCACTTGCTTCAACGGTGAAGGAAAACATCGTGAAGGAAACCTGCACACCTGAGAGTTCTTCATAATGTTCTTGAAGGTGTGTGAAGTCCACGCATTGGGCCAGCGTGGTGGACCATGGCCTATAACCCTTCTCTGAGATGAGACCTGCGCTCAGTAGTGAGCCGATGGTGGGTTGCTAATGACATGATGACCTACACTATACTCTATTAAATTGTAGTAATATAAAGAGTTTAGGTATTACAACCTACGAATTTAGTTCCTAACCCTAATAAACTCCCCATCGAGCTGTTTACAGAACCGCGGCGGCGTGTGGTTGTGACGCAAGTTATAATACACGATGTTCCCCGCGGTGTTGAAACGCAGTTTCGCAGAACACTTTTTACGCGACTTGCTGCTGCAGTTCCAGTATCTTTGGTCGGATGTGGTTTGCGCGAACGCATGCTCGCCGACGAGGAGAATGTGCCTTTTGACGTTTTTCACTTTGATGAACTTGTAGGACAAATCTAGAACAAACGGGAACAGAAAATATATAACTTTTCAAAAGTAAAGTGCCCAATGTTTTCAGGAAAGGATTCTTAAAATTGGTTTTTGCCATAAAAATGAAAAGTATCAAGTAAGGTCAGCACAACTAATAAAAACTTTGGATTTATTTAGTACTACCCGTTCACTTCAAGTTGGCCGCTACCTCGCGTCGCGCTTTCCCGCACCGCGTATCAAGTCAGACCCACTTAGTACAGATAGCAAAGTACCGCTCGCGATTGTCAGTACCGTGTTTTTTCAAACTTTTGTTATTGTTGCGTTTTAAACTTTTTTGTTAAGTTTAAATTATTTATTGTTGTTTGGTTACTAATGTTCGTGTGTCGTTTTCTAAGCTGAGTAAAAAAAATTTTTTTCATAGCGCACACTATTTATTAATGACTATAATATTACATAATTAATGACTTTGTTTGAAGAGTAGAAAAATAATAAATTAAAAATCCCGCTCTTCGACAATAAGACTTCGTCGTTGCCATGAAAAGCATTGCCAGAAAAGAAAACTTCCGTTACATTCGCGGTTACAGTAAAAAATGCATTTTTTTGTCAACGGTACCAGTATGACGTCATTTTGTAACGGTCAACGACAGTCAACTTGAAGTGAACCGGCAGTTGTTACATCGAATGTTGATGGCAAAAGCGATACTGATTTTGAATAAAAATTAAACGTCATACCTGGCTTAGGTTCAACCATAGAAATTTCTTCAAGCTTCACGGCATAACCGTAATCCTCATCAGGCAGGTTGAAGGTGCGAGTCGAGCCCAGTATCTGAATTTCTTGGTTCTCATTCCTCTTTGTTGCTATCTTCGCAATTCTTGGTGTTACAAGTCTACGGCCAAGTTTTTTTTTGTAATAACCTGAAAATAGAAAATAATTTTTATAGCAAAAGTAAAACTATAAGGGCCGATTTCACCAACGTAAAATAAGTCTTATCCGAGAGTAAATTGGATATTTAGACAGTATTTTCCATACAATAACTGTCAGAACGCCCAATTTATTCCTTGGTAAAACGTCTCTCGACGTTGGTGAAATCGGCCATTAGTAAACTAATTTATCGACTAGGTTTGTATTCTTTTTTTTTTTTAATAATATACCTATGCTGAACATGACTAGAATGCTGAATCTTGACATATAATAGGAGTAGGTACGAAAATAGTGCAACGGGCGGGTATCGAATCGGTGACTTTTCGGTTTTCAGCCCCATCCCATCACCGTCTCTGGGAGAGAACTTCTTACATCATTAGCGATTCCGAACGCGGCAGGTGGTTGTTTTTGGCATTCTTTTCATACAACAAATGTCAAATAACAATCACTTAATGTGACCTCTGCCAACGCATATTTACAATGGGCCCGACGCTGACGACACACGCATTTTCAGTACCAACACTTCTTGACGCTTTTGCGCCTCCTTCGTCTTATATAATTTTCTAGTTATGAAACTCAGATACGAATAGTGACTTTTACAAAACTACAAAGTGAAACTATTATAAAATGTATTTTTTTCAACAAACTTTATTTTACACTGACAAAACTAAAAATACATCTCGAAGCTAGCAAGAAAATTAGATTTCACACTCAGGTCTCACACTTCCTGACGAAACAGAACATGCCCGACGTGTGAGGTGCAACAAAAGATAGAGTTATTGCATGAAAAAGGAATATACATATAGTAAGCGCCAAATATATTTTAGGCATTTTAGTGTAGCTCTTAAAAGATAGTTTTTTTTAATCACTAGTCAGGTCACTTGATATAATTGAAATTAAGTACATAATATACTAGCTGATGCCCGCGACTTCGTCCGCGTGGATTTAGTTTTCAAAATCCCGCGAGAACTCTTTGATTTTCCGGGATGCCTTTGTCACCCTCCAGGTTCTCAACTATACCTATCCAAAAATCACGTCACTCCGTAGCTTTGTTGCAGCGTGATTGACGGACAAACCAACAAACAAACACACTTTGGCATTTATAATATGTTTAGTAAGGAAGAATTAATACTACGATAATAAAGGCGATCTAATTAAATTTTAGAACACCAAAAGCTTCTATAGTGACTTTAATATGATAGTTAGATGTATTCCCTCCGGGACTTTCTTGTAGAGAATAATGAGTACTTTAATCATAATTTTTAATGTATCATCAATAGTTTTCTCAGCACACGCCAAATAATGCATTTTATAGGCAAAATTCTACTTTGGGTTACATTATTGCAATTTTCCTAAAGATCTCTAATTTTTTTTTAATAATTTATAGCCTATGTTACTTCCTGATAAATAAGCTTTCTATTGGTGAAAAAATGGTTAAAATCGGTTTAGTAGTTACAGAGCCTATTCGGTACAAACAAACAAACAAAAATCTTTCCTATTTATAATATTAGTATAGAAGTATAGATTAAAATTTTGGGTCCATAATTTTATTTTATTTTATTTTATTTATTTAGGAAAACCAACAGCTTATAATTCTATATATACTTAAGAAATAATGTAACTAACAGCTAATAATAGGTTTTCGCAGGTAAATACTAAATACACACAGGAGTACCTGGATAGACAAGAAAGATTCTGAAAATTGTATATATACTTTAAGAAATTAAGGATGCACTAGACTGGATTAATAACTTAGTTAAATTCCTACGTAAACTATTCAAATTGCCACGAAACAAGTCAACATTAGGTTCATTGTAAACAGAATTTAAAAGGCGAGAAGCACGAATAATAAATGAGTTAAGTATATCTGTAGTTGGTTTTAGTTCGGGGAATATTAAATATCTTATTATTTCTAGTCACACGGAGTAAGCGTTGTGAAGGCACTATTATACCTAGCTTCGCAAGTAGTTCCGGACAGTCAATTGACCCCCTGACTATCCTGAGTAGAAAGCAAATATCAGCAATATTTCTACGTATGTAAAGAGGTACAAGGTGTAATTCGGAACAGGCTTTAACATAAGATGTTTTTGGAAGGTGAAATTTTTGATTTAGAAATCTAATGAATTTGCGTTGGATACTTTCAATTTTGTTAATGTGAACTTGATATGCAGGGTTCCATATTTGGCAAGCGTATTCAAGATGACTGCGGACCAAAGAACAATAAAGAACCTTTATGGTTTTCATTTTCTTAAATGGTTTCGTAGCGCGAATAATATAACCTAAAGCTTTGTATGCTTTACTCACAATAGCATCTACGTGCTGGTTTAGAATCAGTTTAGAGTCTAGTCGCACTCCAAGATCCCTTATTGTGTCAATTCTAGTTAATAATTGATGTTTTAGACTAAAGTCATAACAAAAAGGCTCTTTTTTCCTAGTGTAAGATATCAAATTACATTTCGATACATTAAGATCAAGTTTATTTTTGATACAATAGTTAGGTATCAAATCTGAGCAAATCATCTTGCAAAAGCTTCGCTTCTGTAATGTTGTTCACTGGACGGAAAACCTTCAAGTCATCGGCGAAGAGTAAGAATTTGGAATTAATAAAGCATTGATCTATATCATTGATGAAGATGATAAATAGGAAAAGTCCCAGCAAAGACCCTTGAGGTACACCAGAGGGTACTGGCATCCAGTTGGATTTGAAACCATTGAGCACCACTGATTGTAACCTGTTATCTATGTAGGATGAAAACCAACGGTACAAGTCTCCTCTGATCCCGAGAGAAGCTAGTTTTTCCAAAAGCAGGCTGTGGTCGATTTTGTCAAAGGCTTTACTGAAATCCGTATACACGACGTCCACTTGATCGTGATTATCCAGTCTATCTGTCAGATAGTCAGAGAACAGTATTAAATTTGAGACTGTCGATCTGCCCTTTAATGCGCAATATATTGAAAATAAATTAATACTTAATAGATATATAATAATTCTTTAATGTTTTCACCCAATTCAGACCCATAGACCCTTGATATTATAAAGTAATATATAAAGCGACTACTATACTACCTAATATCAGTAATAAAATCAAATGTAAAACCGACGATTTTACTTTATACCCCAACTTAAATGTGAAGTACAGTACTTACACTACAACTGCTAATAGAGCTATGCTCGGAGTGCCTATCCCTGCGAGATCAAATCAGATATGAGATCCGTAGGAGAACCAAAGTCAAGTAAGTAGCTCAGCGAGTCCCGAAACTGAAGTGGAAATGGGCGGAGCACATAGGGCACAAGCTGAAAAAGCCTAGTGGTTAAGACTTTGACCTCCACTCCAAGAGGTCACGGCACGGCATCTCTGACTTTTCGGAATCATGTGCGTTTTAAGCAATTAAACATTATTTGCTTCAATGGTGAAGGAAAACATCTCTAGAAGACCTGCACGTATGAGGTCGACCTTACACGGGCAGCTTGAAGCAGTTAGGATGGACTGCTTCAAGCTGCTGACCGCCCTCAGAGTTTTCAATATGCCGGCCATACACGGGCAGCTTGAAGCAGTTAGGATGGACTGCTTCAAGCTGCTGACCGCCCTCAGAGTTTTCAATATGCCGGCCATACACGGGCAGCTTGAAGCAGTTAGGATGGACTGCTTCAAGCTGCTGACCGCCCTCAGAGTTTTCAATATGCCGGCCATACACGGGCAGCTTGAAGCAGTTAGGATGGACTGCTTCAAGCTGCTGACCGCCCTCAGAGTTTTCAATATGCCGGCCATACACGGGCAGCTTGAAGCAGTCATGGATCGACTGCTTAGTGCTGTGACTGTATAGTGAACTACAGTCTTCTATTTGCATACATACATGGAACCGCTCGAGCGGTTGCCTGTTCCAGGCAGTCAGCAGCTTGAAGCTGTCAACCCTGACTGCTTCAAACTGCCCGTGTAACGCCGGCCATAATGCTCTCAAAGATATGTGAAGTCTGCCAATTTACAATGGGCCAGCGATACTTATTGAGAGAAGACCTGCGCTCAGTAGTGAGCCGTTGATGGGTTGCTGATGATGCTGATGTTACAAGGTATCTCTAGGAGCTAAGTCTGACGTACAGTCCGTCTTTTTGCTGATACATCAGCGGCGGAGGATGGTTATGTTCAAGATTGTGAAACACCAGCTGTCCATGGCAGTCAAACCGCAAACGAGCGCCACACTTTACCGATCCCCACTTCTTACTGCAGTTCCAGTATCTTTCGTCCCTGGTGGTTTGAGCGAACGTGTATTTATTGATGAGAATCAGAGGCTTTTTTGCCATTGCTCTGTTTATATACTCGAAAGAAGGCGCATCTGCAAATGTATTCGAGACACCATTTCAGTATTCAGCAAAACAAAATTGGATATGCAAAACAGAATTAGATGTGCAATACAAAATTGGATATGCGGATCATATTAATTAATTAAAAAAAAAAATGGTTGTCTGTAAAGTCTATTTACGGACGATAGTTTTACGTGATAACGCCATAAATAAAAATTGATGACCGCTAACCACAGCGCGCAGGCGATGACTGGCGGGCCCGGCGGCGGACGCTCTCTAAGCCAACGCTTGGGCCAACCGCTTTACCGAAACCGCTGGGTACAGTCGGCGCAATACATTTTTTTTTATAAGAATAGCGAGCAAACGAGCAGGCGGGTCACCTGATGTTAAGCGATTAACGCCGCCCATGTACATTTGTAGCACCAGAGGCACTACCAATGCGTTGCCGGCTTTTCAGGAATTTGTTGGTCCGCCCCTTGAATAACCCCAAGTTGTAATTAAGCGGCAACACAGTCAATGGGAGTTGGTCCCACAGTTTGGTAGTGCGTGGAAAAAAGATCTGCCACAACGGATAGTCGAAGTGCTCCAGGCACCGAGGTGGCTTGGGTGAAATTGCTTTCGGTGGGGTGCGGTGCGGTTGTAGAAGAGAGAGGGTGGTATGAGGTCAAATAGCTCTTCAGAACACTCCCCGTTATATAGCCGATAGATTACGCACAGAGAGCTTACGTCTCTGTTTGATTCTTATGGTGATTGTTCCAAAAAATTACACACTGGAAATTCTAGAGCTAGATTCATAGATAGATCCTACCAACAATAATTTTATAGCTGAATACAGCTACATCTAACAGTTTGGTAGAAAACTAGTAAATAAGGTAGAAATAAAAGTAATATTCTCCTTCACATGTACTTATATTTGTTTACACAAAGTAAATCTTTCATTTGCAATATGATTTTACTTTTACATGTTTCTTCCTATTGATATCATTGTTATTGTTGTTTTTTTAATATCATCTTGCGACTAGTTAATTTTTTATCATTAGGTATGTATATTTATTAAATTAAATAAAGTCGTCCTAAAATAAATAAATAAAAAAGTTAAAACTAGTGATGAGATATTTTCGCATATTTTTAGTCCTGACCAGAAAAATAAAAATTTCGCCATACAGCTAACCAACCTAACTAAACTCTTCTACTGGCAACACTAACTTTAAAACATCATGAAATGTAATGTATGAAAAAAGGTAAGTAATGTAACATGTCATGACTATACTTAAGGTATAGTTTAACATTGACTCACAAAGCGCATTGTAGAGATGCGTTTTAAATCTTTATCTACTCCAGCATCGAAAAGTTCCAATTTCGAGTTTGACAGCTGAATCGAAATGAACCCTCTTTCGGTTTTGCTTCTCATTTCGATGCAGCTCGTTGTATGGGAGCTGAATCGAAATGGTTATCTTCTTAAAATAGGATACCTAAAGCTAAGGCTCTGAGTTCTGGCACTTTTGTACCGTTCATATGACAGAGGCGCCACAGGCGGCTGGTGGCGGCTTACGGAGTTACTTTTTGTTGACAGAGGCGCCACAGGCGGCTGGTGGCCGCTTACGGAGTTACTTTTTGTTACTTTATTGAGCCTACGGCGTATTTTGTTAATGATTTTACTTCCTTGTCGTAGATAAAATCTTGTATGCAACTGAACGTAATTAGTCATTTTAATTCTCGTACTATGCTATTTTGATACTCGGCAAGCCTCGTATCAAAAAACAGCACTCGAATTAAAATGACCCTCATTACGATGCAGTTGCATAAATAGCTATTATAGTTTATTCAGCTATAGACGAGCTGTAACAAAACATTCTTACTAGCATAATTTCAAGTGAAAACGCATTTTCTAGCTCGGTAGAATTTTGTCTATTACGTGTGGAATTGAGGTCAATATGATAAGTAAAACCTCAGGTTGTCGCTTCGATGCTCTACCGTTTACGACTCAGTATAAATCGACATGTAGGGCCGATTTCACCAACGTTTTGATATTTTGACAGTATTTTCAATACAAAAACTGTCAGAATGCCCAATTTATTCCTAGGATAAACGTAACTCGACGTTGGTGAAATCGGCACTTAGTGTTGCAATAAAAATAGCGCCCCTAGTGCAGGTTTTCACTATTTTTCTAATCAGGATTAAATCGGAAAAAATTACATTGTATAAAATTAATTGAAATCCAATAAAAATGGTTTATGTGTGGCACAGAAACATTGAAAACAGAACGCCCTCCTGCATTGTACACAAAAGGATCTAATCTTTTTCACTTTATTATTCGCATCAAGCCTGTTGAGAGTGACGCGTAGAGTTCGGTAGCAACCCACACAGTTCCTCCTCGGACCACCGTGGGTCTGATAATCGTGATACCTCTTCGACATGTAAAGTTTCCTGTAACCTGAAATAAGAAAAAAAGTTTAAAAACTGTAAGCCAACTTCACGACGCAGGTTGCAGGCGCCGCTGCAGTTTGCTGCCTTTTTTACACATTATATAGAAAGTGATAATGTGGCCTAAGGTGAAACGCGTTTGCCTAGAAGATGCCTATTCGCTCTTACTTTAAAATACCCAAATTGTACGTGTGAGGAAACACAGATCTCGGAAGAGCGTTTCAGAACCTGGCCGTGCGAATCAGAAATGAAGACTTAAACTTCGTGCGCGTGGATGGGATACCAACGATATAGGGATGGAAGCCCTCCCGATGTCTTGCAGTGCGGTGGTAAAAATGTGAAGGGGGGACAAGGTCGAAGAGTTCCTGAGCGCAATTACCAAAATATATCCTATACTACACCGATAAGCCGGCAATTTTTCCAGGGTGATAGGTTCTGAAGTTTGGCTAAGAGTGGTGAGTCCTTGCCAATGAGTTTCCTAGCTCGACGATATACAACATCTAGTGCCGCTAGTTGGTACTTGGCAGAGCCATCGAAGAGGTAAAGGTGGCCTTAAGAGGACTATTACATATCGCATGCCTCTCGCACATTCTAATATTTTCAATGATTGTATGTCTCAGACTTTTGACAAAATGTGGTCAATTATAATCTTCGACAGTTAAATTACAAATATTTTAGATGTAGTTTTATTATGATATACCTAGATTTTGTTAGAGAAAAAGGCGAAAACTACTATTAACTTTTATCGCTCTTATTCTCTATCAAAAACTAAAGTTAAAAAAAAATTAAAGTTACAATTATTATTGATGTTCGAAAAAATCTTTAACCGTTTATTCATGACCACAATAATTTACACAGAAAAAACCGACTTCAAAGGCATATTCAATTTCACAGTTAATTTATCTCCTTACTTTCCGTCCTTAGAGCGGAATACTTACTTCTAATTTAAATATAACTATGCTCTATTTTTAGCCTATTTAATGAAAAATAATAAAATCAGTACAAAATAAACAGCGTTATAGCCTAACATACACAAAACAAGCAAATATTATTAAAATAGAATAAAAAACCAGACTGCTTTAAAAATATCAACTGAAAATTTTATAGCCAGTGTCACTCGAGATGATATAAAGATTCTAACGATACCCCATACATCCAAATTTGCAAATCAAGAACCCAGGAAACATTAAATTTTCAGTCATGTCATCATCATCAGTCCTGTAGAAATATAGATGAATTGATAACTTCTTATTTTTCATATGGGCCCAAGTCACATAGCGAAACTATTGAACCGACATCTATTTGCGTTTTTTGGCCCAGTGTAGTAACTTCATTTAAGAATCATCATCATCATTAGCAACCCATCAACGGTTCACTACTGAGCGCAGGTCTCCGAAGGTTTCAGAGACGGGTTAATAGGTCATAGTCCGCCACGCTGGCCAAATGCAAATTGGTAGACCCACCTTTGAGAACATCGTGATCTCAGACGTGCATGTTTCCTCACGAAGTTTTCCTTCACCGTTGTAGCATGTGATATTTAATAACTTAAGCGCTCATAACTCCAAAAAGTCAGAGCTGCGTGCCCAGAATCGAACCCGCGACCTCCCGAATAGGAGCAGTCCCGCAGTCCTAGCCTATCTAGGCTATCACTTCGCAATTATTTCAAATTTTTTTAAGACGGATGCGTGTGTTCCAGAAAACTGTCTATGATCTCTGTACAGTTAGGGTCCAGGCGGATCTTGCAGCGGCATTTCTTGTATATCCGTTGTGAACAGTACCAATAGTTTGCGGTCCTGTTCATTTTGAAGTACTTGTACCCCTGGAATAGTAATACGTGACCAGGGCCCCGGGATGATTCGATGAACCGAAACGGTGTGACTGTAAAGAATAACGTACTTCAATTATTTCAGACTTTTAGATATAGGTAGATACAAAAATCCTAAGCACTGACCTCTATTAATCTATATTCTATGATTAGCATTGGACTTACTGTCACCCTTTTACTGTCACCCTTTTTTAGACCTACTTGATTGATTTTGGCGCTGTAAACAGTTACGATTGTCCAAGGAACTAAAATTAGTTAAGGCACTAGTGACAACTGATGTTCTGAGTTGATACTTTTTTGGCGCTTCCTGCATCCCTATATTATTAGTTCCAGAGACATTCGTATGTCAAATGTGGCGCTCTATATTGATCCATAATTTTAGCTGTCATTTTTATAGGGACAGCCAGTCCAATGTTGATCTAAGATTAATTATAGTGGTCAGTGATCATCAGAAAATTGATTTTAAGTAGTTTTAAATATACACAGCTGTGGTGTCACCCGGGTCACCGCTGAAAATCGGCGTCCCACATTGTATGCGTGTTTGCGCATGTTGCGGCGCGTCGGTGTTAAGCGTCGTATACACGACGACGCCCGGGAACTTGTCCCGCAAATGTTGACGAGACGCGGAGTTAGCGGGGCAGAGTAAGGCCCGCTGTTTTGCACTGGTAGGCGTCCCGTCCCGTGCACCCCTGTCGTGCACCTCTACCGCGACAGGTAGACTAATTTGGTATAGCAGAAGAGAGGTACTTTTGGAAATAAAAGTATAGTTTCCAATTGCAGTGCTCTGGGTTGACTGACTGGCGATCGTTCTTTTCTTTCAGTATTTAAACAAAACTCTCGTGGGAGTACTCTAATATTCTCACGGTCGCCAGTGAATAAGCCCTTTGTTAGTCTCTTTATTTCATTGTATTTTTAACACTTCATAATTTTAAAAACAACTTATTACTTTAACCAAAGTTAAAAACTGCTAAGGACACATTTAAATTTATTACATTAGCAGTTGAGACTCGGCGCCAAAAAAATCTGTGCGTGAGACCCTCATAAGTGTTATCGATCACACAGTGAGACTTTTTATTCCAGTCACCGCACTTGACGCACCCATAAATTTCAGTGTAACTTATACAAATTAAAAGCACACAATAGTTCTTTGTTCTGAACTTTCAACCGACTTAAAGAAAGGAGGAAGTTATAAGCTATAATCTTAATCCTAGTCGCCGAAAATCTCCCCCTTGTGCGTAGCACCAATCTTCAGTCACGGCGATGGTACTAGCACAACTATTCTAGAACTGGGTCATTGTAGCACTCCTCCTCTTGGCCATGTGATGCATTTGTAGCTCCACTCTTCTGTTCTGAGATTCTCTTCTCAGAGTGAAGCAGGAAATGATGCCAAAGCTTGCAGGACTTGCAAGCTGGTTTTCTGCACTTTTCTTTTCTGTGCCTTCCCCTTAAGCACTTGAAGCAGATGCGTTGCTTGACTCCTAGTGCCCATCTCTCTTCAACGGGCATCTTCAGGAAGCGTTGGCACTCTGTCAAGTAGTGATCACCTTGACAGCTTATGCAAGTCCATTTCTTTTCTTTATTGACCTCTTTCTTTGTTCGTTGAGGTTCATCTTCTTCTTCTTCTCTGGTGGTGTGAGTTGCTTCACGTCCACGTTGCTGTTTCTTCTTTTCTGAAGGTGCATAAGCTCCACACGTGCCTGCTTGCTTGTTCAGGAATTGTGACATCAGCACAAGATCTGCTGGTTCTTTATCTTCGTGGGCATCTGCGAGGGTCTGGATCGTAGACATCAGGGACTGTTCTGTCTTCACGATCCCTTGGTTTTCTTGAAGATCTTTTTCTGGCTTGATATCTTTTATATCTTCCAAAGGAGACGTCTGGATCCAGTTCTGAACACGCGATGCTCTGTCGTCTAGTTCTTCATCCAGATCGTCTTCTGAAGCTGAATCTTCAATTGTTTGTTTCTTGAGTCTGATTCGGGCCAGATTAGCTGCTGCTTCAATGCGCTCCAATTCTAAACGCGCCAGCTCTTCCCTTGCTTCCAAGTTGCGTAATCTGGCAGCAGAACTCTTTGTTCGAACTGACTTGACTGATGCGCGGTTTGAACCACCTGGTTTTTCAATCATCAGGGATCTGTTCTGGTTCTCCCCTTCAGTCGTCTGCAGTTGTTTGAGTCTAGCACTGTTTTCTGTAGATCTCATCTTCGTAGCTATAGTAGATTCTGTCACGGTGATTCCTGATGATTCCGCGATTGAAGCTTTCGAAGAAATATTCGATGCCGTGGCTTCCGAAGTCATAACTGATGTGGACCCCTCTGATCTGGTGTGCTCACTCTTCTCTTCAGCATACTGTGATGCAGTTGAGCTCGCACTTAGGGGCACATCTTTAACCTTCTGGGACCTGGTGAGAGGCATGTCTGTAGGTCCCGATTCGTAGCTTCAGCCTTTCGAAGTCCTCAATTTGCAGTTCCAGGAATTCGTCTTCAGGGATCCGGCTCGAAGGACCATCTGTTGCGGCGCGTCGGTGTTAAGCGTCGTATACACGATGACGCCCGGGAACTTGTCCCGCAAAAGTTGACGAGACGCGGAGTTAGCGGGGCAGAGTAAGGCCCGCTGTTTTGCACTGGTAGGCGTCCCGTCCCGTGCACCCCTGTCGTGCACCTCTACCGCGACAGGTAGACTAATTTGGTATAGCAGAAGAGAGGTACTTTTGGAAATAAAAGTATAGTTTCCAATTGCAGTGCTCTGGGTTGACTGACTGGCGATCGTTCTTTCCTTCAGTATTTAAACAAAACTCTCGTGGGAGTACTCTAATATTCTCACGGTCGCCAGTGAATAAGCCCTTTGTTAGTCTCTTTATTTCATTGTATTTTTAACACTTCATAATTTTAAAAACAACTTATTACTTTAACCAAAGTTAAAAACTGCTAAGGACACATTTAAATTTATTACATTAGCAGTTGAGACTCGGCGCCAAAAAAATCTGTGCGTGAGACCCTCATAAGTGTTATCGATCACACAGTGAGACTTTTTATTCCAGTCACCGCACTTGACGCACCCATAAATTTCAGTGTAACTTATACAAATTAAAAGCACACAATAGTTCTTTGTTCTGAACTTTCAACCGACTTAAAGAAAGGAGGAAGTTATAAGCTATAATCTTAATCCTAGTCGCCGACAGCGCATATGATGTACGGCATTACGCTGATCTGTAGGTGCATCCTTTCTTGGTGGTGACATGACTGATAATTTTGTCTGTGACACCATTACTGAATAAATGTTTTCTTTCTTTCTTTCTATATTTAGGGATGAGAAACGATTTTATTTATATATTTATAGATATTTTACACACATAACTAAAACACTTCGCTTTGGGCCAATGTGTTTATAAAATAAGGGCTGTTACACACGCCGTCAGCACAGATCTGAAGCTGTATGTACTATACTTGGCAAAGCGAGCACGAGCAGAGCATGTAATGCATGCATGTTCCGTTTAGCCTCCACAGCCTAATGGTAAAAGGTGCGGATTAAAAACTGTGAGATCGACGGATCGACCACCACACGTCGCAATATTGTCGCACCCACTCCTTATACAAACTTTAAGTTTATTTGGAGAGGAGAGTCAAGAGCGTGAGAGAAGCTAAGCTGAACTTTACTTGAAAAAAATTTAATAACAAAACAAATTAAAATCAATTAAAAAAATAGCTTTAGTTTCTTTCTTTCCGCGTACTTATACCTGTTAAAAACGGAGTATGTAGGTATGGTTCACAAAATTTGCGAAATGGAGACCTACGCTATGGCTGACTAAGGAATGCGCAGGCGTAAAGCACGTTTTTCTTCTGTTTTTGTTTTCTTTTTTTAAATTTTGTTAGTTAAACAATTGTTTATTCTAATGTATGTAGTATGTTTACGTTTAATTTCACCTCTATACTAGCGGCACGCTATGATGGCCGGTTTAAAATTTATAAATTAATAAATTTTGAGTCCTAAACCTAAAACTACATTCGATAAAATTTATGAATCTCTGCACATCACTATCGTCAATAACGTAATACAATTATTTCCTTCAAAGTCGTTATCAATTAACGGAACTTCATGAGCGGACAAACGTCAAACCGGCCATCATAGCGTGCCGCTAGTATAGTGTCTCTTTCATAAATGGGCGTTTTCTAGATATCTCAAAATAGTAAAAAACTGTAAAAACTGTTTACTTGTAATTATTTAATGTGTAAATCACAAAAGCGCGCGGACAAAATTCACTCGCGGCTTATCATAGTGCATTAGTTTAACTACAAACATAGAACTTACCTAATATTAATTAAGATACTAAAGATAATTTTTGGGATCTTGCGTATTGCACGGCCTTGATACTACTTTTATATTATAAAGGCGAAAGTGTTTGTTTGTTGGTTTGCCCCTCAATCACACAGCAACGGATTACGGAACAACGGACCGACGTGATTTTAGCATGGGTAGGTAGTAGGTACAGTTAAGGACTTGGACAGTGACATAAACCACTCTTTATTTCAATTTTAGCTTTAAGAGGACTATTACATTTCGCATTCCTCTCTCTCTCACACATTCTAATATTTTCAATGATTGTAAAAATCTCAGATACTTTAGACAAATGTGGTCAGTTATTACCTTCGACAATTCATCATCATCATCATCATTATCAACCCATCATCGGCTCAATACTGAGCGAGGTATCCTCTCAGAGAAGTGTTTCGACAGTTAAATTACGAATATTTTGGATATAGTATTTTTATTATCATATGCCTAGTTTTTGAGATAGAGAATAAGAGCGATTAAAGTTAATAGTAGTTTTCACCATTTTTCTCTTTCAAAATCTAGGTATATCGTTATAAAACTATATCCAAAATATCCGTAATTTAATTGTCGAAGATAAAATAATTGACCACATTTTGTCAAAAGTATCTGAGATTTTTGCAATCATTGAAAATATTAGAATGTGCGAGAGAGAGGGATGCAAAATGTAATAGTCCTCTTAAACCTAATTTAACACCTCTTATTTAACTCCACGCGGACAAAGTCACGGTCCAAAGCTAGTATCATCGGTCCAATTCATTAATGGGACATTTCAAAATTTACTGTTTCGAGTAATTGAGGGTCAAAATTTAGGGTTATTTCGAGTTTACAAGTAAAATCAAAATATCTCTACCAGATTATGTCGTTTCCTGTAGATCAGAACCAAAATTTGACGTTTACCGTCAGTGTTTCAGAAAGATTATTCAATTATTCCTATCATTACTTAACTCATAAAATACTCTAATAGGGCCTGCTTGCAGAAACGCCGGGTTATCCTTTTATCCTAGAGTTAGCTGCTGCTTTGACAGATTTCGTATAAAGCTTCTATCAAAATTAAAAATTTATACCTGGGTAAAACCTAATCCGGCGTCTCTGCAAGCGGGCCTAAGATACTTAACTCAAATTATCTGATTTTCGAAATGTTCCATTAATGAATTGGACCGACGGTATAGTATGCTAGAAAACTAATACAAATGGGAGAGCCTCGACATTTTGACATAAAACCCCTTGTCTGTCATGACATAATTTGTCGGCGGATGCGTGTGGTCTGTCTGCGCGTACACTATTCTATCGTTCTTGTCCATCTTGAGGAAGGCGCCGCAACGCATGCTAATTTTCCTCGAGCACTGTAACGTCAAACAGCCTTTCGCGTGGAAGGAGTACGTGTAATCGTTATAAAGTATGACCGACCTGTTGCCGCGCATGCGCAGTATTTGGTATTGACCTGTAAATAATATTTATTGATAAAATATGCAGTTAAAAAATAGGAGGTCTACCGGTTTGGTGAGGTGACTATCGTAATCACTTCTGATTGGCTGACTGTCTCACTATTAGTTTAAATGGTCTAAGATCCGAAGTGAGGTCGTCCTTCACCCATCTGTTTACCAGATGAAAAGTATTTTTTATCGAATATTATCTATAAAAACAAATCGCAATTGTATTGCCTATTAAAATATGATCAAGGCTCTTTAAAAAAAGTTATGATTAAAATTTTTCACTCTCTTGTTTACCGAATGAACTTAAAAGAAATTAAAATTATATAACATAAGAAACATGCAAATTTCCGTACTACCGGGCAAGCAGATACAAACAGGCAGATAACTCGGCACAAGTAATTGCACCGATCTGTTTTCTAATTGATGAATATATTAAAAATAAAGTATTAATAAGTGTAATATTGCCTTTGAAAAATCGTGCTTTAAAATTTTAAAATTTTAATTGAAAATAGCCTTGACCATATTTTAATATGCAATACAATTGTGATTTGTTTTTTTTATAGATAATATTCGATAAAAAATGCTTTTCATCTGGTAAACAGATTGGTGAAGGATGACCTCTCTTCGAGAATTGTCCTAAAATGCACAGTAGTAGCACGAATACCTTAAAATCAAATTTGAAGGGCCGTTTATCCCTTGCCATGAAAGAAAAAACTAAAAATAATCTACTCTATACTCCTCCTACTTTCTTGTTCTTTTTGAGCTTTAATCAACAGAGATGATGACAGCTGGTAATAATGGTAGACCAAGACTCTCAAAGTCAAGACAAATACTTACTACAAATACTTATTAATTAATTATACACATAAAATCTATAGTATTTTGGTGAATAAAAATATAGAATTCTGGCAACACATAGGTAAAGCAACAAATTTAATTTTTAATTTTAATTAAAATTTAATTTTAATTCACACAAAAATTAACATTCTTGTTATTTTTATTTGTATACGAATTGTTATTACAACATTCAATGTACAAGTAAAGGACACAATCTTTAATTTTTTTTTAAGTGACAATTGATTTTCTGCCAATAAACTTGATTTAAACACATTATAAAATACCTTCACATGTTACTTCACCGTTCAAAACTTTAAAAAATAATTTACCTAATGTGTAATTAGTAATTACATAATGACAAATAAATTCTGCCGATTATATTAAAAATTAATTAAAGTCCCACAAACATCAGATATGTTTGTGGGACTTTAATTAATCTTTAATGACAGTGACGCTGTTCAATTAAGTAAATTAAAAAAAAAATCATTAGTTCCACTTTTAGCCGCCGGGCCAGATAAGTTTGGGCTGTAGCTTGCGTATCACGCCTTACACTTGGGCAAAATCATCCCCAAGAAAAAATCCCCAGAAAAGGAGTCCCGTTACCAGCCAATTGGGTATTTGACTGTTGTCAAAATGTTGATATTCATTATTTATAATCGAAAATGTAACATGTAAGAATAACATTTGTAAAAACAGAAAATAAATCGGTCAAAAAACAAATAAGTTATAAGCTGTTTTACCACAACTGTATCTGTCTCTTTCTAAAACGAAATTTTCTATGAAGAGTGTTTGGAGCCATGTGTTTTGACGTCACAACACAATAGCTCTCTCCTTGTCTGACAGGTAACTTTAAAGCTCTATATTTCCGAGACTAGTTGAGATATTTAAAAAAGAAAAATGGCATTGTGTTATAATATTTAAAAACGCTATTTTAAATAAATAAAAAAATTTAGTCAAATACCCAATTGGGCGTTTCTTCATTGCTGAGCCCGGCCCCGACACCCATAGTACTCAACGACACCGACACCTGCATTCTTCATTTGACCGACACCGACAGTCGACACACTCCAACCCGGTACGGCGGCAGTATGTTAGAGCCACTGGAGTGCGGGGTGGGGTCACTGATCACGCCACTCACACGCACACATAGAATTTTTGCATGCGTACACAAAACATATGCATAGCGATGCCGGACCGACACCAGTGGGAGACTTGTGGTGTCGGGCCGGGCCAGCGAGACAGCGTGCCATATTTCATAGAATTATGCGTCCACTAATAATGTCGGTGACGGCGGTGCCGGGTCGCGAAGAAACGTGATGATTTTATAGTTTAATAAACGTGCCATCGGAGGATGTGCGGTAAGCTGGCGGTGGATGAGTGTGGTCGAAATATCCATTGATGACGTAACCATAGTCGTCAATTTTCAGCTTCGCGTTGCATTTAGCGCAGAGACGTCGCGAGCATCACAAACTCTTTTTCCCGTTTCGATACGAGAACGTGTAACCTCTGTACATAAATAAATCTCCACGATTTGTGCGTATGCTCTGCACTCGTTCTGCAATGTTTACGAATATACATGTTGAGCATTAATTGTTATAAATGTTGTAACAAGGACAAAATTACAAGATAAGTTCGGGACTACTGGGATCGCCAATCGAATAAAAAGAGTAGGCTAACATTTTGGTCAATTTTCAAAATTGTTTAATGAAAATGTTTCTGCAGTAAAATAACAATCAATTTTTGAGTTTTTGTTATGTTTCTACAATTTGAAACACGGAGTACTTTTTCTTATTCTGAATTATAACAATTAAGGTAGAATAGAAGTCGTAAAGACATACATAATTTACTACTCGTACAGTTTTTGCAATTCACGAAGGCGAGTGAGTTTTACTTGTGGTTACTTCGTGTTCGTGTACACATTGCATAAGTGTGCGTCCCTGTCACATATGTTTATTTGTACTCAAAATTCATATTTACTCGTAGGTACTGAAGAGAAGAACGAAGGCGTACGAAGATGTACGAAAACTATCTAATGTTAGTCAAAAACTATCAGGACAAATGTTTTAATTTTTGTAATACAATTTTTGTTTCTATTTTCTCTGCGTATGTATCCTATTTGGGGTCTATAGAACTCTCTTAATTAAAATTTTAGTCATAGCTCCAATAAAACAACTGCATTTTAAAAAATTTGTCTAATGTTAAACCGGAGGAGGACGACAATGGTCGAAATAATCGACCATATTTGATATTACGCAAATCTAGTGTGTCAGACCATAGACGCTAGATTTACGTAATACGATTATTATCAGTCTAATCGACCTGTTAGTCTGATAGCTTAACAAATAAGCCATTTGAGGTCTTATGATAAACCGGAGGTGGATGATTATGGTTGAAATAACCACCAACAACACGACCATCGTCGTCGAGTTTAAGCCTGGCAGTGCATTTGCCACGGACTCTTTTAGAACACCGCAGATTTTTCCTGCTATTGTAATATGAAAAGGTATAACCTCTGAACCAAAACACTTTTCCGCGTGGCGTGTTTATAACTGTCAGCTTTTCTGTAATAATAAAAGATATATAATAAGAACACGTAGTTATATATATGACGGCTCTGTATCAGGACGGTCGTCATTCTTTTCGGTGCTCATTCTAACACAGGGGCAAGTGCTGTACCTATGGACGCTTGTACTTGTGGACATAATCGATTCCGTCGAAATTAGCAACTCTAAAATTTTAATTTGAACGCGAACTCTCATAGACAAAGCTTCAAGGTCCAAATCTGTACCGCTACGTGGTCGAAATTCCACGATCCCGCACTAAGCGATTTGCTTCCTCGTTCTTAATACGCACCGCTAAAATTTGGAATGCCCTTCCCGCTTCCGTTTTTCCAACTGGTTATAACTTGGGTACCTTTAAATCAAGAATGAATAGGCATCTTCTAGGCAAGCGCGCTCCTTCTTAGGCTGCATCTTCACTTACCATCAGGTGAGATTACAGTCAAGCGCTGGTCTATATATTTAAAAAAAAAAGGTACAGCACTTGCCCATTACTACTCGTGGGCAATTTTATCAGTAGGTTATGTTGGCTTGCAATCAAAGAAGGAATTCACTCAATCAAATTATAATGTCCAATCAAATAATCTTAGCACATATTGTGCTTCGTTTGAATGAATTGCTAAAGCCCTATGGGTAAAGCTGTCTTAATAGTTAATTGTGTTATATGGGACAATTATCATAGACAAAGCTTTACGGTCAAGTTCAAATTAGAATTTAAGGGTTGCTAGTTTCGACGGAATCGATTGTGTCCAAAGGTACAGCACTTGCCCATACTCCTCGTAGGCAATTGTCAGTAGGTTATGTTGGCTTGCAATCAAAGAAGGAATTCACTCAATCAAATTATAATGTCCAATCAATTAATAATCTTAGCACATATTATGCTTCGTTTGAATGGATTGCTAGTGATCTATGGTCCATATTAAGACAGCTTTACCCATAGACTATGGGTAAAGCTGTATTAATAGTTATTTGTGTTACATGGGGCCAAAGAAATTTTTTGTTCCCCGAGGGCGTTATTTTGAATTCAGGGCGAAGTGAAGGATTCGAAAGTAGAATCCTGAGCGTATCGAGGTATTCAATATACGCCGCTCGAGAACAAAATATTTTGGCCCCGAATGACACACACTATTTTTCATCATTACCTATGAGAAAAAGCTAGGAGTATCAACCTACTATGTACAGACATCGTATATTGAAAGTTTAAATAGAACACAAATATATTATTATTAAATAATTAAACAGTAATATTTATGTTGGATACAGTATGGGCGTATAAATATCTGGAGGATTAGCCATGTTACACTTACGATTGTCTATTTCTCTTTCTACGATAGCAAACGCTTGAAGGTTTGGCTAGGGATAGACTAGATGGCGCAGGAGTTGATCAAATACAGAAGTGTATTGATAATATTTCGCGGCATTAAGTATTTTAAATGTTTTTTGGCATTTAAAATGCATAAATTATTCACTGTAGTGTCCATTTAAAATGCACATTAAAATAATTAGGTAATTTAAGCGCCATCTAGTTAGCAATGTTGAAAGGTTTGAGTATCAAAATCGAAAACTAGATGGCGCTTAAATTACCTAATGATTTTAATGTGCACTCTAAATGGACACTACAGTGAATAATTTATGCATTTTAAATGCTAAAAAAACATTTAAAATACTTAATGCCGCGAAATATTATCAATACACTTCTGTCTTTGATCAACTCCTGCGCCATCTAGTCTATCCCTAGCCAAACCTTCAAGCGTTTGCTATCGTAGAAAGAGAAATAGACAATCTTAAGTGTTACATGGCTAGGGGGGCTGATCGACAAAATTGATCACGTGACTTATCGAAAACAACAGCTTCTCAAACATTTTTGAATTTCGACACATACTAAAGCACGAACGCGGACCAATCAGGAGAGAGAAATGAAAAGTCCCATAGGGTTAAAATTAACTTTTGCTCCGTCTATCCTCTGAAGCCAATATTCGTTTTTCGAATAGGTATGATGAAAAATAATTTAGTTTCTAAAGCTACCCAACTTTAAAAAACAATCCATTAGCGGTTTTGAAAAATTTTGGAGGGGGATGGTTGTGCTCAAAATTTCCGCCAACGATGCACCCTTGGTTGTCCAGCGTCAGTTTTGCAGGGCACTTCCCTCTTAACTTTCGTGAACATTGCAAAAGCTTCTTCGAGGAAAAGGAGAACGTATAGCTTCTAAACATCGGTATATCACCTTTGGTCGTGGGCAAGAACTCTAGTTTTTCTGCAATGTTAATACAATCAATGAATAGGTTATAGTTTCTTCATTTTTATAAGTTGCATCGAAAAGATTCGTTTTGTTTCCCCAGAAGCCTTAACCATATTTTAATAGGCAATACAATTGCGATTTGTTTTTTATAGATAATATTCGATAAAAAATGCTTTTCATCTGGTAAACAGATGGGTGAGGGTCGACCTCTCTTCGGGATCTTGTACTATAATCTGACGCTAACAAAAATTATTGTAAGCAATAGGTACATGGCAAGTATTTCACTGGTACATACAATTATTATTTTTAGCCAGACTTAGATTACTTTATTTCTGCGCCTTTTTTCTTCTTTCTTCTTAATTGGTGGCCAGGCCACCGAAAATAACACCAGTATCAAGGCATGCGTAACAGCATTCGATAAGGGATCGGGCTACTTTACAGCACAAGTGAAATTTATGATTTTTGCCACTGCTTTGCAGGTGGCTGACGGTGCGGTTATATTTTAACCGCATGTGCTGTAATAGCAGCAGCGCTATAGTAACCATACGCTTTAAAAGGAGTTCAGTGATTTTAGAACCTTCTATTACACCATAATTCTCATTATTTAAAATTTCTGTAAAGCAAAGTTGTTGGCAGTTGGATTCATGATTTTCCTTTTACCACAACTTGATCTATTGAATAAAACGACCGTAATCAGGTAATAGAAAACTTTATTCCTTTCAGTGCCGATTTCACCAACGTCAAGTGACGTTTTAACGAGGAATAAATAGGGAGTTTTGACAGTTTTTGTCTTGAAAATGCTGTCAAAATATCAAATTTACGCTCGATTAAGACTTGTTATACGTTGATGAAATCGGCCCTTAATTCTCTACGGAACTTATTAAAAAACTTAATATTATGTTCTAAAAACTACATTTTGTGTTCATTTCCACTAGCAAGAAAACCATAATACAACGGTTGCAATTATTGCAATGTATCATCACGTGACAATCTCTCTATTAGCATCTCATATAAAGACCATTAGAACACTTAAAATATTTGGGAGGGGCATGGGAATGTTCGAAGTGTCCTCTAACGACATACCCATCTTTGTCAACGGTTAACCAAGCACTGCATTTGCTAGTACGTCTCCTGGAACACGTGAAACGATTCTTGCTATGCATAGAAAACGAGTATTTCCTGAAGGTTCGTATTTTCCCAGTTGCCGTTTGCAGATACTCCAATTTATCTGAAAACTGGTAAAATTAAATAAAACTGAAAAGAAGACTATTACCGCCCATACGCCATAATACTATTCCTACACGGTTGGCCATGAGCTTGTACTTAATTATTATCGCGTATATTGTGACGTAGTCCTGACTTTCTTACTAATATCATACTAATATTATAAATGCGAAAGTGTGTTTGTTAGTTAGTTGGTTTGTCCTTCAATCCTGCCGCAACAGAGCTACTAATCGACGTGATTTTTTGCATGGGTATAGTTGAGGACCTGGAGAGTGACATAGGCTTTATTTTTTATCCTGGAAAATCAAAGAGTTCCAGAGGGACTTTAAAAACTAAATCGTCGCGGGCATCAGCTAATAGCATCCGCGTGGATTCAGTTTTTGGAATCCCTCGGGAACTCTTTGATTTTCCGGGATAAAAAGTAGCCTACGTCACTCTCCAGGTCCTCAACTATACCCATGCAAAAAATCACGTCGATCCGTAGCCCTGTTGCGGCGTGATAGAAGGGCAAACCAACAAACCAACAAACAAACACACTTTCGCATTTATAATATTAGTAATGATGTCACAGGTTTATGTGATTAGATCAATAAGACCAAGCAAACCGATGCTCTAGCCTACGCACTAAGAGCCAAATGGAAATGGGCAGGTCATGTTTCTAGACTGGCGGACAATAGATTGACACTAATGCTGAGATTTATAGATCGTACTCTGGCTCTGCTCAAGACTTGAGATAGAGTTAAAATGAGACACAAATATGTCCCTGACATAAATCTGTCTCGTTTTAACTCAGTCTTGATAGATCTCACATTTAGACTGACGATTAAGTTGGCCAAGTCCAAAAAGTACACAGGGCAGAGGTAACACGTATTAACCTGTTTGTCATTGATACAATGACATTAAAATTTGACTGGACCCAACTGGATGCTGAAAGCAAAGGATAGAGAGCAATGGGTTGCTCTGGAGGAAGCTTTGTCCTGAAAAGGTTTCTTCGTGTAGGTATTTTAATTTTCTAATAATAATAAAATGTTTTTTATTTCTATTTATTCAAATCGTTTCTTTTTAATTTAAAATACCTATACACTAATTATTTATTTATTGCTAATAAAATAAAAATTCATTTCAAAACACCGTCTTCAAACGCCACTACAAAACATTTTAGTTTGTACACGGATGTTGGAAATTGGGAGGACCGAAATAGTAACGATGAAACCGATTGGCCACGCTCGCTCGACTCATTCAGGAGACAAATATTGTTAAATTAAGCTGCAGGTGTAACCCACTCACGTGCGTGCATAAGATTCAGATACAGATTCAAAACCACTTTATTTGCGTAAATGTAAAACATGACATAACATAAGAATTATTAAATATTATGTAGTATAGGTGCATATGTACTAGGGTACATTTATGGTCACATCAACGAAATGCAAATATTTTCCAAAAATTAAGAAATAAACAAAATACGTTTATTACACGATACAAATTATGAAAAAGATGAAAACACAAAAATGAACAATTTTAAAATTGGCATTTGCACCTTAATTGCATTATTGCTGCAGGTTATTTGAAAAAACCTGTGCACTGGTATTTTAAAGATGGTGAAGGTGGCTGGTATTAAGGCAATAATTATTTATTCATCAATGAGTTGATTTCCAGCTATACTTTAAAATACAACCCTTTAGATGACTTTCGATAAATCGGAGGTGAGTGGCAATGATAGAAATACTCCTTTACCACAAATCCTTCTGAATCAACCTGCAGCTTCGCCGGACACTTTCCTCGGAGATACCTCGAACAGCGCAAACTTTTCCTCCCACTGCAATACGAGTATGTGTAATCTTTGAACATTGGTACTACTCCCTTGAGCGTCGGCAACAACTGCAGTTTTGCTGCTAAAATGAAAATTTAAAACATTTCTCAAAAAGCAAAAATAATAATTATATTACAAATTCAGTTCAAAGTGATTAGAACGAGATGGCAGCACGGGGAGGCAGCATAAAAATGATTCTCTAATATGTAATTTAACATATAACTTTTTTAATCATATTTACAAAAAAACTAACTTACACACAGGCAAAAATACGTATTCAAAAAAATTCAAAATTCAAAATTATTTATTTAATGTAGGTTAACCTTAGGAAGTATTTACATTATCTTAATAATATGGGCCGTGTGAACGAATACATAACAAGGTTGCTAGTTATCGCAATTCATTCTCGCGCGTATCTTGGTGATGTGTCGTTGACTTTTATATACATATTTGTATACGTGTGAGTGCGCTCGCTCGCAATTGACCGCCCTAATGCACACATTATTTTTTTAACTAAAACTGTACAGTAAAACTTATTATGTAACCTTTATCTAACTTATTACATACAAATGATTATTCTAGTAGTAGAACACAGGCTTAATTTTCTAGCTGAACAGCCATGCTGATCTTTTGCGCAAAAATGACTCAACCCTTCTGATACTAGATGAGATAATAATCCTGGTGTAATGTCACAAAAGAATACTTTTGTGCGCAAATACTCAATCCAGGATGTCTTCAATGCAAACGGAATAAACACCTACCTGACTCTCGATGAGAGTACTTTTGCCGCTCACCGGATTATTTTAATAGACAACCTTCAATATTAGTTATCACTTATCGTATTCAATGTGATCAGCGGTCAGCGGTCTTGTGATAAAGAGGAGGTGGGTGGCAGTGCTTGAAATACTCGTTTACAACAAATCCTTCCGCATCGACCTTAAGCTTCGCCGGACACTTTCTGCTTATATACCTCGAACAGCGCAAACGTTTCCTCCCACTGCAATACGAGTATGTGTAATCTTTGAACATTGGTACTACTCCCTTGAGCGTCGGCAAAAACTGCAGTTTTGCTGCTAAAATGAAAATTTAAAACATTTCTCAAAAATCAAAAACAATTATGTATACCTATTCAGTTTAAGGTGATTATAACGAGACGGCAACACAGGTAAGGCAGTATTAAAATGATTCTCTGATAAGTTATTACTTTTTAATTATATTTACAATAAAACTAACTTACACACAGATAAAAATACGTATTATGTTTTTTTTATATAAAAATAGCGAGCAAACGAGCAGGCGGGGTCACCTGATGTTAAGCGATTACCGCCGCCCATGAACATCTGTAGTACCAGAGGTACCCCCAATGCGTTGCCGGCATTTCAGGAATTTGTTGGTCCGCCCCTTGAATAACTCCAAGTTGTAATTAAGCGGGAACAAAGTGGATGGGAGTTGGTTCCACAGTTTGGCAGTGCGTGGAAAAAAGATCTGCCTCAACGGATAGTCGAAGTGCTCCAGACTCCCAGGTGGTGTTGGTGAAATCGCTTTCGGTGGCGTGCGGTGCGGTCATAGAAGAAAGAGGGTGGGATAAGATCAAATAGCCCTTCAGAACACTCCCCGTTGTGGTATGTTATCTTCATATGGGCCGTGAGAACGAATCCATAACAAGGTTGCTAGTTATTGCAATGCATTCACGTGCGTATCTTGGTGGTGTGTCGTTGTATTTGTATACGTGTGAGTGCACTCGCTCGCAATTGAACGCCCTAATGCACACATTATTTTTTTAACTAAAATTGTACAGTAATACTTATTATGTAACCTTTATCTAACTTTATCTATTACTATACAAATTATTATTCTAGTAGTATCACATAGGCTTCATTTTCTAGCTGAACAGCCAGGCTGACCTATTGTGCTAAAATGATTCAGCCCTTCTGATACTAGATGAGGCAATGTTGGTGTAATGTCACCAAAAGAATATTTTTGTGCGGAAAGACTCGCCATCCAGGATGTCTTCATTTCAAACTGAATAAATACCTATCTGACTCTCGATGAGAGTCGTACGTACTTGTGCCGCTTACGGGATTATTTTAATAAAAAAACTTTCATTATTAGTTATCATATACTTTAAAATACAACCCCTCAGCGGTCTTGTGATAAATAGGAGGTGGGTGGCAATGTTTGGAACACTCTTTTACAACAAATCCTTCCGCATCGATCTTAAGCTTCGCCGGACACTTTCTGCTTACATACCTCGAACAGCGCAAACTTTTCCTCCCACTGCAAAACGAGTATGTGTAGTCTTTGAACATTGGTACTTCTCCTTTGGGCGTCGGCAACAATTGCAGTTTTGCCGCTTTAATGAAAATTTAAAACATTTCTCAAAAATCAAAAATAATATATTACCTATTCATTTTAAAGTTATTATAACGAGACGGCAGCACGGGCAGGCTCTTTTAATATTTAATATTAAAATATCTCATGATATATACCTAGGTATTTGTAGTGTAGAGTGAGGCCAGTCAAGTTGTCAGCTCTACTTCTGTCATAGAAAAAACACTAAAGTTGGACAGTTCGGAATGAACTGCTAATGTTATGGAGAAAATTTTCAGAACCTTTGGTCAAGTGAGCCCAGTTTTGAACCCAGAACCTGATAATGACGATGATACTGAAGTTATTCTGTCTGCAGGGACACCACATTGTTGCTATCCACGTATAAAAGAACTGGAAGCTCTCCCATGCGTGGACGCCACATACATAGTGCCATCGTACAGTCCACAGTTCGAGGCCTGGCGCTCGAGTCTGGAGATTTTAAAAAAATCAGCCAAGTGCGAGTCAGGCCTCGCTCGTTTAGGGTTCCGTTAAAAAAATATATTTAAATATTTTCATGTACCCGGAAATATTTTAATTTAATTTTTTTAATTTAATTTAATTTTTATTATTTGTTGTTATAGCGGCAATAGAAATACATAATATGTGAAAATTTCATCTGTCTATCTATTACGGTTTACGAGATACAGCCCGCTGACAGACGGACGGACGGACAGACGGACGGACGGACGGACGGACGGACGGACGGACGGACGGACAGTGTAGGCTTAGTAATAGGGTCCCGTTGGTACCCTTTGGGTACGGAACCCTAAAAAGGGATCCAGCACTACCGTAATGAACCGAAAGGTTCTATCCTTTCCACCAACAAAAGCATTCCCAAAGAGGGTTTACGTCAGGCAGGCGGCCGGTCGTAAAATTTCATGCCGAATCACTAACAACATGGCTTACAAGACATGTTGTGCCGACCCCCCACATAACGTGGGACAAGGACAAGGAGATGATGATGATATAGGTATTTGTAGAGTTCCTTCAATGTTGGACGGGAGAAAGGAGTTGGAGCAGGCTCGCTCCCACAAGTATAAATATTATAGTATACAGGGTGTAAGTGTATTTTATTTTTCGCTATCTACTTTTACATATAACCCTTTAGCGGTCTTATAATAAACCGGGGGTGGGTGACAGTGGTCGAAACATCCTTTTACGACAAATCCTTCTGAATCCACCTGCAATTTCGCCGGACACTTTCCACTGACATACCTCGAACAGCGTAAATTTTTCCTTCCATTGCGAAACGAGAATGTGTAATTTCTGAACATTGGTATAACTCCTTTAATCGATGGCAACAACTGTAATTTTGCTGTTAGAACAAAAAAATAAAAATTATTATTTTTGTATAGTAAGGTGTTTTTTTTATATTAGTATGAGTTACGGTTACAGCATGTCTGCCCCCCGATTGTCTAAAAGTTGCCGATCAAAATCTTATTCATTTGATGGCATTAGCGTCAAAGTAAAATAAACCATAATGGCATTAAATTAGAGCTCAATTTCGTGTATACATTCTCATAAATTTAGGTATGTACTGTACGCTCAATAACGCTCCATGTTAGAATCGGTAGTACAGAATTTGTGACTTTAAATCAATACAGCCAAGAAATATTTTACTTTGACCCTAAGGCCATGAAATGAATAAGATTTTGATCGGCAATTTTTAGACAATCGCACCTCTGGTAGGTGTTGTTGCAATTCACACATGCGCGTCATGGTTGTGTGTCAAAGTATCTATATGTGTGAGCGTTTTGTCGTTTGTAAATGACGTGAAACCACGCACTTGCGACTGACCGTTCTAACACACACACACACACACACAATTACGTATTCGGAATTTCTTCGTGAAAATATTTTAAAACAAAAATCAAAGTGTTCAATCAAAGAGTTTATTTCAATTCCTGTAATCTACTTTAACATATAACCCTTTAGAAGTCTTGCGATAAACCGGAGGTGGGTGGCAATGTTCGAAATGTTCCTTAACCACAAATCCTTCTGAATCGACCGTCAGCTTCGCGGGACACTTTCCCCTGAGCTTTCTTGAACATCGCAGATTCCTTTTGCTATTGTTATACGAGAATGTATAATTTTTAAACATTGGTAATACTCCACTTGTCGTAGGCAGAAACTGCAGCTTAGCTGTAAAAATCACAACGAGAGATTAAAGCATAAAGTGTCCCTAGGTGAGGTTTAACATTGACGGGTAGTACAACAGGTAAACAGCGGATACAATCAGTATTGTTGTGATTGGTTGAATTTATGTTATTCTTACTGCAACTGTGCCATGGAAGTAGCACTAAAGCATGGAACCCTGACTAAAATAAAAACTGAGTACCCCGACACCCCCGGCCAATAAAACAGTAATTGTAAAAACTAAATTTTACAGAAGAAATCGCTGCTTTAAAACAAAAGTGCCACAAATCGAAAAAAATGAAAAACGGTTTTAACCGACTTCCAAAAAGGAGGAGGTACTCAATTCGGCCGGTATCTTTTTTTTTTTCTATGTATGTCCACCGATTTCTCCGGGATTACTGGACCGATTCGCGTAATTTTTTTTAATCGACAGAGGATGTTTGCGAAATGGTCCCATAAAAATGTTCACCTTCAACTCCTCAAGCCTGATGCTGCAGGGATATTGCTTACCTAAAATAAAGAGATTTAAGAAATGTCGATTACGAATTATCATTGTAGGTAACAAGTATGGACTACATCATAGAGCTCCAGGTCCCAGCTTCTCAGTCATAGGATACTACACTTAAAAGCTTAAAATAAAAATTCTCTTCAAAAAACCGACTTCTAACGCCACTACAAAGTATAAAAATAATTTTAGTTTGTCCACGTTTGTTGAAGTCGGGCGGGCCTAAAATACAAACTATGAAACTGACTCGCGATGCTCGCTCGACTTCTACAAACGAGTCTCTCATAATGTGTAGCGTCGCGCATCGGTTTCATAGTTTGTATTGAGGCCCGCCCGACTTCAACAAACGTGGACAAACTAAAATTATTTTTATACTTTGTAGTGGCGTTAGAAGTCGGTTTTTTTGAAAAGAATTTTTATTTCAAAAATGCAACGTTAAAAGGTTAAATTTTTATATTTAAAAGAGGCACCCACTGATTTCGCATTTTAAGATACGGAAACGATACTAGCGCCTTTTTTGTATTTTTGAGTTTCGCGGGTAAAATTTGATCAAAACCGCCATTTTGTCAGTTGCAACCCGATAATCGAAGCGAACACACGTTTCTTTTGTGCTAAAGTGAAAAAACCTGATGTGTACATTTTTTAAAGAAATAAAATTATTATTATTATTATTAAAAGTGCCATATTGCCAAAAAGTCTTCCTTTTCGTCGATAGTTTTATACACAAAAGCGCCAGATTGTGAAATACATCAGCTTTGCATCAAATAATCCATATAAGTATGATCATACTTTTAAAACAAAAGTGCCATAATTAAAAAAACTCCTATTTTTGTATTAAAGATTTACGGAAGTATGAGGTGTTTATTAAATGAGAGGGGTCGTATTCAGGATAACGTCCGTCTTGCTTAAACTATTTGAAAAATATACGGAACATATTTTGGAATGTGCTACTTTTGAATTATTTTTATATAGGTACATAAAATCATAAAGTTTTAAATCAAAATGAAAACTTAAATAAATATTGAGTATGATATTAATTATCATTAGATGACGCCCGCGCCTACGTCCGAGTGGATTGAGGTTTTTTAATTCCAGCCAAAATATAGCCTTTTTGTTAATCCTGGGTGACCTATCTCCATTCCAAATTTCAGCCAAATCCAATAGGATGCATACGAATATGTATTATAAATGAGAAATTGTGTCTGTCTGCCAGCCTGATTCGCTTTAAGGGCCCATCTTTTCAAGCGATTTTGGCGAAAAGACTGACGAGAGCATATCAGACAGATGTACACAGAAACAATAACAGAGAGATAGATTTCTAGCTTATTATTTACGCGATTTAAAATGAATTATACGGGTCTGCCCGCGAAATTCAAATGTAATCTGGTTTTTCGCAATTTGTAAACTAATACGACAAAGTAGGTATAGCATTCTAATTGCGATAATGCAGTATCTATCATCCTCACAGGTTTATATAAAATCTTTACTTGAAAGTGTCCAGTTTAAGAAAGTAGTCCGAGTAACCAGTTTGACATGAGTTACTCACAAAGTAGTCGATATTCTGACTAATTTCTTAACACTTTCAAGTGAAGATTTTTATATAAACCTGTGAAGATGATACTGCCATCGTCGCAATTAGAATGCCATAAGCCTACTTTGTCGTATTAGCTTACAAATTGCGAAAAACCAAATTAAATTTGAATTTCGCGGGCAGACCCGTATAATCAACCGGGTTATCAACATAGCAACTTGTTTTTTTAAAGAATGAGTAGTAGAGTACCAAAAATTCTCAAAATGTTTAAGTATCCGTTTAAGGACGAGGAAATTGATTAGCTGAATTTGAAGCAATGGCAGATAGCTGATTCCCAAATTGAAAATTACATTTTCAAAGTATTATAAGCTCAAGAATGTTTGTTGCATTTATAATGTACGTTAACGTTTTATATTCTAGTATATTACCTCAATAGTAGTTTAAAAGTAATAAATAATATATTGAGACATTATGAGACTGATATTAAACTATGAACATTTTACTGTATACTTTTAATATGGCTACGTTAGTTTATAAGTGTATAACATTCCCAGAACACTATAAGTGATGTATTAAGGTTTTTATAATGTGTTAATTAAGTAAAATTTTCATTTTTGGAATTGTTTTTAAACTAGGCAGAGCTTTAGACTTTTTTTTCAATAATTTTGCAGGGCGAAGATTTTATTTTTTGTTTGTTTCTAATAGATTTCACTTTATTTTCACTTTTAGAAATTATTTTAGTTATTTTTATAAGGTGGCATGACCATCTGTATTTTATTATGTTATTATTTATCTAGATAATTAAAGTTGGTGGTACAAAATTTTGATTTAAACATTTCTTTTTTTGAATTATGTCGCAAATTAGGTACTAATTTGCAATAGTTTAGAAACACCATACGCGCCCGTACCGACACTTACCTCAAATGCGGAAAATGGCATATATACATCTTACTGTCCATCGTTACTTATAGAGACTTAAAACATTGTAAGATACTATTACTGCTATAATTAAAAAATATTATAATAATAATAATAATAATAACCTGGCAACCCTGAATGTCAGCATACATCATATTTTTTCGCCGTTACATTTTTGCCGAAATAAATATTATAAAACCGATCTCAACAGAATTTTCGATTTAATTCAATAAATTTACCATAGTGAAAACTAATTAGAACAAGAAACCATGAAAGAGCAAACAAAGAAAATCAAAACAGTCCGAAACATAACTGACACAACCTGTCATTAGATGCCTGAAAGACTACAAAAGAAATTGCACGAATTAATAATGTAGAATGCTGACACGATCCAGAGCACGGAACGCACAAACGCCACCCCCGGACTCGTCGCTCAGTTCCGCCTCGCAGCCACCCGGGATCACGCCCAATGCTGCAGTTGCGTCGAGTTCGAGCGACGAGTTTTTCTCCCCGCCGACGTCGCCACCACCAGTACATCGTCGTGGGAGAGGCCGGCCACCGACTTGCTTGGGATCCCGAGGCCCACCGGCTTCTGATAGGGTCCCCGCATCCGGCGGTAGTGTGTCGCGCATGAGGTGGACAACATCCATTAATGAAAATGTCATGCGCGCATACTTAGGGGCTACTGAGGGTGGAACCAACATGACCGCGTACCGTGCTAGGATGCATGCTTTGTTTCAGGTCCTTGAACCAGCTCTTAATGTGTCGGCTCAGCGACTGTCGGACCAGGTGCGGGTTATTCAGCGTAATCACATGCTGGACAGCGCCGTGCTTGATCGGCTTCGCTCTGAACTGCAATGTAACCGCGCTACCCCCCCCTCACCGCAAGCTCCAGCACAATCGCAAACTGCTCATGCGATTTCGCTGCAGCCCACTCAGGCTGGTGAGGGACAGGATAGCGGGGCTGCACATGTAAGTACCCAGTGTAGTGAACAATTGAGGAGTGCTTTGGAGAGTGCTATTCGGGAATATAGATCTTCACCACCCGAGTTTAGACCGCGGTTACCTCGGATGCCCATGAAAAATAAGAACAAAGCGCTAATGGGTGCCCTGGATTCACTGCTGCCGAGTTATTTTGACAGCAGCGAAGACCTTTCCGACACACATTCGATTCTGTACTGCGCGGCTGTTGCGGCATGTCGTGTTGCTAATGTAAAGTTTATTAATAATGATACAGCAACACGACCGAAGCCTACCGCACCAGCATGGCAGTGCAGGATCGAACGTCGTATTGATGGGGCTCGGGCACTCATTGGCAAACTACTCTGCTTCAGGGAGGGCAACACTCGCCCTAGAGTCATGCGCTTTGTGAGGCGCGCTTTCTTGGGGACTGATATCAGCCCTCAAGATTATAAGGCGCGCGTCACTGAGCGCATTGACTTCCTGAAACAGAAGGTCTCAGCATGGGCTAGCCGTATTCGCAGATACAAGTGCCGGGTCGAGAGATATACCCTGAATCGCACTTTCCGAAGCGATCAGAGGCGGGTATACCGAGGTTGGGAACACCCTGACCAAGGTGTCACCGATACGCGCCTACCGGATGATGAAGCCATGACCTCATTCTGGCGCAACATCTGGTCGGCGCCTGTCGCTCACACTGAGGGTGGTTGGACGTGGGATGTAGAAAGAGCGTGCGATCAAATTCCAAAAATGGACCTAGTTACTATCACCCCTGAAGACGTGGCCACTGCAGCCCGTCCCCTACCCAATTGGAAATCCCCCGGGCCGGACGGGCTGCACAACTTTTGGATAAAGTGGCTACGCAGCTCGCACGCTCGTTTGGCATCCCAATTCCAATCATCTCTAGAGTCAGAGTCGCTACCCCAGTTTCTGACAACAGGTATTACCCTCCTGCTCCATAAGTCAGGTAGTACCACGGAGCCCAAAAATTATAGGCCGATTACGTGCCTACCAACATTGTATAAACTTCTTACATCCATTCTGAGAACAAAAATTAACGATCATATCAATACAAAATCCATCATGTCTATTTCTCAGAACGGATGTAGGAATGGCTCCCGTGGTACTAAGGAGCTTCTCCTCATTGATATGGCCATTTGTCAACAGGTTCGGCGCTCCCGAAAGGATCTGTCGACATGTTGGATAGACTATAAGAAGGCCTACGACTCTGTGCCCCATACATGGCTCATGAAGGTGCTGGAACTGTACAAAGTAAACACAGTACTACGCGCCTTCCTACAGACGTGTATGGGGCAGTGGAGGACAGTCCTTCACTATCCAGGGTGTCGCCGGACCCTGGGGAGCGCGGAGCCTATAAGGATTGAGCGAGGCATATTCCAGGGCGATAGCCTCAGTCCTTTGTGGTTTTGCCTGGCTCTGAATCCTCTGAGCACTCTCTTGGAGAATTCAGGGCTAGGTTACCGGTTGAGGAGAGGTGGTCAGGTTATATCACACCTCCTTTACATGGATGACCTAAAACTCATTGCCCCCAACAAATCACATCTACTAGAGTTACTAAAGGTAACTAAAGCCTTTAGTGATTCCATTAGGATGGAATTTGGTGTGGAAAAATGTGCGGTCATGCATGTAAAGCGAGGGAGGATTGTGGAATCTGAGGGTGTTGAGCTCTCGGATTCCATATACCTCAGATCGCTCTCCCCAACTGAAGCCTACAAATACCTGGGCATGGCGGAGGCGTTAGGTATCAGAGAGGCCGACATGAGGCAGTCGGTGAGGGAGCGTTTCCTTGGCCGCCTGAAGAAAGTGCTGAAAAGCCTTTTGTCGGGCGGTAATAAGGTGCGCGCCTTCAACGGTTGGGTCATGCCGGTCTTGATGTATTCCTTCGGCATACTCAGGTGGACTCAGACTGAGCTTGACGCCCTGGACAGACAAGTTCGTGCACTGCTGACCACATATCGGATGCATCACCCGCGCTCCTCGGTGATGAGGCTGTACATCCCGCGGAAGTGTGGGGGAAGAGGCCTTTTGAATGCCAAAACCCTCCACAACCGCGAGGTGTGCAGTCTCAGGGAGTACTTTCTCCACGCCGAGACGGAGATGGACCGCGATGTGGTCGCAGTGGACAGGGGTCTGACGCCGCTCTCCTTGGCTAAAGAGAACTGGCGCATACCTGTGGTGCTCAGTACCGATGACCGCAGGGTTGTATGGCAAGGTAAGGAGCTTCACGGACGCTTTTATCGGGCCCTCCATGGGCCTGATGTTGACTTTGAAGCGTCCGTGGCCTGGCTGCGCTTTGGTGACCTCTTTGGGGAAACCGAAGGGTTTGTGTGTGCAATTATGGACGAGGTCATGATGACGAACAATTACAGAAAATACATAGTGAAGGATGGAACGGTAGACATATGTCGGGCATGTCGCCGTCCTGGAGAAACTATCCGTCACATTGTCTCTGGTTGTTCTCATCTGGCTAACGGCGAATACTTACACTGACATAACCAAGTGGCCAGGATTATCCACCAGCAACTTGCCTTGAAATACAATCTTGTGGAATCGGAGGTACCGTACTACAAGTATGTGCCCGACCCAGTTCTTGAAAATGGTCATATCACACTGTACTGGGATCGATCTATCATTACAGACAGGACTATTGTAGCCAATAAGCCTGACATAGTGGTGATAGATCGATCAGAGCGCCGTGCAATGATTGTTGATGTTGCTGTCCCGCATGACGAGAACCTCGTGAAAGCCGAGAAAGAGAAACTCACCAAGTATCTCGACTTGGCGCACGAGGTTGTCGCCATGTGGAATGTAGACTCAGCAATCATTGTACCGATAGTCGTCACCGCTAATGGTCTTATAGCCAAGAGCCTCGACCAACATCTTTCGAGGCTCTCGTTGGGTAGCTGGGTCAAGGGCCAGATCCAGAAGGCTGTTCTCCTGGACACGGCTCGCATAGTCAGGAGGTTCCTCTCTCTGGGGCCCTGACCGCCGGTTGCTTGGACCCTGTTCCCGAGGCCGGTGGACCGCTATTTTTTATATTTTTAAATGTTTTTTTTTTATAATCAAATATTTAAAAATGTAAATTATATGATATAAATGAAATAAATGTAAATAATAATAATAGTTTATTTATTTTCCAAAAAGTTTACAATAAGTATAACTTAATGAGCAAACAAATTATGGTCGGTCTCTGCTGCCTAATTTAGGTTGCCCGGTGCTTTAGGCAGCAGTGGCCTTCCCTCCATTAGAAACTACTACAAAATTATACGCTAAGAATAAAGTTATGACGCTTACCAGTTAGTACATGAAGATATTTTATACACCAATAACCCAGTAATAGCACCTTGCCAAGTAAGAAATACAAAAATAGTTTTTTAATGGTATAATACAACATTTTTGTCGTCATAAGCACTATTCTTCATAACTTATTGTACGGTAATTCATAATTACCGTACAATAACAGTGTCATCATTGATATTTCCGAAAATATTAATGAAAATAATCTGAAAAAAAATCCATAGATGTATCCCAACATGCCAAAATTGACAAAGAATGAAAAAGTACATAATAGCACTTTACTGGTTTGTTGTACGGGGGTTCAACGTATACTTTACGATGGTCCAGCCCATGGAACTAGGAATTACGACTACATGGTCCAGCCACAAGAGGTATTTGTTGACACCTCCACAAACCGCGATCTAGATGGCGCTGCGTTAGGCGAATCTGGAACATTTACCTACAACTACAGCAGCCTGATGATCTTCACCTGATTCTACCGAACTATTTTCTTCTGGAAGCATTACAAGGAGCTTGCGCTGTTTTTTCTATGATATAAAGTTCGAAAGTTGTCGTTGTTGCGTTTAAGGGTAATTTTTTGTCGCTGTTTGACATCTCACTAATAACTCACTCAATGATTTATGATAACTTTCTCTTTACTTAACTTTAAATTTTAAATAGTGTTCAGAATCGCTTCTAGTTCGCTGAGCAAAAGAAATTAGAAAGAATTACTAGCAATTTTGCTCAGCAAGCCTTTTCTTTTCCCATCTTTCTTCTTTTGTTTGTTTTTTCTTCTTTCCATCTTTCTTTAAAGGAAGCTTAAAACAAAAAAACTTGAATCCTGAATGTTTTATTTTTATCAATAGCTGCTGCAATATTTACATTTGTTTTAATTTTTTTTACAGATTTTGTTTTAACCCTTTTCCAACCTAGTGTAGATCTTATAGTTATAATAGGCTCCAGGTTACTAATATCTGGCGTTCATATATGAACATAACTACAGATATAACATAACTTAAACTATTTATTGATTACATTTCTTCAAATTGAATGGCTACTACCAAAATTTTATCAGTTAATTATAAATATTACATTTATATTTTTTACACAACTTATTTCATTTGCAATAATGTCAGTAAAATAAAGATGGATGTCATTTATAAGTTTTACTCATTAAATTAATAGTTGTCCAATAGACATGATCCAATCAGAGTTGATTGCGATCGTTACACTGCAGCAATAAATTTTAGACAATGCCACAGCCGCTCTTGATCACAGAGGATAACTTAATGTTTATCGATTAACTGATATCGCCTCTCATACCATACCACATACTCATACCATAAGATTATCAAATCTTCGTAATCTTTCGCAGTTCTCACACAAATCCAAGTAAAGAACGACCATGTCCCTCGTAATGTTCCTATAATTCGAATTCAACTCTTTTGTCATTTTGCATCTTCCGCCGTGATTCGTCGCTAGATGAGTGTGGTGTAAAATATCAAATATTTCTTCTTCGTGCACGTAAAACTTGATTTTATCGTCTTGTTCCGCTGGAACAATAAGTCTTTCTGTTTCACCAATAGTCATAATATCGTATTTCTTCAAGCGGTGATAGTCTGCAGGTTTTTTACGCGACACTTTCGTCTTAGCTGTTTTAATTATTTGAATCATCTCAGCGTACCGCACGCTTGTAAAGAACTGTGTATTGGAACGTTTCATTGATTCCATTTCTTTTAGCTTCTTATAAAATTGTTGATACATTTCAAGAGTTTTCGGATTATTCTGTATGTAATACTTGATTTTGATGATGTTCTCTGAAATGTACTTAATGTGTTAGCTTATATTTTTCTGCTTTTTTTTTGAAAAAATTTATTTCTTACTTGTATGCAATTTAGGTCTGCTATACTACGCAGAGTGAAAATTATATTATTACTTATAAAAAACTCATACAATTAACTTAGCATCCCTGTTCAGAAGTAGTATTTAAATTATTATTACTAAATTATTTTTTTCTTTTATCATTATTACTAGTGGTTCGCCCCGAACTGAGACCTCGCGGTAACGGTATCCCATGATTATTCATTCAATCGATACATGATAACCAAAACTGACATTATTATTATGCCCGTTTTCACCAAACATACCTAAATCATCCCCTAAGTAGGAGTCTCTTAACGTAGGTAGCTCCTAAATACAATCCTAAGTCCTAACATCCGTCCCAATATCCTTTTAGGTGTCCCGTACAGGATCGTGATAAATAAGTTGACAGAAAACATCAATCACCTAACTTATAGGTAGCCCGTAAAGGTTAGGGAACGTTAGTGAAAACATTGAATTATTTATCAAACATTGAATTTAACTCGTAGTTCCATGGGAATAGTTACTGACTGCGCCATCTATTAGCATTATTGTGAAGCTATGTTGATGCTATATGAATTACTGACGCCCATTAAAAATTAAATAATCTCGTTTCTTTATAATATTCATATAATTTTAGTATTTGTTGTTCAAGTACAGGATATAAGTGACCTAAAAACATAAAATCAGTTTGAAAATCCATAGCGGATTTTTCTAGAGAGCGTCTTCAAGCGAGCGTATAAAATCGCCACTTTGAAAGCCCCCCATTTCGTCAATTTTAAGGGAAAAATTAAAAAAAAAATATTTTTGTACTCAGTTCAAAATTATCTTTAAAATGATACGTAACAATTTTATGTAACGCGATTTTTTTTTTTTACTTCGCATTCGCTTCTATGAGAGCCCCCCTGAAATAAAGATTTTTATAACTTTTTAAGCCATTTTCGGCTGGAGGCCATCGGTTTACATATTATATCTAAATTTGAAGTAATTACGTTCAGTAATTCAAAAGTTATAAGGCTCTGACAGACGGACGGACGGACGGACGGACGGACGGACAAGTGCAAATCGCCCTAGTTAACTCAAAGACCTTCGCTTCGCTCGGTCGATTAATTTATATGTCAATATTGTAGGTCTAATTAGACTTATTATATTTACTTCTAGGTACTTTCGCCTTTTTATTTCATTTTGTACTTAGCTTTTTGTGTTAGCTGGGATCATTTCCAGAAGGTTGCAATAATTTAAGCCTCAATAGCCCAACGGTTAAAGGTGCGGACTTAAAACTGAAAGGTCGCAGGTTCGAATCCCACCCGTTGCACTATTGTCGTACCCACACCTAACACAAGCTTTCCGCTTATTTGGAGAGGAGAGGAGGATATTAGTCAAGTTCAACTTGACTAATAAAAAAACCTGAACCGAGTTTCACTTCGACATATAAACTGGCCCGCAAAGAAAAAGGGTCGGTTAGAAAATCTTCAAAATGAAAAACTACGCATTTTCATTTTATTTTACATTTATTAAATGTCAATGAATATTTTAATGTGCTTAAATGAAAATAAAGAAAACATGAATTCAAGCTTTTTATTTTTAATAAATGTAAAATAAATGAAAATGCGTAGTTTTTCATTTTGAAGAATTTCTAGCCGACCCTTTTTCTTTGCGGTCCAGTTTATTTTTTGAGATTAACCCGCAGAGCTGGGGACGGCTTTAAAGATAGAGATACAGAGCTACGGACTATTTTTAGAAATAGAAATCTAGCTAGTCAATAATATAATCAGATTGTGTATTGAAATTTATAACTAAAGAAGTTATTTGTGGACGTATGTGTTTATATAAAGTAGATAGCTATAGTAAAATATACATATTTCCAGAAGTCTGTGGTAATGAAATTTACCCATATCAACTTTAATGAAAAATTATTCTAAAAGTTATTCTATTCTAACGTATACGCCACTAGCCGTTCTGTGGTACACAGGAGGTGGATGATTGTGCGCAAAGTGTCCTTTGAGAATGTGACCTTGTAGGTCCACGGTCAAACGAGCATCGCATTTGCCGCAGGCTTTCCTTGAACAGCGCAAATTCCGTTTTCCGTTGTAATAAGAAAACGTATAGTTCCTGAACATCGGTAAATTCCCCTTAGTCGTTGGTAGGAACTGTAGTTTATCTGCAAAATAATTTATCAGTGAGTTCATCTCTAAAATAATAATATACTCGTATACTTATTTTGTAAACTACTAGCTGATGTCCGCAACTTCGTCCGCATGGATTTAGTTTTTAAAAATCCCTCGGGAACTCCTTGATTTTCCGGGAGAAAAGGTAGCCTATGTCACTCTCCAGGTCGTCAACTATACCCATGCAAAAAATCACGTCGATCCGTAGCCTTGTTGCGGCGTGATTGAAGGACAAACCAACAAATCAATAAACCAACAAATCAATAAACCAACAAACAAACACACTTTCGTATTTATAATATTAGTAAGGATAAGGATAGCTATTGCCTGCGACATCGTCCACGTCCATGTGGAGAACCTTTTGTATTGACGAACAAAATATGAACTATTAAGTACATCTAATCAATAACCTGGCACAACCCATCAGAGTATTTATGATTTATATATAAGCGGTGGATAGCTATGATTAAAATCTGATAAATGAATAAAAGATGATATGATTAAGTGGAGGAGGGTATAAAAATTTATCCACTGGGCAAAAAATAACTAAATACAGTGAGTCTGAGAAATCTATATTGTCAAACAAATTAACTATTGAGTACGTCTGATCAGTAACCTGGCATATATGCCATATGGGTTATAACCCATCGGAGCATTTATGATATATAGGCGGTGGATGGCTATGATCAAGTATCCCTTTAACGACGTAGCCGTTATTATCTAACGTCAATCGAGCGGCACATTTACCCCTGAATCTTCTGGAACACCGCAATAGTCTCCCCCCAGAAAAAGAAAAAGTGTATTTTCGAAACATTGGTATACTGCCCTTGCGCGTTGGTATAAACTGGACCTTTTCTGGAAAATACCTTTACGTTATTTCAGATATCTATAGCTCTACTTAATGATTACATTAAAGAAATAAGTTACAGTAATTATTACATAATAATATATTCTATTAACAATGTCACAAAAAATTCGTACATAATATGACATCGTCTAACAAAAAACAAATTTTAGTCAAAAATACCACCCCTGGTTGCCCCTGAGCCAAAGTTGCCCATCAATCTCGCGACATTGCCGCGTTGTATGGCGATTGACAGGCTGTGGACCAGATAAGCCCCAGAGCATAGATCACAGCTTCTTTTCCTTAACCGACGGACGATATCTTACAAATAAAGCTCTACTACGTATTTCTACCAAAGAAATGGGATATCTTAAGCAGGTTTTCGTATTGTTAGCAGCATAAATACAACACGAGCTATTTTTTTGATTATTTTGACCGTATTGTTTAATTGGACGAATTATAAAATGCAAAAGTAACTGCTGCAGGAACAACATAGGATACTTTTATCCAAAAGACTTTTCCGTGGAATTTATAAAAAAAAACTTAAACCGATACAAGAATTAGCTTTGTTAAATATATATATAGAAAACTAATTGGAAGCAGCATTTTTGAATATTTAGAGTTATGAACTCTACATTATTCGATAATGATGCTTCTGCAGTACGTATTTATTTTATATAATTATTCTTATCATCATAAATCCAATTATAACTTAAACCCCACATACATATACCAGTTACATAACGGTTCACAAGAATGTAAATAACAAAATAAATAAATTACAATAACAACTTTATTTAACTTTAGAAATCTAGTTCAAACAACAACAAAACGCAACCTCTTGTAATTGTCATACGTTTTCAATTGCCCCCTCTTTTCTTATATGTTTCATTGACCGCCTATGCCTCTCTATATCGTTAATACCCCCATGCGCTATGCTGATGGCTCTGTCACACAACTTGCAGTAAGCTTTACCCTTTTCCTCCAACGGCTCAATCCAGGGGATCTCGGCAACCCATGCATCACGAAATGTGCACATGCGTTTTTCTTTCCTAGTTTTGAAATCGAAGGAATTTTGTTTGAGGAAGATTTTGAAATACCGCTTATCTAAAACAAAAACATGTAACTAGCTATATTGATATGTAATCGTGACATGCATGCTTAATGGAACACTGACTTAATTCAAAAAAAGACAATTTTTGGGAAATCGCCAAAGAACATCTTGCACTGAAGACTTATACTATTTTTTGACGCATAAAATTAAAACTTATTTTTAAATAATCATGAATGCTTGTATTTTGAGTGAATGATTGACTATTGAGCAGATCTGTTAAAAAATACCGGAAATAATACGTAACTCAATTCTGACCTATTTACTATTGGGTCAATTTTCCATTAAGCATGCGATATATTCTCCATAAAATGTCCTTAGTTAATTAACAATTATTTCAACATATAGAATACACATGTATTCTATAGTACGTAATAACACACACTCCACTTGCGTACTACTCTGTACGTGGCTTACACACGACTGACTCCCCCCACCTAGTGGTGCCCGTATTTATGCGCCTCTGTGTTTTGCATCTACCCACTATTTGCTGTATGAGCAATGTAGACATTATGATGTCTACTGTCTATATACTACATCTACCTTTTGGATTAGATACTGCGTATTATGTACCTACCTTTTAAATTTTTTAATCGATGTGAAGATAGCCAATAACTGCAATCTAACCTGGTGATAAGTGACGATGCAGTCTAAGATGGAATCGGGCTTACTTGAAAAAGTTTGCCAGTTCTAACACATGCAATTTGCATCAGAACGACTGCAAAGAAAAATCCTTCCTCTGGGCTAATGTTGCAACAGGCGACGATTGGAGGAAGAGTAACTTGAATTAGGGGATAATGAAAATACTACTCGTTTAAATTATATTTTATTTAATACATAAATACATTTAAGTCATCACTTTGCTTCAAAATAAAACTATTCGCACGCATAAAAGATGAGTTTCGTTTTGGTAGGCATTCTGCCATAGGTAGGTATACTAACTGTATTTCTATAGTGCTTGTTACAATTACCTAGTCAGTTAGTGATGTGCCGGATACCCGTATCCCTATCTGTATCCACGGATCTTGACACCAAATATCCGTATTCGGATCCGTATCCGCGGATATACATTTTTAACGATCCGGCACATCACTAGTAGTCACCAACACATTATTATGGTCTATAAAACAAGTGTAAATTAAAAAATTTATTTTTAAATGCAAGCTTTTAGTAGCTACATCATTAGACTTTGGATATCATCTAGGATCAGAGGACTTGTTATGACGAATCAAGGAGCCCAAACTCGATGGGGTTACGTCGTTTTATTACAGAGTTCCGATAGCCATCTTCCTTCTCCATCATCAGATCAGCTCCATATCACAATAATATTGCATTGTCATCCGATTTACACATACATGCAAAATTTCAGTTCGATCAGAAACCGGGAAGTGGGTCTAATTCATCTTGCAAGATTTGACCCAAACAAACAAACTGGTCAAGCTAAATAAAAGCTTGTAATAATTCATTGAATAGTCGTTATTATTTTAGTTAAAATACCTATTTAATGACAACCTACTTTCCACCCATTTTAATATCCACAGGAGGTGTATGTGTACTGTTATAGCAAGCGATTAGGAGCATGAAGAACCCAAACATCATAAATTGCAAAACCTACGTACTACTTTCATAAAAATAAAATAATACTGTGACATTTCTTATTACTATAGTCTAATGCCCGTGTTGACCAACCTTTGACGGGTTACGTTAAGTTGGGTTAGTTAAGTAGGTTGGCGACGAGGATAAAACGTAAGTTTTCTTTCTGTCAATTTCATTTTGTCGAACCTTTAGGGAATACATAAAGGTATAAATGACCTAAAGGGACTGTATTTATGGGCTACCTGCCTAAAGAGTACCTGCGTACCTACTTAGGGAATGATTTAGGAAAGGTTGGTAAAAACAGGGATAAGTGCCGATTTCAGCAACGCCGAAGAACGTTTAACTGAAGAACAAATTGGACGTCCTAACATACCTACTTTGTATTGAAAAACTGTCAAAATAACAACTTCGTCCGCCTGGGTTAAAGTTTTTTGATTCCCGCGGGAACTTTGTAATTTTCCTTGATAAAAAGATGCCTATGTGTTAATCCAGGGTTATAATCTATCTCCATTCCGAATTTCAGCCAAATCCGTCTAGTACTTTTTTCATGAAAGAGTAACAAACAAACAAACATACACGCACACAAACTTTCGCCTTAATAATATTATAGTGTGATCGAACGTTACTCGACGATGGAAAAATTGGCACTTCACTGTACATACTCGTAAATATCTATTCCTTAAGATAATAATTTGTAATAAGTCCCATCTGAACACTTCTGAAAAACAGGCGGTCGGTGATTGTGATCAGTGAAAGCGTAGACAATCTCGTCAGCTTTGTTCATTTGAAGGCGCGCTTCGCATTTAGTCGTGTGCTTTTTTGAACAGTAGAGATACCTCTTCGACCCCTGGTTCCCTTGCACCGAGAATGTGTGGTCCTGGTACATGATCAGCTTTTTCCCGGTCTGCAGCGTTATCACTTCAAAACCTTATGGAAAAAAGGATTATAAAACTCAACATTAATATTCCTATCATAATATACAGAAAAAGAGCAATGGCGAAAACATTACTGACAAAATTTTGAGTGTACGGAAATAAGACTTCTATGGAATATACCTTTATACTCTGATAATACTTTATATTTTATCAAGTTATCACTTAGATTAATTAAAGCGTAATAAAAAATAAAATATTTATGGAAACATAATTGATTTTTTAGTTTTTTTCGTCAGTTCAGTGTTACCATTTTATATATCAAGGATGTACTTATATAATTTTAGAATACTAATAGATGAAATACTGTTGAGTTTTTGCAATCCCATCTCAAAAGAATCTTGTTTTCCGTTTTCCAAGTTAACTTTAACCGACGTATGAATATGACATTTAATCGTCGGTTAAACACTACTCTATTTATTCTACTACTAGGTAGATTAAGGTAGGTATTTAATATTTAATTGAATGACAAAGTTGCATGGAAACAATCTGCTTGGCATCCAGCTTACGACAAGAGAGTGTAACTTACTTAATTATATTTTTTATGATATTGAATTATTTTGTTTTGAAAAGAGCAACTGCTGAGTTTTTTGCGGGCTCGTCTCAGCAGAATTAGGTTTCCGAACCGGTGGTAGATTCATGACTTCTCTGTGCTAAAATTTGGCCTATATGAAATAAATGATTTTGAATTAGAGTTAATACTTTAATTTAAAATACTTTCCAGTAGAACTCTGTTGCAATTTAGGTGGTAAATGATTATGAGACGCGTCCACATAAACAAGGTTTCCCCTCTTGTCTAAATTAAGACGAGCGCGGCAACCGCTATTCCTTTTGGAACAGTACAAATAACGTTTGCAGTCCTTCGGGCCTTGGAACGAAAAAGTATAGTTTTGATATACCATTACTGATGTACTCCCGCCACCTTCTAATTGAAGTACTTGTAACGAATTGTCATAATCTGGAAAATCAAGATATTACTTATTACTAAGGATGAATAGACGAGTCTGCCCGCGAAATTCAAATTTAATTTGGTTTTTCGCAATTTGTAAACTAATACGACAAACTAGGCTAATGGCATTCTAATTGCGCCAGTAGAATTATCATCTTCACAGGTTTACATAAAAATTTTACTTGAAAGTGACCAGTTTAAGAAATTGATCAAAATACTGAGTTGGACGTGAGTTACTCACAAATAAGTCGATATTTTGATTAATTTCTTAAACTGGACACTTTCAAGTAAAGATTTTTATATAAACCTGTAAAAATGATACTGCCATTATCGCAATTAGAATGCCATATGCTTACTTTGTCGTATTAGTTTACAAATTGCGAAAAACCATATTAAATTTGAATTTCGCGGGCAGAACTGTGTCTTCCACCTTAATACCATCTACGAACAACTTCTTTCTATAAATTCTATACCATCTAACCGCAAGGCATCGAATAGATCTGCAATGCTATGTGGGAGAAATCCCACGTTCGCGAACTTTGCGCTTAGTTTCCTCGTTCATGATATCTACTCAACTATCTCAACGCTATCTATCTACCTATCTCAACGCTAAAGTTTGGAGAGAGTGAATAGGTATTTTATAGGCAAGCGCGCTTCATCTTAAGAACGCGTAGAACACTAAAAAAAATCAGATTTCACCCGCGCGGTGCGATGAAATAAAACATAGCCGCAACCACATGTGAGGCGCGACAAACGAAAGCGTTTTGCGCGGAATAGGAGTGTAGTAAGCGCCAAATACTTTGTAACTCGTAAAATATTCATTTTCTTTTCAATTCACTAAGCTACTCTCTTGATAATATTAATCGGAATTTAATGTAAAAATTTTGGCTCTGTAATATGCAACACATTGAAAATAAATGAATATTGGTTAAAAATTAGACCTAACTTCGCGATTTTTTATTATCGAACAAACATCATTTTATGTTTTTGCCAAGCACGTCCCTTGGCAGTATGATGTAATTTTTGCGTGTTTTTTTCGGATAGTTGAAACTTGATCTACTACTGTAAAAATCAAATCTGTTTACTGTTAATGAACGTACACCCACTGCTGCATCCTCACTTACCGTCAGCTAATCGCAGACAAGCGCTAGTCTAAATATTAAAAAAAAATACAGGTCGCGTAGAGAAATTTTATTTTACGCAGTATTTAATTTTTTTAATTGGCTTTGAATCACTTGATGTTTTGGTGTATGGTAATGAAACAAAAACATCCATTCTCCCAAGATATAGTAAACTGTTATTAATTATATTATAATAGGAACAATTAATAACAAGAAAAAGTCATTTTACACATAATATCGTCAAAAATGTGCTAGTCAGCTGCAAATAATAATGGTACTAATTGTAATATAATGTATTATAAATTAATTAATGTATTGTATCTCTTTATAATAGGTATGGTATAGATTTATAATACTATTTTCGTTGTACACAACAGCCATGATGACAGTACACACACATAGACAGAATATTTCATTAGATACCTAAGTTCAATGTTGATTCTTGGTTTTATGGGTTATGATAAAAAACGTATTTATTTTTCTATTTGAACGAGATTGATTAATTTTGTTAAAATAAAACTGTAAAATACTGCACTCAACATCACATCTATGTTCAAACTTTGACCAAACTACATAAGTACCTACTATGGAAAAACATAGAGATGACGTCACAAACGACGCCATTACACCGAGCGTTTATATGCGTGAATTTTTAAACTTAAAATTGAAATGGCAGTCTTATCTACCAAACCTTTTTTTAACTGAAATAAGATATTTTTTCTGAATAGTAGATACCTACTTCCAAACATAATCCAACAAATTTTACAAAATCGGTAATCATGCCAGTTCTCTGCTGACACACCTACAGACGTAATATCACACGTCCAAAGCTACACTGGAAAAAAATTCTTTAGCACTAAGTCCCTATTTTGTACTACACTATATTGAGCAATAAAGAGAATAAAAAAAATTATCTATAATAATTTGCATCAAATAAACGTTAAAAGCGTTCGAAGCTTGATATAATTTTATCACAAAAAGGCTCAGACCATTCACAAAAATTCATCCATAGATTGTCATACCAACGTGTTAGTATTAAGCATTGGTAATACAAAGTTGTTTTGCTGCCCACTATCAAAATATGAGTTTTTTGGCAGCAAATAAACTTACTTACCGTTTTATAAATTAACTTACCGTTTTAACATTTATTTGAAGCACGGCCTACTTCCTACTAATATTATAAATGCGAAAATTTGTGAGGATGGATGGATGTTTGTAACTCCTTCACGCCACAGCGAATAAATCGATTCGGCTATTTGGAATGGAGATAGCAGCTCATAACCAGGATTAACACATAGGCTACATTTCATCCCGGAAAATTAAAAAGTTTCCGCGGGAATCAAAAACCTTACACCACGCGGACGAAGTCCCGGGCACCACCTATCACCTAGTTGAATATAAATAAGCACGACACAGAGAAAAACATTTAGATGCGGTTAATCGCATACAGGTAAATGTAGGTACGAATTACGATCGTTTTTACAATTTAATAGTGTCCGACCGAACTTTCGCCTTCGCCTTCGCTCAAAAATACCATCTTCGGATAAATCTTCGGCTTTAAGATGGAAATCAAGGGTCTGCCCGCGAAATTCAAATTTAATTTGGTTTTTCGCAATTTGTAAACTAATACGACAAAGTAGGCTTATGGCCTTCTAATTGCGCCAGTGGAATTATCATCTTCACAGGTTTACATATTTACTTGAAAGTAACCAGTTTAGGAAATTAATCAAAATATCGAGTTGGACGTGAGTTACTCACAAATCAGTCGATATTTTGATTAATTTCTTAAACTGGACATTTTCAAGTAAAGATTTTTATATAAACCTGTGAAGATGATACTGCCATCTTCGCAATTAGAATGTCATAAGCCTACTTTGTCGTATTAGTTTACAAATTGCGAAAAACCAAATTAAAGAATTTCGCGGGCAGAACCATGTCTTCCACCTTAAATGAAAAAATGAGCCGAAGTTTTGGCCGAAGCCGAAAGTTTTTAGCATGCGCCGAAATTGAACGCGAAGGGCGATGGAAGACGCAACGCGCGGGGGCCGGGCACACAAAGACATTATTTAAAAGTGTTATTATTTTTACTAGTTGCAAGGTAATTTTAATCATCCGAAATTTTATTTATATGTACAGTCAACATAAAATTTTAAAAAATAAATATTTTATTTACTTTTAGCCAATCTTGAAAGGAACTTCTTAAGGCTTCTTGTGGCGACAGACGATTAATCGGCTTCGGCTTCGGCCAGAAATTGACCTTCGGTCGGACACTAGAATCACACCTATTACTAGTGTGCTAGAATTCAATAAAAACATGACCTTTCTTTATGATTGTATGTGTTGGCATGTACATGCACACCGCGTTAGTAACGTGTGTCAGAGTGTTCTTATGATCGAATTTCAGCCCCCACAGTCTCTCTGTATTTTTGAATACTACTGTACGTACTATATTTTTAAGCTTATTTTGAAAAATACTATAATCAGTCAAAAATGTTAGAAACCCGAACAGGAACTTTCTTACGGCAATTTCATGTTAGGAATGATGGAGCTAAGAAGGTCGCTGACTCGATTGACCGGGTCCAATTTTTCTTCTTTCTGGTTTTCTTCTTCCTTTTTGACTTGGAACCTTGCCTCATTCTTCTTTCTATACTCTTTATAGAACCGTAAGAAGTTTGAACATCCATCGGAAGCATCATCTGCTGAAATTCAATGAGATTTAATCTCTATAATTATATACTATTTTTCTTGCATTTAACTCGTGAATAAACCTAAACTAATAGTAAGTATAATAAATAATAATATAGTATATAATAATTAAGTATATTTATAAGTAAATTATTTTGAATAAGATTATTTTGAGTACATGCCAAGCAATCGGGGGGCAATACTATAGTATTGCCCCCCGATTGCTTGGCATGTACTCAAAATAATCTGAAAAAAAGAAGGTACTTATAATTAATATTCTTATTTGGAAGACGAGGCAAACAGTAAAATTTTCTATTAATTACAGTTGGTACAAATCATAATCGCGTGGAATAGTGTCTGAATTTCATTTATGATACTCTTCACATACAGTTTGTATCGCCAAAAATGTAACAGACAAATAGTAAGTATAATAAATAATAATATAGTATATAATAATGCAATGCAATGAATGTCCGAAAATCCACAATGCCCTCAACGACATCATCCGCAGATCTCTTGCTACTGCTCACGTGCCAGCTGTATTAGAACCTATTGGTTTGGCACGTAGTGATGGCAAGAGACCTGATGGTATGACGCTTGTTCCTTGGAGGACAGGGAGGTCGCTTGTGTGGGATGCCACCTGTGTAGATACTCTTGCTGCTTCCCACATCCATGCGACCTCCTCTGTGGCGGGTGCAGCGGCTACTAGCGCCGAACAGGCTATGAGGCGCAAATATGAAAAACTTGACAGTGGTTTCAAATTTGCGCCTTTTGATGTAGAGACCTTGGGGCCGTGAGCCCGGAGGCTCGCGCACTTTTTTTAGAGATATCGAAAAGAGTGATCGAGTCTACCGGGGATCCAAGCGCTGGCAGCTACCTTGGCTAAAGGATTAGCTTGGCTATCCAAAGGGGTAATGCTGCCAGCATCTTGGGTACTATGCCACACTGCGGTGGCTTGGATGGGGTCTTAGATTTTAATTAGTTTTTATTTTAGTTTTAATTTTAGAGTAAATTTAGGTTTTTAATTGTATATATGTATTTAGTCTTTTTATTTATTTAAAAAAAAAGTATATAATAATTAAGTATATTTATAAGTAAATTATTTTGAATAAGATTATTTTGAGTACATGCCAAGCAAGCAGGGGGCAATACTATAGTGTTGCCCCCCGATTGCTTGGCATGTACTCAAAATAATCTGAAAAAAGAAGGTACTTATAAATATTCTTATTTGGAAGACGAGGCAAACAGTAAAATTTTCTATTAATTACAGTTGGTACAAATCATAATCGCGTGGAATAGTGTCTGAATTTCATTTATGATACTCTTCACATACAGTTTGTATCGCCAAAAATGTAACAGAGCAATAAAAATCATAAAAAACTGTATGCGATTTTAAGGTTAAGGAGATACTTAAAACTCTCAAGAACTTTTAAGCTTCGCAAATCTTAAAATCTGCCCGATGTTCGCTTTCTTTTTAACCGACTTCAAAAAAGGAGGTTATCCATTCGTCGGAATCTTTTTTTTATGTATGTTCACCGATTACTTTAAGACGCCAGAACCGATTTGAAAAATTCTTTTTTTGTTTGAAAGGGTATACTCCCCAGGTGGTACCATATAAATTTTATCAAAATAAATTATATACCTACTTTGTATAGTGGCGCAGAAGTTTGAAGTCGGTTTTTTGAAAATAATTTTTATATTAAACTATAATAGTAAAATATTCGAGAGTATTATTGTTTGACTGCGCTCAACAGAAAAATTGAATAAGAAAATTTAAGACTACTCCAATCCAATCCAATCCATCAGCCTGTATTCATTCCACTGCTGGACATAGGCCTTTCCGAGAGCGCGCCACCAAACACGGTCCTCCGCTTTCCTCATCCAACCGCTTCCCGCCACCTTCTTAAGGTCATCGGTCCAGCGAGCTGGAGGGCGTCCTACACTGCGCTTGCCGGTACGCGGTCTCCACTCCAGAACACGTCTGCCCCATCGGCCATCGGTTCTGCGACAGATATGACCTGCCCACTGACACTTCAGCTTGCTAATCCTCAGAGCTATGTCGGTCACTTTTGTTCGTCTAAGAATCTCCTCGTTCCGGATTTTATGCCTGAGAGAGATTCCCAACATAGCTCTTACTACTAATCTTAAAAATTGCAATACAAATATTATGAAATTTTTATATAGGTCCCATCGTAACACTTCTCAAAATATGGCGGCTTATGGTTATGCTCTGTATTTGCCGTTACAATTTCACCTTCCCGGTTCAATTTTAAACGCGCCGCACATTTTGCACTTTTCGTTTTTGAACAGTGAAGGTATCTCTTCACACCCTTGACGCCTTTGAAGGAAAACGAATAACCCTGATACATAACGAGGGTATTTCCATTTTGTAGTTTCATAACTTCTAACTCTGAAACGGTAGATACGGTTAATTTAAACAATCAAAGGATCCATGTGTGCATGGCATTTTTATCAAAAAAAAAAATATATATATATATATAGGTACCTAAAGACCACAGGAAAAACTAAATTTTAGAAAAATAGTTTATACTTTAAAAATAGGAGTGAAGGAGGGAGAGACCCTCTGACACAGTAAATATTTAATAAAGTAAAAAAAAGAATTCGAATGTGAAATTGGGAGAAGTAGGGCATAAAAATAGATAGCAAATACCTAAGTAGTTTAAGATTTGTTATATTTATTGCTTGGCTATTACAAAACATGACTTTAAGGAAATATTCAAATGCTAGTTAATACTATAAGGTTAAAATTCGGTGAACGACAGTAAAAATCACAAGATTATGCAATTTTAATGTAGGTTCCATCCGATATTTTTCGGAAAATCGGCGGTCTATGGTTATGGTCTGTGATTGCTATCACAATTTCACCTCTCGAGTTCAACTTCAAACGCGCAGCACATTTACTTTCTTTACTGTTCTTCTTTGAACAGTAAAGATATCTCTTTACACCCTTTATGCCATGGTACGAAAACGTGTAGCCTTTATACATTACAAGGTTTTTTCCATTTTGTAGTTTCATGACTGCCATATCTGAAAGAGTTCATTCGAATATTGTTGAAACCCAACCAAAGGCATCCGTGAATTATTTGTAAGAAGTGTATCAGACATTTTTAACGTCGTAATCTCAATCAGTGTCTATGGCTGGACATCGGTCTTTTATAAGAATATCAACAATCCACGTTATTTGCTACTCTTAAGGGGACGCAAGCCAGTACCTTCTTCATACAAACGTAGATGAGTGATTACTACATTATTTGATATTGTACGCTCAAAACTAAGTATTATGTCGATTTGCCTCGTCATTATCTAGGTTTATTGATATATAAAATAGTGAAAAAAATATTCGTTATAAAGTTACGAGCCTCGAAAGATCGTCATTTTCACACTAAATTTATGACAATTTTGGCGCAAATAAATAACATTAGGAGTATGAAAATTCCAAAACAAATTATCATTAGACATAGTTTATTTATTCATCAGTTCAAATAACTTTACTTTGTAAACATACATTTAGTAGTTTTTTCTCAAAAACACTTTTCCCAAACGACTGTTCAACCCTTCTCGCGCGCTTGATTTCGGTGTAAATTATCGCGCCTCTCACCCGACACGGAGTGGGAGCGGGACGGTAGCACGGAAGTATGCGCGCATGCACTCGCTACACTGAGCCTATCTCTTTCTCACACAATGTTAGGTGAAATAGCAAGCAGGTTACCCACGTGCGCCGGCAACTTCAGTCGCGCGTACTGAGCCCCCTTAATGCCAAACCTTGTAACTTACGGTAATAATACAAAAGGAGACTTTTTATGCAAGACATTTTTTATTAAAGAAATCAGGAGATTTATGTTTATTCAGAGCAAAAATTATATCTTGTTACGTTTCTCAGTAAATCCTATTAATCTCAATCATAAATCAATACTTATACAGTTTCCCGTCAGGGCTTCTGTAGAATTTATGTGGTGGATGATCGTGCTCCCCGATAAGCTCCACTAATTTTCCCTCGGCAGTTGTGCTCATTTTCACCCGACATCCGACCAATCGCTTGGAGCAATGCCATCTGGTATTGTTGTAGATGTTCACGTAAGTAAATCCCTTGTGACAAAGCAGGTATCCTTTACCTCGATTCGTCGGTATGAACTCTATTTTTTCTGGAAAGTTAGAACATCTAGGTTTAATAATATATTAAACTTTATTCGAATGAAACATTCAAAATCTCATCTTCAAAGCATGCTTAGATCGCTCAGCATTCATCTATTTGAACATGTTCTCCCCAAGCTATAATGTACCTATTGGCATTCTATCGCTTAAAACGTCATCGAGTATGCTAAACTATAATATAGTAGCTTTTAATGTTTATTATTTTTTGTTCTTTACTACGACTCGGAGACGTATTTTCAATTTGAATTTTGTGTATATTTTATTTTATAAGTATGAAAACACATTTATCACGTATAAAAATTTACTTTTATTTGAGTAATTTACAATATTAGACAAATACAATTGGTAATCTGATTATAATTATAGATCTTTAGATTTATTTTAAATTTTAACTACCTTACCGTCTGTAGTATGAAAGATTTGTGGTGGGGGATGGTTATGGTTTCCATAAACGTTCTTAAATGTGCCATTTTCTGTGGTATATAATTTAACTTTGCATCCCGTATGCAACTTTGAGCACAGCCATTTGGTATTTTTGTACTTATTGAAGAAAGTGTAACCTTTGTACAGAATCAGTTGACCGTTACCGCGATTGGTTGGTATAAAATTTATTTCATCTGTAACAAAATACTTATACTTTATTTTTATTTTATTTATTGGTTTGCCAACAGGCACTCGCACAAGAATGATAAAAAAAAAACAAATTACACCTAAAGAAACTTAACAAAGTTAACATAATAAAAAATAATAATGTATCTGCAGTTAAGTTTAACACCAAATTACAAAATAAGGTCGAAAAAAGCATACGAGGCTATGAAGCAGTTTCAATATATTGAAACAGTGATCTTTTATATTGTTGTAAAGAGAGTGAACTTATACTATAACTATACTTAACCAATCATCATCATTATCATTCAAAATGCATTCACTGTTGGAAGTAATTTTTAGGTAGGTAGTACCTATTTTAGGTAGGACCAACATCGCCTATCATCGGCCTTTCGCATGCAAGGACCAAACTAAGCAAGGACCTAACGACTCCAGCGGGCCCAGCGGCTATCGATTCTCCGTTCCTACTTCAACGTGCTAATCTTGAGAACTATGTCAGTTACTTTAGTTTTTTGGCGAATTACTTCGTTTTGGACTTTATCCCTGAAAGAAATTCCGAGCATAGCGCTATCCATAGCACGCTGAGAGTCTTGAGTTTGTGGACTAACCTCACTGTCAGCGTCCTTGCAAGTCATTACTGGTAGGACGCACTTGGTAAATATAAAAGCGAGGTCTTAGTTCCACCACTAGTTTAATATTAAATAAACATTTAATATTATTCCTTCATTCAGACCTTCAATATTTTCCCGTCCGACGTCCTAATTATTCGAGGCGGTGGATGATTATGTTCCCCTGTAATGCTTAATAGTCTTCCATCGATAGTGGTATTCATTCTAACCTTACAACCGACTTGACGTTTGGAACAGTACCATCGTGTGTTATTGTACATATTAACAAATGTGTTACCCTGATGTAGTAATAGGTGCCCTTTACTACGATTGGTTGATATGAATTCTATTGTATTATGATCTGAAAATAGTGAAACTTATCAATCATTCAGTTTAGGTCTGATCTGGGTAGGTGAGTTGACTCTTTGATAACATAAATAGAATAGAACACGCAAAAAGAAAGAAATGAACTTCTAGAAGATAATATGTTTATCTTAGGTGCGAAACTGTGCCTAATCCAAAAAAAATTCGACTCAAACACAAACTACGTAAAACATAAGTCAGCATAAAACATAATAATATGTAGCAAGAAAATGAAGATGAGATAAATTAATATTTTTATTAAGTATGAAAAAAGCTACATTTTATAAATAAATAAGCCAAACATAAAAATAAACGCAAATATAAGTCGCTTGCAAACATAACCTTACTTTCTCAACTGCATTTTACAATGCCTGAAACAAGTTAGATGCTAAACAAACTTATACACTATTTTTGTAACGGGCGTTACAAGGCAATGGGACTGCTTTAAAAGCTAGTGAAAGTAGTGAAAATATTATATTTACCAAATTATTACGTATGCACTAGCAGATGACAATATTTTTTTCGAATGACAGGTCTTCTTCTTCTTCTTCCTTTATCAACCTAAGGTCGTCCACTGCTGGACAAAGGTCTCCTGCATGGACTTCCACAGACATGCGCTTCGGTCTTGCGCCGCTAGAATCCAGAGGCTACCTGCGACTCGTTTGATGTCGTCGGTCCACCTAGTGGGGTGGTGTGCCAACACTGCGTTTCCCGGTGCGGGGTCGCCACTCCAGCACCTTCTGACCCCAAAGACCATCAGCTCTTCGAACTACGTGCCACGCCCATTTCCACTACAGTTTCGCGACTCGCTGAGCTATGCCGGTAATTTGGTTCTCCTACGGATCTCCTCCTTACTGATTTGATCTCACAGGGATATTCCGAGCATAGTTCTCTCCATCGCTCGCCGAGTGACCCTGAGCCTTCTTGACAGGTCGTGAGTTGACAATTTGACAGTTATTCTTTCTTTTTTATCGATAAAACCTAATGATCAATGTTTAATGTTAGGAAAAAATCAATAAATTCGAAGGAAAAATTTTGAACATTATAATAAAAATAAAAAAATTACTGATTTGAAAAAAAACCTGAGATTGACTATGGAATTACCGATTAGCTTTCATACTTTAGTTTAAAAAAAAAAACAATAATATTAGCCGTTCTGAACTTGACTAATATCCCTCTTTCCCCTGCATACAAGCATACAAAGCTTAAGTTAGGAGATGATACGACACGTAACTAAAAAATCAAAATAAAAAAACAAATTTCTTGAAACGAAACGATTTTCTTGTGTCGTTTTACTCTTGAAAAAGCTAATTTAATCTGATAATTTCTCCTTTTGCCGTCCGATACAAATGCGGTGCCTCGTGACAATGCTCGCCGTGTGCACCGATGAGCTTTCCCTCAGCTGTAGTATTTATCTTCGCCTTACAACCACTAGACCTTTTATAACAATACCACAAGGTATTCTTGTAGTTGTTGAGGAAAATGTGCCCCTTGTAGACAATCATGTTCCCTTTGCCGCGACTGTTGGGTACAAGTTCCAAAGTATCTGAAAAATTAATATAACATTAAAGAATTTCATTAAATAGACAAGAAAACGACGAAGGAAGGCGAGTGAAACATGAAGCTATTAAAAGTTTTCTAGGAATACAGAACACTTTATTGAAAGTACACAAGAAATTCTAACATAAATGCATAAAAAATTAAACAAAAAAAGTTCAAAAGAGGAAGTAGAGGGCGCTTGTTTCAAAAAGCTATAAAATAAATAAAATTTTCAATTATTTTACAATAATATTCTTAAAGTGTAAATAAATAAGTTTGTCAATGATAATATTACAAGTACTTAAGTAATAGCGCTTCGAACATGCTTACATTTCGAACATTTTTTTTTAATTATCACATCAAAACTCTCTCATTGAACTTATTATTATTAAGGAGCATTTTTATATTGATCCTTTGATCGTTGACAGTCACAGTTGCCAGTGGATGTTGTTGCTGGATCGTATCGTACAGTATTCTATCCAGACTGGCAGGAAAAATCTTAAGACAGTGCCATTTTTTTATACAAGCATAAAGCTTAAGTTAGAAGAAGGTACGACACGTAGCTAAAAAATTAAAATGAAAAAACAAATTTCTTGAAACGAAACGATTTTCTTGTGTCGTTTTACTCTTGATAAAGCTAGTTTAATCTGATAATTTTTCCATTTGCCGTCCGATACAAATGCGGTGCCTCGTGACAATGCTCGCCGTGTGCACCGATTAGCTTTCCCTCAGCTGTAGTATTTATCTTCGCCTTACAACCAATACCTCTCTTAGAACAATACCACAAGGTGTTCTTGTAGTAGTTGAGGAAAGTGTGCCCCTTGTAGACAATCATGTTACCTTTGCCGTGACTAGTAGGTACAAATTCTAAAGTGTCTGAAAAAAAATATAACATTAAAGAATTTTCCAAAGTATCTGAAAAATTAATATAACATTAAAGAATTTCAATAGACTAGGAAACGACGAAGGAAGGCGAGTGAAACATGAAGCTATTAAAAGTTTTCTAGGAATACAGAACACTTTATTGAAAGTACACAAGAAATTCTGATATAAATGCATCAAAAATTAAACGAAAAAGTTCAAAAGAGGAAGTATAGGGCGCTTGTTTCAATAAGCTATAAAATAAATAATATTTTCAATTATTTTACAATAATATTCTTAAAGTGTAAATAAACAAGTTCGTCAATGATAATATTATAAGTAAGTAATAGCGCTTCGAACATACTCACATTTCGAACAGTTTTTTTTTAATGATCACATCAAAACTCTCTCATTGAACTTATTATTATTAAGGAAGATTTTTATATTGATCCTTTGATCGTTGGCAGTCAGTCGCCAGTGGATGTTTTTGCTGGATCGTATCGTACAGTATTCTATCCAGACTGGCAGGAAAAATCTTAAGACAGTGCCATTTTTTCATACAAGCATAAAGCTTAAGTTAGGAGATGGTACGACACGTAGCTAAAAATCTAAATGAAAACAAATGTCTTGAATCGAAACGATTTTCTTGTGTCGTTTTATACAGCTAGTTTAATCTGATAATTTTTCCATTTGCCGTCCGATACAAATGCGGTGCCTCGTGACAATGCCCGCCATGTGCGTCGATGAGCTTTCCCTCAGCTGTAGTATTTATCTTCGCCTTACAACCAATACCCCTTTTAGAACAATACCACAAGGTGTTCTTGTAGTGGTTGAGGAAAGTGTGTCCCTTGTAGACAATCATGTTACCTTTGCCGTGACTGGTAGGTACAAATTCTAAAGTGTCTGAAAAAAAATTTAACAGTAAATACTTTCAATAGTCAAGAAAACGACGAAGGACGGAGAGTGAAACATGAAGCTATTAAAAGTTTTCTAGGAATACAGAACACTTTATTGAAAGTACACAGGAAATTCTGAGATAAATGCATTAAAAATTAAACAAAAAAGCTCAAAAGAGGAAGTAGAGGTCGCTTGTTTCAATATGCTATAAAATAAGTAACATGTTCAATTATTTTACAACAATATACTTAAAGTGTAAATAAACAAGTTTTTTTAATGAAATTATTATATGTAGAGCGCTTCGAACATACTTACGAGTACATTACGAATTTATGACCAAATTTTTTTTAAATGATCACATCAAAAAGAGGCGCATTGAAATAAATGATGATACAAACTATCTCATTTAACTTATTATTTATTATTAAGGAAGATCTTTTTTATAATATTGATCCAGTAATCGTTGAGTGACAGTTGGCAGTGGATGTTTTTGCTGGATTGTATAGTACAATTCAATCCAGACTTGGCAGGAAATAGACAGTGAAATTTTTTTTTGCTATCACTTTTGCTATGCCGGCGCAAGTATACCAGTGACGCTTTCGACAATCACTGGACTAAACTTGCCTTTATGCTTTCTTAACACTTTGGACCCGACTTTACATTTAGCAGCTGTCTTTGAGCTACTTTAACTCAAAGACCAGGCTCTAAAAGGCTAGAAATAAGTAACAGTAATACTAACTCTATATTAACTATTACTACAATATCTCTATCAAAGGCAGTTTCCTTGTGATAGGGATATAAACGGAGCAATATAAAAAAAGCCGGCCAAGTGCGAGTCGGACTCGCGCACCGAGGGTTCCGTACTTTGTTTGTAGAGGTTTATTATTAATATAAAAAAAACTATGCTAGTTAGAGCGTTGGTTTTATTTTTCCTGTTAAATATACATAAACCTCTATTGACCATAATTATTTCAGATTTTTCGATTGGTAAACTTCGGAGATAAGGGGGGGAACGGTATTTTATTCGACATTTTGGCAGATTACTCAAAAACTATAATATACATAAATAAATAAAAAACTGTTTTAGAATGCAAAAGTAAAGGCCTTTCATGTGATACCCCACTTGGTATAATTCGGATTTTCCCCCTTTTTTAATCAAACAAATAATTTTCGCGTTGCTTTTATTTTTCCTGTAAAATATACATAAACCTCTATTGACCATAATTATTTCAGATTTTTCGATTGGTAAACTTCGAAGATAGGGGGGGGGGGGGACGGTATTTTTTTCGACATTTTGGCCGATTATTCAAAAACTATTATATATAGAAATAAATAAAAAACTGTACCCCACTCGGTATAGTTACCTTACTTTGAAATTTCAAACCCCCGATTTTCCCCCTTTTTTAATAAAACTAAAAATAATTTTCGATTTTAATTTATTCCAATGATGTTGGGCCACTATTATACACAACTATGCCAAATTTCATGTCGATAGCTTTAATAGTTACTGAAATAATCGACTGTGACAGACGGACGGGCAGACGGACGGAGAAAGTCTCACCATAAGGGTTCCATTTTTACCATTTTGGTACGGAACCCTAATAATGGAGTGTATGTAATATTTAATATACAAGGAACTCCTTTTCGTTGTTTCATCTGATCTTGAAGTTGAAATACTTATTGCCAATTTCACCACCGTCGAGTGACGTATGACCGAGGAATAAATTGGGCGATCTGATAGTTTTTGTATTGAAAATCTACCAAAATATCAAATTTACGCTCGGATAGAACTTATTTTACGTTGGTAATATCGGCCTAAAATGTTTTAATTTATAACGTTACGTTATAAAATGTTAGGCAATACATACAGAGATAATCTCAACTTATTAAAATATAATAAAAAAAAAATATTATAATCTCTTAAAAGTTCAATATTGCTATCATTTACTGACTATACCAATTCAACCATATCTGAGTAATCGATAAATAAATCTACTGTTTTGACAGATTTTCAATACAAAAATTATCAACAAGTCTAGTGTGACTTAAAAAGTTTACGTTTACGTTAAGTTACATTTACTTACGTAAAATATATCTTATCAGAGTGTAAAGATACTTTAACAGTATTTTCAATACAAAAACTGTAAGACCGCCCAATTTATCCTCGGATAAACGTCCCTCGACGTTTGTGAAATCACTTTAAAGGGTAATAAATATCACGAGAATATTCTTATATCTTTCTTAGGGCCTGTATTACCGCCTTCTGATAAGTGTCGGATAGCCTAACCGTAAATTTTGTCACTTGACACAAAGTAAGAAAGTGACAAAATTTACGGTTAGGCTGTCCGACACTTCACTTTCTTACTTTGTGTCAAGTGACAAAGACAAAATATGCGAATAAGCTATCCGAAACTTATCAGAAGGTGGTGAAAATGGCCCTTAGCTTCCAGTATTTAAGTCGATAAGCTTTTGCACAGCATCACGACGAATTACAATTTATAAATTTTCCCATCGTTGGTCCGATACAAATTAGGTGGCGCGTGGTTGTGGCGAGACTCCACGATGTCGACGAGGCGCCCCGTAGCGCTGGTTATGAGTCGAGCTTTGCATCCACCAGCTTTCTTAGAGCAGTACCATCTAGTTTTACTATTCATATGAGCGTAGGTGTAACCTTTGTAAATTAAGTTGATGCCTTTGCCGCGGTTACTTGGAATGTATTCTAAAACGTCTACCTCTAGAAAACGAAAAAATAAAGAAATAACTTATTTACCAAACAAGCAGTGATAGCGTAGTGGTTGACTGCGGTCTCTGGGGGGACGCTGGTTCGATCTGGGGCCTCTGACTTTTCGGAGTTATAGTGCAATTAAATATCACATGCTTCAGCGGTGAAGGAAAACTTCGTAATAAAACCTGCACGCCTGAGAGTTCTCAATAATGTTCTCAAAGGTGTGTGAAGTCAACCATTAGCATTAGGCCAACGTGGACTATGGTCTATAACCCTTCTCTGAGAGGAGACCTGCGCTCAGTAGTGAGACGTTAATGGGTTGTTCATGATGATGGGTTTAAGTTCTATATATGTATCTCCCGGGTGGAAGGACATGCATGTCGAAGGAAAAAAGAGTAGAGGAAGACCCAAGAAACGATGGATGGATTGTGTGAAAGAGGATATGCGTGTAAGAGGAGTAGATGATGAGTTGACGAATGACAGAAGCGAGTGGAACAAAAAAGACGTGTTGTGCCGACCCCACATAGCGTGGGAAAAGGACAGGATGATGATGATATGTATCTCCCGGGTAGTGCTCTAGAAGTAACCCCACCGCACTAATATCCACTTAATAACCTAAGGTAAGGGAAAGCGTTGAAAAAAAGTAGGTCAAATTCAATGAAGGGTAGGTACTTGATTTTAGGATAACATACACATAATATTAAATAATTATTTATTTCTTAAAATCAGATTCTTAAAATAAGATTTACATCAAAATATAATTAATGTCCGTCGATATATTATTACTAGATGATACCTGCGACTTCGTTCGCGTTGATTAAGGTTTTTTTATTCCCGCGGGAACTCTACTTTCCGGGATCAAATGTAGCCTATGTGTTAATCCTGGGTATGAGCTATCTCCATTCCAAATTTCGGCCAAATCGGTTCATTCGTTGGCGGCGTTAAAGAGTAACAAACATCCATCCATACATCCTCACAAACTTTCGCATTTATAATATTACTAGCTGACCCAGCGAACTACGTACCGCCAACAAAAATATTTAGTGGTTGGTCACCCTTATCATTTAAGGGTATGAAAAATAGATGTTGGCCGATTCTCAGACCTACCCGATATGCACACAAAATTTCATAAAAATCGGTCCACCCCTTTTGGAGGAGTAAGGTAACTAACATTGTGACACGAGAATTTTATATATTAGAAGAAGATTAGTAGGATTTAAACTTTAGCAACGCTATTATGCCATACCAATTTTTGATAAATAAAAACGTCACGTCTTCACAAGGTAGGTTAGTTAGGTAGGTACCTAAATCATCCCCTAAGTAGGAGTCTCTTTACTTAGGTAGCCCCTAAATACAATCCCTTACCCAGTGTCATTTTCGCCGTTAGGTGTTCCCTAAAGATACGTGAAAACGAAATTGACAGAAAGCATTACCTTACTTAGCTTAGGTAGCCTCTAAAGGATAGGGAACGTTGGTGAAAATGGCAATTTGTAACTTATCGGCTACATAATATAGAAAAGGAACATTAAATTACATTACGTAACAGCAATGACTTATAAAGTTATTACTATGTCTTTGAATGAATTTCTTTATAAATGCAAATTGTTACGACCATAAATCTTAGGCAAAATGAATTTCGATTTAAAACAACTTGAAAAAGTATTTATAGTTACTTAAACGATAGGACGATATCTTCTTTTTTTACGTCCACTTCTGAGCATAGGTCTCATGCATAGACTACCACATGCTTCGGTCTTGCACCGCTTGTATACAGCGGCTCTCTGCGTCTTGTCTGATGTCGGTCCACCTAGAGGGGGTCTGCCAACACTGCGCGTTCCGGTGCGAGGTCGCCACTCGAGCACCTTGGGACCCCAGACAATCAGTTCTTTGAACTGCCCATTCCCATTCCCTGCCCATTGCTACCTCAGCTTCGCGTCTCGACGTGCTATACCGGTGCCTCCCCCGCATTCTCTGTACACTGAGAGGATCAGTAACATCGACTGTCAGGAGTCGCAAATGGACGACCAGATCAAACGTTGTAAATGGGGATGGATCGGCCACACTCTTCGAAGGGAACCCAACAACATAGCGAGACAGGCTCTCGACTGGAACCCTCAGGGAAAGAGAAAGCGAAGCCGGCCTAAACAAACTTGGCGGCGTACGGTTCTGGCGGAGGTTGCGAGGATATGGATGACGTGGAAGTCCAGGGTGTGGCTTAAAACCGCTGGGAATGGCGTAGTACAGTAAACGCCCTCTGCTCCACTAGGGACACACAGGTAACTCTAGGTCTCTTACGGATCTCTTTATTCCTGCTCTAATCTCGCAGGGATATCCCGAGCAGGAGTACATCAAGCAAATCAATTCACTTTAATAATTTTCCCTTTAGCAGTCCTGAACAGTTCGGGAGGAATATGATCGTGCTCCCCTGTCGCTATGATCAGATCTCCCTTGGGCGTAGTTTTAAGTCGCGCCTTGCATCCCGATAACCGCTTAGTGCAGTACCATCTGGTCTTATTGTTCATGTGTATGTGTGAATACGTGTGTCCTCTGAAGATGAGGATGACGCCGGTTCCTCGGGGGCTCTCGGCAAATTCTATCACGTCTGAAAATATAAAACACTTTTAGGGGTCAAGAATGAAAGAAAGCAACGCCATGTCTCAAATTTGCTACAGTGTTTTATCTCGAAAAAGTGATTGTGATTTAACTAGTGCTTAATGTAGAAAAAAAAATCACCATTTGTAAGACCTATTTCTGTTCTCTCTCCTTTTTCGTCCCTTTTTTATCGTTTTTCTCCAACTAACTTACTTTTTTCTTATTCGCAAGCTGGCAGTCTCTAAGTGGGTCTACAATACTGTGAAATATGTTTTTCTTTTTGTTTAGTTTATAATTATTTATTTTAGCCCGTTGATTGTCCTATTAAATAAATAAATAAATAAACTACGTTGAAAAGTAAACTCACAGAATACTTTACTATAAAATCGAAACTAAGAAAACTTCGAAGACTTGGAACAATCGGATTGTTGAGATAAAATAATGTCAAAGCAATCACTGGCAGCTACAGCACTACAAACTTGATACTCTCGACTTTTGCAACGTTCTTCTTCTTCTTCTTTATCAACCTATAGACGTCCACTGCTGGACAAAGGTCTCCTGCATTGACGTCCACAGGCTTCGGTCTTGCGCCGCTTGAATCCAGCGGCTTCCTGCGACTCGTTTGATGTCGTCGGTCCACCTAGTTTTCAACGTTGGCCTAGGTAAAAATCCCCTGGGAAAATGATAAATTATGAAAAAAATACTTTTATTGGAAAACAATGAATTATCACGTATTAGACTGGGTTTCCACGGCGCACCCTGGGTTCGCACCCGCGCTCGCAGCGGTTGCGGTACCGCTAGTACTGCGCCCGCCGCGGGCGCAAACCTCGCCGTGGAAATTGAAACTTCATTTCCCATACAAATCTGCATTCTACGGAGGCCGCGGGCCCGCAACTGCTGCGGGCGCGGGCCGCGAACCGCGCCGTTGAGACTCAGTCTTAAACCTTATACACTCTTCCATCAGAAGTACGATATAATTTAGGAGCGGGGTGGTCATGGTAGCCCAGGATATCGGCAAACTTTCCTTCCGGGGTCACAACGACGATGGCCTTGCAACCGGCCCTCTTCTTCGAACAGTACCAACGCGTTTTGCTCGTCATCAACGCGAAAGTGTATCCTCGGTAAATGAGGAGCTGTCCATTGCTGCGGTTGCTCGGTATGAATTCTATTATGTCTGGAAGAAACACGTATTAGAATTTAAAATTTATGATTACCTATTAATTTCATGTAAGCCAACTTGTGGCTTTCATGACCAAATCATGACTCTACCAAATACTCTACCAAATGTTACTTACTAACCTATGAAACAGTAGAGTTGTTAACTACGCACCACCAGTGGATAAGAGATTTTTATTCAGAGGTGCGCTGAGGAGTATTTTGCAATTTCCCCTTAAGGGAGGGAAAAGGTTTGTATATGAAGAAAATTTTTAAAACCTAATAGTTAGCTTAGTATATCCTTACTTCCTTACTGATATTATAAATGTGAAAGTGCGTTGGTTGGTATGTTGGTTTGTCCTTTAATCACGCCACAACAGAGCTACGGATCGACGTGATTTTTTGCATGGGCATTGTTGAGGACGACGGACGAGGGACGACATAGGTACTTTTTAATCCCGGAAAATCAAAGAGGTAAATCCACGCGGACGTAGTCGCGGGAATCAGCTAGTTAAAAATATGTTAGTGTACTGTCTGGTTGGTCACCTATATATTTATTAAAACACCACATATAAACAAAGTACAAATATAATATGATATAGGGTTAATCTTAAACATATTTAACTACCAATACGTATGATTCACTACTGCTGCTTTTGAGATTTGAGTTTGATGTTTCTAACCTAATTTAAAGGGAGCAAAATTTGAGTTTCTCCGGTAATTCAGAAAGGCTTATATCAGCAAGCCTTGGGGGGCTATACTCTATATCAGTGGCTCTCAGTTAGTTGCTAACTAGAACTGTCAAACTCACATTTCCCATTTCCCATATGCAGTTGTATCATTTAAAGGAATCGAACTATAACTCAGAACAGAAGTTTCTAACAAAATTCTGGTCCAAACGTAGGCTTACAATAACCAATGAATGTGTGAGTCGAGTCCCATGTTATTTTCTAGTACTGGTACTGATAATTACAGTTTTGATGGTTATTGTGATGATTTATGACACCCTTTCAAAGCACAGCACGTCATTTTTGACGTGATAACGTCTTATAAATCGATGAACACCGGCTGCACGCACGAAAAACCGTGTCACGTTCCGCCTGAGCCTGCGCGTGCAAGCGAGAGCGCGGAACAAGCGTTAGAGAGGCACGATCTTTAATTTTCAATAAACTCCTTCTTTGTATTATATAGTAAATAATGATAGTTCAGTGATAATAATTCAATTCAATTCATAAAAGTATGCAATTTTTTATCAATGTTTCTTTATGACGTTATCAAGTAAAACTATCGTCCGTAAACCGAATTTACAGACAACCAATTTTTTTTTTTAAATTTCTGCGAGCTCGTCGTACTAACGCGATCCGATATTGCGTAGTCGGCCTTTAAAGGCTTACTAAAAAGGGCTTATCACCGCGTCGATTATTGCGCTTCTAAGCATTATAGTTCGATGTTGAAAGGTTAGTTTTGTGTGAAGGTGAAGAGTTAGAGTTTAGCTCTCTAAAGTTTAAACATCTTCCCTTCTGTAGTTCGGTATAAATAAATAAGGGGGACGGTGGTCATGGTGACCTAACAACTCGATGAACCTTCTTTCTGAAGACACAATAAGTTTGGCCTTGCATCCAAAATTCTTCTTCGAACAGTACCATCGCGTCTCATTGCTCGTTGGTGCGAAAGTGTAACCCTCGTAGAGAAGATGACCTTTGCCGCGATTGCTTTGTACAAGTTCAAGTATATCTGAAATAAAGAAGTACTTCACTAGTTTCACTCAGCAAACTAAAATAATCATAATGTCCTCCCGACCGAATCCGATCACGGTGGCCAACCTCCTCAGAGATCAGCCATCTGCGCGGGAGATGTTATAGTGCACAAGTGGAGTTCTAAAAAGGAGGTTCTCAATTCGTCATTATTTTTAAGCTATTGCATAGCTTTTATCGCGGGCTTTGAGCGCGGGGACCGAATCAAGAAATTCCGTAACGAAAATAAACCTAACACCCCGTCGTTTCAGTTCGGCAGACTTCGGCACGGTGTTTGTATGCGTGCAACTAGAAAATGCTATGCAATAGCTTTACCGCGGCAGTCCCCGAGTGCCACAAGTATTTTTTTTATGTATGTTCACCGATTACCTACTCGAAGACGCCTGGTACGATACGGAAAATTATTTTTTTGTGTCAAAGGGTATAATTCCCAGGTAGTCCCATTTTCAAATTTTATCGAAATCGGTCGAGCGGTTTTTAAAATATCAGCAATAAAATATATATGTATATACTTTGTAGTGGCGCGGGCGTTTGAAGTCGGTTTTTTAAAAATATTTTTTTATATTAAATTATTTCAGTACATGTTTATTAAAAAAAAAACAGTCAATTAAAATGACTTCCGAGAACATTGTACGACTGCACAGTGCACACACTAAACTTTATAAATCATCCCATCCGAGGTCCGAACCAAAGTGGGCGGCGGATGATTGTGCTCACTTTCCAGGACTTGGACGAGCTGGCCCTCCGCAGTGGTGACCAGCCGCGCCTTGCACCCTGCTGCCTTCTTGGAGCAGTACCAGCGGGTGTTGTGGGTCATATGGGCGTAAGTGTAGCCCTTGTATATAAGCATCATACCCTTGCCTCGATTGGTGGGCATGAACTCCAGTACATCTAAGAGAAAACACCAATAACTAAGGGATGAAAACACCAATAACTAAGGGATGAAAACACCAATAACTCAGGGATGAAAACACCAATAACTCAGGGATGAAAACACCAATAACTCAGGGATGAAAACATCAATAACTCAGGGATGAAAACATCAATAACTCAGGGGTGAAAACACCAATAACTCAGGGATGAAAAAAAAATATAGCTTTGTAGAGAATACCTACGATGAAGTGGCTCGCCCCTCCAAAATTCAAAACAGAAATAATAGAACGAGTTAAAGGTCCAAAAAAGTTTTATTTTCACAAAAAAACGATTTCAAGTCTCGTTATGGCTCTCGCCTTACACTAAATATATTATTTTGTAAAGATTGATATCAATCCGACGTGCCTTGTACTAAATATAATAACTAATAAGTCTATGAGAAATCAGACTAATATTATGAATGCGGAAGTGTGTTTGTTTGTTTGTTGGTTTGTCCTTCAACCACGCCGCAACAGAGCTACGGATCGACGATTTTTTTTGCATGGGCATAGTTGAGGACCTGGAGATTGACATAGGCTACCCTTTTTATCCCGGAAAATCAAAGAGTTCCCGAGGGATTTTAAAAACTAAATCCATACGGGCGAAGTTGCGGCCATCAGCTAGTAAGGGATAATTTGACATAATTGGTAACACAGAATAAGATGATAGAGAATGGAGAGGCATTCACTATTTTGTATCAGGACGAGTATAACAGTTCTAGTCTTCTTTAGGCTATTCTGTGATTTGTGAAGTGAGTTTACTTTCAAAGTGCGTCTGTATTTTAACCGACTTCAAAATGGAGGAGGTTCTCAATTCGTCGGAATCTTTTTTTTCTTTTATGCATGATCACTGATTACTCGAAGACGCCTGAACCGATATGGATTTTTTTTTCTTTGATAGTGTTTTAAGTTTTTAGGTACGGTTTTAAAAAAATCAACAATGAATCATATACTTTGTAGTGGCGCGGGCGTTTTTAAAAAATATTTTTTTATATTAAATTATACTACTGACCGTTCACTATAAGGTGCCGTCGTTTTGGCACCACTGCTTTACTTAATGAAAACCCTACTTCATAAGCAATGGTGCCAACACGACGGCAATTGACAAGATAGTGAATGTACTGTAAACAGCACTACTTGTCACGGACACCAATAACCTTTCCCAGCAAATTTCTAACCAGAGTTGGCCGTGAATGGTTGTGTTTATCGTTAAGAACTTCAACCAAACGCCCTTTACTAGACGTTATGATTTGGGCTCTGCACCCGTGCGGCGTTCTGGTACATTTCCATTTAGTTTGTATTGCATTCACGCAGCCGTAGGCGTAATTTTTGAAAATCAGCAGCAAACCAATGCCCAGTTTGGGTGATACGAATTCCAGTGTATCATCTGAAAGTAAACCAACAAAAAAGTTTAAAAAATATACATAGAGTATAGACTATGAAAAATTGTATTTAACATCCTCATCATATTGATTTTGATCGCATTTTGGTCCTTATTTTGTAACTTAGGCTACAGCCTATTCCACCCGGACCAAAATAAAGACAAAAATAAGGCCAGTAGTTCAGGAGCTACGGTGGAACTCACGTAAATACAGATAAAAGTGCGGGCTATCATAAGTCCCTAGGACTAATAGTATACTCTGTGATTTAGTTGTCCAACTTGAAGTCTTCGGCTAACCCTTCTCGTTCTAAGAGAAGACCCGTGCCCACTGCCCAGAAGTGGGCCGGCGATATGAGCATTAGACCAATGGGCCAATAATAAATCATAATGACACTAAACATTTCCGTGGTGGTGTCGTGTGATGCGGGTTGTTACGTTCCCTCAAATATGGTTGAGCGAAGCAACGGCTGGGTCATGCGTCATGCTCGTGAACGGGTTCCACCGGCGGGAATGGGGCTACTTTATGTCTGCCCATCTTAATATATATTGTATTGTCAGTACCTACTTGGTAGATATGCATTTTTGGAACTTTCCTCATTGTGGAAACACTGCATACATAGCATAGTATTTATTGTATTGTAAACTTGTTTTGAAAAGAGCAACCGCCGAGTTTTTTGCTGGTTGTTCTCGGCAGGAAGGGCGTTCCGAACCAGCGGTAAAGTCAGACGATTCAAAAGCACTTGTAAAAAGTTTCTTTGAATAAAAAATATTTCTATTCTATTCTATTCTTAGGTATTAGCTAACTATAAAGTTTATTAAAACAGCTAAAAACAAAGCAACAATTATTTATTTACAATGTCCATATTACCAAAACTTATAGCATAGTATTTTGTTCAAGTCTTCTCAAAATATAAAGTTTGTTTCTAAATAAATGTTTTTAAGTGTAAAAGGGTCGAAAGAGTCGATACATTGCACTTGTTGCAACATTTCAAATGGTCGAGGTTTAAGCCACTTTGACAGTTTGGAAGGCTTTTCTTTCTCTTTAGGACGATCATCTTCGTTGAAGGAAGCAGTCTTAGTTGAAAGTCTAAGTCTAAGAGACTTAAACGGATGGGTGATCGATTTTAAAGTTCAGAATGTCGCCTTTTCACTATAACGCAGTTTTGGAAGACCCTTTACTAAGTACATGCATGAAATAAAGCTAGTTGCATACAAGTGGGACAAGATCATGTTCTGTGGCGATTCCTGCTCAGCAGTGTTAGTCCATAAATTGAGACAGCGACGGCCATAACTAAGCTTGAAAAAGAAACGTGTCAACCACTCCGTTGTATGAGCTGAAGCGCGACGTATTCAATGGCCAAACGAATATTGTACGGCTTGCTGCGTGGTAAACTCTGGCTGACTTCCATCTCTCTATCTGGTGTAGATTATCATATTATATACGTTAAAGGATCTTGATGCATTTTGCAGAATAGACCACACTGGCCGTCAATCGTGCATCATGCATGAGCGTGAACTTTAGGATTTACGCGCAAAACTTCGTTGGTCTATTTCTGAAGAGTATTTACAGGGCTTGTAAACTGGGGACATTGCACACTTTCCCATCCGGGATTCTTAACAAAACCGGCGGTGGATGGTTATGCTCGAGAATTTGCAGAGCTTGTAGATTGGGGACTTTGCACACTTCCCCCCGGCTCATAACAAAACCGGCGGTGGATGATTATGCTCGATAATTCACAGAGCTTGTAGATTGGGGACTTTGCACACTTTCCCAATCCCATCCGGGATTCTTGACAAAACCGGCGGTGGATGGTTATGCTCGAGAATTTGCAGAGCTTGTAGATTGGGGACTTTGCACACTTCCCCCCCGGCTCATAACAAAACCGGCGGTGGATGATTATGCTCGATAATTCACAGAGCTTGTAGATTGGGGACTTTGTACACTTTCCCATCCGGGATTCTTAACAAAACCGGCGGTGGATGTTTATGCTCGAGAATTTGCAGAGCTTGTAGATTGGGGACTTTGCACACTTCCCCCCCGGCTCATAACAAAACCGGCGGTGGATGGTTATGCTCGAGAATTCACAGAGCTTGTAGATTGGGGACTTTGCACACTTTCCCATCCGGCGTTCTTAACAAAACCGGCGGTGGATGGTTATGCTCGCCGCATAGAACTTCAACCAAATGCCCTTCAGGAGTGGTAATCACTTGCGCCTTACACCCATGAGGCCTTTTGCAGCATTTCCAACGAGTTTTCATCTTGTTCACGTAACCGAAGGTGTGGTTTTTGTAAACTAGTGACCATCCGGTGCCTTTTTTCGTTGGTATGAACTCCAATGTGTTTATATCTAGAAATAAATTGAGGAAAGTGTTTAACTAGATCAACGTGCACTTAAATGTGCTAAACAGCTACAGACTTACAATGTTTTTGAAATTGATTTTGATGTACCTACCCATGTATTATAATTTATAACTTTTTTGTTCCTAATGTGATCGGCAACAGTCTACAGAAAAATTCGAACATTAACATTTAAAAAAATATCATTGCAACATTTATTGTAAATAAATTATACAATAAATAAAATATATAACTACATTCAGTACTTGGAAGACAAGAAGATATTACACAGCGTACACAGCCGCTGGCTCCAGCTTCCAAGAGCATTGTTTTTGTTACACGAAGAGATAAAACTTCATTGTGACAAAGACAAATCATCTCTACGAAGCCGAGGCAGCCCAATTGTCCCTTTCCATTTTTCTAATTCCTTTTGCATTTTTTTCTAATATATGCACAAATAACAACAACTTCAACTAGTAGAACTGTACATTAATTTATTTAAGACAACACAGAGCAGATGAATATTATAGCATTGATAAATACACCACATGTCACTAGTGAAATAAAATTTACGTATATATTACGACAAAAACTACAATCACAGCTTTTACAATAATATTGCTGCGTCTTATACATACATCAACTTTTAAATCTCAATCTTGTTTTTCAAGTCGGGGAAGGTTTCTACTATTCGATGATTAATTACCAGATGATGCCCGCGATTTCGTTCGCGTGGATTAAGGTTTTTAATTCCCGCGGGAACTGTAATTTTCCGGGATAAAAAGTAGCCTATGTGCTAATCCTGGGTATGAGCTATCTCCATTCAAAATTTCAGCCAAATCGGTTCAATCGTTGTCGCGTTAAAGAGTAACAAACATCCATCCATACATACTTCCATCCATACATCCATCCTCACAAAATTTCGCATTTATAATATTAGAAGGATTGCTTAAAGCTTGAATCACATATCTGCGCATCGATTCACATGTAGGTATCCGGATGATTTCGGTCACATTTATAGTGTACGCGTCGCGCATCATTGGATACCTTGTGAACGGTTGAAAGACTGTCGTCTTCATTAGTTTTGATCGTATTGTAGTAGTCCAATGTGAGTTGACATTTAACTAAAGTAGTTTTCATAGGGTATACTTTTACTATAATAATTTTACATATACATAAACATAATATACTTTTTCTACAATCTACGTTAAAAGTTAAAATCACAACATGCATACATTGTTAAAATTTTTTTGCAGCAACTCAGCGGATAGTTCAACGGATGGTGAATGAATCGTCGACCTTTGTTTTCAGTCGCACCTTTAAGGGAGTCATGCCTACCAAACCTACCGAAATCATCCCCTAAGTAGGAGTCTCTATTACATAGGTAGCCCCTAAATACAATCCCTTACCCAAATTCATTTCCACCTTCAGGTGTTCCCTAAAGGTTCGTGAAAACGAAATTGACAGAAAACGTCACCTAACTTAGCTTAGGTAGCCCGTAAAAGTTAGGGATCGTTGGTAAAAACGGGTAATAATAATTATCCAAACGATTTTTTATTTTATTTATCTGAACCGCAGAACCTGCCCATCTTGTGTCCTCACTAGGTGCGGTGGAGGATGATTATGATCGTCAATAGTATTAACCAGTTCACCTTCAGCGGTCGTGATCAGACGAGCTTTACAACCAGCAGTCCTCTTAGAGCAGTACCATCTAGTTCTATTGTGCATGTGTGAGTACGTGTACCCCCGGTAGATTAGGAGTACGCCATTGACCCTATTTGGATTTGGCACGATTTCGACCACATCTGGGGAAAACAGATTTAAGATTTAATTAAAAATTTCAACAAACACTAGAATACTTAATGGTGCTGCTGTTCTACATGCATACATCATAATCTATAATATAAGAACTAAGTAATACAATTTGAATTTTAACTTAGTTCATTTTTTTTATTTTCACATGATAATACCGATGCTACAATTTTCAATTTTTTTAAGTGTATGTATATTAATAGCGAGCAGACGAGAAAATGTTAAGCGATTACCGCTGTCCATGATCAACATTTGGAGCACCAGAGCTTTTCGGTTTGTTGGTCCCTCGCATAGGCCCAATGTTAAAGTTTAGTGGGAACACCGCTGAAGGCAGTTGATTCCATAATTTGGACGTACGTGGAAAAAAAGATCTAGCACAATACACAACAGTAGGTAGTTGTTAATGTTTTTGAGTAAATGAATGATATATGATTATAGTAATTTATAATTTAAATAGACTTTTAAAAATATTTAGAAGGTAAATTTTATAAATATTTGCATGCCAGAAGTGGTCTGTCGATTACATTGAAATACTATAATCAATAAGTACCACCCATCGGTCATAAATTGGTATTCAAGCAAATAAAAAAATAATCAAATAAAAAAATATTCAATTATAATTTATTCATTTTCATTACAATTGTGAAGACAAAGATACACAATGCAATAGACATTAAAATACTTTTTAACTACAAGAGAACTAAAATAGTGAAATTAATATGCTGACATCGATTTCATGCGAAAAGCCAAGGATAAGAAACCTTGGCGCTACCTAAAAGAGGCCTATGTGGGTGCTTTTTATTTATATCATAGATATATACCAAGTCTATGGCTTTTTAGTTCATGATGATGATGAATGTTGTCGTCTTATCGAATGCCTTGCCTAAATGATTCTTTTCTGTCCTCTGTGGTATCCACGCTGGTCATAAGAACTTCCATATGATTTTCTTTTCTTATTAAAAATCACTCTCACTCTCGTTATTGATAATGCCAATGTATTATGGAACATTGTTTGACATACTTCAGTCCTGCGTCCAGTTAGGTTGTTGAAGAAGTATTTTTTTGTCCATTGACGTCTACTTAATCCATAGAGAACCTTGGTGGTCTTTGTTGGGACTTCTTCAATAAGGTTTTCTAAAAGATGTGACTGGCTTTCTCTGCTCAAATCATAAAACTCCTCAAACAACTTTTGTCTCAATGAATCGGGAAATTTTTCAGCACATCTTTTCTTGCAATTGCAAGGGGGCCCCAGTTGTTTAGCCGGGACAACAGAACCATTACATGATATGTAACTTCGCCCATGAGTCCTGTTCTCCTTTCTAATATATTTTTTCCATAATAAAGGATTCTGTTGTCGTTTTCTGTTCAGACTTGTAGATAAGCTTTCAGAAGTACCAGCTCTTTCTTGGCTTGGTTCTATATCTGATAAAGATTCTGATTCTGAACTATAAGATAACTCCAAATGACACAACGAGCTGAGGTTCTGTAATTCGTGTTGGAGATCTGTAAATTATTGGAGGTTAAATACCCGACCTAATGTTATCAAGGATGCGTTTTAGTGGAATGTGTCCGCAACGAAAGGGAATAAATTTAATATTGCGGGAGTTAGGCACTTCTAACAGTGTCCTAACCTGCCCGTTATCGAAGGAGGCTAGAATACTGTACGTGATATACAATGTTTGTGTAATACGCAGGTAGTAGCTACGTGACGCGGCCCTATGGGGGTGGTATATTCAATACCGAACAAACCCTCTAAGATTAAAAAAGCGGATGATTTTGCAATGGCTGAATTAATTACTATTTAATGAACAAAAATAATAATATAATTTGTCTTGTTGTCCTAATACCGGTCTTTAAAAATATATTAGCCAAGCTTAATTTTTTTCTAATATTCTCCTCTCCCTTCCAAATAAGCGGCAAGCCTGTGTTAGGAGTATGTACGTCAAAAGTGCAACGGTGGGGATTGGACCTGCGACCTTTCAGTTTTCAATCCATACTTTGAACCGTTAGGCTATTGAGGCTTTACAGTTTGAAAGCCTGAAGATTCAAGCCTGAGTCTTCGAACGATGCGTGTTTCCAGTAATGACTTAGGCGACGTTTTCGCACAGGCGAACCGCCGCGAGACGCGCGGTGCGTCGCTCGCTCGCTCTCTCTCGCCCTTCATACCTTGGCCATATCGCGCGACGGCTTGCGTGACACGCCGAACCGCGCGCCGCGCGGTGATTCGCCTATGCGAAAACGTCGCCTTATAGATCCGAAATATTATGATCACTAAGAAACAGATTAAGTACAAAGTTTCACAAAATTGTACATTTATTTTCTTAAAACCTACAAAAATAAGCAATACAAACTTAATATTTGTCTTGTGATGACATTTCCACTATTTGTTATACAATAAAGTCCAATAAAGTAAAGTATAAAATAAATATAAAATAAGAACTCCTAAAGCGATTTTAATATGATTCTCACCAATGGACAGCGTGAATTTGCGAGAAGATTTAGGTTTATAGAGAAGTGAAGATTGCCTTAGTGTAGTAGTAAGTTAGGATGTCTGATAATATAATATGATGATGTTTGCTGATTAAGTCGGCGAAAATATGCCCAATAAAAATTATTAATTTAAACCTTCTCGCAGAACTAGGCTATCTTACTGTCTAAAAATGATAGCTGCAGTGTGGAAATCGCAATCGCCTCTGATTGGGTGCTCTCTCGCTATTGGTTAAAATACCTTGATGCAGCAAGAACGCCATACATTCAGCCAATTAACGGTGATTGCACTCGTCACACTCTAGCAATCATTTTTAAGACAATCCCGCAGATGTTATCCGCGAGTGAGCTACGAATTAAAACCTCGAGAAAAAAGCAATTTCTGAGCTTAGAACCCATAGGAAAATTGGGTGGGCTCAGAGCTTTACTGGTTTATTAATGATTAAACGAACTTACCTGTAAGTGAAGTTCTATCATAATTATACGAAGGCTTCGTACGAAGAGGTTATAGACTTGGTAGTATACGCATACGTAGTGGTTACCGTTCACTTTATTGAGATTTATATATATTTTTTTAAAAATAGGGTAGGTTGATATAATATCGTCCCTGCGCCGTACAGCTAGGTACCTCATTTAGTTTAGAGTTCAGCTAATACACCACCTCATATTTTACGATTAAGGGTAAACGCATAACGTGAGGGTGGGAGGGTTATAACCTCTTCGTACGAAGCCTTCGTATAATTATGATAGAACTTCACTTACAGGTAAGTTCGTTTAATCATTAATTATACTTCATGGCTTCGTACTCAAGGTTATAGACTTGGTAGACTTTTAGAGCTAAGATTCGTAAAATATGAGAAGATGTATTGGTTAAGTTGTTTTTTTTTTTTTTTGTTTTTATATATATATATATGTAAATATTTTGTTAATAATATAACAAAAATCATACAATGACTATGGGTTATCAAACAACAATTTGTTTTTATTGAATCATTCATAATAGCTAAATAAATCATTTCGGGCATTGATAGGCCGATTATAAAAGCTAGCAAAAGTATGGGAACTTATTAAGCTTCAGCCTGCAGTAGTTTTCATATTATGATCCACTGAAACATTTAACCTTTGCGCAGCAGATGTGGTAGCATGCCCAATGATGGGGGAGATATGGAAGTATAAATTCCAGTTTGGTTCAAGGTATTTTATATAGGTACAACGTGATAAAATTTGTAAACCGTCCAATTAATGAGTGTTTTTTTTTTTTTTTTAAGTAAGAAATATTATGGAGTCTCCATTTTCCCGAAGCGAAGTGGTTTAGTAAAGATATGCAATGTTTTTCCAGGCGAAATCTCTGGTTTTTATTTAAAAAATGGAATGACTAACAGTTTTAATCTAGGAGTTTTAATATGATATCAGATGAAAACACACTGATATTACACACTTTTATTTTTGATAATGTTTGCACTTTTTGTGCAGTAAGCGTAACAATTTTTTTTTTTTTGTTTTTTTTTTTTTTTTTTAGAAATTGTTTAAAGATTTAGGATCTGATTAGGATATGTATATACTATGATTGATCAACTGTATAGTTGACCAATATAAATTTAATGTAAAATATTGAGCACCCTGATTGTTGATCGTTTGATAAGGTCAATCATCCAGCCCCTATAAACATCAACATTTCTGACATTAAAAGATTTTTAAATAGTGGATACCATGGCTAGATAGCCCAGTGTAGAACAATAAATAATTATACCCTTGGTATTATCAGGAATAATTTTACGTAACGATTTTAAAATCTAAGTTACTTATAGAGAAAATGCAAATGCATTTAATAGTAAAGGTTAGATCATGATATCGTAAAAGTATATTCCTACTGCGTTCGCATCTGGGTCTCTGTGCTATGAGACGTATCTTTGACAGATATTATTATCCACATAAATCAATGTTTGAAGAACCAAACTTGAGTATAATTTGTCTTTGAGCGTATAAAGCAGATTACTGCAAGTTGCTATTCAATATCTTGATGCGTACGCCTAGATTCTTGATCTTTTTCAAAGTTCTCCGAAGAGCACATTTTATATGAAGCGAAGACATAAAACTTTCTGTTGACCTGTGTCTACTATATTAAAATCTAAAGTTTTAGATAGATTAAAATTATTACTTTTATCATTTTTTTTTTAAAAAGAAACCCAGGTTCGTAAGAAACTTTGTGGTTTCTTGTAAGTTTTGATAACATGTTTCATATTAGTCGTTTCCAACACTACAAATATGGTATATGTATAATAATATAATTATTATAGTGAGTATTTGTCCACATGTTCTCAATAATTTTACTACTGGTTTCATACTTTAGTGAACACAAAAGTAGTATTTTAAGTATATTCACAAAAAGAGCAGTATTTAAGCCGAAAGGTAAAAACTTAAATTTAATGATAAATTCATCAAACTGGAACCTGGATGGATAGTGGATAATTTTATCCTCATTTGAGTTTAATAAAAAGTATGTGTGTTATAAATATATTGGGCACATAATGTTATTAATTATATAATTTTATTACTAAAACTTAATCTTGATTGGCGTTGCGCGACAGTTTTATACCTACTACTGTAACCATTATCGTTTTATAATAAATGTATGTTTCACATGTATTTAGTGTATTCTAAAATTAAATAAATAAAATAAATAATTTTTAGCAAAGTTATTGAGTCTTTCATCTAGAAATGACTCTTTATTGTGTGTTCATTGATGTTTTATTTTTAACAATTTTAAGTTTTAAATAAAGCGCATCTTTTCATTTGGCTTAAGTATTGCAAAAAACATTCGATAAATATTGGTCAGATCGAGCTTCAGATTTTGAAATAGCGCCAGCTAGTAAAATTACTGATAGAATCCATAAAATTACATAAAAGTACCCTTTGTTATAAAGATTACATTTTTATACACGGTTGCTAGGAGGTACTGTTAGGGATGGTGTTCGTGAAAAAAGGAATTTTGAAACATTTGATGTATGAAAGAACCGTAGGGTCATTAGCGATCATATACCATTCCTTATAGAATAAGGACAGCCTGTCAGCAAGTTTTAACGACGTTAATAACGATATTAACTATAATTAACGACGTTTTTAGCTCGTTCGTTGCTGTTGATTCCAGGACTATCGAGGAGTAGTCTCGCCGAATATGTGTTGAGGTCATCGCAGGGTCTTTTGTCCTTGTGGGTCCCATTGGCCTGCTAGCCAACCCTGACCCTTTAAATTTCTTGTAGAATTTGGTGTTGTATCTTGTGTTGTGTTTCGCGAGATCTTCTTATTTGGAAATATCTTCCTAATAATTCCTAATTTATTTATGGCTTTTGTGAATAGTTTTAACAATGAAGTATTTCTCTCTTGTGCTTCTCCTAAATAACTAATAGCCGAAGACGTTTTAACTTGTTTGTTTCCTATTGCTTATTAATTTGCTTGCTATTGCTTTAATATTAGATTTATCAACTTGGAAATTTCAGAAGTTAAAAAATTTTCATTTAGCTACTTAAGCTGTTCCATTGTTGACCCATCGTGGTCCAATGTTGTAATCTAATAGCCAAATCTTTTTTGTCATAATATATGTAATATTTGGATAAAAATGATTTTATCTGACTATTGATAACATCAGATAGAACCAACTATGGTTCTATATCAAGAATATCTTTTAACTCACTCTCAAGTCCAAAGTTTTCTGCTGTAGGTATTCCAATAGGCTCCGGAGAAAGTTTCGACGCAGCTCCCTGATTAAGAACTGCATTCGGTGTACCGCATACCGGGGTTTGAATTTGGGTTCAGTTCCGGCTCCTGTTGTTCTGAATCTCCGTCTGAGATAGCCATGACGTCATCATTGGTCAAATGTGGAAACTGAATAACCTCCTATTCGATTAACGTACAAAATTATCATTACGAAGGAGGATCTGGGTGTCACACAGTCCTCTGACAAATATTTTTATACCAGTAAAAAGAGCTATTTTCAAATAATTATTATGTCATTTATTTTCATCGTCACTCCATTAGCTCTCTGATTTCCACAGGCAATATCCCTACCCAGTCGTTGAGACATCAAAGAGAATTTCCAGGCCATAGTTATCAATTATTATAATAATTTTATATACTGGTTGGTCAATAGTACGAACCCACCATTCAAACTAAAGTTTCAATGGATTTCGTATGAAATTTTCGTAATTATTAAAATTTTTAAACTAAGATTATTTATTAGTACAAGACACCTTTCAGAAAGTTTTGTATAAAAACAACTGTACTCAACAGCAGGCCAGGCAGACACCAATAAAACAACAAATCTGGCTAACATTCTAATTTAGCGTCGTTTTATTTTCGACATTCATAATTTAACTGTCCGAAATCAACATGTAAAATACATGTGAAAAATAGAATTCAGAAAAAAGGGTAAGTAAACAATAAACGATGAGCTGATTTTAATACTTCTCATACTCCGGATACTGTGTCTCATAGTCAAAACAGACTTTCCTGTTAATCATATATCTGTGGTAAGAAGCAGTCCCAATACAATAGCAATTACTGCCTACAAACTGACTAATAAACAGTAAGAAACAGCCCCAATACAAAAAGTAAGAACTGTCCACAGACTGTGTGTTTCGCAAGAAAACACTTTCAATAAGGTTTATTCGCTATCACGAGTTTAATAAACAGTAAGAAACAGCCCCAATGCAAAAGCACGAACTGTCCACAATACTGTGTGTTTTATAATAAAACACTTTCACTCGGGTTTATTCGCTATCACGAGTTTAATAAACAGTAAGAAACAGCCCCAATGCAAAAGCACGAACTGTCCACAATACTGTGTGTTTTATAAGAAAACACTTTCACTCAGGTATATTCGCTATAACGAGTTTAATAAACAGTAAGAAACAGCCCCAATGCAAAAGCACGAACTGTCCACAATACTGTGTGTTTTATAAGAAAACACTTTCACTCAGGTATATTCGCTATAACGAGTTTAATAAACAGTAAGAAACAGCCCCAATGCAAAAGCACGAACTGTCCACAATACTGTGTGTTTTATAAGAAAACACTTTCATTCAGGTTTATTAGCTATCACGAGTATAATAAACAGTAAGAAACAGCCCCAATGCAAAAGCACGAACTGTCCACAATACTGTGTCCCTACATTAGGGTTAATAATATCGTGTAATAGCCAACTCGTATAGTGAAGAAACAATCCCAATGTACAATACCCAAGACACTAATTTCTCGAGCACCAATAAACCATAGCACAATTATTATTACTTAATAATCAATCTTACCTTGATAACCCAACGGTGCATTTTGGAATTTATGTGGAATCGACGTTGTGTCAGAATCATCCGACTGATTGTAATTTCATTTCAAACTTCTTAATTTTTGCTTTAAATACATTCACATTTATCACCCTTAGGTTTGGGCATTATAAAAATATTATTTGTTTACTTTTTCACGTTTTAAATATAACTTTAAATAACACTTTAAAATTAAATTAGGCGAGGGCGTGGTGGAACGGTAGCGCACTAAAAAGCGAATGAGGTACCTAGCTGTACGGCGCAGGGACGATATTATATCAACCTACCCTATTTTTAAAAAAATATATATATAAATCTCAATAAAGTGAACGGTAACCACTACGTATGCGTATACTACCAAGTCTATAACCTTGAGTACGAAGCCATGAAGTATAATAGTCTGATAAAGCCGACCCGTGCTAAACCGGGACTGCACAAGTAGTCTATATCTATAAAAATGAATCCGTTTCCTTTAGTCACGCCATTACTTGAGAACGACTTCACCGATTTCATTCATCTTTTTTTTTAAATTTTCTAATACTTTGTGGAAGGTTCTTACGGAAAGAAAAGTTAAAATAAAATTGCGCAGAAAATTGCATAATTTCAGAAAACTTTACGACTACTTTAACTACGCGAGTATGACAGTGCGCGCGTTAGAGATATGTGAATTTAGCAGACAGCTGTTTTATTTTTTTGTAACATAAGATTTTTTTAATTGACATATGATTTATTCCAATTCGATTTGAATATTCATATCTAAGACAGGACAACGTGTGTCGGGTCATGGTCGGGTCAGCCAGTTATTTAATAAAAACATATTCGCCTGTACTCGCGACGTGGTATCTCGGGGGCTCATGAGTGTGCTGGTTGTACGCCAACTTTACCCGGCCCTCCTCATCCAACCACACCTTAGCTTTGCATCCGAGTCTCTTCTTGGAGCAATACCAGTTCCTTTGGTTCTTGTTCTGAGCGAAGGTGTAACCGCCTAACATGAGTAATTTATGCTTCAAGCTTGGAATGAAGATATATTCTGTAAAGAAAAAGGATTTTAAAGAAAAAAACATGAAGGGCTCGTTTCTGGACACGTGGCGCGTGGTGCGTCGCGTCGCACGGGGTAACTCAAACATATGGTCAAATACCTATGAGAGCGTTCACGCAGAAGCGTTCTGGCGTAGTACGAGGCGACGGCCCGCGAGACGCTACGCACCACGCGCCGCGTGTCCAGAAACGAGCTCGAACAGTACCAAAACAAAGCGGATTTGAGTCCCGTATCTCACTCATCAAGCTATTAAGGCTGTAAAAAAAGGTGTAGCAGAAGTGGAAAAGAGTGGTTTTATATTTAATTATTATTGGCGACAAGAAAACCACATAAAGTAAGTGCGATTTTAGAACCTTCTCCAGGCCTGTCATTAGAGCCTTAAATTAAGGCTAATATTATAAGATGAAAGATAATAATGACTCTGAGCTTGCATTTAAGGTCCACATAGACTACGAACTTTTTAATGTCTTTCTCGTTCACACTATAAGAACATTTCACGAAACGTTCATACCTACATTGCTGTTCACGCAGACATTCGATGTAGATAATATTGAGTATTTACACTAGAATGTCATCTAATCTTAGCTTCAGTTTCTGGTAAGATAATCTAGCTCACAAAGATCTGGTTCAAAAGAAGTTAATAAAATCTTCAACAATTATAACAAACTGACCAAGCGTACAGTAGGTAATAAAATAAATGAAGTAAACATTTTTTCTTGGAAATAAGAATTTAATTAATTGGAACGCTGCCAGTATCTTCGGAACCTTGCCTAAAGGGACTCCTTTTAATAATATATTTTAGGTATTATATTTTATTTATAAGTTAATTTTAATTTAAAGTATGTATAGTTTAAAGTAAATTAAATAATAATAATTTTATTAATTGGTAATTTGGTAGCAACACACAAGTATTCATTACATAACACAAAATTTTATTTCACTAAGTCAATGGTACTGATTCGATTGTACAAAATTTATAAACTCAAATTGAAATGTCCACTTTTCACAATATTCCACACAGAAAAGGGCTAAGCAATAATATTATAATGGAATAAGCAATTTTGAAAAGGGCAAATGTATGTTTGACAAATGCACAGATCTATTTTTATTAGACTTACGTTTCGTCTAATAAAAATAGAGCTGTGAATTTTACAAAATTGCTGCATATCCATACTGTTTAAAATAAACAGGCGCGGGAACATAATTAGGTATTTCAATCACATTAATTTTGAAAAAAAAAACAGTTTTGTTTAAAATACGAGACGTGCCCTTTTAAAATATCCCATTCAATTACACCATTGCTAAGGTTTACACAAATTGTAAAAACTAAATTAGCAGATGTCTCATAATAACAACAGGTCTTTATCGTTACCCAATCTTGATATAATAACAGTCGTGTACTGTAAACTTTAATTTAAAAAAAATCCTTATTGTCTTTATTGTTTGACATAACTTATGCAAGAGGTTGAACTCCTCAAAATCAAAACCTGCCCAGATTTAGTGACATGAAGAGTTGGCGGTTCGTGGCCATGCTCGGTTTGGGCTGACAATATCTTGCCATTGGCATCCAGTTTGATTTTGGCCTTGCAACCTTTGGCCCTCTGAGAGCAGTACCAGTGTCTCGGAGTGGTAACTTGAGCGAAAGTGTAGCCGTGCATCAGTAGCAGTTTGTTTTTGAATCCAGTCGATATGAAAGTATAACCTGAAATTGATGTAAAATTATTTCTGAGCGTTGTTCATACGTAAAGCAGTGATAGCCTAGAGGTGAGAATTGGGGTCGCTGTCAATCACATGTACGCATCTCTGAATTTGTCGGACATAAATAATTATAAGATGAAAGATAATAATGACTCTGAACTTGCATTTAAGGTCCACATAGACTACGAACTTTTTAATGTCTTTCTCGTTCACACTATAAGAACATTTCACGAAACGTTCATACCTACATTGCTGTTCACGCAGACATTCGATGTAGATAATACTGAGTATTTACGCTAGAATGTCATCTAATCTTAGCTTCAGTTTCTGGTAAGATAATCTAGCCCACAAAGATCTAGTTCAAAAGAAGTTAATAAAATCTTCAACAATTATAACAAGTGTAAATTAAATTTTTTATTTTTAAATGCAAGCTTTTAGTAGCTACATTATTAGACTCTGGATATCATCTAGGATCAGAGTAATTGTTATGACGAATCAAACGAGCCCAAACACGATGGGGTTACGTCGTTTTATTACAGAGTTCCGATAGCCATCTTCCATCTCCATCATCAGATCAGCTCCATGTTACAATAATATTGCATTGTCATCCGATTTACACATAAATGCAAAATTTCAGCTCGATCAGAAACCGGGAAGTGGGTCTAATTCATCTTGCAAGATTTGACCCAAACAAACAAATAAATAAATAAACTGGTCAAGCTAAATAAAAGCTTGTAACAAACTGACCAAGCGTACGGTAGGTAATAAAATAAATGAAGTAAACATTTTTTTTTTTTGAAATAAGAATTTAATTAATTGGTAATTTGGTAGCAACACACAAGTATTTATTACATAACAAAATTTTATTTCACTAACAAGTCAATGGTAATTCAATTGTACAAAATTCATTAAACTCAAATAAATTGAAATGTTCACTTTTCACAATATTCCACGCAGAAAAGGGGCTAAGCAATAATATTATAATGGAATAAGCAATTTTGAAAAGGGCACATATATGTTTTGACAAATGCACAGATCTATTTTTATTACTTACGTTTCGGAAAAAAACCAGTTTTATTTAAAATACGAGATGTGCCCTTTTAAAATATCCCATTCAATTACACCATTGCTTAGGTTTACACAAATTGTAAAAACTAAATTAGCAGATGTCTCATAATAACAACAGGTCTTTATCGTTACCCAATCTTGATATAATAACAGTCGTGTACTGTAAACTTTAATAAAAAAAAATCCTTATTGTCTTTATTGTTTGACATAACTTATGCAAGAGGTTGAACTCCTCAAAATCAAAACCTGCCCAGATTTAGTGACATGAAGAGTTGGCGGTTCGTGGCCATGCTCGGTTTGGGCTGACAATATCTTGCCATTGGCATCCAGTTTGATTTTGGCCTTGCAACCTTTGGCCTTCTGAGAGCAGTACCAGTGTCTCGGAGTGGTCACTTGAGCGAAAGTGTAGCCGTGCATCAGTAGCAGTTTGTTTTTGAATCCAGTCGATATGAAAGTATAACCTGAAGTTGATGTAAAATTATTTCTGAACGTTGTTCATACGTAAAGCAGTGATAGCCTAGAGGTGAGAATTGGGGTCGCTGTCAATCACATGTACGCATCTCTGAATTTTTCGGACATAATTATAAGGTTTCGAATAATTATAAGATGAAAGATAATAATGACTCTGAAAATGCATTTAAGGTCCACATAGACTACGAACTTTTTAATGTCTTTCCCGTTCACACTATAAGAACATTTCACGAAACGTTCATACCTACATTGCTGTTCACGCAGACATTCGATGTAGATAATACTGAGTATTTACACTATAATGTCATCTAATCTTAGCTTCAGTTTCTGGTAAGATAATCTAGCTCACAAAGATCTGGTTCAAAAGAAGTTAATAAAATCTTCAACAATTATAACAAGTGTAAATTAAAAATTTTATTTTTAAATGCAAGCTTTTAGTAGCTACATCATTAGACTCTGGATTTCATCTAGGATCAGAGTACTTGTTATGACGAATCAAACGAGCTCAAACTCGATGGGGTTACGTCGTTTTATTACAGAGTTCTGATAGCCATCTTCCATCTCCATCATCAGATCAGCTCCATGTCACAATAATATTGCATTGTCATCCGATTTATAAATAAATGCAAAATTTCAGCTCGATCAGAAACCGAGAAGTGGGTCTAATTCATCTTGCAAGATTTGACGCAAACAAATAAATAAATAAACTGGTCAAGCTAAATAAAAGCTTGTAACAAACTGACCAAGCGTACGGCAGGTAATAAAATAAATGAAGTAAACATTTTTTTTTTAAATAAGAATTTAATTAATTGGTAATTTGGTAGCAACACACAAGTATTTATTACATAACACAAAATTTTATTTCACTAACAAGTCAATGGTACTTCAATTGTACAAAATTCATTAAACTCAAATAAATTGAAATGTTCACTTTTCACAATATTCCACGCAGAAAAGGGGCTAAGCAATAATATTATAATGGAATAAGCAATTTTGAAAAGGGCACATGTATGTTTTGACAAATGCACAGATCTATTTTTATTACTTACGTTTCGAAAAAAAAACCAGTTTTATTTAAAATACGAGATGTGCCCTTTTTAAAATTTCCTATTCAATTACACCATTGTTTAGGTTTACACAAATTGTAAAAACTAAATTAGCAGATGTCTCATAATGACAACAGGTCTTTATCGTTACCCAATCTTGATATAATAACAGTCGTGTACTGTAAACTTTAATTTAAAAAAAATCCTTATTGTCTTTATTGTTTGACATAACTTATGCAAGAGGTTGAACTCCTCAAAATCAAAACCTGCCCAGATTTAGTGACATGAAGAGTTGGCGGTTCGTGGCCATGCTCGGTTTGGGCTGACAATATCTTGCCATTGGCATCCAGTTTGATTTTGGCCTTGCAACCTTTGGCCTTCTGAGAGCAGTACCAGTGTCTCGGAGTGGTCATTTGAGCGAAAGTGTAGCCGTGCATCAGTAGCAGTTTGTTTTTGAATCCAGTCGATATGAAAGTATAACCTGAAATTGATGTAAAACTATTTCTGAAAGTTGTTCATACGTAAAGCAGTGATAGCCTAGAGGTGAGAATTGGGGTCGCTGTCAATCACATATCAATCTGTCAATCATGTCAATCTGAACTTTTCGGAGATATGTCTTATTTGCTAGGCTAGCCTTTCACTTCGTCCATCGTTGGACATGGCCTTATCCTTCGACGGAGTTATGTACGATGTATGTTTAAGCAATTATGTAAATATAACAATACATATCAAACTAATACCACACATTTTAAGTCGCCTTCACCATCGGTATTTTCCATTTATCCAGAAAAAAGTACTTCAATGAAGTAAACTTTTTTTAAACTGCAATGAAAGACAAAAGTCAATTAAAAAATTTAATACTCAATCTACAAAAAATCGAATAAATTACAAAAATTTAAAATGTTAATTTTTAATAGGTAACTTTAAAAATACCTTTATTTCGTATGTAATGGCTACCAACTAGTTTCACTTAATTGTTTTTCCATATATTACAATTTTCATTGAATCTGTATTATAATATTTTAGTACCTATATCGATAAAAGGTTTATTAAATAATTAACACAGGCAGAAAAATACTATTAAAAAACTCAGAATTGGGTATTTGACTGATATTTTTTAAAAACTTTTTAAAGATCATAACACAATGCCATTTCTCTTTTTTAAATATCTTCACTAGTCTCGGAATTATATGCTGTTTTACTGTGACTGTATCTGTCTCTTTCTAAAACGAAATTTACGTGCATTGAGCTGCTTTACAGTTCACTAGCGCTCTCTCTGTCTAACATAAAACTTTAAAGCTCTATAATAACCTATTTGTTTTTGGACCGATTTATTTTATGTTTTTACAGAATAATGAATATCAACATTTTGACTACAGTCAAACACCCAATTATTGAAACATTTTATTTTGGGAATAAACACAGCTTTTAGGGAATCAGCTGCTAATCTTAACATAATTACCATCAGAAGATCTTACATAAACCGGTGGAGGGTGCTGATGGTGTATATCACTGAGTATTATCCTAGACTGATCAGGGGTAAGAATTACTTTTGCAGTACAACCTTTCAGCCGTTTAGAACAATACCAATGCGTCAGCTTTGCCCTGGTGAATGTGTAACCGCCGTACATAAGTAACCTCCTATTACCTGCCATAAAAATAAACTTGAAACCTGAAACAAGTTGTCGAGTTTTAAGGGCATTTTTTTCAAAGTATGTACGGTGACAAATTATGGCCAAAAAAAATTAAAATCAATATTTCGGGATTTTCTTTTTTCAGATGGACTCTATAATATATCTATATTTTGTCAAATAAAATAAAAATCAGGAGAAAAATTAAGTAATCTTGACAAAATTGTTATTTAAATTGATAGTGACCTGTTACAATTCCGCTGCGTTACACATTTCGTATTCCCGTTATTAGGTGAAATAAAAGAAAAGTACAATGAAAAATAGTTATTTAATAAAGAAACAAGACATATTTTCATAAATATCCCATTTTTATTTTGTTTTAATAATGAAACATAAAAAATTAACAATTTATGTCCTCTGAGAAACACTATAATAAAATTAACGCAATAAAGTTTTGTTTATTTGGCACAATACGAGATCTGAATCAAAACTTATATAACTAACGATATACTAGTATCAAGTAGGTTAATCTTAATTAAACATAAGTGATATTTCTTATTAAACAATAAAAATAATATCCAAAATGATTTGCCGCAACATAGGGACCGTTACTCAGTGAAGTTTATGGAAAAAGAAAGGCATAGTTTACATCAAACACTTTATGTCATAAGAAACAAAAATAATCTTACGAAATTTATAAATTCGCAATACACACCGGTCTACCCATCAAAACAAATATCGCAAATAAAATCGTTATAAGAATCTTTGGGTTTCCAACTATGACAAGAAAATTGAAACTTTATTTTTCTTCTGTTTCCGTTTCTGTTCTCTCCATTTTTTCCGTTTTTTTTCTTTCTCTTCATTTGTTAGCTCTGATATTTTCTTACTTTTATTTTTAACTCGTGCTGCATGTTTCTTCTTCACTTCTTCGTATTTTTGTGGATTTTGCTTCAATTTCTCTCTATATTTTTTCATGCGTTCTGCAGGAGTTAGGGCCATTTTGATATCTAAAAAGGGAAATGAAATAAGTAAACAAAGAATAAATAATTTAAAAAATATTCAAACATGACTATTCTGCCAAAAAACGAACTACAAAATAAAAAAAACAAGCCTTAGTGTAATTACTTTTAAATGTAAGAGGAACAATGACACTAAGTTAACTTTAGTTTGACTTTTTTAACTTTTAACTTTTTTAACTCATTTGCTATATTATAGATGTATTAGTTTTAGTTTAGTTTTAGGAAATATAGGCAATTGGCCCGTAGAGTAGATAGATAAAAAAACACTTTAGTTTGACAATAGAATAATATAAATTAGTAATATAATTAATATAATAATAATAATTTTAATATACACCGATAGCACGAGGGTTTTTTCTTAGTACAAAAATCTACATTTATTAAATTATTATTCAGTAAATTCGACAACGACAAAGTATAACAAGTTGCTTTCAGTTATGTATGAAATTCAATTAAGAGTAATGGACGTTAATAATTCTTCAATGTATCAAAGAATTTAATTTACTAATTATGAAGAATGTAGACGTGGGTTTATATTCCGCTGAGTTACGAAAGCCCATCCACTGAGTGAATATTTCTCAGCTGACGTAACGTATTTTAGGTTAGGTCAAGTCGTTATTAAATTTTGATGAAAACAAAGTGTCTGCATAATCTAATTGCTCTTATTTACCTGAATAAAACACCGTAAATCTTAAAAATAATCTGTACCACAGCAAAATAAGCTTACTTACAACGCAATCTTCGTAAATCAGTGGAATTTTCTAACTGCACTCTCAACGCGAAACAACCTTGTGACGTTCCAATCAAAACACACAACGAAATGAGGAATATGGCGGCTTTTTTCTTGTTCAAGGGGTTGCCAGATTTGAAAAAAAAACCTCTTGCAGTAGATTGTAATCGCTCCTTTTGAAATAATTGCTTAACTAAGAGGAATTTTCCACCGTGGCGAATTTTTAGGTTTAACTTTAAAACAAGTTATTCAAATAATTTTGTATTATAACGAAGTAGTACACAAAAATAAATTTAAAGAGCATTTTACGTTCTTTTTAACAACACCTAAAATATATAAATAATATTTTTCAAAATAAAATAGCGATGGCAAAACTTTTGATATAACACGATGGGACAATGGAAAAACATACGAACTGATTACTTAATTTCTAATTTCTACTAAAAATTAATGGTAAAAATTATATTAATACAGACATATTTTAAGAGGATTGGTAAGAATCCTACTAACCTTACAAACTAATTCTTATCTAGCAAATAAATTGTAGTTTTAAATTATAAGCTTTTTTGAACGTGGGACAACGCTAAAATCGCCATGTACAAACTTTAAAAAAAATGCCCATAAATTAGAATGTCAAGAAAAATAAAATAAGTAGTTATTCAATATTTGTTTGTTTTTTGTTTTTGTTTGCTGTTTGTTTTGTAGCCTACCCATGTGAAGCCGGGGCGGGTCAACTAGTATACTTTATCATTGAAGTCCAGGCTTCAGCTGTGTTGTACCGTTGCGTTTGTTTTGTACAGGTGCTGCCACACAGCATTATTAAATCGTTAGAGAATTTTGCAACATTTGGTTGTCTAAGTTAAGCTATTGCATAGCTTTCATCGCGGGCTTTGAACTAGGACAAACAGTTTGAGCACGGCGACCGAATCAAGAAATTCCGTAACGAAAATAAATCTAACACCGTCGTTCTGTAAGCGTTCAACATTTTAGAGGTTCACAAATAGCTCTCTTTAGCGCAGTGGGCGAGCGGCCGCTTTCTTATGATGTCGCAGGTTCGAATCTCACTCGCGAAGTAGTGACAGTGCGATTTTCTTGTTTGTTTGTTTTTAATAATTATTTTTTGCATAATTTTTATTATGCAAAAAAAATATTGCATAAATATTATAATTGCATAAGTTGATAAAAAATGCTATGCCAGGTTAAATAGCTTTACCGCGGCAGTCCCCGAGTGTGTAACGACCCTAGTCCTTCGTACAAAGGAATTTTTCATGTTTGATAGTACTAAAAATTGTTGATTAAATTTTATCAAAATCGGTACAGTAGTTAAGTTACGAGATGTACTTTTACATGAGATCATAAAAATAATAATTTTAGGAACTTCAATTTTCATGTCATATAATATCAATTTGACGTTGACGCTATTCTGTAGAACGGTATACTGTAAGGGAAGGCAGCGATCGTCTATAAGAAAGAACATTGTCCGTGTTTGGGGCATATGTTCAGTGACTTAAACATGCACATACTGTATTATGAGAAATGTGAAGTGGTATGTAGTGACATACTTTATATCAATTATTATTGATCAAGTACAAGGGGCGATACACGAAGTCTATTATGAGTGATACCTAATCTGACGTTGGATGCTGCTTAATAGATGGGGAGCTCTAGCGCCTTGGTTCTTTATGAACCTGTCTTTGGGCTAGCGACCGACGATTTCAGATGAAGATTGATCTATATCGCGATGCTCTATGCTGAGTGTTGTGTCAACCTGTAGGTTGGATGCCGGGATAGGATAAGCTTAGGATGGGCTACTAAACTTGCCAGTCCGGGCTGTCTGGTCCAGGTGTCTGATTCTACTTTCGAACTTGCTCTGACGTTAAGTTGGAGCCTATCACCACTTCGTGGTGACAACCAACTGTTGGGTGCTGAGATAGGATGAAGCTAATGATGGCAATTGCTATTATGGTTTTGTCTGGTCCAGGCGTCCGACACCAACCTCGAACTAGACTCTAACGTTGTTAGAGTCCTTCACCACTCCGTGGTGACTTCACGCGGTATAACTATTAACATCACGCAGTATAACTATTAACCTACAACCAATTATACATGAGGAGCTCACCTCTATAAAAAGTCTCAGTGGATCACACCACTATAAAAAAGTCTTGTGGAAACACACCACGGTTAAAAAAGTGTCTTCAGTGGATCACACCACTTTAAAAAAGTCTTGTGGAGCAAACCACGGTTAAAAAAGCCTCGCACATTCGTGTGTGAGTGAATGATGACAGTGTGGGGGGGGGGGGGGGGGCTCATAGTTTGATGGTATTTCAAGGGCTTATTCACATTCCTAATTAATATGAAGTATCTATACAAAGTAATACATTTTAACATATCCAAGCTGCAATCTCATTGCGTCAATTATTATAATAATACATTATTGTTTTACTGGACGCAACTGAGTGGTCCTTGATGTACCACAAAAGGTAGGAGCTCACCATCGTTTGGCGTGCAGGGAGCCAACGATCATCATTTCATTTTTACAATGAAATGATGCCATCTTAATTTCGAACGTTGCCTATGGACTCAAAGGAACTTGAAACAACGATGTGTACTATAGACGTTCAACGTAATGTTGAATGTTGAGGTACATAAGTTGCGAGGTAGGTTCTTTTGATGTTTACCCATAGAAATAATTGTGTCTCTCAACATCAGTGTTGTGTCTCGTGATAATGGAGCAAACCGGTATCATTCATACTGGATTTTAAACATTCTTTAATATAAACCAATACGGGAACCCACTAAAATCTAATACATGAACTCTTGCACATTTCGCTTAGGTCTTTTGAACTCATTACTTCTGACGCTCTAAAAGTTCTTGGGTTATTACGATCACAACATTATAAAGGGTTCTACCACTAGCGAATCACGTGCCACTCTAAAGACATAATTGGAAATTAGAAAGATCAATAGGAATAATAGGGTAGAGATTTTCGTAGGGTATTTAGTATTTAGTTCAGTTACAATAGCCACTTAATTTTTTTTAACAAATTGTAACAAAAGTTATAAATTGTTAGTGATGTTAAAACAACTTCATGTAACAAAATGTTATACAACTAATTACAACATGATATAACAAATTATAACTTTTGTCGCATAACATCAGTTTCCTCGAAAGGCAGACCCAAACTTATTGTCACAGAATGTTATACGATGTTATACAACGAGTTGAACCAGTGTGGGAGCGTTTATAACATATAACATTCTCTACATGTTGTAACATAATTTTATCGAGCTACATAAATGGATTATAACGTTATATAACTGCTGTGTGGAAGCACCTTAAATTGACTTTTGCGAAGCCGGGGCGGGCCAACCAGTAAAGATTAACAAGTGTAAATTAAAATTTTTATTATTAAATGCAAGCTTTTAGTAGCTACATCATTAGACTCTGGATATCATCAAGAATCAGAGTACTTATTATGACGAATCAAACGAGTCCAAAACTGGATGGGGTTAAGTCGTTTTATTACAGAGTTCCGATAGCCATCATCAGATCAGCTCCATGTCACAATGATATTGCATTGTCATCCGATTTACACATAAATGCAAAATTTCAGCTCGATCAGAAACCGGGAAGTGGGTCTAATTCATCTTGCAAGATTTGACCCAAACAAACAAATAAATAAATAATAAACTGGTCAAGCTAAATAAAAGCTTGTAAAAATCACCAGTGACACGAATGATAAGTCGATTTTATTAGCGGGAGAGTTTAACATAAAACCCGGCAGTGCTTTGCCTATACACTGGCGGTTCGTGGTCATGTTTATTGTAACAAACCAACACTCGTGCCTCGGAGTCATCTAAAATCATTTTTGCTTTACATCCTTTGGCCTTTTTCGAACAATACCAGTGTCTTTTGGCGTTCTTCGCGAATGTGTAGCCATTTGCTATGAGCAGCCGCCTCCTTTTTCTACCTAAATCAATGAATCTGGGTACCTCTGTAAATATAAGAATTGCATTAGGTACCTACCTAAATCCATTTTATTAAGTTTGATGCCCGCGACTTTGACCGCGTTAGGTTTTAAAAAAATAATAATATAATTCTGCTGTCTTGCTACATAAATATACAGACAGGATATTGTTTTAAAAGGTAGTCGAATCAGTGAGTCCAAAAATTTTACTTTTATCTTAGTATTAAAAACAGCGATCGATCAGCGACAGCGTCGATCTAACTATAAAATATTCTATAAGAATTATTTTTCTCGTAAAAATCGAGATATAACGTGATTGTATTGTATCTTGTAACTGTATGATTATATTTAGAATAGAATAGAATAGAAATGTTTTTTATTCAAATAAACTTTTTTACACTTGTGCTTTGAATCGTCGAAGAGTCTACCACTGGTTCGGAATGCCGTTCCTGCCGAGAAGAACCAGCAAAGAATTGTATGAAATTGACGTTCTTAAGAAATATTTTGAGAATGTACTAGAATTTAAAATCAAAATTGTATTATTGACTTATAGTTAAAGCGGAACCATAATTCCATCTTTGTGTTTCATTCCATCTTTCCATCATTTTCATAATGTTCTGATATATATCTTCTAGACCCGTTCTTATGCGGATTCTAACATGCAGTGTGATGCTGTCGGGGCTGAGTGTCAGCTGCGCCTTACAATCTTTCTCCCTAGTATAACATTTCCACGAGAACATGCTGCATCTCGAAAATGTATACCCATCGACCACGGGAAGCTTTTGCCACGTTTCGACTTAACGGTTTTGTATGGAATGATTAAAAAAGAACTGGAATTACAACATAACTAAGAACTTGTGCCTCAAAAGAGAAAGGCATTTGGTATCGAACCATTCAAGTTTAGCCACTTCATATACCATGATTTGGTTCTGCTAAAATCAGCAGGGCAAACGTCAAAACGTTGTGCAGACTCCATTCGGGCCATTACCCATCGAATAAATTCGCCCATCTCATGAAGAAAGTAAGCTCACCGAACTGTGATGTATGTGGCACAGTTGAGGATCTGTTGCATATCTTGCTAGAATGCAAGAAAAACAAGAGCGAACGACAGTCACTGATGGTAAGTTTTGATCTGAATAGGCTTGATGAGGGACTTGGTCAGAGTCTCCTGGCAGACCCTACATCAGAATTAGCTACAAAAAATTGTGATCTGGTCACTGCTTGCCGTCAGTGACTTTCGGTCGTCTTGATAGTTAAATTAGTATTAAGTTCGATAAGTTTATTGTTAAGGTAGGTTAAGTTTCATCATCAAATATTGATTGATTCGATGGAGTTGACATGTCAGGTGATAAAAAACCCCAAAAAAATAAAGATTAAAAAAAAACACAAACCATAATAATGTACCTACACTTTTTGTTGTATATGCTTCTCGAGCATCATACGATACAGGAGCTTACGAGATGTTCATGTTGTGTGTTTCTCATGCTTATAGGAGATTACGAGTCCACCTATTTATTACCTATGTTCATATAATATGGTATGCCCAGACGCCAACGAACATTAAGTAACATTATGATAGTTTGCGGAATGTCGCACGTAAAATATATAAGCAGTCGTGTCTTTCTTATGGTTCCTTCCTTTGGTATCACGGCGGAGGTGAAGTAAACCTTAATCTTCTTAACCCATCTCTGAGAGGAGACCTGCGCTCAGTAGGTTGATATGATAATGATGATCTAGCGGAGGTGTGATCTTAAGTCGATGGTGGAAATTGGAATGAATAGACAGATTTATATCAAGGTAAAATTATTATTTATTATATAATATATATACATGAAAAAAATAGCTCCATAATTTTCATTTGTCATATATGTATGTATGTGACTATTTACGCATGTTCTACCGTGGCGTGGTGCTGAAACTTCAGAGCCGATTACAATGAATGAGGTGTCAATCGATTCGATATAGCCCGGGTGACATAGGCTACAAATAAATATAGCTGATATTACATCCTAAAATTGGGGGTTTCTGAATTTTTTTTGCTATCTTATCGAGTGAGATGTCAAATGAAAGAGGAGAAAATTCTGAGTTCATAAATATAAATATAGTACCTACAATATTTAATTACACCAAGCGACAGAGAAATTATTTTACTATACTTAATTATTATTTCATCTACTACTAGCGCCATCTATCGGCAGTTCGCAATACCCCACCTGTTTTCCTATTTCTTAATATATTTTAAGTTAGTAGGTACAATGTACAAAAACAAATACATAAATGCGAACAAAATCAATATGAAGGAATTTTCATCCAATTTTCCTTAGTTGGGTTACAGTTTTGAACTTTTATACAGTTTGTATCTAAATTCGAACCATTTTTCCATCCTTTGCTTTGACAAATTTTCCGGGTGGATGGAAGTGCACGTCTTTCAAATTCGTTATAACACCATCTTTGAGAGAAAGCTTCGCCTTGCAGTCTACTTTGCGTATTGAACATTTCCAATTATGTTTGGCCACTTGCTTATACGTATACCCTCCCACTACCAGTAAGGTACCTCCACGTTGCGAATCCATGATATCATAACTTACTAAAACAATACAGATATGTCATTACTTTTTGAAATGAAACGGAGTTTGCTGCTCGTTTTCACCAACCATATCTAAATCATCCCTTAACAGGAGTACCTTTACTTAGGTAGCCCCTAAATACAATCTCCTATCCGATGTCATTTCCACCTTTAGGTTCGTGAAATCAAAATTAACAGAAAGCGTCACCTAACTTAGCTTAGGTAGCCCGTAAAAGTTAGGGAACGTTGGTGAAAATGGACATTATTCTTACTTTAATAATCTTATGAAACTGAGGAAGAATTTGAAAAGTCTAACTGCAAAAAAACCTCGTCCATCCGTTGCTCCGTTCCTGCATGATTGATGAAGACATGCGATCAAACAAACATACTTTCGCATTTATAATATTAAAGAAGGATAAAGAATTCATAGGTATGTACCGTAACGTAAATCATACGAAATTGTTATATAACAATATTTATTTTACGATTTAATACAAGTGCACAGTGCCAAAATTTAAAATTATTTTCCTTCATAATATTACTTAATATTTATACTTTTTTTACAGTTGCAATTGGAATTTCATTACGCTAAGGCCCCTCATAATATATCCCAACGAGGTCTGCTAACTAGGTGACACCCGCGACTCTGCGTAGGTTTAGATTTGCCCGGGAAATTTTTAACTTCCCCGACAAAATTGTCCGTCTCTGACATATGCAAATCTCTTATCCCTGTACCCGTCAAAATCCATTATGCAGTTTAGACGTGGAAATATGCTAAAGACTTACGCCAGTTTTTACCGACTATAACTAAATCATCCCCTAAGTCTCTTTACATAGGTAGCCCCTAACACAATCCCTTACCCAATGTAATTTCCACCCTTAAGTGTTCCCTAAAGGTTCGTGAAAATGAAATTGACAGAAAGCCTCACCTAACTTAGCTTAGCCCGTAAAAGTTAGGGAACATTGGTTAAAACGGTCAAAGTACAAAGCAGGCCGCGCACCCACGCGCCCTACTAGTTACTAACGTAGGGGTTAAGGGCAATGACCTTCTAATACACATAGAAGGTCATTGGTTAAGGGTCAGAAACAGCAGTCAGATTCGTATATATTTCCCCTCCTTAGTCCTGATGAATTCCCGTGGGGGATGTGTATGGAAGTTGCGTATCTCCTCTATGACGCCGTCGTCGTTGAGTTTGAGCCTGGCCTTACACTCCGGCAGCCTGGTGGAACAACTCCAAAACTTCGGGCTCGTTGTCTTGGCAAACGTGTAACCTCCGACCAGCAATAGCGACCTACCGCGTTGAGATGGCACGATTTCATACTCTATGGCTGAACATAAAATTGATTCTTTTAGCTTATACATAAAACCTATGTCAAAATGAACAATCTCTCAATGCTCTGAAGGATAAGTAATAGGGTAATTGCCTGTTTGATTATATTGATAATTAATTATTTAATCCGCTATAAAATATGTTTGCAAAGTAAATATTCCGCATCCTTACAACGGTAATGTCATTCGTGCAACTCATTTTTGTACTTTGATACCAGATTTAACGACTTCTGACTTATTCATCTTTAAGCAGATGTACTTTATTTCTATTCCAGATATAAACTAGTGTAACCTATTAATAAAAAGAACTTGAAATACTCGTAAAAAAGGAAAAGGTCGAGGCCAATATGATCTGATAAATTTTGTAGGTCACAAAATCATGCCATCTTGTGCCGAAACTTCAGAGCCGATTTCAATGAATGAAGTGTAAATCGATTCGTTATTATAGCCCGGGTGACATAGGCTACAAATAAATATAGCGGATATTACATCCAAAAATTGGGGGTTTCTGAATTTTTTTTGCTAGATCTTATCGAGTGAGAGGTCAAATGAAAGAGGAGAAAATTCTGAGTACATAAATATAAATATAGTACCTACAATATTTAATTACACCGAGCGACAGAGAAATTATTTAACTATACTTAATTATTATTTCATCTACTAATAGCGCCATCTATCGGCAGTTCGCAATACCCCACCTGTTTTCCTATTTCTTAATATATTTTAAGTTAGTACAATGTACTAATACATAAATGCGAACAAAATCAATATGAAGGAATTTTCATCCAATTTTCCTTAGTTGGGTTACAGTTTTGAACTTTTATACAGTTTGTATCTAAATTCGAACTATTTTTCCATCCTTTGTTTTGACAAATTTTCCGGGTGGATGGGAGTGCACGTCTTTCAAATTCGTTATAACACCATCTTTGAGAGAAAGCTTCGCCTTGCAGTCTACTTTGCGTATTGAACATTTCCAATTATATTTGGCCACTTGCTTATACGTATACCCTCCCACTACCAGTAAGGTACCTCCACGTTGCGAATCCATGATATCATAACTTACTAAAACAATACAGATATGTCATTACTTTTGAAATGAAACGGAGTTTGATGCTCGTTTTTACCAGCCATATCTAAATCATTCCTTAACAAGAGTACCTTTACTTAGGGAGCCCCTAAATACAATCTCCTATCCGATGTCATTTCCACCTTTAGGTTCGTGAAATCTAAGTTAACAGAAAGCGTCACCTAACTTAGCTTAGGTAGCCCGTAAAAGTTAGGGAACGTTGGTGAAAATGGACATTATTCTTACTTTAATAATCCTATGAAACTGAGGAAGAATTTGAAAAGTCTAACTGCAAAAAAACCTCGTCCATCCATTGCTTCGTTCCTGCATGATTGATGAAGACATGCGATCAATCAAACATACTTTCGCATTTATAATATTAAAGAAGGATAAAGAATTCATAAATATGTACCGTAACGTAAATAATACGAAATTGTTATATAACAATATTTATTTTACGATTTAATACAAGTGCACAGTGCCAAAATTTAAAATTATTTTTCTTCATAATATTACTTAATTTTTATACTTTTTTTACAGTTGCAATTGGAATTTCATTATGCTAAGGCCCCTCATAATATATCCCAACGAGGTCTGCTAACTAGGTGACACCCGCGACTCTGCGTAGGTTTAGATTTGCCCGGGAAATTTTTAACTTTCCGACAAAATTGTCTCCACCCTTAAGTGTTCCCTAAAGGTTCGTGAAAATGAAATTGACAGAAAGCCTCACCTAACTTAGCTTAGCCCGTAAAAGTTAGGGAACATTGGTTAAAACGGTCAAAGTACAAAGCAGGCCGCGCACCCACGCGCCCTACAAGTTACTAACGTAGGGGTTAAGGGTCACAAACAGCAGTCAGATTCGTATATATTCCCCCTCCTTAGTCCTGATGAATTCCCGCGGGGGATGTGTATGGAAGTTGCGTATCTCCTCTATGACGCCGTCGTCGTTGAGTTTGAGCCTGGCCTTACACTCCGGCAGCCTGGTGGAACAACTCCAAAACTTCGGGCTTTTTGTCTTGGCAAACGTGTAACCTCCGACCAGCAATAGCGACCTTCCGCGTTGAGATGGCACGATTTCATACTCTATGGCTAAATAAACATAAAATTGATTCTTTTAGCTTATACATAAAACCTATGTCAAAATGCACAATCTCTCAATGCTCTGAAGGATAAGTAATAGGGTAATTGCCTGTTTGATTATATTGATAATTAATTATTTAATCCGCTATAAAATATGTTTGCAAAGTAAATATTCCGCATCCTTACAACGGTAATGTCATTCGTGCAACTCATTTCTGTATTTTGATACCAGATTTGAGGACTTCTGACTTATTCATCTTTAAGCAGATTTACTTTATTTCTATTCCAGATATAAACGAGTGTAACATATTGATAAAAAGAATTTTTTGAAATACTCGTAAAAAAGGAAAAAGTCGGGGTCAATATGAATATGATAAATTTTGTAGGTCACAAAATCATGCCATCCTTTATATAGGGAATATTTTGAAAAGCATAGCACTTAACCACTTGTGTCTATCTAGTTTAATTTCAGGTTTGGCACATATACGCATACTAGCGGTAGAAGATTGAACTATTTAAAGAGAAAAAATAGAAAACTCATTTCTATAAATCAATAAAAATATATTTCAAGTATAAGATTTTCATTTTTATAAGGCATTTAAGTAACTTACTGTTATTTTCTAATAACAGTTCATAGAACTTTTATATTTAAACCTATTAATAATAATACATGTGAAAAATTAAAATTAATATTAAAACAACAAACCACTTTTGTCCCGAATTCAGTCGCTTTAGGAATAATTGAACTAGCCCTTTTAAAGAAAATCATCTACGGCAGCGCGGCGTCTATTGGTCCACAAACTTTAAATATTATAATTTATATCTAACAGGTTAAGTATCTGCTCAGGGATGACGCCTATGCAAAACCAAAACTATATTATAATCAGTCCAATAGTTTTGGTGGGAAAAATAACACATAACATAATGTGCGGCATCGTTTCTGCACCGCTGCTAGGGTGACCTATACAAAGAAAATTTCGTAGTATACTGCGACACCAACCGCAATGCGAATTTGTATGTTTGGAAGCACAAAACGCCGCAACAACCAAGTGGCATGCAACGCGACAAAATCACTAAGTTGCCACGCTGCCGTTTGGCATCGCTCTAGCTGTATCCGGCTAAAAAATGGGTAAAACTTATCATCAACCGATTCAAACCCGAATATAACCTCCAGATTTTGTCCGGAATATCTTTTTGGATTGATGATTGTGGTTATTGTAATACAGTTCAATTTTTCCCTCTTTATCCAATTTCAGCTTGGCCTTGCAAGATGGATGGTGGGTGGAACAAATCCAACGGTAATTTCCTCCTCTTGCGTATGTGAAACCTTCCACCAGGAGGAGGTCTCTGCCTCGTTGCGATTGTACGACATCATAGTGCAATTCTGAAAATAGTTAAAATAGTTGTAAGGACTTTTAATAGTAAGTAAATTGCTCATTTCACACTGCTTTCTCGGAATACTGTACCAAGTTTTTAAACTCAGACTGGGAATGGGAATATTTATTACAGAAATTAAAATACCTACTTGGAAAATACTTAAGATACTTTTGACGCCACACAACAATCAACAAGTGGCGGTGCTGCATTGCCCTGTGTCAATACTCTACGTCAACTGTGGTCTAACAGTCAAGGCACACGATGCGATAGCCAGAGCGATAAGTCCTTGTAACCTTGGACGCGGCGACTCCACAATCCACATACATACTTATTTATTTTAATATTTTAAGTTTTGAAAATTGTGGCTCACTAAGAATAAAATCATCATCATCGAGGCCAAGATATCTATATTATTTTGTCTATAAGGCAATTTCTTCTATAACTATAGAGGCGTGAATGTAATTATGGTTTTCGATTTTTTTGATAAAAGAAAAGAAAAATAAAATCTTTTTAAGTAATTTTATAAGAATTATTTAACTAGTTTAGTTTAACACTAGTTTCAGTAGTAGATATAGATATTTTTTTGTATTTGTTGATAAAGGCATTTTTGAAAGTTTTATAGGCAAAGCAACATTATTTTGTGCACATGGAGGTTGGTGTTCATTACCAAACGCAGATGGAGTTAGCGGATAATTTCTTATAGGTGTTCTCTACGCTTCCTAGACTTCTCTCTCCATATTTTTCTAATAGCCTTTTGTTCCCATAAAGTCATCTCTTTAATATTTTTAATTTGTCCCTTCTCCTTTTTGTTACAATATTTTTTCTTTTCTTTCTCTTTAAATTCAGCATATTTAACCGGATCTTTTTTTATTCTTTGATAGCGTAATCTTTCAGCTTGACGCTTTTTTTCTTGCCTTTCTTCCCTTGTTTGCTTTTTTTTTGCTTTCACCATGATACCTGAGTAAGTACCTAGAACAAGTAGCGCTATAATCGCCCAGAGAAAATGTCAACCCATGAGTAGCAATTGCATCCACACTTGTTGCAGCAAAAGCTGACAACTACAGACGCGGTCGGTCCGCTATAAGAAACTAGCTGATGCCCAGGACTTCGTCCGCGTGGATTTTTTAAAATCCTGCGGGAACTCTTTAATTTTCCAGGATAAAAAGCCTATGTCACTCTATAGCGCGTCGACCCGTAGCACTGTTGTGGCGTGATTGAAGTACAAACCAACAAACAAAATAATATCAGTAAGATGCTCGTAAATTCGAGACACCAGAGCGAGTTCACGTGTTGAGATCAAGAATTTGGATTTTTCCGCCGTTTTATAAAACTCAATGTACGTTTCAAATAGTTAAAGGATTTATTTAATATATGTAATACATATACGACATAGAACATTTCACTTCTATATTACTTACCAAAAGAGCTCTAAAAAAATCATCAATCATAGAATCATAACTTTTTCGTTTCAACGTTACCACATTTCGTTTCAACGTTACCACATTCCGAACGACACATGTTAAGGCCTACTTGCATCAAACTGCTTAACAATGTTTACTTAGTTTACTTAAATTTTTTAGACCTGGGTACCAATTGTCTAAAGGTTAATCCACCGATCGCACTCGCACTCGATCGCATTACCGTCAAAGCAAAATCCTTGATTATATTGATTTAAAGTCACAAATTCAGTACAACCGATTTTAACATGGAGCGTTATGGAGCGTATCTTTCATACATAAACTTATAAGAATGCATACACGAAATTGAGTTCTAATTCAATACTGTTATGGTTTGTTTTACTTTGACGCTAATGCCATGAAATGAATAAGTTTTGATCGGCAACTTTTAGAGAATCGGGGGGCTGTTCTTCTCATCTCAACTCTGAAAAAGTATTATCATAAAGTGGCAGCATTACAAAATTTAACTAAACATGACTAAGCAGTTAGGTGCAAGTCAGCCTAAAAGTCCGAAGGTATAAAAGTTATGAATAATGACATTCTTTCTATAAAGGGAGGTTATAGTCGAAGATACTCGCCAGCGCTTGTACGGAAAATTCTTTTTGGTTCGTGATTATGGTTATTGCTATATTGATCTATCTGTCCGTCCCTATTTAAACGCAACTGTGCCTTACAAGCAGGATATTGAGTTGAACAGTTCCAACGATAGCCTCCACTTTTAGAATACGTAAATCCCTCGACTAAAAGAAGATCCTTTCCTCTCTGAGATTTTACAAAGTCATACTGGATTGGTCCTGAAAATAAAAGGAACTAAAGGTCCGTAGTAGTTTTTTTTTCCTACTTCTCAGTTCTTTCCTAATGACCTAGAGCTTGATACACTATCAGGTGTAAGCTTGCTTAATGTTTGCTACACCGTGCGGATTTTTGCGTGGACTTTTGCCTATACCCTACTCTGAGGAGACCTGCGCTCAGTAGTGAGCGGATATTTGTTGCTCATGATGGTGATGATATTCAAGGTTGTCAGGCGTTTCCTTGTCACGTAGTTGAAAAATGGTTTGGAACTTCAGCTCCTTCAGGATCCACACATTTTACGATGGCGGAGGAAATAGTTAAGTTATGTTTTAACTTTGACAGGTCGGAAGCATAGAATAGAAATGTTTTTTATTCAAATAAACTTTTTACAAGCGCTTTTGATCGTCGATTTCGGAATGCCCTTCCTGCTGAGAAGAACCAGCAAGAAACTCGGCGGTTGCTCTTTTCAAAACAAGTCTACAATTCAGTAGATACTATGCTATGTATGCAGTGTTTCCACAATGCGTTCCACAAAAGCATACCTAATTCAACACGTTAAGATGGACAGACAGAAGGCAGCCCCATTCCCGCTGGTAGCACCCATTCACGAGCATGACGCATGACCCAGCCATTGCTTCGCTTAACCATATTTAAGGGAACGTAACATATGTTTGACAATCACTAGCATTACCCACGAATAAAATAACTCTTGTGTGAAAAATAATTTTATTGAATATTGAATGACGTGAACATCATGCACAATGCACATGGACTATCAAGCCAAAAGTTTAAAAACAGTAACCCGAACACGGTACATGGGTTATAAAGTCCATCATATTGATTTAGTTCATATAAAATACCTATCGTATCGTATAAGTATCGTATGCGTATCGTATTTTGATAAATTTTTTAAACTGGACACTTTCAAGTAAAAATTTTTATATAAACCTGTGAAGATGATACTGCCATTGTCGCAATTAGAATGCCATAAGCCTACTTTGTCGTATTAGTTTACAAATTGCGAAAAACCAAATTAAATTTGAATTTCGCGGGCAGAACCGTGTCTTCCACCTTAATATTTAGTCTTCCGCTTATATAATTGTCGTATTACGCACTTCGTCATTGCATCGTCGTGGCAGTGGTTTTTCTGATAATGATAAATTTGTCCAAGTTTATTGATCTTAAGTATCGCTTTACAGGTCGGGTGTGTGAAACATTTCCAACGATGTTCATTTTCTTTCACGTATGAGAACCCTTCGATTAGGAGTAGATCTTTTCCACATCGAGACTTGACGACTTCATAGAAAAGTTTTCCTAAAAGTTTTCGATCTACAAGAATATTTTAAAATGTAGCTTTATGTAAATCGCTTAAAATTATACTGTCTATGACACCAAAGGATTATAAATAAATGCGAAAATGTGTTTGTTTGTTGGTTGGTTGGAAAGGACAACCTTCAATCACGCTGCAACAGAGCTACGTGACTTTATTAGTGGAGGACCTGGAGAGTGATATATATACCTAGGCTACTTTTAATCCCGGAAAATCAAAGAGTTCCTACAGAGTACCAGAGAGGGATATTAAAAACTTAATTCGCGCGGACGAAGTCGCGGGCATCAGCTAGTAAATAAAGAATAAATAAATAAATAAAACAAGCTCCGGATTATTAAGTCTATATTTCTCGTTAAAATAATTATAAATAATAATGTATGTATTATAATTATAATACATAAGAGACCATATTTCATGCTGTGCTTTTAGGAAAAAAAATATTCTTAATCTTATATCACTTAAAAATACCTCCAACAGTTCTGAAAATGGTATCGCTGGCGATATGGTTGTGGTCTTCTGTTAAACTGGATATGCTGCATTCAGGGTATCGAGTGATTTTAGACTTGCATTTAGGATATTTTGTGCAGATCCACAGCCGCTGCGTATATTGTGAAAATGTGAAACCATTCAGCAAAATCAAATCCTTACCACGTCTAGATGTAACTATATCGTAATATGTTGTTACTAGAAAAGAAAAAAGTCTATACTCGTTATATAGAAAGTGACACATGAATTGCATCAGTGGACTTAGTGTCAGAGCTTCGCTTTACAAATTAAATTTATTAAAGGGGCATTTAGGTTTGGATACTAAAATATGGATCTAACTTACAAATACAAATATATTAGTATCTAAGTATTATAGTCATGTAAAAGATTTTAATAGGCGGCTTAGTAATTATAGTTCTTGCAATTCACGAGGGCGACTGACTTATGGTTGTGTGTGTGTCGTATCTGTATAAGTGTGAGCGAGCGCAATGCTCGCGCCTGCCCGCTCCCACCTAGGCTTTGACAGGCACGCACACTTATGCAATGTGCATGTACACGAAGTAACCACAAGTAAAGCTCACTCGCTTTCGTTAATTGCAAAAACTATACCTTAATTTTACCGACTTTCGGATTGCGATTCCGAAATAATACTAACCTTAAAAAGTCGAGCTAATATTACACAATGACATGAAGCAAGCACCCAGCAAATCCCCACTCATATAAAATAATGCGACGAGCAGGATTTATAGAGTAGCAATGTTCGAAGTGATCGTGGCCCATTCCTCCAATGTAGGAACTTAAAAATACTTCGAAAACACTTTTGCAATTATTAAATTACTTAGTAAATTTATTACTTTAACGAAAAAATTATTTGTTCATATAAAAATATATTTAAACCGCCTCCAAAGCTAAGGCTGTCTGACACTTGTTAGTGACACTACCACCAGGACAGTGAAGATTATTTAAGGAAATTGCAGCAATTCACTCGCCAGTATCTACTCTTTCATCATTCTTAATGCCAATATTTTAGTTACATATTTCTCAACCTCAAGTGTCGAAATTACCTTCTTCAGATTTCCGTTTCATTGGCGGATGAGAATAATCTCTTGTACTCTTAATTATTAATCCGTTCTTAATTCGAATCGTGGCGAGGTATTTCAAGTTTTTATTCTTACTGGAACTTGATTGTAGGAGTAACCTTCGGCAAAAAGCAGCTGTCTTCCTCTTCGCGATGTTATAAATTCAAATTCAAATTCTTACTCTGTAATGAAAGGTAATATTGAGTAAATTATTTTCTTAAATTCCACATCTTCTATCCCAAACTGTTAGATAGACATAAAAACAAGATTCAATTTTAAAAATCTATGTTTATTTATTTATGTTCCCGAAGTTACTGAAAAAGTTTTAGGTTTAAAATTAAACAAGATACTTACTAAAAAAATAATATTCCGTCAAATCACATACATATGAGGGATTTTGTTGATTTTAAGTCCTTACAGAAGTCAATTTGCTATAAAAAAGTCTTTGGAAAAAATATGTCTTCCTCATTTTTTTCATTTAAATTTTGCCCTTTTAATCTAATCAGACCTGACTCTCACTGTAGAAACTAGACAGCTTTCTTCTTTTAATTTCGTAACGAATATAAAGCTGAGGTACTTTTTGATTATGTCATAGAATTAGTTAACTCTAACAGCTTTAGTCTTCCCGTTTTAGTGGTTCAAAAAGCTTCGAAGCTTGTCTTCACGTAAATGTTCCATTAAACATCCTTACACCTTTATATAATTACCACCGGCTGTCACCACATATTTCGGTGGAGGATGGAAATGTTGCGGTAAATAGTCGACATCCAATGTTCCGTTATCATTGACTTTTATACGCGCTTTGCAACCAGAGTTCTTCTTAGAACAATAGTAATTTTTCGAATCTCTCATCTGAGAGTAGGTATGCCCGTTTACCATAATGAGAAATTTTCCACGCTGCGTCGGTATTTTGTAAACGACACGATCGTCGTTTTCGTCGTCGTCATCGTCTGGAATGACAAGCCAACAATTTATAATTATTATAAGATAAAACATATTATTATATTATTGTTATTGGTAAGCTATGGCTTAAACATAGTTTTTAGTAAAATGTTTGGATAACATATCGTGAAAATAGCTCGATTAGATTAGAGCTACTACTAACATTTTTATAAATATATTAAGATTGATGATTATGTAAAATAACTTCAAAACCAGACGGAATTTAAAGATTTTAGTAAATTAGACTCTCAGTTAGTTAGCTATCATAATAATAATAATAATATTTTCTTACTTATTTTCTCCCATCAAGCATTAATGAAGACTGATGAAAATGATATATCATAGAATTCTCCAAAAATAGCAGGCACGAATAAAAATTACTTTTAGTGAAAAAAGGGTTAGTTTCTGTAAAGGATTATATTATGTTTTCATCTACATTATTTATTACCAGATTTATATTTAGGGTGAGTCTATTAATACGGGTACTGTACGAACAATTTATAATTATTAATACGGTTACCGTACGAACAATTTATAATTATTAATACGGGTACTGGACAAACAATTTATTATTATTCGTACAGAAGTCGGACGAATAATTTTATTTTATCAATTAGAGTCCATATTTAAAAAAATAATTTTGCGTTTCTATTTGTTTTTAGTGAAAGTGATAAAAATGTGTAAAAAACTTATGTATAAAATATTAAAATGAAGAGGTACAATTACATTATTTTAATATTTTTTTAACTTCCCGCTAAGAAAATTGAAAATTTTCAAAAATCGGGAAGTTATTGGTTTTACCGCGTTTTTCGAAAACTGAGTTCTCATCAGATCTCGACGTTTTGAGGTCCTATAGGAAGCTTCCCTGAATGTTTTCGTGATGATGTCCGTATGTCTGTATGTATGTATGTATGGATGTATGTATGTGACCCTCTTATAACTTTTGAACGGCTTGACCGATTTCTTCGCAAATTTTTCATCCGTTGTAAGTACAAATCGTTACTTTTTTCTGCAACTAAGCCTGGAAGATCTTTTATTAAAAGTGAAGCCTTCTTAAACTTTTCGTGCTGAGAAAGAATTTTTCTTTGATATTGATGGGATGAAATAATACATTCTGGTATCTAAGCTTGAGCATCTTTTTTTTTAAAAACTCGTTGAGTTTTAAAGTAATATTTTTTTGTCCTATTTTATATATAATAAATCATAGTCTTCTTCTGTTTCAGAAAAAAACATTTTCTGAAGAATTGATTTTGCTGCATCTCTTTGATCGCGTGTGATATTTCTTTTATCGGTTGTAATTTCTCGATTGAATATTCTGAGAGTGTGAAAGGCACAAATAATAAGGTTTGCTGATGGCAGAGCTTCTCTAATGGCATCTCTTTCATTGATGTCTTTATCCGTCATTACACATTTTATTTGGTCCCATTTAGGGTGAGCTGTTTTGAAGGAATTCATCATCCAGTTAATTGATTCCCTATTTTCAGAGACCAAAATGCAAACGCCAGCGACTTCAGAACAACCGTTTGGATCCTCGACCACCATTAAATAGACTGGAGCGCGAATATTTAAAAGTTTGAAGGTAGCATCGATTCCCATAAACTCAAGATATGAATCCATCGCTGACTTCATGGATTCTGTTGCAAAAAACAGCCCATCAAACGTATTTTCTTTTTCATACAATAACCATTGTGCTTTAAATTTATTTTCTAGCTTCTGAAGGGTGAGAATTAACAAATTTTGTTTATTTTTTTTTTGATTTGCAGTTATCAAGGTCTTTTAGCAATATTATTTTATCAGTTTGACTTTCCATCATCTTCACTTCACCTTCACCTTTATCTCTCTTTCTTCTCTTTAACCTTCACTCGGTTAGCTTCGAGATCTAATAACTCCGTAATTTTTTCCTTTTGCTCCTTAGTTAATCTTCTGCTCCGTGGATAGTGTCGAAAAAGATTTTCACTTCTATCGTGATTGTGATTCATGTTAATTGATTTGATGACAAGATAGTGGCCAGTATCATCCACTCTGACGCTGAAAGCTGCTGGACAGTTTTTCTGAAACGAGAACGCTTTTCTTTCTCCTTTCGACGTAGATATAAAATTTTTCCCTCCATGAATACAATAGTATTGGATGCTGTAATATATCAGGGACGCTTCAACATGCCTCTTGATTCCTTTTGTGCGACATCGTTCAATTGTCATAGCATCTCGATGATAAAAAAACGCGTACTCTTTTTCTTCGAAATCTTTTACTTTCTTCTCTAACTTTTCAAAAGAATCAAATTTGTCACCTTCCTTCAATAAATTTTCATCCATGACTTTGTCATTCTCATCAGCAGCTTCATCTGAATTAACAACTTCATTCGCGTCTTCTCCGTTTTGGTCTTCCTCTTTGCCTTCACCGTTTTCATATTCTTCTTCGGAATCTGAAGAATATATCATCAGTATTAAAATTAAAAAACAATTCTATGTTAAGAAATAAATATATATTTTTTATTAATTGAATAATTACCCATTTTGTAAGATATTTTATACAAGATAAATAAATTCAAATTGAATTATTTTATTATAAATACTTTATGACAGAATGACAGAAATATAAACAAATGATAATATCCGTATGAATATACTCATTTGGTTAAAAGACAAGCTAATCATCCAATACCCGTACAAATAGTCACAGAGTATTCGTCCAGTACCCGTACAAGTAGTCACAGAGTATTCGTCCAGTACCCGTACAAATAGTCACTTCGTTATATTTATATAAATATACTAGCTGACCCAGCGAACTTCGTACCGCCACTACTTATAAATGAAAAATTAGTTAAATAAACATTTTCCAGTGGACCAAATTGTGAATCTAAACCATCCTCGAATCCCCTTGAACTCACACAAAAAATTTCATCAAAATCGGTCCAGCCGTCTAGGAGGAGTTCAGTGACATACACACGCACACAAGAAATATATAATATATTAAGATACTTAAATAATGACTAACATACACACATACACTTATAGTTACAAATTACTCCTTATTTCAGATACCAGGTTCGACTGCCTATTAAAATATATCACTTTTTAACCGACTTTAAAAAAGGAGGAGTTTCTCAATTCGTAGGATTCTTTTTTTATGTATGTTCATCAATTATATTTGATGAACATACATAAAAAAAAGATGAAAATAATGACGCCTTTGCATGCGAAATTGTAGACTAAGTCCCGAAGCTTGTTATCCTAGTTTCTTTATGTGTGTGTATGTGTAGCGACAATAAAGTATTCAATAAATCATTAAGTGAAATTCTGGTAGTTAGCAGAAAACAGTGTACATTGCAAATTATAATTTAAAGTAACACGATAACGTCTGTTTTGGATAGTATGCCAAATACTATCCACAATAGACGTTATTTATTTATTACGCAACGTTAACCTTATCTATAGGAACTCAATTGTGAATTTTAACATAATGCCCGGCAGCGGTGAGCATGTACTTAGGCGGAGGGTGTTCGTGTATAGTGACAGACTGAGGCGACAGCTTCCCATCTGAGAGTAACTTCACTCGGGCCTTACAACCCGAGTCCTTTTTGGAGCAGTAATAGTTGTTGCTCTGTTTCATTTGGGAGTACGTGAACCCGTCGAGCATGAGGAGGTATTTGCCACTGCGTGTTGGTATGAACTTAAATTCACCAACTGAAATCGAAGGACATCTATTAAAAGATTTCGCACCCGCACCAAAACTTGCGAGCAAACAATTCAACAAGTCTATGATCCTTTCAAGCAGTGATAGCCTAATGGTTGGGACTGCGGTCTCCTATTCGGAGGGTCGCAGGTTATATCCTGGACACGCAACTCTGGCTTTTCTAAGTCAAGTGCGTTGAAGAAATTAATATCACAACCTGCACACCTGAGTTCTTCATAATGTTCTCAAAGGTTCTCAAAGGAGACCTGCGCTCAGAAGTGAGCCCGTTGGGTTGCTGATGATGATGTTAATACTTTCTGTTGCAATACTACCGTTTCATGAGGTATTTTCCTGGTGTCTGTTTTTAGAATCACTTCCGAGCGGTGTATATTCGGGATACATTTTTATGTGTTTCTTTTTAACTCCGAAAAAGTTTCACTTCAATATACACATAGAATATTGATAATATCAATTTGTGTAGTACATCTGTTATTTTGAAGTAAGTACCAAGTACTTACTTACTTAAACTAGCGGCACGCTATGATGGCCGGTTTGACACATTACAATAGTGATGTGGAATGTCAATTTATTCTCGAACAAAAAACAATTAAGTTTTGTTCTTGTACCTGATTAAATAGGTTTAATAAAACAAAAATGTATATGTTTATTTAATTTATTTGAACGAACTGAATATTTGAATGAAAATGAATATACATACTTTATATGCACACAAGAAACATATGAATACAAAAGATACCAAAAAAGGTGCCACAAAAGGCCATAATTAATCAGATTCGTCCATACTACTATTTTCACTGTCGTCACTGCTATCATCACCTACATTAATAATTATATGTTCGTTTTCTATAATATTATCTATTTTCACATCTCTTTCATAATCTTCCCTTATTAATTTAACAGTTCTATTCACAACCTTTTCCCAGTCTCCTTTAGTCACATGTTCACAAGCTTCTTCTAATAATTTTAGCATTTTTTTTGTGGTAAATGGGGGTTCTGTATTGTGTCTTGCAGCATATCCCTTAATTTGAGCCCACACCAACTCAATCGCATTATACTCACAATGGTAAGGCGGTAACCGTATAACTCTGTGCCCATGTTCTAATGCTATTTCGTCAATGACGTATCGGATCTTGGTTGGTTTGTTTTCTTTTAAAAGACGTACTAATTCCGCTTTTAACATATTCATGTTTGCATCTACGCCATTTTTACGAAGCCATGCGACGATATCAGCTTTCTTTTGGGATTGGGCAGGTGGCTTGTCAATTTGCATCGAGTGGTATGGGGCGTTGTCCATAATTATAATAGATGGTTCAGGGAGGCTACACAACATTGAGGTAAACCATTCAGTAAACTTTTCTCCATTCATGTCTTCATGATAGTCTCCAGTGGTTTTTGACGCAAAAGCCATGAGAGAACCTTCGACAAACCCGTTGATGGTTCCGGCGTGACAAATTATAAGTCGCGATCCTTTTCCTACAGGAACTTTGGAAGTAGATGCTGCTGTGTCATCGTTCCAAGAACGGCCTACAGTATGGTTAGCATTAAGCCATGTTTCATCCAAGAACACAACATTTTGCCAATTTTTGATTTCTTTCACTTGCCGTAAAAAAGTATACCTTGCCATCGCTATATCAAATCTTTCCATCAATATTTTGCGTTTGTTAGATTTTTTGTATCGAAATCCAATGGTCTTCAAAATCTTCGTTAAAGAACTTTCCCCACCGAAGAATAATCCAGCTTCCTTCAGTGAATGCACCAACTTTTTTCTTGTTGGATACTCCTTCTGTAAATAGTAGCCGTAAACATGTCTTCGGATAGCATCGGCATCAAAGCTATCGATGCCTACGACTGGTTTTGCTCGTTTTCTCTTTTTTGGTGTGTGAAGTTTATTTTCTTCTGTGCCAGTCTCGCCATATTTTTTTTTAGTTATCCGTCTAACAGTTCGTTGTCCAATATTAAGCGCATCAGCTACGCGTTCAACCACTGACGTTATAGGTAAAATTGGCCCTCCATTTTGAGCTTCACGATCGAAATAGTTACGAAGGCGTATTACGAACTCACGTGTCTGACTATTTAGAACAGTTCTCTGCGTACGTTCGGTCATATCGACGAAATCCACAACAAAGGGCTTGAACAGAGTCCAAATTAACGAGCAAGGGTCAACAGTAATGCAGTATCAATATTTGAAATCCAAAGCCAGGTCAAAACTATATCACAATCGCATTGCACTGACAGTTTATACTTTTCGAAGCAACGTCAATTCGAAACTGCTTTGTTTTGCATTGAGCATTGACGCGAGTTTGCCGGAGGTAGTAGTTGTGCTAGCCAGCGATCCTATGTGACGATCGTATTAGATTCCATTTTTAAAAATTTTCAATTTAGAAAACCAAATGCCGAGTTGTGGTATATATCATATAAAAATAAAAATTTTACCTTTTGTATGAAACAGCTGATATTTTTTTGCGATTTCAGAGGTTTGTCCACATAGTGAAAATTGTTCATATTCACAAGTACATTCACCCCTTAAATGGTGCAAACTGATTTTTCTACACTTGTATACATTTTAGAAATCAATTTAATAAATAAATTTTGAGTCCTAAACCTAAAACTACATTCGATAAAATTTATGAATCTCTGCACATCACTATCGTCAATAAAGTAATACAATTATTTCCTTCAAAGTCGTTATCAATTAATACGGAACTTCATGAGCGGACAAACGTCAAACCGGCCATCATAGCGTGCCGCTAGTGTAGTATGAAATGCCAATGCGGTTGAACATATTTGTAAAACGGGTTTAAACACATAATAACCTTCCTATATCTTTCATTTATTTACAAAAAGTCTTACATTATGAAGATATCTTCAAGTAAATTCCCGTGGAAGTCACAGAGTAACGTGGTTGGGAATGATTATGGGTGTACTCCGGATTCAGACTTATCCTCCCATACGCGTCTAACTTTAGCCTGGCTTTGCACGAGCTATCCTTCTTGGAACAGTAGAAATTCCTGTTGTTACTACTCGAGTAGGTATAGCCTTGATACATTAGCAAACGTCGCCCTGGCCTTGTCTCTATGAAGTGGTAATCTGGAAAAAAATCAATATGATTCAAAAACTTAACTATTTTTTGATAGAAATGATGTTTCTGTGGATGCTAGTAAGAAATATAAGCATAGATAATGTTCCTCTATTCTTTTAAAAAATAACATTGATTTGCACACTCCACTTTTTATTCGTACTTCATTCACTCTTTTGCTCTCATGTCTCTACTTTAAATCAAAATAGGTGTCAGTACAAAACTTAAAAAAATATTGAGAATAAAAAAATTTGATGCGATATTATATACTTATTTAATATTTAATTAAAATTATACTAAGGAATTAAATTATTTATTAATACTGTTTTTATATTATGAAGTACTTAGTATATCAACAAGAGTCCTTGTCGATATGAAAAATATTTTGTAAAAATACTGTACAGAAAGCCTATCGGAATCAGCTGCTAGTGTTATGAAGAAAAATTTTGAAAGAATGCACAGTTTTGAACCCAGAACCTGATGATGAAGAGGATACTGAAGTTATTCTGTCTTCAGAAGATACCACATTGCTATCCACGAATAAAAAAGAACTGGAAGCTATCCAATGCGTGGACGATACATAGTGCCCGCATGGAGTCCCGCATACTACCCTAATGAACCGAAAGGTGGCGGTTCTATCCTTTCCACCAACAAAAGCATTGACAAGCAAGGATTGACGTCAGGCAGGCGGCCGGTCGTAAAATGTCAAGCCGAACCACTTACAACATGGCTTATACGCCATGTTGTCCCGACCCCACATAGCGTGGGAAAAGGAGAGGGAGATGATGATGACTGTACAAAAAACCCAATTATGAAAAACATTGCAGAACTACTTATAATCATAGATTTAGGATTGGTAATCGCTTCTCACCTACACTAATCTACCAATCCTTAATCTATGCTTAAGTATAATTTATTGAAAAAAAAAAAAAAATGACTAATCAAGTCTCACCGTCTCACGTAGTGAAAAAAACTTGTTTCTTTAGGGATTAGCGAGGCGGCAACGATCGCGCGCTTTTATTGCCATTTAGCGTTTTTATGGCCTTTTGCGTGCATCCCGTTTCGAGCGCGAAAATCGAGACACGAATCGCGAAATGGCGCGAATCGCGCAAAACGCGATGCACTCAATAGGCCGTAAAAACGCTAAAGACAATAAAAGCCCGCGATCGCAGCCGCTAAAAGTAGCCAGTGTGCCCTCTCCCAATACATATTTTGTACGCAGCTGTTTTAACAGGAAGTAAAGTAATACAATTAACTTAAACAGTCAGCAACTCAATTTATTTGATTCCACGTCAGCTTGCTTTCGTCGTAATGTCATCGACTCCCTTCGCAAGGCAGCCAATTTGTAACAACTCTAATTTTTCTTTATGATCTATATTTTGTAACCTTTGTAACACTAGTCAAACTAAACTGTGTCTCTAAATCTTTTGTACATGCCAGTTATTGATATTTTTGCTATGTGTCTCTTAGTTCTAAGTCTATTTGTTTATATCTTCATATTTGTGCATGAATATTGTTGGCTTGTCATTATTTGACAAGCCAACAATATTCATGCACAAATAAAATAAAATAATATAAAATAAAATAAAGGTTTTTAATTTAAAACTCATATTTTACTTTCGAGTCGTGCGCCTAGTTATAAAGTGCCTACCCTAACTTCACTCATTATAATAAGTACTATGCACCTACCGCACCTATAATATAAAATTTTGTTTTGTTTTGATTTACTTTTTTTATTTTTTGTTCATGTCATTTTATTGCTTATGTAAAGCTATATTTTTTATTAAAATAATTTAGAGGAGTGTGCAGCACCTGAACAAGTCTAGAGACTTATAGGTGCGAAGAATCCATGTATATTATATTTGTAATTTTTATATGAATATAAATAAATAAATAAATAAATAATTTATAAGTACCATATAGGTATAGGCAAGAAATTCTTAAGATGAAACTCTTAAGTACACCCCCGTCGCAGTTCTATAATACCTGGGCGGGGGATGATTGTGTACCAGATTCTCCAGCATCTTCACCTCAATGCCTCGACACCCAAGCTTCAGCCTTGCCCTGCACCCACGGCTTCTCTTCGAACAGTAGTAGTTGTGCGATTTGTTATCCTTGGCATAAGTATACTCGTTAACCATTAGCACAGATCCTTTCTCGGTTGGAATAATTTTATAATCCAATCCTGCAAACCAAATGAGATACAATAACAGTGCTCTCTACAGTGGGTCCTAGTGTGACTGTTCAAGTTTAAGTTGACTAAGCGTAAATCCATCATTTTGTACGGAGGAAAAGGTACGGAGAACTGTGCCATCTCTTTTCCTTCCATAGTCTTTGTCTAGAATTGTCTAATGTCTATACAGATTACGAGTCCGGCTCTATTGGGACCAGTCCATCATCACGGACAGTAAGATTCTGGCGAATAAGCCTGACATAGTGCTGATGGACCGAGCACAGTCGAGGGTGTTTTTGTCGATAGCACCATTCCACATGACGAAAACCTCGTAAGAGCGGAGACAGAGAAAAAATGAAAGTATCTAGATCTGGCTCACGAGGTTTCCGGCATGTTGCACGTGGAGTCGACTAGCACCATCCCAATCGTCATATTTGCTAGTGGTTTAGCACCAGTCACCCTCGCTCACCATCTGAGGCGACTGGGGTTCCGTGGCAGTTCGCTCGCAGCCAAGATTCAGAAGACGGTGTTGCTAGACTCGGCTAGGATAGTCCGTCGGTTTTTCAGGACTGCCGCCTTGACCCCCGGCCGTCTGGTCTCCCCTGCCGGAGTGTAATCCTCCGCCCGATACAAATATTTATTTGTGTATTGTACATATTATGTGTAGTAAGTTTATTTACATATTTATATATTGTGTGCTCATATTTGTTTATTATTATAATATATTTCTTTGGCCTAATATTTATGTATTTATTTTATAAGCGGGTGTGAGAGTCAAAATATATAAATAATAAAAAAACTTTATAGAACGAGAAAAACTCAATGTACAATTCAGTTGATATTAAGTAAGTAAATAAATGCAAATACATGATTTGATTTGATTTGAAGTATTACTAAAAAATACTGTATACTTTAATAAGGCGGATTTCACACTGCGTCGCGCTCCGCTCCGGTACGCAGGCCTGCGTATTTAAGGTACTTAGTTCGTAAGTAACTCATGTTTGTATAGAAAACACGCACGGTGTCACACTAACAACGCATCGCAACGCGTGGTATCGCCGCAGAATAACGCGTCGCAGTGTGAGATTCGCCTAAATATTTCATAACTCACACAAGAAAAATATCGTATAATAGTAACATACTTTTAAGTAGACATTAATTTTAAATACACTCCGGATTCAGATCTATAATACTTCGGCGGAGGGTGGTTGTGCACTAGATCATCCGTCGTTTTCACCTGGAGCCCATGCTGCTCTAGCTTCACTTTAGCCCTACAGCCATATCTCCTCCTCGAACAGTAGTAAATACGCGTTTTGTTGTTCTTAGCAAAAGTGTATTCGTTGATCATTAACACATAACCTTTTCCAGTTTTAATGAATGTGTAGTCTATTTCTGAAAACCAAATCAGTTCCAATTATTTATTACACTTAATAACCTTTACACAAACACACACGCACACGCACGCGCACACACGCATACGCCTATATGCACGGACACGATTGTCTTTGTGGTATTTCTTGTCTCGTGATGTTATCCTTCACTGAGCAAGTGATAATTAAGTAATTGCTTACAACGCACACAACTCTGAAAGTTAGAGATGCGTGCCTGGAGGCACTGGAGGCTGAAGTCTACCGCTTCCGCTTACATACTTACTAGGCTATAACAAACTGTGTATCGAACTCGGGATCTTCCAATTCAAGATCCATTATATTTACTACTGCGCTAGAGAGCTCGTAATAAATATCATCATCATCATCAGCAACCCATCAACGGCTCACTACTGAGCGCAGGTCTCCTCTCAGAGAAGGGTTACAGGCCATAGTCCACCACGCTGGCCCAATGCGAATTGGTGGACTTCACACACCTTCGAGAACATTATGAAGAACTCTCAGATGTGCAGGTTTCCTCACGATGTTTTCCTTCACCGTTGAAGCAAGTGATAGTTAATTGCTTAAACGCACTTGACTCCGAAAAGTCAGAGGTGAGTACCCGGGATCGAACCTGCGACCCCCCGAATAGGAGACCACAGTCCTAACCACTAGGCTATCACTGCTAGCGTAGCTGTAGCTGTGTGCGTAATAAATATAATTTGATTTAAAAAATTCTTTTTAAAAACCGACTTCGAAGTTCAAACGCCCGCACCACTACAAAGTATATACTTTACTGTAGATTTTTTTAAAACCGCTCAACTGATTTGGGTACCTCACTTCACCTGGGAAGTATAATACCCTTTCAAACAAAAAAAAAAGATTTTCCAAATCGGTTCAGGCGTCTTCGAGTAATCGGTGAACATACATAAAAAAGATTCCGACGAATTGATAACCTGCTCCTTTTTTAAAGTCGGTTAAAAAGTAAGTAAATAAAAGGATAGACGGTAAATATGAAATAATTACAGATATTCAACTGAGGAATCTATAATATATTAACTCTCAGCTGATAATAATTAAGTAATAATAAAGTTATATATACTTCATACCTAATACCTATATGATACTTGAAAAGGAGCCCAGTAGTGGTATTTTCCAAAAATGATTGCATCAGTGTAATTGTCGCAATGACCTTCTACCATCGAACCGCAAGGCATCGCTCGAATCTGCACCGCTACTTGGTCGAAATCCCCCGATCCCGCACTAAGCGTTTTGCTTCCTCGTTCCTAATACGCACCGCTAAAATTTGGAATGCCCTTCCGGCTTCCGTTTTTCCAACTGACTATAACTTGGGTACCTTTAAATCAAGAGTGAATAGGCATCTTCTAGGCAAGCGCGCTCCATCTTAGGCTGCATCTTCACTTACCATCAGGTGAGATTGCAGTCAAGCGCTGGTCTATATAATTAAAAAAAAAAAAAAAGACCTCTGATTGGCTGAATTTATCGCGTCCTTGCGGCATCCATGCATTTTAACCAATAGCGGGAGAGTACCAGCCAATCAGAGGTGATTGCGATCGTTACACTGATGCAATCAATTTTAGAATACCACTAGACAATAATTTGATAAGGAAGCGACGGCCTTTAGCGAGTCAACGTAATTTAGTTAAACTCATACAATAGTCAATACTAACTCACATAGGAACAAGAAGCATTTTAAAACATAGAATTATAACCGTCTCAACATGAATTGAATTGTAGTACGTTTTTTTTTGGAACTTCCTCTCATTGTGGAAATAATAAATTCTATTCTAACAAAGTTGAATGGGTTAAATCGGCTTGGCATCCAGCTGCTCACAAGATAGTATAAAAAACTTATTACAATGTAATTAATGGCTACTGAATAATAATATTGTAAAATGATTATTTTGAAAAGAGCAACTGCTGAGTTTCTTGCCGGCTCTTCTCAGCAGAATCCGCTTTCCGAACCGGTGGTAGAGTCATGACGTGTCATAGGAGAGCCTACGTGAAATAAATAATTTTGAATTTGAATAACGCATAGAAAGGTAGTAGCCGCGCGCGGAGTACCATTTCATGGTAGCCTCTAAAGGCTAGTTACGCCATTCGGCACACACACTAGTGTAGGTACGTGTCGGCGAGCGTAAATAAACGACGCCTCTTAGCACACAATGCGATGCCTTAACATGGGTAGCATAAGTATGTCACGCACTCTTTAAACATTTCTGTGGTGGTGTCGTGTGATGCGGGTTGTTACGTTCCCTCAAATATGGATGAGCAAAGCAATGGCTGGGTCATGCGTCATGCTCGTGAACGGGTTCCACCGGCGGGAGTGGGGCTACTTTATGTCTGCCCATCTTGGGATAGAAGTTAGTCGGTATCCATTTTTGTAACTTCCCTCATAGTGGAAACACTGCATATATAGCATAGTATTTACTGTATTGTAAATTTGTTTTGAAAAGAGCAACCGCCGAGTTTCTTGCTGGTTCTTCTCGGCAGGAAAGGCATTCCGAACCAGTGGTAGATTCATTGACTATTCAAAAGCACTTGTAAAAGTTTATTTGAGTAAAAGAATATTTCTATTCTATTCTATTCTATTCTATTCTACACATAGTTCGTTTTATGGTTACAGTTTTTGCAATTCACGAAGGCGAGTGAGCTTTACTCGTGGTTACTTCGTGTACATGCACATTGCATAAGTGTGCGTGCCTGTCAAAGCCTAGGTGGGAGCGGGCAGGCGCGAGCATTGCGCTCGCTCACACTTATACAGATACGACGCACACACAACCATAAGTCAGTCGCCCTCGTAAATTGCAAGAACTATACACGTTAGCTGGTCTCGTTGTATGCAACTATGGGTCTATGCGTTATTAGTCTTAAGTTTAAGAAGATATTTTTATATACACTCCCGTTCCAGACCTATAATACTTCGGCGGAGGATGGTTGTGTACCAAATCTTCCATCGTTCTCACTTCGAGGCCTTGTTGCCCCAATTTCACTTTTGCCATACAGCCGTGGCTTCTCTTTGAACAGTAGTAAATGTACGATTTGTTGTTCTTAGCATAAGTGTATTCGTTAACCATTAAAACAGTTCCTTTATTGGTTGTAATAATCTTGTAGTCCAACCCTGGAAACCAAATGAGTTTCAATAATAAATCAATCAATCCTTTTATTTGCACGAAAATCATGTACAAATGGGTGTGTTACATCTAGTATCAATAGCTATCAATGTATTCGACAATTTCTGCCATGCAAATATAACATTAAAGTTATTTATGACAAAAGTTCAGAAAGTTTAGAGATGCGCCAGTTTTAATACCCGAGCCGCAGGCGAAGGTATTATTTTACTATGCAATGCGCAATTGTGTAATACGGCATTCACACGAGGCGATTTTTGTTGAATGTCAACATAGCCGTCTTTATCTCCTGTATTACAGAAGATAGAGACGGCGAATGTATAGCCATTGTGATCCAACAAAAATCGCCACGTGTGAGCGCCGTATAGGACACAACGTATTGAAGAAAAATTGTAAAACAATAATATAGGTATTAACACCCGATGTAACAAGATCCATTTTACTAGCAAACAACGTATTGATAAAATATTATTATTCTATGCTATAAACTCATCGATGTTCTAACTAGTTTAGCGTATTAAAGCAAAATAAGCATGTTTTAAGTGTCTCATGGACTTCCGCAGAGTAAGGCTTGCTTTATTCCAACCTTTTTTAAGAAATATGCGTTAAATTTGAAACTTCGAACTTTTTAACTGGTTTTACGGCTCTGGATTCCAGCACTTTTGGGCCTACTCATGTATAACTCAGAGTCAATAAAAAATAAATCACTACACAGGTTTAACTGAACACTTTTTATTACTAGATTTACAGAATAGACTTGTACTTCATGATGATAGCTTCACATAAACGCCAGAGGGTAAACGAACGAACCTCGGCGGAATGTGACTATGGACTAAAGAAGATTTATTCGTCAGTATATGGCCATTTTTATCCAATTTCAGCCTTGCTTTGCAGCCCTTGTTTTTCTTTGAGCAGTAGAAGTTGTTGCGGGCAGTGCTGTGCCTTCCGAAAGTGTAGCCATTCAACATAAGTAAGGAGGCGTTGTAAGTCTCGATAAACTTGTAATGAACTGAAATATAACAATACAAATCTACTTTGTTAGCTCGAGATTCACTCACGCGCGTGAACCTGTCGTGTGGTTACAGTTTTTGCAATTCACGAAGGCGAGTGAGCTTTACTTGTGATTACTTCGTGTACATGCACATTGCATAAGTGTGCTGTGTGCGTGCCTGTCAAAGCCTAGGTGGCAGCGGGCAGGCGCGAGCATTGCGCTCGCTCACACTTATACAGATACGACACACACACAACCATAAGTCAGTCGCCCTCGTGAATTGCAAGAACTATACGCGCACATGTAGGTACATCGCGTTAGTGTGTGCCGGAGCAAGCGGTCAGTCGTGAGTACGCTCACTCACACGTATACGCGACGACATACAACCAAGAGACTGGCGCGTAAATGAATTCTTTTAAGTCTTTTAGCACATCGCCGTTTGATAAGTTGAAACCAAGCGAAACTGCCTGTTCGAACTTACAATATATTTTTCCTTAGCCGTCTTAAAATCTAAACAAACCTTAGAAAATATTAGGCGAAACGCGTAACCCGTAAAATTTGCCTACGTTGACGTTTGAAGTTTGACCTAGCTTGACATCATGGAACTAGGAATTACGACTACGATGGTTGACATTGACGCGTTGACGTTGACGCGTTTGACCTAGCGTTTGACCTAGCGTTTGACCTAGCGTTGACGTTTGACGTTTTGGAGATAATTTTGCACTTGTATCACGGTTTCATTGGAAATGGTTACATCATCACAATTATGCCTTTTTTAAACCACTTCTTTACCATTTAGGAAGCTTAGGAAAAATGGATATTATAGACATATTGCGGCTTATTCTATCAGCATTAAATCTCGTGGTATCCTTTTCCTAACTATCCCTGCGGAAAAGGATAGTACTAGATTTAGAGCTGTCTATTTAGTTTTGTTTAGACGACGGAGGCGCGAGAAAGGCTTGAGATTTTCTTAAACCGATTATTATTCTTTTCACAGTATAAATAATTAAGAACTCGTAATTTTAATACATGACTTTATTGAAGAAAGACAATAATAGATATTTTAGAAAGACAATAATATATACTATGTGTATATTATATGTGTATACATTTATATTATGATAAAAATTCGGAATAATTTCGGAAAAGATACCTCTTCACTTAGATTAAATACTCATAGATCGGAAGTTTCTAACAAAGTTCTGCTCCAAACGTAGGTTCAAAACAGGCAATGAATGTGTGAATGCCATGTAATTATTTTCTGTACTGGTACTGTTTTACGTTTTTGACGGTTATTGTGATGAATTATGACACCCTTTCACAACATAGTACGTTATTTTTTTTGTAATTTTATGCGAGCTCGTCGTACTAACTCGACGATACTGCGTAGTGCGTAGGAATTTGCTTTCGGGTTCCTAAGAATGGCTTATCACCGCGTCGACTATTGCATTTCTAGGAGTATTTATTCTAAGCCTCTTAATTAATTTTGTAGCGCACAGCTTCTTTAACAGCCTACACGGCTGTGTGTAAGAAAATCGTATTAATTTGACTGCTTAAAGCGTATAGTTTCATTTATTAAACTTATATGTGAAACATATAATATACTAGCTGACCCGGCGAACTTCGTACCGCCAACTTATCTATATAAATAAAACAAATAAACTATCCTAATCCAAAAAAACTATCCTATCTTTCAAGTTGGACCAAATTAGAGATAGTTACGAAGTTTGATCAAAATCGGTTAAGTAGTTTAGGAGTCCATCGCGGACAAACAACGTGACACGTAATTTATATATATTAAGACTAGCTGACCCAGCCACGCGTTGCTGTGACCCAGTAGGTATAATAGATTAAATTAATATTAAGATAAAAACTATCCTATCTTTCAAGTTGGACCAAATTACAGATAGTTACGAAGTTTGATCAAAATTGGTTCAGTAGTTTAGGAGTCCATCGCGGACAAACAACGTGACACGTAATTTATATATATTAAGATATACATTTAAAGCTTACGATTTTTTTAACACAATCACGTGACATATCTATCAAATAATAAATAAATAAAAAATAAATAGTAATAAATAATGATAACGCCGACGTAAGTATAATTATTTAAACATTATTAAAATTAGCAAAATCTATCGGGTAATTATTTATTTACATTAAAGTCTTCATCACCAGCAACCCATAAACTGATCACTACTGAGGGATGGTCTCTTCCCAGAGAAGGGTTCATGGCCATAGTCCACCACACTGGCCCAATGCAAATTGACAGACTCCAGACACTTTTGAGAACATTATGGAGAACTCCCTGGCACGCTGTCTCAAGATGTTTCCTTCACCGTTATAGCATGTGATATTTTATTGCTTAAACTCACGTATCTCCGAAAAAGGAGTCCGTAGTCCTAATCACTATGCTGTCACTGCTAAAATTAAAGTATTATTATTGACTAAGATACCCAAAGCAGTGATAGCCTAGTGGTTAGGACTGTGGTCTCCTATTCGGGGGGTCGCAGGTTCGATCCCGGGTCCCGGGGATCCCGGGAGTCAAGTGCGTTTAAGCAATTAAATATCACTTGCTTCAACGGTGAAGGAAAAACATCGTGAGGAAACCTGCACACCTGAGAGTTCTTCATAGTTCTTGAAGGTGTGTGAAGTCCGCCAATTCGCATTGGCCCAGCGTGGTGGACTATGGCCTATAACCCTTCTCTGAGAGGAGACCTCGCTCAGTAGTGAGCCGTTGATGGGTTGCTAATGATGATGATGATGAAAATACCCCAAAAACCTATAACTACGGACAAGAAGTTCCGAACAAAATATTTGCGGCAGAATTTACTAGCGCCATCTATTGTAGGCAGCGTGAACTTGCTTTAATGTCTATCGGTGCGAAGGAGACAGAGAAAATGAATATGGTGGCTAAATATTTCAAGAAAAGTATTTTAATAAATCAGGAAATAATTTTTATTTCGTATCTAGTGTTACGAATTACGATGTCGTTATGTAATTATTCACTTTAATAACGATACTTTTTGTTACTTATAGTTATTTGAATATAGGTATTGTTGGCTGTTCAAGGTGCTTATATATTATAAAGTTTTATCGCATAAATAGCGCCCGCATCTGTTCGTCGCGAATGCCATGCCACACTTACAACTAATGCATGGAGTTCAGTGCATCACAGTTGAACATGGTAAGTGTTCGTAACCCCATATCTAGTACTAGTACATTTACATCGATGAAGGTACCTCCAGTCCAGCAGTTAACGTCTATCGGTTGACGACTATAACAACGACGAAATCTAGGAAGACAATTTAATGTACGTTCCAGAATTCGTGATATAGTAATTCGGTGGGGGGTGCTGGTGGAACAACGATTTAACCACCAGGGTTCCGTGGTTATTCAACTTGACACCAGCTTTGCAACCTTGGTCCTTCTTGGAACAGTAAAAGTTCATGGTACTGCCGCGTTTCGAATACGTGTACCCTTTGAACATGAGCAAACTTCCTCCTTTCCTTGTTCTAAGGAATTGGTATTCAGGTGGGCCTGAAATGTGGTAAACTCTCTATTTAAACTAAACTATCGTACTTTTAGTATGGGAGCTTGTATGATAAACAGTAAACAGTGACATTATAAACGTTTTACGTACTTTTTGTGGTTTGATTTTATTTTCATATCAAAACAAGAAAAACTACTAACTAGGCAACAATCCCTATTGCATTGGTTAAAACTTTAAACTTTATGACTCCAATTTACCCATTACACCTGATTCCTACATTCAACATTATCTGTAATATGTCGATAATTTACCTAGTAACGTTACTTATAGTCAGTAACTATATGGACTTTTTGCACTGACCTTTATTTATGCATACTTAATCTATGATTATCCTTTTTTATGCCTACTAGATTGAATCCATTTTGATGCTTTGTAAACAGTTACGAATGTCCAAGGAACTAAAGAATGACCAAATTCAAAAAGTCCCTAAAACCATAATGGCCCAGTTAAAGGCCATGGGTCCATTTTTCTGTTTTGAAAAAAGTCCATTTTGTCTATTAAAAAAATAGACTTAGGGACTTCTTATTTGGTACATCAGTACTAAACTAGTGGACATCTGATTTTTTAGATACTTTTTGGCACTCCCTGCTATAAATTATTATTATTAGTTCCAGGGACACTCGTATGTCAAATGTGGCGCTTCAAATTGATCCATAACTTAAGGCGGAAGACACGGGTCTGCCCGCGAAATTCTAATTTAATTTGGTTTTTCCCATTTTGTAAACTAATACGACAAAGTACTGACTAATTTGTGAGTAACTCACGTCCAACTCGGTATTTTGATTAATTTCTTAAACTGGTCACTTTCAAGTAAAGAATTTTACGTAAACCTGTGAAGATGATAATTAAAGCCTACTTTGTCGTATTAGTTTACAAAATGGGAAAAACCAAATTAAATTTGAATTTCGCGGGCAGACTCGTATAATCCACCTTAAGCTGTCATTTTTATAGGCACAGCCAGTCCATCCAATCATAGATTAATTATTATAGAGGTCAGTGACTTTATAACAAATAGCAACGTTGCTAGGTTGCTATTTGTTGCTAGGTAACCTATCTTATCTTCAGATTAGAACAAAGAAAAATAGATCATTAGCAAAAGATACGAGCAGCAAGTAGATGGCAAATCTAAAATCAAAACAGATGACTCAAAAATCTTAATTTATTACTCGGTCATGTCCTATAGATACTGTCCTTAGTAAAAAGTTATGAAGATATCTTAAAATAAATTCCCGATGACGACACACTATATTTCGGCGGAGGGTGTTGATGTTTCAAATCGTAGGACACAATATTGCCATCGTTGTCCAACTTCAACTTGGCCTTACATTGCTGGTTCTTTTTCGAACAATAGTAGTTCAGGCTTGTAGAGTGCTTCGAAAAGGTGTAACCGTCTAACATTAACAAGCGCTTGTCTCTTTTTATCTCTATAAATGAAAATGTAATGTCTGAAACAATGGAGACGTGCGTAGAGTGTATATTAGAAGTATTAGTTTGTGTGTGTGTTTTTTTATTCCGAGGATAAGATTGCCCTTGTCTGCGATCCCACTTGATGACTTGATTGAGACTATGCAGCCTTAGGCTATAATTACACATGTAAATTTTACTCACGTAAGTCGCTTAGGTATATATGACTAGCTTGCGAAATGTGAACAGCCCTGTAAGTCACGTATCGTTTGAAAAATGTCAGCTATGTAAGTAACTTACGTAACTTACTTAGGTCAAAACTTACTAGAAAAATTCTACCCTAAAATTTCAGCGGCCTAACTTGGAAGGGGTATGAAATTGTAAATTAAACCCTAACGCACGGAACGCTAAATCGCTTTTATGTATGTCTTTGAGTTTGACGGTAGGATGGTAACTAGCCAGTGGCCACGGCCAAAGGCTCCAGACCAGACAAAAAAGTGTTTTTTTCTATATTTTTTTTTTGGGTTTTTTATCAGCTGGAAATTGGAATGTCAACCCCGTCGATACATACATTTTAACAATAAAACTTAACATAACTTAGCGGTAAAATTATCTAACTTTAAAAAAAAAGTGTTGCATGATGGTGATGCAAGTTGTAAGTGTAGTCACTCGTCTAATAAGACAGGTAGAGACAGCAAGCAATAAAGCCAGCAACGTCCATCGCCATCATGCAACACTTTTTTGTCTGGTAGGAGGCTTTGGCCGCCCGTGCCCGCTCATTAGGGCGGTAGTGGGCATTGCATAGAGCATGCTGCATAAGGGTGGAACCACATTTGTGAGGATCGTTTCGGATTTCGCCCATACAAAACTGTCAAATTCTATAGAAACGTGTACGGATCAAATCGGCTTTTCGATGCGTACACGAATGTATGGAAAATGACAGTTTTGTATAGGCAAAATCCGAATAGATCCTCACAAATGTGGTTCCACCCTAAAAAACAGATTTTTCTTGGTTGGTGGCTTATGGCAAAATAAGTTAGTATCGTCGTAACAATGATATGATAATATATTATTATATAATATTTATATACGAGATTTTCTACCCGCAATAAAAAAAATCCCAACTTATATTACATCTATCATTGTTTAATCTGTGCTACATAACAACATTCACAATGTATGGCAAATAGTTACTCATTATTCTACATTCGAAAAGAAGGTATTTTTTCCCCCTTTTTTAAGTTATCATTTTATTTTAAGTAAATTGGGGATGATTATAGTTTAGTGTTAGTTGCCTAGTTGTACTGAGTTGATTTTATTATTAATTTAGCAAGGCGAAAAACTTTGGTCCGCACCTTTTAGATTTAGACTGAGTTTCCACGGCGCGGTTCGGCGCCCGAGCCCGCAGCGGTTGCGGGCCCGCGGCCTCCGTAGAATACAGATTTGTATGGGAAATGACGTTTCAATTTCCACGGCGCGGTTTGCGCTCGCGGCGGGCGCAGTACTAGCGGTACCGCAACCGCTGCGGGCGCGGGTGCGAACCGCGCCGTGGAAACCCAGTCTTACCGTTGTTGGTGCTATTGAGTCGTCTTATTATATCGAAGTGAATAATTTGTTGATAATAATCAATCCACTAGCGTATTTCTAGGGATGGCACCACCATCGAGCACGGCACCTTGGAGAACTAATTACGAAGACATCTTCAAATACCTCCCATCCAAACCCATTGCATACTTCGGTGGCCGGTGATTATGATAGTCCTTGATTGACTCCACTCTACCGTCATAGCCCAGCTTGATTCTACATTTGCAGTTGCTATCCTTCTTCGAACAGTAGAACATTCGTTTCGCGTGATTGTTCTGGGAAAATGTGTATCCATTGAACATCAGTAACTGCTTCCCACGGGGGGACGGTATAAACTTGTAGCTGAAATAACCTGAAAATTATTTTGATTTACAGTTGTCTATTTTACTCATAAAAGCAGTAGATAGCCTAGTGGTAAGGACTGTGGTCTCCTATTCGGGGAGTCGCAGGTTCGATCCCGGGTACGCACCTCTGACTTTTCGAAGTCAAGAGCGTTTAAGCAATTTAATATCACTTGCTTCAGCGGTGAAAAAAAACATCGTGAAGAAACCTGCACACCTGAGAGTTCTTCATAGTTCTTGAAGGTGTGTGAAGTCCGCCAATTCGCATTGGGCCAGCGTGGTGGACTATGGCCTATAACCCATCTCTGAGAGGAGACCTCGCTCAGTAGTGAGCCGTTGATGGGTTGCTAATGATGATGATGATGATTTTACCCATTGAGAACTTGAGATTCTTGAAGAAACGTTGCTTGTTGTTGCACGCGCAAAGACTGAAATGATATATATTTTCAACCGACTTCAAAAAAGGAAGAGGTCATCAATTCGTCCTAATCTTTTTTTTAATGTATATTCACCGATTACTCGAAGACGCCTGAACCGATTTGGAAAATTCCTTTTTTGTTTGAAAGGGTATACTTCCCAGGTGGTCCCATTTAAATTTTATCGAAATCGGTTGAGCGGTTTTAAAAAAATCTACAATAAATTATATACTTTCTATTGGTGCGGCCGTTTTGAAGTCGGTTTTTTAAAAATATTTTTTTATATTAAATTATTTAAAATAACAGAATATTAGGCAAGCTGAATTTGACTACTATTCTCCTCTCCCATAGATAGCTTGTTATAAAAACAATAGTGCAACGTGTGGGATCGAACCATGGACTTTTCAGTTTTTACTCCACACCTTTGACCTTTAGTGTATCGAGGCTCAATCTTCATCTCAGAGGATTCAATCTCGTTTGAATGATGATGAGGGGGACCTAGTACCAACAACTTTATTCGAAGTCTAGACAGTCGTGACTGCGATCAGATGGTAATGGACTACGCTGATGGAAAATGTCGATGCAGTCTAAGATGGCAGAAGGGGGTAAAACAGTTTTAGTTAAACCCATAGCCCTAATCGCTTTTGGCCACAATGGGCAAAGGAAGAGGCTTACCCAAATTCAAATAGGCAGACGTTATCTACAGGACGGCAGGAAACGACTGGGTCAAAAAAACATCATAAAGAGGTGTGTGTGTGTCCCACTGTGGAAGAGACCTATAACCGATAGATTTCATCTATAAAAGAAAAATATTAATTAAAAGTCAATATTTTACTTAATTTTGTTAATTTTTTTTTGGTGAATAAAAGGTTTTTTTATTCACTTTCATACATTTATGATAGATAGGTATTATTATAAATCTATTTTCACTTTAATATTTGAAATCCCGTGGGAACCCTTTGTTTTCCCGGGATAAAACTCTCTGTGTCGTTCTCCAATCATCCAACAACCATGTAAAAAACATCACGTCGGATCAAGGAAAAACATTTTTATGTTTACTTACTTTAATAATATTGTAAATACTAAATACCAATTAGGTACTATACTAAACTTAAATAAAAATAATATAATATGTTTTTTAAATGGTAGCGTTGAAATATTTTATCTTCCGTATTTCCATCTTGAGGATGCACTGTTATAAAATAAATAAGCCAAATAAAATTAAGATCAATGTTTTGCCATTTACAGATTCGTGATATTCTAATACACATGTTATGGTGTAAAGCCAAATAACCTACTGCTTGGAATATTATAATACATAATATTTTATTTAATATGAAATATGAAATCAATTAAAATTATGTAATTATTACACAATGTTAAGCAATAAATAACAAAACCCTTTGGGTATCGAACCCGAACTTCTTTAAAAATAATTACACTGGATATGTACAAAACTGCTCTAAAAAAATACCAATCCTGTAATTAGCACGTGTCTTTTCTAGACCTCTAATTCTATGTGCACCTTCACTTCAAATGATATATTAGACATTACACTAATTATTTCGAAATTTAGTACCTTCACATTACGACATCGGGACTATAGGTATTCGGGAATAATAGTTACTTAACTATTTTCATAATATTCTAAAAAAGAGGGTACATCAAGATTAACCAACAGCAATAGCATGACAAGTTAACTATTTATATAACAGCATTTTTCACAATAAAAATATCATAAAGCTGTTTTTTATTTACAATATATGTATATTATAGCTTTCATTTAGTCTTCGTCGTCACTGTTATCTTCCAGGCTTTTAACAACTTTCGCATCAGATTCATTTTTCAATAGTTCAGGGTTCAGTTGGCACGTCTGAACGTGCTCAATCAGCATAGAGTCGCTTTCTCCTTCTGTGCATTCGATGACTGCGTTACATCTCGAACATCTGAACTTTCCGTCGTCGTCATCATCCAAACTCGAGAATGCTATTTCGACGCTTGATACACCTGGAACTAGAAATTAACGAAGTGCATTTAACTTACCAAGCGAAATTATCGTCAGGCTGGCAGGTCCGTTCTACCATATTTAGATATAAGGTAGCGCAGAAGAAATACGACAATATCTACTTTCACCTTAAATCAAATTACTAATCAAAAGCCGATAAATCGAGAAATAATTTAAATGAAATATATGCTTGTGAGTTCTTAAAATATCTAAATTAATAAAACATATTTAAGATAATGTTTTTTGTTTAAGGCTCGTTACATTTTGCGGAAAAATAATTGAGATAATTTAATATAAAAAATTATTTTTAATAAGAAACCGACTTCAAACGCCCGCGCCAGTACACGTATATAATTTATTGTTGATTTTTTTTAAAGCCGACCGATTTCGTTAAAATTTAAATGGGACCACCTATGAAGTACTCTTTCAAACAAAAAAGAATTTTCCAAATCGGTTCAGGCGTCTTCGAGTAATCGGTGAACATTCATAAAGATTCAGGCGAATTGAGAACCTCCTCCTTTTTGAAGTCGGTTAAAAAGAAGATTGATCATATTGAATAAAAACTTAATACACTTTAATACTTTCAAAAACGCTAAATCAAAAAGCTAATATAAAGGTACATTACCTTCTGCTCCACTTGCTGCCAACGTTATCAAATTTTTAGTTTCTAAGCCACCGTGCATCATAATAATCTCAAATTGTTTCTTGTGGGTATTGGCAATGTGCCTCTTCAAATTAGCAACGCTTTTTGGAAATATAACGATAGATCTTTTACAAAAGCTGCATTTATACAATCGATCTTGTTCAATCATGTCAAAGAAATTCCAAAAGACAGATTTTGCCTGACCTAAAAATAAACAACGTAATTATTTAAACAGTATAATACAATAATGTGAGTGTGTAAAATTGGTGGCCTTATCCAATTAAGTTTATTTCCAAATGCAATTACGTACCCTTATTACGTGTACCATTTTTTATGATTATAAGTTATTCAATAGTGTCAATGTGGATAAACAGATTATTATTGTTCTGAAGCCTCTATTAACATTATAAGGCGACACATATTTATATTATAAGCTATTTAATTACTTTCTCTTATTTCTCTTATCTCAACCGTGTCTCAGCTGAGATAAACATTTCAATTGCCAACTAGGTACTAAATAGTAGATAAAAACTTATATCAAGCCAAGTCAATAGTAGAATTCATAGAATCTCAAAATCACTTAGCAGATAAATGTTCTCAGTAGGTACTAAAGTATTATGAGGCACATACGTGTTCCGGAAGTATTTTCACATAGATTTTTTATCCTCAGTTCTTCTTCGATGTTAAGATCCTCATTTGATGCTGTCGGATTTTCTTTTAAATAAATATCCGGATGTTTATTTTTGATATGCCGATGTATGTTAAAATGCAAGATTCTGTGACAAATTCTGCACTTTATTAATCTTTCATTATTTATTCTGTAATAATATTTTCTCGTCCAGCTCCAATTTTTCCGTTCAACAAACCCTAAAAATATAAAATAAAAAGAATTTACTTAGTTTTTTGTACTAAATTGCTGAATATTAAGTTAATTTAAGTTGTCATCAAATTAAATTAATAAAAATAAATAAATAATTTTAGAAATTGATGAGGATTTCTCGAAATAATTGTAAGAGTTGGAATTCAAATTACGCGAATAACGAATTACTTTCCTAATTCATAAACTTACATAGAAACCGAAATTGCTTGTTGTTATATGTTTGTCGCAGTACATAGTAATATTGTGATCAAAGTTATTTTTGTGTTCAATTGTAATGTTTTAGTAAGTAATAATATAAAAATAACTTAAAAAACTCAATCAGGATCTACTAATTTTAACTTTAAACAGTATCCGAATTACAAGGTATTACTACATAACACAAAGGTTCTTACGTTTTCTAATGAAGACATCTGCGCAAGGACTATCAACTCTCAATTCGTCTTCTGCGGGTGTAACCGGTTGGCTTGTCTCATCCACATCTAGCCTATCATCCACGCTTGTGTCTGTATTATACTCCAGTGCTTCTTCATTGTGTAGATCGTTGTTATCTGTTACTATTTTATCTAATTCTTTAATATAGATTATTTGGTGTACAGGTCTTTCAGGTTCTTTAAGTTTGTCACGTCGTTCTTTAGTTGTTTCATTCGAGTTTGTTTCATTATAGTAAATATCAGGATGTTTGTTTTTCATGTGTCGGTGTATGTTACCATTATTAAAACTGTTCTTTTTTAAGATTATTTTACAAATTTTACATTTATTGTATTTATCACTGATTTTGCGATAGTACTTGTGTGTCCAACTATAGCGTCGCCGTGTACTTGCAGTGTGTTCTAAAATGTTTTTAAAAAGTGTTTGATGCAATATTAACACAAAAATAAACTATTAACAGAATTTATTATTTACCTGATAAATTACAACACTATTTACTGAGATTTGTTTGGTAAATTATATAAGAAACTAAAAGCTCTCAATTTGATTATAAATTTGAAAGCTTTAGATCAATTATGAAAAAAAAAATTAACATGAACATTTACCCACATTGATTATTATTGAGTAACTATATAAATAGCGATTATTAATTTACATGATAAGTGTATAATAAATAGTTATAGAAATTATAATAAACATTATATTAGAATATAATGATTCTTACGTTTTCCAATGATTCTTTGTTTGCATTTATTTATAATCATCGATTCTTCATCTGCAACAGATTGACCAGTCTTATCCATGTCAGGTTTGTTATCTACAGTTTTTTCAATATTAGACTCAACCGCATCTTCGTCTCGAACTTCATCGTTACTGTCTCTTGATTCTATTTTATTTGTTATTTTAATTAATATTTGTTCAGTATCTTTCACAGTTTCTGCATCAGTAGAGTCATCGTCTTGAGTTTTCGATTTATTTTCATTAAAATAAATATAAGGATGTTTTAATTTTATATGGCGATGTATGTTACCAGTACTATTACCATAAGATATTTTCAATAAACGTTCACAAATTTTACATTTTACACATTTTTCATCAATTCTGCTAAAATACTTTCGTGTCCAACTTCTACAACGTTTTCCTTCAGCATCATTTCCTAAAATTGAAGCAAATTTACGATTGTTAATCCACACAGACGAAGTTGCGACTTAATAATCTACTTGAATACTTGCCTTATGTATGAATTTTTGAAGTGAATACCATTTTGGTAATCACTTTAAAAAATATTTTTTTTTGGTAAGAAAAAATGATCCAACTCTGACCTCAACTAGTAGTAAGGATAGAGTCATTGTAGCCCCTTTAAGAGATCACAATCTTAGACACAAAAATAACATTATAAGGCTAAAAAAATTTAAAAAAATACAATACTAAACGTTAACGAAGCACAGGGAGGAAGAAGTAAAACAAAGAATTTTTGGAAATTATATAATGTAATAAATTCTTTATCATTGTCGGGTCGGGATGTTCCCAAGGGATTTTAAAAACAATTTTAATGGTTAGTGCAAAAGTGCTTTTACAATATTCAAAAATTTCTAACAATACAGACCTCAATAACACAATCCTCTCACATCAATACCATTCATTTCAATTTTAATTTTTATTATAATAATTTTTATTTAATATCACTGTAATAATTTAAAATTTAAATTTAAATTTTTGACGTTAATTTTGACTCACTAATTGAACTATTTTATTTTTATTAAATTATTTAATATTGGAACATTATTATATTGTAGTATTAACAATCATTGTAACATTTGCAATGCCCCAACTGGGTCTCATGTTTGATCTGTGTAACCAAATATGAGAGCAAATACATAAATAAATTACAATCCACGCGGACGAAGTCGCGGGCATCAGCTAGTATTTTATAATTTATAAAACTGTCCAGAAGAGGTCTGCACGTATGTCGGAGGTGGATGTTTGTGGGTGTAATCAGCGCTGACTACCCTACCATTTTCGTCCAATTTCACCCTCGCCCTGCAATTGGCCGACTGTTTCTTCGAGCAATAGTAGTTGTTGGAAAATTTCATCTGGGAATACGTGAAACCGTCTATCATCAGTAAATGTTTACCTCTCTGTGTGGGTATAAATTGATAGCCATTCTCTGAAAATTATGCCAACGTAATAATAATATACGTACAGGTAATAATAATATTTTTGACCCATACAATTATAAAGCATAGAAAGGCAGTAGCCGCGCGAGGAGTGTAATCCTTTCGTGGCAGCTTTTAAAAACCAGATACGCCTATCGGCGCGCACACTTGTTTACGTGGCGGCGAGCAAAAATAAACCCTTTCATGGTAGCCTTAAGAGGCTAGTTACGCCTATCAGCACGCACACTCGTATACGTGTCGGCGACCTTAAATAAACGACGCCTCTTAGCACACATAGTTCGCTTCAGGGTTACGCGTTAAGCTGGTCTCGTTGTATGAAACTATCGGTCTAGGCGTTATTAGTCAAGTTTTGACCAAAGTGCAGTTTAAACAGTCTAACATCTTATTACTTTATCTACCTGTCAATATGAAAACTGAAAACTGTACAGATTGACAATTTTCTGTCTCTTTTTATCAATATACCATAGACCAGCACTTGTCTTTGATCACACCTGATGGTAAGTGAAAACTGAAAATGTAGGGCCCTTGCTTAGAAAGTATGCCTATTACCTGTACCAGTACCAGAACTATACATTTCTCTGCCAATACCTACCAAAGGTTGAGAACTGGAACCGAGAATTAAGTCACTCACCTCACATCATTTTCTTCTGCTAGTATATACATAATTTAATAGGTCTACAGTCTAGTCTACTGGGGATCCAAGACATGGCATTGGCAGCTACCTTAGAAATAGAATTAGTTAGGCTATTCAAATTTTGTTGCCAGCATTTTAGGTACTATGCTGCACATCATATTAGAAATATTTTAGTTTTAATTTTAGAACTAATTTAATAATAATTTTTATGTCTTTCTGCATAAAAGTAATAAATGACACATAGTTACATACAACTATTATATATTTTTATATTGAATTAATTACTATAGAAGTTTCAAGTAACACATACGAACATAGCACAAAAGTACATACAAAGGTACATTTTAAAATACTCTGAAATAATTAAATCGTCATGATCATAGAACAACGATGGATCTGCATTTTACAAACTTTATAGTACAGCCATTTTAAATAATTTCTGACGTTCTATTTGTCATAGCTTTCTAAATAAATAATCTGTAGCAATGAAATTTCACATTGTGTTTCAATGCTATAGGCCGTGTCAATAAAGAAAGGAATCTGAAATGGCGGCTTGTACTTGTAATGACAGGCACAGGTTGGACCGTGAGCAAAAAACGAAGCGAAGCTGGGCTGCTATATGTGTAGCTATACAGACACACATTGTATGTTTATAAATTATTTATTTAGTATTTGTGTTGATACCTTATTCATTTATGTACCTATATTATATTATTAAATATACCTATATATTACTATTAATTTATATAGTTAGCACATGTTTAATATCTCTAGGTATTTACTTATTTCTTGTTATCTTTAAGTCCTCTAACTTATCTTGTATGTTTCGAGTCAGGTTGCAACGTATTTTATATTTCTTCTTCAAAATATTTTGTAACATTATATACGATTTCACCCTCATCACTTCGAAGAATCTTTCCTCATTTCGCGTAAACGCTCATTAAATTAAAACTCATTTTTTAAACGTAAGATAATTATTGATCAATAAACAGCATGCAAACGACAATAACAACGAAAAAACTTAACAGAAAACAAGACAAAGAACAGTAACAAAAACACAGTGTGCAAGCAGATACAGACTGATAATTTTTTTGCGTGCTGTAACGATGTGTGCGAGTGAGAGGGAATGATTAGCGACGCCATTTACAATTCCTTTCTTTAATGACACGGGTTATACAGATCTTTTATTATTTAAATTAAAATTAAAATTTATTTAAATTATTTCAAACGGCTGTACTGTAAAGTTAGTAAAATGCAGATCTGTCGTTGTTCTACGATCATGACAAATTATTCATGGGAGACCTGAAGAACTTCCCCTTTACAATCACATAAAAACACCATACCATAATATTATACTACCATACATAAATGCCAGTATGCATGGTTTCACAGGTTCCAGTTACTTTACTCACAAAATATTTAATATTTATATGTAATAAAGTTGTAAGTGAAGTCAATAAGAGAAAAAGATGCCTATTAGGATTAAAACATACTATATAATTGTTTTTCTATAATAAATAACACAAGGAAGGATGCAATATTCAATAAAATATCAATAAATGGAGAAAGTTACATTCTGTTAAATCCAAAAAAAAACATTCTTTTTAAATACACAATTTTTCTATCTTAAAAGAAAAATTAAGCAATTTTATATTATATAATACTAAGTAATATCTATACAAATGATCACTAGAACAATAAATAATATCACCAAGCATGTTTCTAAGATCAAAAAAGATTTTATACGCTGAGACCTTAAGTTGGACTTAAATATGGTCTAAAATTCTAAATAATGGCCAAAACCTAAACCTGATATATTTATATAGTCACAAGTTTAAAATACAAGCATCAAAAGTAATATTATTGAAGACAAAACTTGAAAAAGTTGCAACTTATTCACTAGTACTTACCATCTCGCGCCTTCGAAGAAACAGTATAAAAAGTTTTTATACTGTTTCTTAAAAACTGTATATATTTTGATTCACTGCAATCCAGCCTAACATGCTCACACTGAAACTGATATCGCTCACTTAATTTTCACTAAAATATCCACAAAATACACAAAACAAATCATATATATTTTGACATTCACATATAGGTTAGGAAACATATCATTTAACAATTTTTACACTCGCGTGTAATTCAGGCGCGCGACGCAATATTGAATTTGCGTAATAATGTAAACTTGGCAATTTATAACGTGAAAATATTGTGATTTTTTATTTATTTTTATCTAAAATAAATAGATTTTGACAATTCACAATAACAACTAGTGACGTGACTTGTTAGGTTGCCGTTATCGTTATCAGCAATTTATTTAATTTTATATTTTTTTAATTAAAGCTTTTTAAAACAATAAGTGGACTGTAGTAGGACTTATCCAAAGTAATTAGATTAGTATATAAAAGTGACGTGAAATGTTGCAACATACTAACAATAAATAGAAAGTGACAAAACTATTGACCAAGTGTCAACTTTACAATAATTAACCGTAAAATGAATCGTTGAAAATATTGCGCACATCACCAGTTACTTATTTGACTTGACGTTTATCGACGCTTAGAAATAACCTCAAAAATTATGTACATTGTTTATTTTTGTTCAAATAAACTTTATTTTCACTAAAGTGCATACTATTCTTAATAAAATTGGTTATTAAAACTTCCCTATTTTATCTTTAACGGTGTAATTTTGAAGTGTTTTCGTACCTACTCTACAGCAGTAGTTAATAATTTAAAATTTTTGCCATTTTTGTAGGCAAAGGATATTTTAACGGAAGTTTTTACCCAGGATTTTCTTTTGATTTTATTTTTGTAGGTAGTGTATTTCGAAACTGTGTAAATCAAATATGAGTGCTATATACGGTGTATAATGTGATGTGAGATATTAATGTGTTGTAGTGATCAATTTGGCGGGAAGGATGTAAATATCGAACACAGGTACTACATGTAGTTTTTATGCTACTTTTCTGTTATTAATAATTAAATCATCAGTATAGAAATCAAGTAGGTATGTCTCTTTTTAGACCTCCCAAGAAAAAGTATAGTATAGATACATAACCTGAAATTATTAGAAGTATTGAAATTAAGATTAATTAATAAATATTATCAAAAAAGCATTTATATCAGCCACATCATTAATTTCTATTAGGTGTGATAGTGGTGCCTATAATGTATAAAAAAAGCAATTTGCTGAATGCACACCTTGATTTTCCTTCCTGCCCAGTAAGTACCTATATAAATGATTTCAGTTAATGCACCTACCTACTATGTACTACATGTAAGTAATATGTACCTCTTAGATTAATTACTCATAGATTGTAAGTTTCTATCAAAGTTCCGCTTCAAATGTAGGTTCAAAATAAGCAATGAATGTGTGAGTGCCATGTAATTATTTTTGGTACTGGTACTGTTAATTAAGATTTTGATGGATATACAATGTAATGTGTTATAGAAGTATATATATTCTTTGATTTGCACAACTGGTTACTCGTTTTTAAGCCCCAATAAAAAAGGAGGCATGTTTTGATATAATTTTTCCTGTTTTATGCAATTCCCAAGCACCTGATCACCGAATCTTGCCTAACAAGTACTATGTTTGCCAAAATCTAAAGTTAGGTTAGGTTTGGGTCCAACATGAACAGTCAGGTGCCGGCCGCAGGCCAGGCACTTAGGTTCCATTTGGTCAATATACCTAAGTCAAATATGCATGCATATCTGATTATACCAAACGGAACCTAAATGCCCCTAGGCACCTGACTGTTCGTTCCGAACCCCAACCTAACCTAACTTTAGATTTTGGCCTAAGTACTTGTATAGGAAGAACTAGTTTAGCCTAGGCAAAATTTGTCCTGAAATCGGATTTGGACGATAATACTTCTATAACCATTTTACTAGATTAGTCTACTCAGATAGCTATATTAATAGATCGCGTTCGTATTATAGCTATATTCCTAGTAAGATAGCTCGCTATAAATCGCTTTCGTAATAGCTAATATCTGGGTAACCAGCTTTGCTCGGTTATTTTTTTTTTTTGGTAAATCGTGTTTTTTGGAAATTATATATTAAAAGAAAAATAATAATAATAAAATTCATAGGGGAAAATATGATCGTCTGGACTCGAACCGGGTTTTTCTGGTTTCGGGACCGTCCGATTTCCCGAGTTATTGGAATTTTATAGACGATGGCGAAATTTACCTTCGTATTCTAATTATAATGTAAGGGGTATTTCATTGCCTGAAAACAGGGAAAAACGACCTTTTCTGAAAATGAAACCTAGCTAGATCGATTTATCGCCTCCGAAACCCCCTGCATATACTAAATTTCATGAAAATCTTTGGAGCCGTTTCCAAGATTCAGATTATCTAAACAAGAATTGCTCATTTATAGGTATTAGATTTTCCGGCATATAGCTATTAACCTAGGTATATAGCTACAAACCTAGGTTTATAGCTATAATATAGCTTCAACCATCTTATTGCAACAGTTACACCATATCTAATAATTCGTTTTCTTACAGGTAAGTCAATCAATCTGTTCAGACTTGACTTGTCTTCATTGACTATGAACACATAGGTAAGTTGACATCGTAAGTTTAATGTGACATTGTGGCTATTTCTGTTGTACAAAATCTCTAAATTAAGATTTAGAGATTTTGCACAACAGAAAATCAAATTATTTCTTTTCTATCTTTCTTTTTATTTAAAGACTTAAATAAATTAAATTGACAGGTTTAAATCTCATGCTATCCTTTTTCACAGAGAATGTTATAAAAGACATAGCATGAGTAAACTTTGTGTTATGAGTGCGAATAACAATAAGTTAAAATAATTAATAATTAACTAGATGATGCCTGTGACCTCATCTGCATGGATTTAGTTTTAAAAATCCCATGGAAACTCTTTGATTTTCTGGGATAAAAAGTAGCTTATGTCACACTCCAGGTCCTCATCTATACCCACGCAAAAAATCACGTCAATCCGTTACACTGTTGCGGCGTGATTGAAGGACAAACTAACAAACAAACACACTTTCGCATTTATAATGAAACAAGAATAATAATTAATTTTATATATTTATGTACACAATGTATACTTTTAAGTTTTAAATTCAGATGACTTGAATAGATCTCTAAAATAATAAAGGATTGATGCTTTTATAATACATATATTTTTTTTATATTATCACCACGCTTAAAACTAAATTCAAAGCATTACTGTTTTGGGCTTTCAATTCAATTGAGTTGAGAATTGAATTGAAGGCTCAAAGTTTGAAAAATTATGTTGTACCTAGTAAAAGTGTAAAAATAAGAAGTGTGTCATTTTTTAGTAGTAAGGACCTATAAGAAAGCAGTGATAGCCTAGTCTAAGCAAGGATAGCCTAGAGGTTAGGATTGTGGTCTCCTATTCGGGGGGTCGCAGGTTCGATCCTGGGTACGCACCTCTGACTTTTTGGAGTCAAGTGCTTCAAAAGTGAAGGAAAACATGGTGAGGAAACCTGCACATCTGAGAGTTCTTCATAACGTTCTCAAAGGTGTGTGAAGTCTGCCAATTTGCATTGAGCCAGAGAGGTGGCCTATAATCCTCTGAGAGGAGACCTGCGCTCAGTAGTGAGCCGTTGATGGGTTGCTAATAAATAAATCTATCTATCTATAATATAATATAATATAATAAAACTGTAACAGGTCCAATTCTGTACATTGAAGATATTTTGAAAATTTTTGTTTGAGGGCACTCTATAATCGATACTGAAGCCAAAACAATTTTTTTTTTATTTTTTGTCTGTCTGTCTGTCTGTCTGTCTGTCTGTCTGTCTGTCTGTCTGTCTGTATCTTGGCCGCGCATCATGCCGAAACTACTGGACGGATTTAAATGAAACTTGGCACGATTTAAGTTTATACTACGAGGTATAATATAGGATACTTTTTATCCCGAAATTCAGCACGGTTCCCTTGGGAGAGGGGATGAAAGTCAAAATGTGTATTTCGCTGTAATTCATTAAGGCGTATTCCGATTTAATCCATTCTTTTTTTGTTAGAAAGCAGGTTCTTTAGAGATTGTCCTGTAATTATTTCAAGGTCGTCAATTTAGTAGTTCAGAAATTATAGACATCACGATCTTCAGTAAAAGGTCCAAATAACTTGAACCCCGAAATCAACAAGATACTTTGAATGAACGGGTCATCTTAAGCTGGCAAGCGTACTTTATCCTATATAACCATCGTGGATAGCCCTATTTTGTCAAAGTCAAACTACTCCAAAGGCGTCAGATTTTGCCAAACGATCATTATACCTACATACTACATAGTAGGTATGGTTGTAATACATCTTATGGACTTAATGCTACAGTGTTTTCCTATGCAATTTAATATTCTTCTCATACTAATATTATAAATGCGAAAGTGTGTTTGTTTGTTGGTTTGTCCTTCAATTACGCCACAACAGAGCCACGGATCGACGTGATTTTTTGCATGGGTACTATAGTTGAGGACATAGGCTACTTTTTATCCCAGAAAATCAAAGTGTTCACGAGGGATTTTAAAAACTAAATCCACGCGGATGAAGTCGCGGGCATCAGCTAGTAATAAATAAAAGCCATTTATTTCAAATCTCTCTTTCGACTTAAAAGTATTATAATGTTTGTTAGTAAGTTTTTGCTTAAATTTAGAGTTAGTTACTTTTACTATACTAGTAAGTACTATTGTGAGATTTGAACCCCTATTTGGGTAAAGGCCTCCTCCATCTTCTTCCATGACTCTCTGTCTTTGCCTAACTTTATCCAGTCTTCTCCTACGACTTGTGTTATGTCATCAGCCCACCGTTTTAACTGTCGGCCAACATTCCTTTTTCCCACTGGTCCTTTCCATCGTGTGGCTTCAATGGTCCACCTTCTGTCTGAGTATCTTGAGATGTGTCCTGCCCATTTCCACTTTAGTAAGAGAGCGTGCCTCAGCGCATCAGTGAGTTTAGTTTTTTGACGGATGATTTCATTTCAAATTTTTTGTATTCTTTTAATTTTTAACATGCTCCTTTCCATTGCTGTTTGAGTGCCTTTGATTCGTTGTTTTATTTTATTTGTATATATCCATGTTTGGCAACCATACAACAAGCAGGGTAATAGGCATGTATCGTATAGTGTCTTTTTCATATGTAAGCTGTAGTTCCCTTTGAAGATTTCTCTTAGTGCCCAGTATTTCTTCCAAGTTGCGTTGATTCTTCTAGTTACTTCTTCTTCGTTACTAGATGTTTTAAATGAGATTTGCTTACCCAAGTAGATATATTCGCTAACATATTCAATATTGTTACCTTTTATCACTATTGGGCGTTCGCGATTGTTAGTTAATATCTTGGTTTTCTGTACATTCATTTCTAGGCCGATTTTGGAGCTTTCGTAATCCAGTGATATCATCATGTCCTCTAGGTCTTTGGCGGTTTCAGCAATTATAACAATATCGTCAGCGAATCTCAGATGGTTTAAATATTGTCCGTTTATATACACCCCCTTGTTTTTCCAATCTAGTTTTTGGCAAATATTTTCAAGTACTGCTATGAACAGCTTCGGGGAAAGAGGATCTCCCTGTCTTACTCCTCGTTCAATGTTGATTTTTTCTCCTCTAGTTTCTAACTTGACTCTGCTCGTACTATTTGCATAGATATATTTCAGTATATTAATGTATTTGTAGTTAATATTTGATTGTTGTAGTGCATTCCAAATTGAACAGTGGCTGATGCTGTCGAAAGCTTTGCTGTAGTCTATGAAGGCCACATACAGAGGTCTATTGTATTCTCTGTATTTTTCTATGATCTGCTCTAGGGTCTGTATATGGTCCATTGTGCTGAAGCCTGACCTGAATCCTGCTTGTTCTTTTGGTTGTTGCTTATCGATGTCACCAGATATTCTCTTTAGAATTATGGATGAGAAAAATTTATACATACTTACCAGCAGACTTATTGGTCTATAGTTACCAATGTCCAAGGGGTTTCCTTTTTTATAAAGTAGGATTATGTCCGATGTACACCATTGTTTTGGTACTTTTCTTCTTCTATTATCATATTGAACAATTGAGTAAAATGTTGTATTAAAATGGGTGCTCCTATTTTTAGGGCCTCATTGCATAATCCATCTGATCCGGGACTCTATCAGCCTTCAGTTTTATTATATGCTCGAAAACTTCGGAATCTTCAATTGGTCTAATGTGGTCTATTGTGTTTATGTGAGTTGTTTGTGTTTCTATTTCAATATTATTTTGTTGCTTGTATAGGTTTTTGTAGAAAGTCGTTGCCTGGCTTATTACATCTTTTCTTGAATTTGTTTCTTGTGAGTTATTCTCGAGTTTTTTAATCCATGACTTGTGTGTAGTTAGTTGTTTGTACGCTTTTTTGACACTTCTAAAATTCTTGATGTTCTTTGAAATAATCTCATATCTGTGGTTATTGTAGTCTTTACAGATTGACCTATTGGCCTCTTTGTAAATTTTGCCTAGTTCTTCTTTCATATCTTTAGTTTTATTCTTTTTATGGAGTAACTCGGTGCGCCTTTCTATAAGTTGGATTGTGTCTTTAGAGAAAATGTTATGTTTATGAGGATAATCCTTGTTTTTGTATTTTAAGCTCTCTGTCATAGCTCTTTCTAGGATGTTGTAGTATGTTTGGATATCAATACAATTTGTTTCTATGTTTTCTGTGTGTGTTCGTAGGTTTTTGATGTATTCTTCGATTTCTGTTCCTGTCTTGGGATTATTAGGTGGTGTTGTGTAGGTTTTTCTGCTTTTTATTGGGTGACTTGAAAGTATAGTTGCTCTTACTAATCTGTGATCAGAAGAGAATTTAAATTTGTTTATTACCTCAACATTGGTTATAAGTTTATGGTTGTTTATCATTATAAAATCTATTTCATTTAAAGTTTTTTGGTCGGGAGATAGCCATGTCCATCTGCGGCTTTCTTTCTTTTTGAAGAATGTGTTCATTATTGACAGTTTGTGTTGGTGAGCATAACTTAAGAGGCGTTCTCCTCTTACATTACACACTCCGTACCCATATTTTCCCATAACTGGATAGTTATTTGTTTTAGGACAGCCTATTTTTGCATTAAAGTCTCCCATGACTATGACCATTCCCTCCGTCTTCGTATGTGCATATTCAATGTCTTTGTAAAATTTTTCAATTTCTTCTTCTGTTGATCTCTCTGTCGGCGCGTATGCCTGGATGATTGATAGGGGGAAGCATTCAAATTTTACTTGTAAGAGTGCTACTCTTTCTGAGATTCCTATAAAGTTGGTGATGTTGTTTTTATATTTTTTCTTGATTAAAAATCCCACTCCGTGTAGTCCTTTAGTTTCGCCGATGTAGCAGAAGATTAGGTCGTTATACTCTTCGATTTCACAACCCATTTTGCGGACTTCTGCGAGACCTACTATGTCCCAGTTAATATTTTTTAGAGCATTAGTTATTTCAAGGAATCGTTTCGTTTCGAATCGGGTTGCTAATAGAAGGACCTATAATATATGTATATAAAAAATTGGTAATCCTAGCTGACAAGGTAGCCAATAGCTGCAACTCTGCGAGGGATAGTTTGGTGGTCGAATTTAGTAGATTAAATAGATATCATCAAATCATCAATAGCCTATAAAACAGTCTACTGCTGGACTAAAGGCCTCTCACAATGGGAAGGTTTGCCCATAATCACCAAGATGAGCAGACCGGTTGGTGATCGCAATAGATGGTAGTATTAGCACAGAGGACGCTGCTGCCCGTTCTCCGTTGTATTCCCTTAGTCGCCTCGTACGACACACGCGGGAATAGAGAGTCACCGCATGCACTATAATTTATTTTAATTAAAGGACAGTAGATAAGCAAAACTGTGAAAGAAAGGTTTTTTTTATTGGGTGGTGTCCAGTAAATAGTACAAAACTTAGCAGCTGTGATGGAATCACGCGCGTGAATTATCCTGTGGCTAATGCTTAGGCTTACACATGCACTTGGTGTTGGTATTTATGCGTGTGTGTAAGAGCACTCAGTCGCGAGCGTGCACTCACACTTATATCTAGGTCCACGGATAGGGTGAAACACAAGAGTGAAGAGATGCGCGCGCGACAGTAGACAAGAAGACGTGTACAAGTCGACCACCTTTATAAGTTACTAGCTGATGCTCGCGACTTCGTCCGCGTGGATTTAGTTATTGAAATCCCTCGGGAACTCTTTGATATAAAAAGCAAATATTATATAAAATATATTTAATATAAAAAGTAGCCTATGTCACTCCAGGTCTTAAAATATACCCATGCAAAAAATCACGTCAATCCGTAGATCCGAGCGTGATTGAAGGACAACTAACAAACAAACACACTTTCATATTTATACAGGGTGGAAAAAAATTATGGGCCCTGGAGGGGAACTACCTTAAATCCTTAAGTTAGATCATTTTACTTAAAGGAAACATTCCCTTATTTTTAAAAACAAACAAAACTGCATTCAAAGTTTTTCAAAAATTCGCTTGTCTCACCCGGGAATCGAACCAGCTAAAAATTCAAAAAATAAACACCCGCTATTTTATTGCACTAGTCGATACAGTCGATGTTAAAGATAAAATTTCTCCAAGAAACAGTATGTCTTACACTTGTCTGACGTACAAGACATCCAACTCGAATATTTGACTGCTTATTCCGTAAGCAATACGAATGATGACGTCCGCTGTTATTAGCAAGATAAGATATGCTGCATAGGGCATGGGTGTATTGTTGTATTTCTAATTTAAACAAGTCTTATTTGTTGTTTACAATTATTTTCATTCTTCAAGATTTCTAGGATATTGTCGATGTAACTATAAAAGTGGTCTTTAACATAAACTTAGATCCAATTAAATTGTGTCTGTTTTCTTGATGCCCTTATGTGGTTTGCAGAAATACATTTCATATCATCGAGAAGAGGCCAACAGTTACTGGTTTTCGAACAGTACCCCTATGCGAAGAACTTCGAGTCCAAGAAAGGTGTATCGTGGGCTTGCTCGTCCCGATGTTCTAAGAAATGTAACGCACAAGTAATGCTGTCAAAAGGAGGCGTCTTGACTGTCATAAATTCCTCACATAACCATGCTCCACCTACGTTCTATATAAACAATAAAGGGGAATATGTGAGATCCAAAAAAATAGAAACATTGTAAATACAATAGATATTAGAGTTAAGGAAATTTTGCCTCGCTTCGACTTGTCTTTGGAGAGTTAGAAAAAGAGTAAATCTGAGATCAGTATGTTAAGTGCCATCGTATGTACTGTGAAGAACTAGAATTAATACTTTTTGTTAGCTCTAAAAAAAGATTATCAAAAACATTTATTTAAGTATACATTTCACTCCTTTTATATTTTTTGTAAAAACAGGCGATTTTTAAAGCTATGTCATGTCATCAACTCATCACACAAAATTTTAACAAAGGGCAAAATCTATCACTATTTTTTGATTATAATACATTATCTGATATAACCAATTAAGATACCTAATAATAACTACTTACCTACAGCCTATTTTAAAATAAATCAATACTTGTATTATAATCATGATAACTATGACTATGGAACGTAGATTTTGTACATTGCACCAAGTATGAGAATTACATGTATCTAGTATAAATAGCTGATCTATATTAATTTAATAAAACCCCTATTTTAATAATAATTAATGGAGTATCATTTATTTGGTTCTCAAAGCTATAAATTAGCGAACGATTGTCCTATTTCCAAGATAATTTCGTTGTAGAATCTGATAAGTGATAACTGATAATATGATAATTACACTGGTCAACATGATCTGAAATATTCAATTTAACTAGCTAAGGGCTGATTTCACCAACGTAAAATTAGCCTTATTCGAGCGTAAATTTCATATTTGGACAGTATTTTCAATACAAAAACTGTCAGACCACACAATTTATTCCCCGGTAAAACGTCACTCGACGTTGTTGAAATCAGCACTAAGTATACTATGTTCGAAGAAGCGGTATAATTATGATAGAACTGAGCACTGATGATCCTACCAATGCATGTTGGTTCACAATTTCACAATTGGACTCGGTAAGATTATAAAGTATCCAGTAGATTTAGTGTCAGTAGTAATAATTAATTAGTTTAGTAATAATTCGCTGACTTATACAAATGCACTACAGCCCGAACGAATTTAATGCGATTTACAAATCTCACTTTTCAGATACAAAATATATCATCTCCACAAAAGGCAAAACGTTGCTACTCCACAAACAATACACGTATTATAAGCACAATTGTAACAAGAACGGTACGCTGTGGTACTGTTCTTCTCGAAACTCAAAGCAGTGCCCAGCGCAAGCGCTTACGACCAGCGATGGACGTATGAATGGCGTGCGAAACGAACATAGCCATGATCCTCGTAACTTCTATATAGGCAGTAGTGGACAATATATAAGAATATAGATATTGGTACAACCTGTTTCAGGATGCTGTTGGAACTGCCCCGATTCTGCAGCCCATTAGGAATGTTTTCCGACGCGTGTATAGACTGCTTCTACACCACTTTGCGAAAGCGGTGCACATGCTTGTTGCGCAGAGTCCGGGCCAGCTCCAATAGTGTCCTGACGCCATTTGCTGACAGGATCGATTGTCAGTACCTGAACCACTGTAATATGGTTCATTTTCTAAAAAATAGGTTAACCTTAGGTTAGATTGGGTTACAATATCCAGTTTGTCAAAGTCCAGGTTTAAGTTTTTTTTATTTAGATATTACTATGATGATGATTCCAGTTTGTCTAAATAAAACATTTTTATTTTTATTTATTTAGTATCACTACAAAAACTTCTTACCATCATCATCATCACTACTGAGAGTAGTTCTCTCAGAGAAGGGTAAGACCATAGTACACCACGCCCTGTCACACACCTTCGAGATCATTATGGAGAACTCTCAGATGAGCAGGTTTCGTCACGATGTTTTCCTTCAACGTTGAAGCATGTGATATTTAATTGCCAAAACGATTTAAATAGTTAATCAAAGCTTAAACGTACATAACTCAGAAATTCAGAGGTGCGACGCACCTCTGACTTTTCGGAGTCAAGTGCGTTTAAGCAGTTAAATATCACTTGCTTCAACGGTGAAGGAAAACATCGTGAGGAAACCTGCACATCTGAGAGTTCTTCATAATGTTCTCGAAGATGTGTGAAGTCCGTCAATTCGCATTGGGCCAGCGTGGTGGACTATGGCCTATAACCCTTCTCTGAAAGGAGACCTGCGCTCAGTAGTGAGCCGTTGATGGGTTGTTAATGATGATTTCAATCTCATTAAGAGAAAGAACAATGTCAAAGATGAGCCATGTTCAAGTAATATTTGTGTTTATATTTCAGAAGTAAGATATATCACATGCAAAAGAGGCAGAAAGAAGTTACTTTATAAGAAGTACACGTTTTCAAGGAACAGCTCTAACAAAAAAGGAATACTATGGTACTGTTCATCTCGACGCTCAAAGAAATGCACTGCGCAAGTGTTTACCGCCAACGATGGATCGTTGTCTGCCTTGCAACCCGAACATAACCACGAACCTTCATATAGCCGGTAATGGAGAATCATCATCATGAGCAACCCGTTAAAGTCTCTCTACTGAGCGCAAGTCTCCTCTCAGGGAAGGATTATAGGCCACCCCACCACGCTGGCCCAATGCGAATTGGTAGACTTCATACACATTTGAGAACATTATGGAGAACAGCAGGTCTCCTCACGATGTTTTCCTTCGCCGTTGAAGCATGTGATATTTAATTACTTAAACGCATCATTCCGTTTATTACGCTGTTACATCTGGCCCATACTTCTATACGGATGTGTGGCGTGGACTATTAAAAAAGACCTCAGGAAACGTATAGAAGCTATCGAAATGTGGGCATACAGACGTATGTTGGCCATTAGCTGGACTCACAAGGTCACGAATGTGGAAGTTCTGCGGCGCGTCAATCAAAAACGCGAACTCATGCAAACCATCAAGATGAGGAAAGTCGCATATTTGGGACACGTGCTCAGGCACGAGAGGTACGAACTCCTACAACTCATCATGATGGGAAAAGTTGCCGGAAGAAGAGGCGTCGGTCGCAGAAAATAGTCCTGGCTGCGCAACATCTGAGAGTGGACAGGAATCGCGAGTGCGGCAGAACTATTTCGCCTCGCGAAGAACAAAGTTGAATTTACAAAGCTGACTGCCAACCTTCGTTAGTCGGAGAGGCACGCGAAGAAGAAGAAACGCATTATTTAATTATTTAATTTCGTGCATTCCGGCACGATGGCGTGTAGAAACGGATTAGGGGTATGGGTTGAATGTTCACTGCCACACCCCTTCCAAGTTAGCCCGCTACCATCTTAGACTGCATCGTCACTTACCATCAGGTGAGATCGCAGTCAAGGACTAGCTTGTCATCGAATAAAAAAAAATTGCTTATGGAGAATACATTTATAGAGTATAACTAGATGATACCCGTGTTTAATTTTATCCAAATAGCTATATTTGTATTCGAAAAAGCGGTAAAAGTATAGAACTGGGCACTTTGGATCCTACCAATAAATATTGTTCACAATTTCACGATTGGACTAGGTTAGATTATTACGTATCCATTTATTAAATTTTATTAGTAGTAGACATTTAGTAATTCTACTTCATTTAGTCAGTACTACTTATGTAATGATTCGCTGTCTTAAATAAATGAACTACAGCCCGGACGTCTATGATAATGTGATTTACAAATCTCACTTTTCAGAAGCTAAATTTATCACCTCCCAAAGGGCAAAAGGATACTACTCCACAAACAATACACATATTATAAGCACAATTTGTAACAAGAACGGTACGCTGTGGTACTGTAGCCTAAGCACGAATATTTTCACTTTCGAATAGTTAACGTAAAGTTAACGCTGACAAGATATTTTGTATGAAAAAAGGTGTTGCACTGTGACAGGCGGTGCAGTTGTTTTCATACAAAATATCTTGTCGGCGTTAACTTTACGTTAACTATTCGATAGTGAAAATATTCGTGCTTAGGCTACTGTTCTTCTCGGACCTCAAAGCAGTGCCCAGCGCAAGCACTTACAACCAACGATGGGCTTATAAATGCCGTTCTATACGAACATACTCACGATCCTTGCATCTTCTATGTTGGCAATAGTTGACATTATATAAGAATTTAGATGCTTAACCTGTTTCACTGCACTGGGTTACACAGATTTTGGTGCCAGCGATTTAAGACCTGATTTTAAGTATGTCTATTAATGATGTCAAAACCGTGATTGAGTTTTTTGTATCAGCTTTAGTTTAATTGATAGAACAGAAATAGTTTGTGATGAGAGAGTTCCCAGACGGCTTGGCTTTTTCCGAAATTTTCAACAATTATCGTCATATTTCAACCGATTTACTCAAAACCTTAACACATTATACACCTAAACCTTCCTCATTAATCACGCTGTCTATTGGTGAAAACCCCATGGAAATCCGTTCAGTAGTTTTTGAGCCGGTGTAACTTTGAAACTACATATTTTTTCGAGAAATCTGACAAATTGCAGTCACAATATCCAGAGAGTGTTACAAAAATTTTCTTCAATAGTCAAATAAGAATCTAACTTCCTTTGTAATTTGTATGGTGCACGCTCGGGAGTGCTCGATAAAAGAGAAAGAACGTTGATATTTAAGATGTGGGTCCCTTATCGAAATTCAAGTAATATTGGTGTTTATTTTTTTCAGAAGTAAGATATATCACCTGCAATAGAGGCAAAAATTTATTTTACAAGGAATATACGTTTACCAGGAACAGCTCTAGCAAAAACGGAACACTATGGTACTGTTCATCTCGACGCTCAAAGATCTGCACCGCACAAGTGTTCACATTCAACGATGGATCTGTGGCTGCCATCGAACCTAAACATAGCCACGAACCGCCGAACTTTTATATAGACGGTAGTGGAGAATACATTAAAGTATAACTAAATGACTCCCGTTTTTATAATTTTATTTCCGAAATAAAATAGCCACTCTTTGTGTCATTTTGTACTTGCCTGTAAAAATCCTGTAACCGGTGCAGCCGTTCGGATAGCCTGCACAAAAAAACAGTCAAACAGACACAAAAATAATAAAAATAGTGTTTGGGTTATGAGTTCAATTAAATTGCGTAACGTGTGTTTCAATAATTCACAGCGTAATATAATATAATTCTATGTATTCTATGTTGTCAATTTTGTAGAATTAAGGGCCGATTTCAGCAACGTAAAATAAATCTTATCCGAGCGTTTAATATTTTGACAGCATTTAATGCCCAATTTATTCCTTGGTAAAACGTCGCTCGACGTTGATGAAATCGGCACTATATATACGAATGTCACATTTCAGGAGCTACTTTTATCACCTCTAGGAGTAGGACTAAAGGCAATCAAGTGTTGCTCTACAATTTGTACACCTACGCCAAGACCAGCATTAGTAAGAAGGGAGAAAAGTGGTACTGTTCCTCCCGATGGATCTACGTTCCCTCAAATATGGTTGAGCGAAGCAATGGCTGGATCATGCGTCATGCTCGTGAACGGGTGCCACCGTCGGAAGCGGGGCTGCTGGTCTGCCAGTCTTGACATGTATTGAATATTGTACTTATGTATTTTTGGAGTTGTTCTATAAATATTATATCATCGTATTGTTGGAAATATTCTATTCTAACAAGTTGCATGGGGTAAATCGGCATGGCATCCAGCTGCCCACAAGATATTATAAAAAGTTATTAAAATGTAAATACATATTACTTACAAAAAATTATTGTAAAATGTGTAATTATGAAAAGAGCAACTGCTGAGTTTCTTGCCGGTTCTTCTCAGCAGAATCTGCTTTCCGAACCGGTGGTAGAGTCATGACTTGTCATAAGCGCCACAGGTTGGCCTACATGAAATAAATGATTTTGAATATGAATTTTGAATTTTTGAATTTTGATGCTCAAGGAAATGCACAGCCCAAGTGTTTTTGGCCAAAGACTGGTCCATCACAGACCTACAAACTGTGCACAGTCATGCACCGCCTGAGATTTACATGAATGCAAGTGGAAAATACGTAAGAAAATATAAATATTAATTATGTCAATTTTTATGTAGATGATAAGGACTTTGTCTTTTTTTTTTAATTTATTGAACTTTTTTAAAGCCTTTTTCACTTGTACTACATTGCAATTTTCTGTTTTATGTTAAATATCTATTAGTTAATTAATTTATAGTCAGTTGTTACTCTGACACCTTTAAAATAACTAAGCAAAAATAAGACTCCTTCCCATCACACTTTTATACAGGTAAGTTATGTAACTTATGAATGTTCTTAAGTTAAATTTTATGCTATATAAAATACATATTATTATAGCGTTTCACTATAAAGTCTTTACATATTACATATTAGAATTTTTAGAAGATTTTTTATAACCCCATAAAGAAACAAGTTATCAAGATTGTTAATAAGACAAGAAGTATTTGAATATTTTGTAAAACGTTGTAATGTAACGAAATAGCTCTTGATATCAAATGTGTGCACCTACCCTATGTCTTTAAAATCTAAAATTATACGTAGGTATGTATTTAAGAAGCGAACTATGAAACCAATAAAGACAATGGATAGCTAATCTAAAGAAAAAAGAGTTGTGATTACATTTTATGTTGAAGTGATATTCCAATCTCACTTTTCAGAATCTTTTATCCAGCCACGAAAAAAGGGTAATAAAGTATAGTTATACAAATCTTTCGTGTACTCCAAGCCCCAAGTGGTATACTGGGAGATACGTGGCAATGTTCCTCCCATTGGTCAAAAAAGTTAAAAGCTAGAGTATTATTGGACAAAGATGGTTCCCTCGATGATAATCAAACTGTTGTCATCCACCGCCTCAAAACTTGGATGATAGTGGAAAATATGTAAAAAATATATTAATTGACGATTAAGGTCCGATTTCACCAAGGTAAAGTACGTCTTATTCGAGCGTCAATTTCAAACGTCACTCAACGTTGGTGAAATCGGCCACTAGTATTATGTTTTTAATATTCCTGCTCAAGATGAATGATCTCATCATGTACAAACTGCCAAAGGTATTACGATGTGATCGCTACTTCAGTAACTTGCTCTATTTTGCTACATATAAAATTGTCATTCTCACAGATTCACAATCTGATAGTAAAAATCATTTACCAGCACGTTTGCCAAAAAGAAATGGCAGAACCATTCGAAAACGGTGCAGACTTTGCTATAAATTAAAAATAAGGCGTGACGCAAGATATGGCTGCCCAGATTGCCCCGGTTTTCCAGGCTTGTGTTTAGAATGTTTTGAAGAATACCACAAATACTAATTCGAAGATTGTTTTTTTTTATATTTTTTATATATTGTTGATTTTTATATTAAAAAGACAAAATATTTATAAATAATATTACGTAGTTTTGCTTTTGATGTTAGTTGGCTGCAAAAAAAGGAGATTGACCTAATAGGCGGTTAAAGAAACTAAAGAAAATAGTTTGTTTAACAGTGATTGCATTACAGTTGGAATAATATTGAAACCCATTTTTTCAGGAGCTACATTTATCACCTCTACAAATAAAATAAAAAAATTAATGCTTTACAAATCATTCACGTACTCCAAATATAGCGCAAACAAGAAGGGTCAAAAGTGGTGTTGTACTTCTCAATGGTCAAAAAACTGCGAAGCTCAAGTTTTTTTAACCACGGATGGCAGCCTCATTGACGTTTTAACCGAACATAATCACGCACCGCCTGAACTTTATGTAGATGAACATGGAAAGTATAGAAAAAACTTTTGATAAGCCATGTGTTATTGCAACCCACATAAGCACCATATAACCAAATAAAGTTAAGTTTTAGGAATCATACCTACATACACTAACAATTCTTGTAGTCCGTAGAACTGTGCTAACTTTTTGTTACTCGCAATGATTAATTATTTTAATGTAGGTTTAATAGATTTTGTCTAAATAGCGAGTTCATTCAAAATGTAAACAGTATAAAATATAACTTAGCTTTCTATTGCTGAAAAAATGATTAAAATTGGTCCATTAGTTTCAGAGCCTATTCGGTACAAACAAACAAAAAATCTTTCCTCTTTATAATATTAGTATGGATAAGTAACCTTACCGCGGATATACGCAGCTCCACAGCCTCTACATATTATTTATTTATTTATTTATTATTATTATTTGCATTCATGTATATCCACTTAATTACATATATTGTTAGATTACATGAGGCCCCGTTAGGGCGTTGCAAAGTTACATAAGTAGGTTAGTATAATTAATAAGTTAAAAGTCATTCACTTCACAACACACAATTATTAAGCTGTTTGAATGATCTGTGAGACGAATAAAAAAATCGACTCATACTCGCTTTTATTATAATTACTCCACTCGGTCAAAACTTACGAGAAATATTAACCAAATCCTGACATCCCATTCTTGAATCCAGGTGAATATTTCTCAAGTTTCGATGATAGTAAATAATTTATTAGGTGCTAATGATTTTGACTGCGCCGCGCCCTGAATCATGATATCCTTACCTATCCTTAGTGACTGCATCGTCATGAGATTTAATTGAGGTAGGTACTTATAGTAAAAATAGTATTGTTTTATTTAATAGTTAAAATATTAAGTCTTATTTTTGAAATTTCCTTGTTTACATCCTTGAAGCAAAAAAGAGATATAGAGAACGTTTTAAAAAGAAAAGCCGGATAGAAATGACATAACTTCCAAGTTATTCCAATGTCCACATTGGACAGAGTAAAGTATAAAAATAAAAAGATGATAGAAATGCCAGAATGAAAGTTACGTTAATATATTAGAGTTTTTTTTTTTTTTTCAAAATGAAGTAGAGTTTAGAGAGCCATGATGTGGCTCTCCCTTCATTTTCTTGAGGCAATAATTATCTTTTGTAGCCTTTAATAGCAGAAACGACTTGTTATATTTTTGAAATTTTCTTTAATTTTATTTACAGTTAAAAAAACGAGACCGCTAACACCGGCAGAAAGAGCGAGGCGATATAGAGAACGTTTAAAACAAAACCCGGAAAGGTATGCACAGCAAAGAAAGAAGCGTGCGGATGCACTAAAGCAGCGGTACTCTACCTTTTTTTCATAGGGGCCACAAACACGTGTTAGTCGTGGTGTCCGCAAAAATAATTTACAATAGGTAAAGATTTCTTATTCTTATAGGTTTACGCGATTGTTACAAATTTAATTAAACAACTATTACAAGTAAAACCATATCAAAATATATCTTCTTTTTTATACTTCATAATGTTTTTAATACCGTGTGATCTTCTATTTGGCGTTTGTTCACTGCACGGCCCGGATCCGGCGCGGCTCCGGCACCGACATTAGAGGACGCATAATTCTATGAAATTATATAGCACGCAATTATCTTTGAGAGACCTCAATACAATACTCAACGACCTAAGCAGGGTTTCTCCCTTCTAAGTGGGCTTGAAAATGAACATGAGCAAGATGAAAATCATGTCCCAACTCCCAACGCTCATGCTCCGCTCAACCCGGTAATCTTTTCAGAACTCTGCATTCGAAATAGTGGACGAGTATATAATATACCTGGGACAAACAGTGCTGCTAGGTAGGTCCCATAACCCATTTCAAGAAAAGGGTCAACCGCCGAATCCAACTCGGCTGGGCAGCGTTCGGGAAGCTCCGAGATGTCTTCTCGTCCAAAATCCCTCAGTGCCTGAAGACTAAAGTCTTCGAACTGTGCGTGTTGCCAGTGATGACTTACGGATCCAAGACATAGTCGCTAACTATGGGTCTCATAAGAAGGCTCAGTAAGAATAGATATAAGAATTCAGTACAACTGATTTTAACATGGAGCGTTGTGGAACGTATCGTACATACCTAAACGTATAAGAATACATACACGAAATTGAGCTGTAATTCAATGCTGTTATGGTTTATTTTACTTTGACGCTGATTCCGACAAATGAATACGATTTTGATCGGCAACTTTTAAACAATCGGGGGGGGGCAGGGCAGTAATTTGCTTGCCTAGTGGGGCTAGGGCGCGCCACGTGAAAATTTTCCTTTAGAGATTCACGAGTAAATATGTAGACAAAATTTTCTCCTGGCGCGCATGTTAGCCCTACAGGTGATTAATAGATAATAAGGGAAATAGTATTAAAAGCTCATTACAGGCCTGATATGGGACTCTCACTTTTCAGAAGCAAAATTTATAACATCCAAAAGAGGCAATAAATTACTGCTGTACAAGTCCTTTACTTACGCCAGGAACAACAAAGGAGGAAAGTGGTACTGTTCCTCCCGATGCTCGAAGAAGTGCACAGCGAACGTATACCTGGACCCCCGTGGAATTGTTATTGAAGTTCTAACTGTACATAACCATACACCGCCTAGCTTTCATATCGATAGTCACGGCGAGTTTATAAGAATTTATTAATAAGTAGATGATGCCCGCGACTTCGCCCGCGTGGATTAAGGTTTTAATTTCCGCGGGAACTCCTTAGTTTTTCGGGATAGAATGAAACCTATGTTTTAATTTTTCTTTGCGGTCCAGTTTATCACTATTATCACTATAATTCTGGGTTTATGCTATCACCATTCTAAACAGCCAAATCGGTCCATTCGTTGTGGCGTAAAGCAGTAACACCATCCATCCATCCATCCTCACAAACTTTCACATTTATAATTATAATATTAGTAGGATAGGATAGTAGGGTAGTAGGATTAGTAGGAGTAGGATAGGATATCATCTGGGGTAAAGATGCTTCTGTACACGCACGAAACCCGTATACCTGAGAGTGATTCATGATATACCTACTCGTAGGAGATGTCGACTTTACAATGCAGTATTGTCATTGTAAAGTCGACATCTCCTGATAATGCTCAGGTGTCGGGGCGAAACGTGCGTCGAGATTAGTGTAAAAGTCTTGCGTGGTGGTGTATGTGAGTGGTGGTGGCATTGCTTGCTTGGGAACTTTACTTTCTTGCTTGCTTGGGAAGGTGAGCGGTGCTTAACTTGTTACTGCATGTTTGACCAGACAGATTTTTCTGTTGGCGGATTATAACAAAATAAAAATTCTAACCTTTTCTTGCTAATCATGTACTTCCACAAAGTAACGCCGGCTTCTATCCAATATTTAAATTCACAAAGTAAATTAAAATATATTAAGTATTTAAAATTATGTAATAATAATTTATCAAAAAATATAGCTGTAGTAGCTGTTGACAAAATCAACAAATAAGTGTTGTCTTTCTTACCCTTTTTTTTAAACATGTCAATGACAACAGTGGAGTTAAGTGTTCAACTCTTTAATTAAGGTAGACTAAGCTATAAGTTAATTTTAATTAAATCGGGCGTGTGAATGTATGTTAATTTGATTGCAGATCCAATTTTAATAAAAAGTGATAAGAAAGGCGGCGTATACATCCTACTCTACAAAGGCTATAAGTTTACGAGGCGAACTAAATCGAAAAAGGGCACAGTATGGAAGTGTATAGCAAGCAAAACAGACCAGTGCAAGGTCACACTGACTACGGATCCAAATCTGAAAATTGTGTTATCATTGGGAAGCCACGATCATGATAAACCCTTCATCGAAACTAAACCTAAACACGTTTATTTCATGGCACCTTGATATTAGGTACAGTAACAATGACGGTCGCAAATATTATATTTCTTAGTAAGTAACAAAAAGTCCTTAAAACCATATAATAGCAACTAAAATAAAATAATGCCTTGCCTGCGATAATAATTTACTATACTAGGTATATGTATTACACTCAGAATTTTACCGATATGTTTTAATAACGTGTGATTATAAGATCTAATTACAACAGTTACTCGTTAACTAAGTAGGTATAATGTAATAATTTTAATGATCCTTTTAAGTAAGTATAAAACATTTTAAGTTTAGGTTAGGTTGATTTAGTACTAGAATTCGCCTCATCGCATACATTACTCATGTTTTAGATGTTACGGGTAAAAAGGACCATGGGGGATTTTGTATGAATCCCGTCCCCACTCCCCACCACGCTAAAATCATAGCATCTGTGTCATTAAGTTAATTAGGGTCTAAAAAAAGAAAAACTACCTTTTCAGTTGCAAAATGGATGGCATTTTTCTGTATTAAATAAATTTTTTTTCAAAATGTGTTTATTTTTAACAAAAATCTGTTGTTCTCTAGTATTTCTTATACAAAATCATATTTTACGTATAAATAAATAATTATTTTATAGAAATATCCTGGCTATCTAACTGAAAAGCCTTTCCATGCTCCGTGTCAAGCTTAAACCACTTTCTTGTACCTACTTACGTATGCGTCACTATACTGTATATTTAAATGACTTTCCTAATTAAATCTAGGTCCCTAAATGATGAGACATCAGAGAAAAATCTTTTTTGGGTTCCCGATAATATATTATATGGTACTTAATATTTTCCTCTTTATTACCCACTAAGAAAATAATTATAAGGTCAAGAAATTCGTGTAAAAGAAATACATAAAATTCTAACATCCCAGAAATTCCCAAGTATTTGAAGAATGTCATCATAGTATTATATCTAACCTACTAGACGCTTTGAATGAAATATGTTTCAAATCTGTTGGGAGCTGGGGCCGTTTTTCCCATTGTTCTTTACATTTTTTTTTTATATTTTGAGTCATTTTTTTAATAGTACGTTCGGAAATCATGTAGTACCGTAGTACTTTATCGCTATCGGTATTACTATATATATCTATAGCGATATAGTTACTAACTAATAGCGGTATAGTAACTTATAGCTATATATATATATATTTGTAGCATAATTAATTAGATGTTACTTTAGCATTAAAGATTTTTTATTAAAGCCTTAATTTTACTATTATGTCTAGCTCTATGAAAGAACTATTTTAACTTGTTAAGTAAACGTCGAAGATTTTTGTTCATTAAAAAAAATTATATTCATTTAACATAAAAAAATATACGAATTCATTAATTTAAAAATTAAAAATTATTCTTTAAAAATATACTAAATAATACTCGGTGCCAAATCATCAGTAAAAACGTTAAAAACGGCGCTAGGAAAATTGGCATCTATTAGAATACTTTCCAACATACTATACCTAGTAGATAACTACTTACTGACCGTTCATGTGCCATATTTGGAATCAATGTGAAACAATGCAATTTTTTTTACTGACCGCATTAAAATTTATGTCTACCTCCTCAACAATATAATTTGAAATAGATTTTAAGTTTTTTTATTAAATACATTTTAATTTTTTTTCCTGAATCGAATAAAGAGATTCTACAAAAAGTTGAATTTTAATTTAAATCCTTCGGTCAAGGTTAGTTCTTAGTTGTATCTAATTAAACACATAATATATACAAAGTAAATAATATAGTTTAGGCGAGGTTATGCAGTAAATGCATTAGACACGCATATCTCGACGGTGCCAAACCGAGTTATTATTGCTAAAATACAAAATTGATAAGCTTAGATTTTCAAAATCTTTCTGGAAATCTTTAATTTCCCGTTTAGATTTTTGTACAATATCCTACCTGCCTGTGAAAGTCCCGTCAAAATCGGTTCAATTGTTCCGAGTTTTTTTTAGATAAGCCCGGACAAACAGTCTTTATTTAAAAGGTATTTTGGTTTTTTACCGTTCAAATTGTAGACTGCTTTTTAAAAAATATAAACTTGCCTGTGATAAAGGAATTCAATAGGCAATTTTGATTAATGACCCTGAACATTGTTTTTCATTTGTTTTTGTATTCCGCCGTAGTGACATACAAACATTTTCATTTGTTTTTGTATTCCGCTGTAGCACAGTAGAATTATGTACATTATTATTATGTATTTACATAATTCTACTGTGGCTGTAGTGATGTACAATTTTTCGGCAAGTTAAAAAAATACCCTCGCGTCTATGAATATGTCTTACAAACGACGACACCTTTCAGTAGGTACACTACTTACGTGAAGGTTCAAAATACATTATTTGAGAGTTTGTTTTGGAGACGTTCTTTCGAAATCACAGCTTCTTTTTTATCAACCGATAGATGTCCACTGTTGGACTTACTCGTAGGTTTCTTTTAAAGACTACAAAAGTATACCCATAGGTAAGTGGAAGTCTACACAAGAGGTCTTGCTGTCTTTCGCTGTCTGTATCCAGCGGCTCCCTGCGTCTCTAGTGCCTGATGTCTAGTGAGGGGGTCTGCCAACCCTGTGCCTTTCGGTACGAGTACGGCACTCTAACACCTCGGAAACCCCATACGACCAACGGTTTTTCGAACTATTTGCCCCACGCATTGCTGCTGCAGCTTCGCGCCTCGATAAGCTATGGTTCTGCTACGTATCTCACTCACACACATTTCATTTGTGTTTAACTGCCTCGTTGGTCTAGTGGTTAGCATGTTCGATTGCAGGTGACAGGGTTCCGGGTTCGATTCCCGGGTCGGGCCACAAAGATTACAGTGAAATAAAATATAAGTAGCAAACAAAGCAAGTACACAATTTGGCGGCCTTATCTCTAATAACGTATTGGGTTTTTCTGTCAAGATTTCTCAGTACTACTACTATCCCGGAGCAACTGTTATTTAACTATTCTGTGCCCGGAGTGGGAGCACGTTACGCCGTCCGTCGCCTGATGTTTCTCCGGCCGTGTCGGATTTCCGTCCTGTCGAACTATGAGAATGGGGGAATAGGAGTGCGCCTGTGTTTGCGCACACATTTGTGCACTATAATACCTCCCGCGCAAATGGCTAGTCTGAGGCTAGCCGCCGTGACCAGATGCTACCGGGAGGACATTATTCATTCGTAAATTTTAAGCTATTGCATAGCTTTTATAGCGGGCTTTGAACTAGGACAAACAGTTTGAGCGCGGCGACCGAATCAAGAAATTCCGTAACGAAAATAAACCTAACACCGTCGTTCAGTAAGCGTTCAACATTTTAGAGGTTTACAAGTAGCTCTCTTTGGCGCAGTGGGCGAGCGGCCGCTTTCTTTACCGTATGGTGTATGATGTCGCAGGTTCGAATCTCACTCGCGAAGTAGTGACAGTGCGCTTTTCTTGTTGGTTTATTTTTTTAATTATTTTTTTGCATAATTTTTATTATGCAAAAAAAATATTGCATAAATATTAAAATTGCATAAGTTGATAAAAAATGCTATGCAATAGCTTTACCGCGGCAGTGCCACTTAATTTTATTTGTATAGATAAATCAAGAAAACGCCAATGTTCTCTTCCAGTAAGAGTTGTAACTGCCGTTGACGGAGCGACAATCCTGATGCTGAACGGGTACGCCTTCACGAACCCATCGCCAATGTCCAACGGCGAGCGCTGGTACTGCTCCGGAAGGATGCGTTGGAAATGCACCGTTTGTTTGCACGTCAACGACGATTATGAGCTCGTTTGCATATCACACGAGCACACCCATGGCCCGCCTGTGTTGGAAATCACTGATGGCGGTCTTTATGCTATAGCTAAGCATTGAAGGGAATAACTTTTACAGTACCCGGCGATATATATTGCACATCGGCCTTTGGAATAAAACGCTATTCTATTCTATTCACAGTTCGACTGCATTTTTTATATATGTTACGTGATGTGCTCGCCGATTGTGAAGATATTTCAGTAATTACTACGTAAATTTCTAGCTAGCTTTCCTTGCAATAGAATAGAAATAGCGTTTTATTCCAAAGGCCGATGTGCAATATATATCGTCGGGTACTGTAAGTACCTACATCAAACTTCATTATTAAAAAACTTAATAAACCTAATCAAAACATATCCGTGAATTACAATCTCACTTGACCTAAATGTGTTGGAAATCAATGCTGGCGGTCTTTTTACTTTAACTAGCTATTAGCTAAGCATTGAAGGAAATAGCTGTTTATATTATCAAATTTTATTATAAAAAAAACTTCGACCATCGCGTAGGTTCTACAAAAAGTATACCTATACGATACGCTCATACGATATGCTTATAATAAAAGTTACTTACTACAAAAGAGTTATAGATAATTATGAAATCTCACTTTGTGTGTGTGTAACACACAAGTGGGTAACACTTGTCTTGGTACTTACTGCTGGTGGTCATTACGATATTATACCTAAGCAATGAAGGAAGTGACTGTCTGACTGAAACTTTAGTAAGAAAATGCTTCAATCATCACGTTGTATAAAAGACGTTGGTAGACAAAATTATCCGTGAATTACAATTTCACTTTACCCGTATGGTATAGTTTAGCTCCAAGCGTTGAAGGGAGTCACTGTATAACGATCAAACTATTAAAAAAACTTCAATCATCAGCATCACGTACTACAACAGTAGGGTTAGTATAAGATTTAATCCGATCGATCGTATTCATATTCGTTGACATTTGCGTCAAAGTAAAATGAACCTTAATTGTATGGAGTACAACCGATTTAAAGGAGCGTATCGTATAGGTAAAAGTAGAATGCTTACACGAAATTGAGTTCTAATTCAATATGGCCATTAGGGGTAATTTTACTTTGACGCCAATGTCATCGAATACGAATACGATCAATCGAATTAAATCTTGGACTAGCCCTACAGATGAGCTGTTGGTAGTCAAAAGTGTTCGTGAGTAACAATCTCACTTTACCTTTTAATCTTTTTTTGATATTTATCGTATCGTTTTGAACATATTTATCGTAGATATTATATATTCTTTTGAAGCACTGTACAAAGAAATGTTATTATACAGTAAATTGGTATTTATACATTATTATAAATATTGTAATATAAATATTTCAGAATTTAATTAATAAATAAGTCGTGGTAAAGTAAATAAGTATTTCTGTATCCGTATTTTTTTGGAACCGAAGCACAGGGAAACAAAATATTCTCATTTCTTAAGCGACTTCAAAAAAGGATTATCAATTCGATTAGGAAGGTTATCAATTCGTCGGAATCTTTTTTATTTATATTTTTTATGTATGCCCACGGATTACTCGAAGACGCCTGAATCGATTTGGAAAATTCTTTTTTGTTTGAAAGGGTATTCTCCCCCGGTGCCGTGCATCGTCTAACGTCGTTTCAGTTCGGCAGACTTCGGCACTGTGTTTGTGTGCGTGCGACTAGAAAATGCTATGCAATAGCTTTACCGCGGCAGTCCCCGAGTGCCACACGTATTTTTTTATATTAAATTATTTCTAACTTGTATGTTACAGCGGATTTGATCACACTGATCTCTGGAAAGACTTTGCTGATGTGGGAGGGTTACACGTTCAGCACACCACGGACTTTGGGTACAAGTAACGTGGTATCGTGGAAATGTACGGACAGAGGGGGCAACCGCTGTAAGAAATATATCCACGTGGATAGGAGTTTGCGGGTCCAGGCCAGTTTCAATGCTCACAACCACAACCCACCGAAGTATATAACGACGCAAACTGGATTTCATGTGAAATGTTAAATTAAGTGCTTCTTTAAAGCGGAGGAAATCATACTAATAATATTATAAATGGAAGCTCGTGAGGATGATGGAGGGATGAATATTTATTACTCTTTCACGTCATAATGAATGAACCGATTTGACTAAAATTTGGAAGTCGCGAGCATCATCTAGTGTCACAGAATATATAATAGTACTACGTACAGAAGTTTCACTCCTTTGATGTTGACTACTTGCCGGCGCTTTAATAGCCTACACCCATGGAAATATTTTAATTTAATTTTTTTAATTTAATTTAATTTTTATTATTTGTTGTTATAGCGGCAATAGAAATACATAATATCTGAAAATTTCATCTGTCTATCTATTACGGTTAACGAGATACAGCCCGCTAACAGACGGACGGACGGACGGACAGCGTAGGCTTAGTAATAGGGTCCCGTTGGTACCCTTTGGGTACGGAACCCTAAAAATGATAAATTAGAATCCTTTTCTGTGCTCATTAAGCATCCATCCACAGAACAATTATGGTAGCAACGACTTTTTGCCATTATTTCATTAGATAGATACCTATTTTAATGTTTCATCATCATCATCATCATCATCATCTCAGCCTGCGGACGTCCACTGCTGAACATAGGCCTTTCCCAGAGAACGCCACCACACCCGGTCCTCAGCCTTCCTCATCCAGCCACTTCCCGCCACCCGCTTTATATCGTCGGTCCAACGTGCTGGAGGGCGCCCCACACTAATACGCTTACTAATTCGCGGTCTCACCTTACCACTCACATAAGGTCTCACATTGGTGATAAACCGTTCTCCTGCAACATATGTCACGCGAAGTTTGCCAAGAAATATCATTTAATCCCGCACATCAGGTCTCACATTGGTGTAAAACCTTTAATTTGTGATATATGCCAGGCCAAATTCGCACGGAAAATTACTTTAGGTAATCACATGCGGACTCACACTGGTGAAAAACCTTATTCTTGTAAACTTTGTCAGCGGAGTTTCACGCAAAAGACTCATTTAAGTTGTCACATGCGAACTCACACTGGTGAAAAACCTTATTCTTGTTTGAAGTGTCAGGCGAAATTTGCAAGGAAAGACATTCTAGTTACGCATATGAAGACTCACATTGGTGATACTGATAAATCTTGTGACCGAAAAGAAATACACTGTCTGAAAGTTGTATAGGTAGGATATCTCCAATTTGGATATAGTTCTTGCAATTCACGAGTGTGGGTGGCTCATCGTTGTGTGTGTGTCGTATGTTCATAAGTGTGAGCGAGCGCAATGCTCGCTCCTGCCCGCTCCCACGTAGTAGCTCCGACAGTCAGGCACACTTGTACATTGCGTCATGTACACACACGCAATGTGTATGTACAAGACGCCGTAACCACAAGTAAAGCTCACGTGAGCTCGTGAATTGCAAGAACTATTATACCTTGGTGCACGTGTAATCCTAGCGACATTTTGGTCAAAATCCTGAGTTTGATGTGAAACATCTATAGCGGCGGGTCAGACTGACTTTTGGCGTGGCGAATGTAGTATGTATGTATGTAGTACGAAACAGTGTTGTTCACTACGGTACACTTAACCTGTGTCTTACTTAAAAGAAATAATTATAACAATAAAATATGTATTATAATTAGAGTGTGCATTGACGTGTGTACTAAGCTCGATATTACTTGTACAAAATAATTTCGATGTTTCACATCTGTCAGGCGTCCCGCGACGGCTCACAATTTTTTTTCTGTGTATTTTCTTTTTAGCTTTCTTGGTATCATTTTAAATTGTGTGGTTATAAGGTTGTCGTATCTGTGTGTCTGTCTGTTCCCTCGTAGCAGCCTACCCAATGGACCGATTTTGATGCGATTTTTTCTGTTTGAAAGCTAACGTAATCCAAGTCGATCTTAGCTATAATTTATGAAGATCTGCATACAATGTATGTGGACTGCAGTATAGTTGACACGATGCATAGATCGCACAGTCGCCGAGAGAAGAATAATGGTGTGTGGCCCAGGCGCGCGCTCACCCGCGCCCGCAGCCCGCACCCCCGCGCCAGTAAACCGGTTGGAGGCGCAGATGCGAAGTCTCCAACAGTAGGTTTGATCGTTTGGCAATATCTGATGCTTTTGGAGTAGTTAGACTTTGACAAAAATAGGGCTAACCATTGCTAAAGTGTGAATGCCAGCTTAAGATGAGCCGTACATTCAAAGTATTCTGTACATTCCGGGGTTCAAGTTATTTGAACCTAATACTGAAGATTGTGATGTCTATAATTTCTGAACTACTAAACCGACGACCTTGAAATAATTACAGGATAATCTCTAAAGTACCTTCTTTCTAACAAAAAAAGAATAAATGAAATCGGAATACGCCTTAATAAATTACAAACATTTTGAATTTTATCCCCTCTCCCAAGGGAACCGTGCTGAATTTCGGGATAAAAAGTATCCTGTGTCCTACCTCGTAGTATGAACTTGAATCATGCCAAGTTTCACTTAAATCCGTCCAGTAGTTTCAGCGTGATGCGCAGCCATGGTACAAACAGACAGACAAAAAATAATAAAAAAATTGTTTTAGCTTCAGTATCGATTAAAGAGTGTCCTCCAAAAAATTTTGAAAATATCTTCAATGTACAGAATTGGACCTGTTACAGTTTTATTATAAGTATAGATTTGAAATGGCTGTACCTACCTACTGTAAAGTTAGTAAAATGCAGACTATACGTCGTTGTTCTACGATCATGACGAAATATTCGTTTATTTGCCATAATCTTTGTAGTAGTATTAAGTATTTTACATACAATAATTACAATAAATATGTGAGAGCCTCAGTAGTTCAATGGTCATAAGTATAGCAGACTCCTGACATTTTTAATAGGTAGGTATTTTTTTAAATTTTTTTTTTTGGCACTGGTATATTGGTGTGTAATTATTATGATTTTAAATGCAATAACTAAAATTGAGTGGTGTAAAATATTATGTTAAATGAGTCAAGTTACTTGAAATAAATGAATTATATTATTATTAAAGGTGTGGATTGAAAACTAAAAGGTGAAGTGAAAACTTCTTTTGGCGCACCGCACACACATTTTTACGTGGGTAGTAAGTTAGGCTGATCCGTCACGCTCTGAGGTGGAAGGCTCGATAGGATGAATTCGGGACCGCCGAGTGTACCCGAGCGAGAAATATACAGTCAGCTGCTCTTCTGTGTCACTGAATGAGACTGGGCTGTCATATATTATATAAATTGATTAGAGTATATTGATTAGATTAATAATTATATTAGAGTATATTATAAATTGATTGCGATTGCCAATGAAGTGTTCCCTTCTGCCGTGCGGTCTTAAGCACACAATTTTTTTTTAGTTTTTTTTAAACCACCCCTGTATTAGGGCCACCAAAACGAAAAAAATATATATTCAAATCGGTCAAGCCGTTTTTACTTTTAGCCAAGACTAATAACGAACAGCAATTGGTTTTTGTATATTATTGTACTATATTTATAGCTGCTCGCGCTAATTCACTGAGTGACTCACTCATTGATCACCTCTTCTGTAAAATTTTGTATGAAAAAATTTTTCACCGGTGGTTTCGTGTAGGGATAAAAATTAATTCGGAGCTGCTGATAGGAAAGTCTAATTAAGAACGCGTATAACACCAAAAAAAAATCAGATTTCGCGATGAAATAAAACATAGCCGTAACCTTGTGTGAGGCGCGACAAAAGAAAGCGTTTGCGCGGAATAAGAGTGTAGTAAGCGCCAAATACTTTGTAACTCGTAAAATATTCATTTTCTTTTCAATTCAGTAGGCTACTCTCTTGATAATATCAATCGGAATTTAATGTAAAAATTTTGTCTCTGTAATATGCAACACATTGAAAATAAATGAATATTGGTTAAAAATTAGACCTAACTTCGCGATTTTTTATTATCGAACAAATTTCATCATTTTATGTTTTTGCCCAAGCACGTCCCTTGGCAGTATGATGTAATTTTTGCGTGTTTTTTTTTCGGATAGTTGAAACTTGATCTACTTCTGTAAAAATCAAATCTGTTTACTGTTAACGAACGCACACCCACTCTTAACGAGCTGAAAAACCGCGGTCCGCTTTAGCTGGCCGCGCACCCACTCGCCCTACTAGTTATAATATGGGTAAATGTAATGAACTAATGTCATCTTATAATAAACTAGCTTTTGCCCACGGCTTCGCTCACGTTAAGTTCGATTTTTCGAACCCCTATTTTACTCCTTAGAGGTTGAATTTTCAAAAATGGTTTCTTAGCGGTTGGTTAGCTCACGTTAAGTTAGATTTTTATTGGTAACTAGCTGATGCCCGCGACTTCGTCTGCGTGGATTTAGTTCATAACATCCCGCGGGAAATCTTTGTCACCCTCCAGGTTCTCAACTATACCTATCCAATAAATCACGTCAATCCGTAGCTTTGTAGCAGGAAACATTTGATCGTCTTGCTCGCGGCATTGTTAATGATGATTCAAAGAGAAAACATATTACTGATGATATTATCAATTACGTTAAACTATAATTTTTATAATTGTTTTTACCATAATTAACCAATATACAAAATTACGTTTAGCTGTCATTTACGTTTTGTTCTTCCACTGTCATTTTCGTTTTTTTATTCCATGTCAGATGCATTTTTGTTATACCAGGTTTTATATTGACTTGACGGAAACGCGGTCGAACGGGATAAAAAGTATCCTATGTCCGTCTCCTGGTTCTAAGCTACCTCTCCACCAATTTTGAGCCAAATCGGTTCATCCGTTCTTGAGTTATAAATAGTGTAACTAACACCACTTTCTTTTATATATATTGGTAATTAAAATCCAACTTAACGCGATTCGTATCTCCGTAAAAAGCCAACATACCAAAACGACAGACTTAATAACAATCATTCACCCTCTATTTAACTCCATTGGGAGTTGAATATTTAAAAACTGTCAAACGCGTACTTCTTTATTTTCAATTGAAAGCTAAAGTACCAAGTTTGGGGTGGCTTTCCCAACAGCAAAATTTACGCGGCATGTATGAAATCGGTAGTGTGGACCGTTACTGTACAGCGCTTATATTTTTTCCAGACACAGAAGAGTATGTTATCTTTATGGAGCCAATAAATATTTGTGATGGATTGCAGTTTAGGATTAAAAAAATGATGAAGTCCCAATTTTTTCATTTCAGTGGCTGTCCTCACAACATTTTTCAGTGTAATTTCTTACATAATAAATACTATAGGTTGTTTTGGCTTGTGGCTACTTTAATTTAAATCGTTAATAGTGGTAGTATTATCACAATGTAATTTTATAATAATATCTACCCAGTTTAATAACTGGTAAGTAACTGGGAAGGTTCCCTTTGAAATAAAAAAGAATTTTCTAAATCGGTTCATGCGTTTCCAGTAATCAGTGGATACCTACATAAAAAAAAGGTTCCGACTAAATTGAGAACCTCTTTTTTGAAGTGCGTTAAAAATATTGTATTAGTAAGTTGGTACACTTTTCTTGTAAGAATCCCAGCAGAAAGAAGTCTGTGGTTAGGCTGATATGTAAAAATCTTAATTCTAGGACCTAGGTACACTGGATATAATCACACTAATATTATAAAGGCGAAAGATTGTGTGTGAATGTAGGTACTTTGTTACTCTTTCACGCAAAAACTACTGGACGGATTTGGCTGTTTGGAATGGAGATAAGTAGATTATACAATTGAATAACACACAGGCTACATTTTATCCCGGAAAATTAAAGGGTTCCCGCGGGAATCAAAACCTCAATTCACGCGGATGAAGTCGCGGGCATCATCTAGTTTAGTATAAACAATCTTTTTAAAAAACTGACTTCAAATTCCCGCGCCACTACAAAGTAGGCAGTATATATTATAATTTTTTATTGATTTTTTAAAAACCGCTCTACCGATTTCGATAAAATTTAAATGGGACCACCTGGGAAGTATATACCTAACCTTTGAAACAAAGCCAGAAACTACTGGCCAGTTATAGTGGACCGACGACGGGTGGAGTGGAGATGAATGTATATTATTAGTACTTAATGTGAAATAAATATAATTTGTTTGCTCCTGTTTTTTATTGTTTAATTGAATTTCAGCTGCAAATAGCAATGATAGCCTAGTGGTTAGGACTGCGGACTAATAATATTCGGGGGGGTCGCGGATTCGATTCCGGCCATGCGCCTCTGACTTTTCTGAGTAATTTGCGTTTAAGCAATATATCGCAGCTTCAACGATGAAGGAAAACATCGTGATGAAACCTGCACGCCAGGGAGTTCTTCATAATGTTCTCAACCAATTCGCATTGAGCCAGCGCGGTGGCCTTTAACCCTTTTTTGAAAGGAGACTTGCGCTCAGTAGTGAGCCATTTATGGGTTGCTGATGGTGATGATGATTGAATTTCATGCCTTTTTTGATTTTGAAAAATTTTGATATTGACTGTCATCTATTGTATTAAGCCTCATCGAAGTTACTTGATGCCGCAAAATCAGCGACACTTTCTTAAGTGGAATAAATGTAGCCTCAGGTTGTACGATATTTTTCCCTAGATAGATGCTTCGTTTATGCATTAAAGCGGACCGCTCATTTGCTGCAACGTTTTACCTCAAACAAATAGTTATTTTAACTTGTAACGTAGAAAAAATCGCCATATCATACTCTATGAAAACTTCATTAGTTGCTAAGTATACTCCCAAAAAACTTTACTTAAAAATATCAAAAAACACTACTTTTACCCATTTTTGGAATAAATCGGAATTTTTGAAACAACCAGTGTAGCAAATGAGCGATATAATAAGGAACTGTATTTCAACCGACTCCTGCCTAAAGCCTTCATATCCCAGCAGACCGATTCTCTAAAAGCTACATCAATCATTGAGCTACAGTCTCAATGGTGGTGATTGGTTGAATTTATCGCGTTCTTTCTGCAGCAATGCATTTTAACCAATAGCGAGTGAGTATCGGCCAATCAGAGTCGCTTGCAGTCGTCACACTAGCGATCATTTTTAGAGAATTGCACCACTGGAGCTTGGGGTTATACATGTGTCTGTAATATAAAAAACGAGTGTGCTTTAGACCACACGACTGAAGTAAAACTTACGAAACGCAACTGGCTAAGAGAGAAAGAAAATGTGAGATCGTACCTCTCTCTCTCTTGCCCCTACAGTAATATACGAAACGTAACTCTCTTTCTTTCTATCTTCACTAACTTATATCTCCCTCTCAACTTCCGTTCGCCTCGCCCGATCACACTTTTCGTAACGCATTCACCAGCTTACTCCCCAAGTCAAGCGTGCGTAAAGAAGTTTTATTTCAATAATATGTTACTTTACTGCTATGTTACAGGTTTACCTTACAAACTCATTCCGTCAGCGAGAGGAAAGCGTAATCTCATCTTATTGAAGAACTACACATTTAGCCAAATCAACAAGGATGTCAGATATTGGTATTGCACAGAAAAATTCACTCAAAATTGTAAAGCTAAACTGAGATTACACGAAAACCTAAATATAATCCGTTCCTTTCTCGAACATAACCATGATGCGCCGAAATATTATAAAACTGGTAATGGTTCATATTTTAGAATCAAGTAGCGAGGCAAGCAAAAAACATTCTGAACGATTTCTAAAATTTATTAGATTAGATAGAGTAAGATATTCAGTATTATTTTTTATTACAAAAAAGGAATCATAACATGTAACTTTTACATGGATTCCATCATAAGTGCCAGTTTATATTTTAGACTTAACGTGATTTTTAGTCAAAAGTACTGTAAAATACCGGATGGTACACTATAGCAGTATTATTTTTAATAAAACATTTCTGTGTGTGTCTGTAAAATTAGTAGTGATTTTAATTATTTCACGTTATTTTTCACGCTCTCTTTTTTCAAGGTGTTTAACAACTTTTTAATTTTCACATTCACCATCCAGCACATCACACACATTCACACATTGATCTATAAGATCAATGTGCTGGATGGTGTCTCGCCGAACTTTCGGCTAAACCTTCTGCTTCTGAATTCTGCTGAAGCCGAAGGTTTCCAGCATGCGCCGAAATGGAACGGTGTTTCACGAATAATCGGAAAGGGCGGCGCGCGGGAGCACGCGGGAGGCAGATATTTGCCAATAAAAAATCCAAACCTACATTACTTCAAAGTGTTATTTTTGACAAGTTTCAAGGTAATTTTAATAATTCTTTAAGGCCCGCTTGCATAGAGGTTAGGTTTAACCCAGAAATAAATTTGTTATTTTGACAGAAGCTTATGAAATCTTATAATCTTAGCTTAATATGAAATCTGTCAAAGCAGCATCTAACTCTGGGTTAAAAGGATAACCCGGCGTTACTGCAAGTGGGCCTAAGTTGTTTATTTAAATACAAACTTTAAAAAAAATCTTTTATTCACTTTTAGCCAATCTTGAACGGACTTTCTTCGTTGATATTGAACCTTCGGCTTCGACCAGAAATCGACGACGTGGACTGTTAATTGACCGAGCGAAGCGAAGGTCTCTGAGTCTACTTGAGTGAATTTGCACTTGTCCGTCCGTCCGTCAATCCGTCAGAGCCTTATAACTTCTGAATTACTGAACGTAATTACTTCTTTAAACATAATATTATGTAAACCTGGCCAACGATTGCTTAGGTTCCTGGACACCGAGGGAACATCGGTAATGAGAAAGCAGATGAACTAGCTCGAATGGGAGCAAGTATCCAATTTCATGGACCTGAGCCTTGCCTACCCATTCCGTACACGATTACCAAAAGAGTGATAGAGGGAATCGTAGAAAGAGAATCGAACTCGAGATGGAACAACTCGATTCAATATAGACAATCGAAATTGTTCCTGAAATCATTCGATAAAATGAAGACAAGACAAATTATGTCACAAAGTAGGAACAATATTGCATTGGTAATAGGAATAGCAACGGGACACTGTCTGCTAAATAGACATCTCACAATAATGAGAATACAAGAAGACCCATCCTGTCCAGAGTGTGGTGAGGAAGAGACCAGCTTCCACTTCATAGCTGAGTGCCCTATGTACTCATTGGTAAGATGGGAACTACAAGGTAAGGATAGATTAAGTGAAGAAGACCTAACAAACCTTTCAATAGGAGACATCGTTAGGTTTACGAAAGCTACAGGTAGGTTTGAAGGGGGGTAGGCTGCCTGGGCACCAGTAACCTGTGTCCAAACACGGGGAATTGGGTGGAATAGTTCCGACACAGGACTGATCACCCGCCTGGCGTTAGCAGGCGTCCCCTCCACAAATACATACAAACCTGGCCTTCAGCCGAATATTGCTTAAAAGTTATAAAAGTCTTTATTTGAGGGGGCTCTCATAGAAGCGAATGCGAAGTGAAATCTTTTTTATAGCCTTACATAAAATTGCGGTATATCATTTTAAGGGCAGGATCTCCGGGCGCAGTAGGCATTTAGAGCAACCTCAGTCCCCGCGCGGTGAGGTGCGCGTAGGCGCTTTTCAAATGAACTCTCTCACCCCAAATTTTACATCATAGATTAAATAACTTTATTGTACCTAACAGTACAGGGACACTTGTAAGTTTTAGAAACATTTCTTTTATTTTTTATTCATACATTTATATTATATAAGTGTGATTGTTATTTTGCATATTACGTACATAGGTACATTTACCTACTTATTTTTTTTTGTTATTTCTTTCGAACTCGATATCTGGGGTTCCCTGTACTTATAAAATACGTAACCGTTGCCAAAATGTCGGCCATTTTCTCTTTTTTTGTTATTGGGCTGATTTCTTTCAAAATCCATATCTGGGGATCCTTGTACTAATAAAAGCGGTAACCATCGTCAAAATTAGAAAAAGTGGTGGCCATATTCTTTTTTCTTGTTATAGGACCGATTTCTTTCAAAATCGATATCTGAGGATCCCCGTGCTCATAGCAGTGGTAACCAATGTCAAAATTAGAAAAATGGAAAAGTTTTCCCTAACCTATTTGGGACGAAGTTCCTTAGACATTTTTTTGTTATTGGACCGATTTCTTTCAAACTCGATATCTGGGGTTCCCTGTACTTATAAAATAGATAACCGTTGCCAAAATGTCGGCCATTTTCTTTTTTTGTCATTGGACCGATTTCTTTCAAAATTGATATCTGGGATTCCCAGTGCTAATAAAAAAGGTAACCATCGTCAAAATAAGAAAAAGTGGTGGCCATTTTTTTTCTTGTTATGGGACCGATTTCTTTCAAAATTGATATCTGAGGATCTCCGTGCTCATAGTAATGGTAACCGATGTCAAAATAAGAAAAATGGAAATTTTAAAAGTTCCTTAGCCATTTTTTTTGATATTGGACCGATTTCTTTCAAACTCGATATCTGGGGTTCCCTGTACTCATAAAATAGTTAACCGTTGCCAAAATGTCGGCCATTTTCTCTTTTTTTGTTATCGGACCGATTTCTTTCAAAATCCATATCTGGGGATCCTTGTACTCATAAAAGCGGTAACCATCGTCAAAATTTGAAAAAGTGGTGGCCATATTCTTTTTCTTGTTATGGGACCGATTTCATTCAAAATCGATATCTGAGGATCCCTGTGCTCATAGCAGTGGTAACCGATGTCAAAATTGGAAAAATGGAAAAGTTTTTCCCCAACCTATTTGGAACGAAGTTCCTTAGCTATTTTTTTGTTATTGGACCGATTTATTTCTACCTCTATATCTGGGGTTCCCTGTGCTTATTAAATAGTTAACCATCGTCAAAATAATAAAAAGTGGTGGCCATTTTTTTTCTTGTTATGGGACCGATTTCTTTCAAAATTGATATCTGAGGATCCCCGTGCTCATAGCAGTGGTAACCGATGTCAAAATTAGAAAATAGAATAGTTTTTCCTTAATCTGTTTGGGACGAAGTTCCTTGGCCATTTTTTTTGTTATTGGACCGATTTTTTTCAAACTCGATATCTGGGGTTCCCTGTGCTTATAAAATAGTAACCGTTGCCAAAATGTCAGCCATTTTCTTTTTTTTTGTTATTGGACCGATTTCTTTCAAAATCCGTATCTGGGGATCCTTGTTCTCATAAAAGCGGTAACAATTGTCCAAGAAAAAGTGGCGGCCATTTTTGTTCTTAATATGGGGCCGATTACTTTCTAAATCGATATCTGAGGATCTCTGTGCTCATAACAGTGGTAACCATTGTCAAAACTAGAAAAAGTGGCGGCCATTTTATTTTTTCTTGTTATGGGACTGATTTCTTTCAAAATCAATATCTGTAGATCCCTGGGCAAGTTTTGGCAACATTTACCTGTTATGACACAGTGGTAACCGTTGCCCGAACAAAAAAATGGAAAAGTTTTTCCCCCAACCTATGGGATGAAATTCCTTATCGGAATAGCAAAGAATAATAAAAACACCTATTTAATATTTGACAAATGTTTATATTATAAAAAAAAAATTCCGACACTTTTTCTAATTTTGACGACGGCGACCTCTTTCATGAGTATGATGAATCTCTGATATTGATTTTGAAAGAAATCGGTCCAATAACAAAAATAAATAAAATGGCCGCCACTTTTTCTTATTTTGACGATGGATACCTATTTTATTAGCACTGGGAACGAACCCCGAATATCAATTTTGAAAGAAATCGATACTATAACAAAGAAGAAGAAAATGGCCGTCTTTTTTCTTATTTTGACGATGGTTACCTCTTTCAATAGCACTGGGAACCCCAGATATCAATTTTGAAAGAAATTGGTCCAATAACACTGGGAATAATAGCACTGGGAACCCCAGATATCAATTTTGAAAGAAATTGGTCCAATAACAAAGAAAAAGAAAATGTCCGCCTTTTTTTTCTTATTTTGATGATGGTTACCTCTTTTATTAGTACTGGGAACCCCAGATATCAATTCTGAAAGAAATTGGTCCAATAACAAACATAAAAATGACCGCCACTTTTTCTTATTTTGACGATGGATATCTCTTTTATTAGCACTGGGAACCCCAGATATCAATTTTGAAAGAAATCGGTCTAATAACAAAGAAAAAGAAAATGGCCGCTTTTTTTTCTTATTTTGATGATGGTTACCTCTTTTATTAGTACTGGGAACCCCAGATATCAATTCTGAATGAAATTGGTCCAATAACAAAAATAAAAATGGCCGCCACTTTTTCTTAATTTGACGATGGATACCTCTTTTAGTAGCGCTGGGAATCCCAGATATCAATTTTGAAAGAAATCGATCCAATAACAAAAAAAATGGCCAAGGAACTTCGTCCCAAACAGATTAAGGAAAAACTATTCTATTTTTCTAATTTTGACATCGGTTACCACTGCTATGAGCACGGGGATCCTCAGATATCAATTTTGAAAGAAATCGGTCCCATAACAAGAAAAAAAATGGCCACCACTTTTTATTATTTTGACGATGGTTAACTATTTAATAAGCACAGGGAACCCCAGATATAGAGGTAGAAATAAATTGGTCCAATAACAAACATAAAAATGACCGCCACTTTTTCTTATTTTGACGATGGATATCTCTTTTATTAGCACTGGGAACCCCAGATATCAATTTTGAAAGAAATCGGTCTAATAACAAAGAAAAAGAAAATGGCCGCCTTTTTTTCTTATTTTGATGATGGTTTCCTCTTTTATTAGCACTGGGAACCCCAGATATCAATTTTGAAAGAAATCGGTCCGATAACAAAAATAAAAATGGCCGCCACTTTTTCTTATTTTGACGATGGATACCTCTTTTATTAGCACTGGGAACCCCAGATATCAATTCTGAATGAAATTGGTCCAATAACAAAAATAAAAATGGCCGCCACTTTTTCTTATTTTGACGATGGATACCTCTTTTATTAGCACTGGGAACCCCAGATATCAATTCTGAATGAAATTGGTCCAATAACAAAAATAAAAATGGCCGCCACTTTTTCTTAATTTGACGATGGATACCTCTTTTATTAGCGCTGGGAATCCCAGATATCAATTTTGAAAGAAATCGATCCAATAACAAAGAAAAAGAAAATGGCTGCCTTTTTTTCTTATTTTGATGATGGTTTCCTCTTTTATTAGCACTGGGAACCCCAGATATCAATTTTGAAAGAAATCGGTCCAATAACAAAAATAAAAATGGCCGCCACTTTTTCTTAATTTGACGATGGATACCTCTTTTATTAGCGCTGGGAACCCCAGATATCAATTTTGAAAGAAATCGGTCCAATAACAAAAAAAAAGAAAATGGCCGCATTTTTTTCTTATTTAGACGATGATTACCTCTTTTATTAGCACTGGAACCCCAGATATCAATTTCGAAAGTTTTCGTAATTTAAATCAAGATATTTTGTTCTTTCTTCCATTTTTATTCCCCATATTTACTTTATTATATTATTCTTATATTATAGTTTAACACTATCTATACAATAAGACTCTAAACCTAAAACCTATAATACTAATATTTACAGATTTATTAATAAATACTAAAAATTACAACAATATTAACCCTCTGATTTGATTTAATCTATGATAAATGAATACGGAATGAAAATAATAGGTATCTATGCAATAGATCGCTTGATCAGCGGGGGATCGCAGCGAGCCATCGAAAGCGATACGTCCTACCTCGATGATACTTTGCGGGCTACTGAAATGAAGCGCACGAGCCACTTTGTTATATAAAAAGTAAAAACGTCGTGATTAAAAAAATACAAATTTTTTAGAGAAAAAGTAATCACAAAAGAATCTTCTAAAAGTGTTTGCCTATTTTATGAAATTTGTTTTTTTAGTCTAACTTTAATATTCTATGAACACGACCTGAAAAACGATAAAAATTACACTGTTTTCGAAATTATTTTTGATCGGGTGAAGTTGTAAATATAGAGTTTCTAATCACGAAAGAATTAAGAACATACATTAAACTACAACATATATTTTTAACCGATCAAAACAAAGAATATTTCATTGTTTACGATTCAATCAAAAATAGATAATTTGGAACCGAGTACAATATATTTTTTTAATTTTTCCCTTAAAATTGGCATCAGTAATTTTCAACATAGCTTCACAATAATGTTAATAGATGGCGCTGTCATCCTCTATCCCAAAAAAGCAGTTTTGCGTCGACCATTATTATTTTGTTTAACAAGTACTAATAGGTACATATAATAACATATTATTCAATTAAAATTATTCTTTAGTTAAATACATGTTAAATATCAAACTTCAACAAACTATTAATTACTACATTTTAATAATTCAATGTTTTCACTAACGTTCCCTAACCTTTACGGGCTACCTATGTTAAGTTAGGTGATGCTTTCTATCAAATTCGTTATCACGAACCTATACGGGACATCTAAAAGGACATTTGGACGGATGTTAGGACTTAGGGATTGTATTTAGGGGCTAAACCTACGTAAAGAGACTCCTACTTAGGGGCTGATTTAGGTATGTTTGGTGAAAAAACGGGCATAATATGTAAATGTGTATTTACGTATGTTTCACCATTGCGTCTAAATTACTGAGCCGATTTTGATGAATGAGGTGTCAATGGATTCTTTATTACTTACCTTTTATGATCCGGATAACAGTCCGGATGACATAGCCTACAATTAATACGAACAAAATCAATATGACGGATGCTACATCCGGTTTTGCATAGTCTGGTTTTATACCTTTTTCTTGTTTATTTTTTCAGAGATCGAGTACAAATTCATTAAGGTTGGAGGAAAACTGCTTTTGATGACTGGTGGCTATACGTTTAACCAAAATTCATTATATATCTGGGCGTGCTCCAAAAGGACATCATCGCTTAGGTGTACAGCGAGAGTCCGTTTCAACAAATTTAACAAAATAACTGATTTTTCGGGATATCATAATCACGACCCACCTGAGCTTTATTTAAGCCGCGATGGAGAGTACATTAAACTTACGAGAAGGTAATCCTAATGAAGATTCAATAGTACCATAAAGATCCCCAAGGAATTTATCAATAGAACTTTTATATGTATTTAATAGGATGATGATTCTTATTTCAATACCAAACAATCAAATTCAACGATCTAAAGCTAAAAGATTCACTTGACGATTCGAAAACACTTAAAAGTGTAATAAAAGTTTTTTTGAATAAAAAAATTTGGGCCGCTGGTGTTATTTTTTACGGTTCCGTAGTTAATTAGTTGCCTTGAATTTAAAGTCAAAAATTCTCAGTACAACTACCTCATGTCAATTTTTACATTTATTATATTAGAAAAAAAGCTTACGTGGAAATCTGTTAGAGCAGGTATTTATGTATAATAATAATAATGTACGTAATGTATACAAGTTTTTTTTTTCTTATCCAATCGTATTTATGGTAAACTAAGTCCAGCAGCCAGCTTCTAATAAAACTACTAGACATTTAATTAATACTATTAATATAATTTGTAAACGAATGTACTAACATTCGTGAATTAGTGAATTTTATTTCACTAAGTAAACTTTGAATGTTATTCAGTGTCAGAGGATGATAAAATGCAAACATACTGAGTTCATAGTGGCGATTACATTGAGTTTAGAATGGAATACTCACAATAAAGAATAGCAGAATGATAATTAATATTAGTGTTTAAATTCTATCAATCAATCTTTAAGATTAATTAATAATCTTAATTAAAATAGATATTTTAATTATGATAGATATTTTAATAAAGATTTTTCTTTAATTTTTGATCAATCATCACATCGGGAGTTATTCACGATAAACACACATACATATGTAGTTTGTTCGCACCAGACTATATTTTGTTTATAGTGCAATAAACCTATATGGTGTTTTAGTAACAGTAGCTAAATTAAGTTATTGCAATATACTGTGATGTTTTTATTTACAGTACCCGCATAATGTACCTAATTGCAATATATTATGGTGTTTTTAGTTACAGTTGTCACATTATCGTCGGGCAATGCATTTCTCATAATAAACGGCCATACATTCAGAAGGGAAGACTGCGGCAACGGGGCTACAACTAGATGGTGCTGCAACGAGCCATCGCAAGTAAAGTGCGACGTCTACGCGCATGTTAACGACAAATATGAACTAGTGTTAATCGTTAACAAACACAACCACGAGCCTGTTCTATGTAGAATGTTGCGAGGCAGGATAATTTAGGTTTAATTAATTTTAAATTTTATTTTTAGAGATTGAAGGAAAAAGATGGGTGAAAATAAGAAGAAAACCATCCATCATACTCTTTTAATATTTTTATTTCAATTTTTTTTTAATAATAATTGTTTGGCAAGAACAACTAATAAATTTTTGATTATTTTGCGTTTAAAAGTTTGCTTTTAATTGTTGTGTATATTGTTAAATGATGCTAAATCTTGTTGTTTCGCCACGATTGAGATGAAAATCTGCATGCGTTTCACGAGAGCAAACTGACTTTTTATTTCTGACTTTCAAGTTTCAATCCCTCAATACGCTCAGGATTCTAACTAAATTGTTTTGCTTGCTCGGGTTTCAAACGTGGTCTACTCATGACTGATCCCCACTACAACGTGGTGCCTGTACTTATGTGTTTCTGTGTTTTGCTTCTACTCATTACTTTCTGTTCATATGAACACACACTGTCTATACACTAAATCTATGCATAGGATATCATTGAACAAATCGTCTGTGAACTACTAGTTTTGCACATGTTCATATTTTAGGAGTTACTGTAATTTTAATAAGTTTATTGTTAAACTAGGCTTAGGCAGGGGAAGCTATTTTGTTTTATTATTGAGCAATATTTTTTTAAATAAAATCCAAGTACTGTTTTTTAGCTGCTCTAATGCAGCATAGTTTTGGAATTGAGAATTGCATTTTAATACAAATGAATTGTTTATGAATAATTCCGTCTTTTATTTCAAGTATCCCTTTCCCTTATTATACAGACTGCCGTCATTAAGGTACTTGTCCATAAAAGCCTTTGAGTATTAAAGTTGGTTTAATACTCAAAGATTAAAGCGAAAATGTGAACAAATCCCATCATTGATCGTCATTCATTTCTCGATAGAAAAAGCAGACCAAATCTCCGCTAGAATCAGAAATTTAAATATTAGTCTAATGAAGTGTTTTTCTTTTAAATAATATATTAGTTGTTCACTCATCTCTTTTCACTAGAAATGATTTACTTAATACTCTTCCATTTTTTACGATTAATGAAATCATAATTAGCCCAATTTTCATACATTATCCAAAAGCCTTAATAGAGTAACGCGTATCTACTAAAAACCGTAAGTTCGAAGGTTCACGCTTAGTTTGAGGGAAATACGGCTAGTGCTCTTTAAAAGACTCTGGCTGAATTGAGAACCTTCTCCTTTTTTGGGAATCGGTTAAAAAATGTTTCACACCGACACAGCCGACCTAACTTATTTATTTATTTGGCAATCAAAACAGATTATAATAAGTCTAACCATAAATTTATATACCTACTACATTACTTTTATTTAATGTACCTATACCTTGATCGCACTGCATGAGAATATACCTAGTTTTTTATACAAAAAAAAAGTGTTAACTATAAGCCAACTATTGAATCTGTTCATTTTGAGGGTTCTAAGCTATCCTGTGACTTCATTACAGAATTTAAGTATGAAATACTCGAAGATGACGTGGAAGGCGATGGCATTGCAATTTTTACTGAGTCGAGGAGGGGCAAACCTATCATGCAATACAACGGCCATCGGTATCGGAAAGCCTACAGAACGAAAAATGGCACTCGTTGGACCTGCTCGACGAACAAAAACTGTTCCGCTTTCGTATATTTGAACGATAAAGATGAGATTTTGATGACCTCCAAACAGCACGACCATAGTCGCCTGGATTGCACAAAGACTCACGAGGAAATTGTCATAAAGGAGGAAGACCCAGATGGTAAGCCATCCCTTTTGACACTTCTTGAGTTTCGATTTTAAACTTCAGTTTATGTTTGTACGTTAGTCGTTTCCTTGTAACGTTAAAATTCATTTCGATAAATGGGGTTTCTTTCGCCTCGTCTTAGCTTACCTTTTACTTCCGAAATTCGATTTATGAAATTATTTTTATAACGTTTGCGTTTCAATAGATTACTTACCTTTAATAGCGAAGACGATCATCCATATAATTTTTATTTTAATATCTTAAATTCAGGGTCAAATCGAAGTGACCTCAGTGGCCGATGTAATTTGCCTCACGAGCTTTCGCCACTTGTCTGCTGGAATGGACCGGTCCATCGCAGGCGATCTTCCTTGCCCTCTGGTGCCCTCCTCGAAAGATAGTCTGTTGATCAACTTTTTATTGCTTACAGATACGGGTCTAATCATCACCTCACGAAAAGGCAAAGACATGCTCCTATTTCGTTCCTTCACCTATCGCAAACAATACGTCACCTCCGGCTCCAAAAAGGTTAGGTGGGTTTGCTCGACCAGGAAGAACTGCAACGCAGTCTTGTTCACGGATACTAATAACGAGATAACGTCCTCTATTAAGGAACACAACCATGACCCCCCGAAATACTACCTTGACCCGAAAAATGTGCTAAGCGCCATGAGGAGATCTCCGATTCTAGAATCGGGATCTGATTCTGAGTAGGTAATGAATACCTCTTACAAGTACTAGAGTCTGTTCAATAAGGCCCGCTTGCAGAGACGCCGGGTTAGGCTTAACCCAGGAATAAATTGGTAATTTTGACAGAAGCTTTATACGAAATCTATCAAAGAAGCAGTTAACTCTGGGTTAAAAGGATAACCCGCGTTTCTGCAAGCGGGAAGTCAGTGGACATGGGTAAATTGAAAAAAAGGTGGTAGCAACATTGTGAGAGATTCATCGAAGAATTTGATAATTTACATGAAAATAAATCTGATTTTAATTAAAAATAAACTATGCCCACATTAATGTAGAAAAATGGAAAACTCTTTGACTCTCAAAGCTTATGAGTATGACTTATTGAACAGACTACCTATACTAAACGCTTTGGACAGGCTTAGACGAATAAATTCGACGTTTTGACATAAAAAAAGTAAAGTAGTTGAATATTAATTGCATGATGGAAGAATAGTTGTAATTATTTGTTTTTAGAGTTTAATTAATATATTTTATCATGTAAATAAAATCTGATCAAGCTTAATATTATATAATTATGCAAAATTGTGTGCCTAACATTTCGCAATAAGTAAGTAGTAGTAAGTACACTTTTTAATAGTAATGCTGTTATGATTAGTTTTAATTACACCATCGCCGAGTAAACTTTAACCGACGAATTTTATTGTTTTAACAGAATTTTAATACAACAACTGACAGAACATCAAAACTTTGTGGTTATATGGGTCTATTTCACTATCGTCAAGTAAACATTAATCGACGGATAAAGTTAAAACGAATGTAAAACGACAATTATTGTTGTACTAGGTACAGAAATCTGTCTAAATGTCTTTATTCGTCAGTTAAAGTTTCCTTGGTTCAGAGTAGGTAATAAATGCGGTTATTATTAATAAGCATTATTGATTAACGAATTATGTTAAAAAAGAACCGTGCGCGTTTTTACTTTGTAAGTTATTCATCATCAATATTATAATATACTTACATTTATTGAAATAAAGTCTATAATTATTATGGTTGATTCATGTTTCGTTTTTTAATGCAAATTCAAAATTATGTTGGCCAACTTGTGGCTTTTACGACAGGTCTAAGATTTTACCACTCTTTTAAAAAATAGCTTAAAGTAAGTGATTAACGTTTTTTATCAAAATTTGAATTGAAAACGCTATATTGCAATTGAGGAGTAAGGAAAGTTAATAAAAATTGAAATTGCGATGAATGAGTTGAAGATCCTTTTCGACATATTTTCTTAAATCCAAGCTTCTTTCGATATCGCGTACTTAATTCCTGTAATACCCTTGCTCGAACCTACTGATGACCCAAGAAATAATTCAAATTTTTTCCAACAGCAATTGAGCTGAGATCGAAGAAAGGACGGCCATTGCTGCTATACAAAAACTATACCTATTCCAAATTTCCCCACCCCCTTAAATACGGATGGCGTTGGTACTGCTCTAAAGTGAAGAACTGCAAAGCACACCTGCTGACTACGAATGACAACACAATACTAGCACTTACCGGGAGTCACGAACATCTGCCTATACCGGATCAACAGCTTTTTTGGCGATCCTCTTGAGAGTTGGCACCAGGAGACCTATCCTGTATCACAGTGGCTATGTAACTTGGTTGTACAATATGGAAAGTATCCAAGACTTACAGTGTCCATACCGGGACCGTGGTGCGATTGTCCTAAAAGTTGCCGATCAAAATCGTATTAATTTGATGGCATCAGCGTCAAAGTAAATTATTCCTTGACTGTATTGATTTAAAGTCAGTACAACCGATTTTAACATGGAGCGTATCATACATACCTAAACGTATAAGAATGCATATACGAAATTGATCACTAATTCAATGTTGTTATGGTTTATTTTACTTTGACGCTAATGCCATCAAATGAATACTATTTTGATCGGCAACTTTTAGACAATGGGGGCCGGTATAGCACATGTAGGAGGATAGAAGTGGGAGGTAGTAGAATTGAATATGTCCAGGAATACACTTATCTTGGCCAAATAGTTTCTTTTCAAGCACGACAAGACAAAGAGATCGCGAGAAAGAAAGGCGCATAGGAAATGCCTGGAGAAGCTTTTGTTTATTAAAAGACCAACTGTACCTTGACTTACATTGATCTGGTGACCTTATACTGTGTCTGAAACGGAAGCTCATGGGCATGTGCATTTTACCAACTCTCATTATATGGTGCTCAGACTTGGTCACTGACGAAATCTCAAAAATTCAAGCAAAAGGTTTGCCAAAGAGCCATGGAACGCAGCATACTTGGCTTAAAACTAGCAGATCGTAAGTATAAGAAATTCGGATATACGATCCAAAACGCTAGTAGTTATTCATCATCATTAGCAACTCATCAACGGCTCACTTCTGAGCGCAGGTCTCCTCTCAGAGAAGGGTTATATAGGCCATAGTCTACCACGCTAGCCCAATGCGAATTGGTGGACTTCACACACCTTCGAGAACATTATAAAGAACTCTCAGATGTGCAGGTTTCCTCACGATGTTTTCCTTCACCGTTGAAGCAAGTGACATTTAATTGCTTAAACGCGAAAAGTAAGTGGTCCCGGGATCGAACCTGCGAACCCCCGAATAGGAGACCATAGTCCTAACCACTAGGGCCTAGTGGTTAGGAGCAGTGATAGCCTAGTGAGTTAGTGACTATAGGCTCCCAGCACCGCGCGCCTAGTGTCCTCGCGGTGCCGCGAGCGGCCGCGTGCCCTTTTCAAGCGATACTGGTCTTTAAAATAATGTGGATAAAGTTTAAAACCATTTCACACTGAAAGTGCTCGCCGCGCCGCTGCCATCCCGGTGTGAATCGGCCCTTGTAGAGTATCATGACTGCGATTTCACCTGATTTAGCCAGTAAGCAAACTAAAACTTGTGCTATAAAACCAAAATGAAAACCTTTGTTTTAAGTATAGATATATATTAAATATTGTATATTTTAAGCGTGTTTGCTATGCAGTAGAGCTATTTTTATTATTATTAGTACAAATGAAATAAAATAATATACTATCTACCTTCTGAACTTTTATGTTATTTTGTAGCCTTTTCATTTCTAATGATTTTTTTTTAAATACTTTTTAGAAACTATCTTCTGACTACGATTTCCTCCGCGTTGACTTCGGTTTTTTAAAAATTCCGCGGAAACCCTTTGTTTTCCCGGAATTGAAAGTTGCTCCATTGCATTAACGGATAAACGAACAGACACAATTTCACATTTATATTTTAAGTAGGTAGACGATCAAGGATTGTTGAAGTAACTCAACAAGCCTCGATCGTCGATTCTTAGGTAGATATAGTTCATGGAACTAATATGTAGTTGTGTCCTTTTCAATCTCATATAGACTTCACGATGAAAGGAACGTCGGCGATCTGTTCTGTAACTGCCTCATACTCACTCGCCTAGGATATTATCTAGTGTTCTGTGCACATAAGTACCCACTAGGTAAAACAATCTTTCTCTGTGTCGTGTGTTCCTTATTGCTGAGGGTGGTGACCCCTTCCCTAATAGGTATAGGTACCTAATAATGCGATGGGTTCTCAAATGGTTCCGCATACTACTCTACTACAAGAACGAGGTTTCGACTCTTGTCGAAGTTTAATCTTCTTCTTTATCAACCGATAGACGTCCACTGCTGGACAAAGATCTCTTGCATGGATTTCCACAGGCCTCGGTCTTGCGCCGCCTGAATCCAGCGGCTCCCTGCGACTCGTTTGATGTCGTCGGTCCACCTAGTCTGTCTGGGGTCTGCCAACACTGCGCTTCCCGGTGCGGGGCCGCCACTCCAGCACCTTGTTTAGTAGTTTAATACTTCATCGTCAGCCAGAGTGCATCCACTGTTGGACATAGGCCTCTTTTAAGTAGCGCCAACGTTGCCTATCCTCGGCCTTTCGCATCCAATCGATGCCGGCCACTTTCCGGATGTCATCGCTCCATCTAGCCGGGGGGCGCCCTACACTCCGTTTGCCGAGACGTGGTCTCCACTCGAGGACCTTACGACCCCAGCGGCCATCGGTCCTCCGACAAATGTGACCAGCCCACTGCCACTTCAGCGTGCTCGCCCTAAGAGCTACGTCGGTCACTTTTGTTCTTTGGCGAATTACTTTTTCGGATTTTATCCCTCAAAGAAATTCCGAGCATGGCTCTCTCCATAGCACGCTGAGCAACTTGAAGTTTGTGGACTAGCCTCACTGTCAGTGTCCACGTTTCAGCACCGTAAGTCATCACTGGTAGGACGCACTGATTAAAGACTTTTGTCTTTAGGCATTGTGGTATTTGCGACGAAAAGACTCGACGAAGTTTCCCAAATGCTGCCCAACCTAACTGTATCCTCCTGTCAATCTCCTTCTCAAAGCTGTTTCTACCCAACTGCAGAATTTGCCCAAGGTATGTATATTCTTGAACAGCTTCAAGAATAGATCCATCGACAATAATTGATCCCGGAGCGACCAGGTCGCTAAACATTACCTTGGTCTTGTCTAGGTTCATCCGGAGACCAACATGTCGGGAGGCAGCGTGGAGGGTATCAAGCATTTCTTGGAGCTCCTGCAGCGAACTCGCGACGATGACAATATCATCAGCAAAACGAAGGTGTGAAATGTACTCTCCGTTTATGTTGATGCCATGGCCTTTCCAATCAAGCGTCTTAAAGACATCTTCCAAAGCATTAGAAAACAGTTTCGGGGACAAAACATCCCCCTGTCTCACACCACGATGCAGTTGGATAGGTCTTGTCGACGCACCTTGTACTTGGACAGACATAGATGCTGAGCTGTATAAGCATCTCAACACTTCGATATACCGCCAATCTACTTGAGATCGCTGCAAGGATTCCAGAACAGCCCAAGTCTCGATGGAGTCAAAAGCTTTCTCATAGTCCACAAATGCGAGACACAGAGGCTGATTATACTCATAGGACTTCTGTATAACCTGCCTCAATGTGTGTATGTGGTCTATGGTGCCGTAACCACTGCGAAACCCGGCCTGCTCCGGTGGCTGGAAATCGTCGAGTCTTTTTGATAAACGGTTCGTGATGACCCTTGAAAACAGCTTATAAATGTGATTCAGGAGCGAGATAGGTCGGTAGTTTTTCAGTAGTGTTTTATCACCCTTTTTAAAGAATAAAACTACTATGCTCCTATTCCACGCCTTCGGAGTTCTCCCGTTCTGAATTACAAGATCAAAAATCCTCCGTAACTCCCTTGTGGTGTGTAGGGTCGATCAGTTAAGGGATGTTTGGAATGACTACACTTGACGAGGTTTGAGTTAATACTGTTTAATAAAATACGATCACTTACTTATATATACTACACCTCCCACGGAGTGATAAAAAAAAATTAATACAATTACATTTTTTTTTGAATTGACAGTTATAATTTGTCTTATAAAATAAATTTTCTTACAACTATAAACTTATAATCATAACAGAGAAAAAAATACATTGATGTTAAACTAAGTATAGTAAATACATAATTATATGGTAGGAATACAGTATGTTTCAGTTGCTATATAATTTTGTGCGATTTTTATGCACAATATCAATTTTCCCATTTATATCGACTTTCACATTAGGTGATAAGTCTTCTATGACTCTATATGGTCCTAAATATAAACTATTGAGCTTATTTCCTGTTTCATCCTTTATTAAAATTAAATCATTTTTGTTATATTTTATTGTATTAACTTTCTTGTCATATGAACTTTTTCTATTTTGTTTTACATTCAATAAATTTTGACGAGCATCTTGTTGTGCTAATTGTAGCCTATATCTTAATTATTCACTATAATTATCTATATTATATAATGGTTCTACACTATTTCTTATTCTACTGGGGAGTTCACAAGTTTTACCAAACACTAGTTCGTAAGGTGAATAATTGGTTGAAGTATGCACAGTATTATTGAATGAAAAACACCAAAAGGGAAGCCAATGGCTCCAAGTCTCGGGGTGTTTATCGCACTGAATACGGAGAAATGAAGCTAGATGTTTATGAGTGTTTTCAAGTGAACCTATTGTTTCGTGGTGATATGCAGTGGAATTGAGTTTTTCTATTTCTAGCAATTTACACACTTCTGTCATAGTAGAAGATAAGAATTCAGACCCCCTGTCGTTTACCATAAACTTAGGAATACCGTATCTTAATATAAAATTATTAACTATAAAGACCTAGCTACAGTTAAAGTTTCCTTATTTGCTAATGGATATGCTTCTACATACTTAGTTAAATCGCACTGTATGGTAAGTATATAAACGTTACCCTCTACGTCCTTATCCAATGGACCCATCAAATCCAAATAAATTTTTTCAAACGCACACGTGGCGGTTGTCGTCACAACCATGGGCTCAACGGTATGCCTTGAATATTTCATCTTTTGACATTTTACGCACTTACGAATAAATTCACGGACGTCCTTTTCTATATTTGGCCAATAAAATTGTCGTTTTATATTATTTACCATTCTACGTACCCCTGCATGCCCGCTAGTGGGTAGCAAAGGATAATCGTTAATAATAAACTTTTTATCATTTTCGTCAATTATTCTTTTAACGCCTCGCAAGATACAAATTCTTGGTCCTTGGTAGTAACCATTATTTTTTATTTCATTAATTAAACTTTTAATAAACATTTCATTTTCATTATTTTTTATAATACAAACTTCGTCGACGTTTATATTCTTACAAAATTCACTCAATTTAATTACAAATTCGGCTCGCGTAAATTGTAATCTATAATCAAGATTTACGTATATTATATTTTTGCAAGAACTATACATGAAACACTCACTTTTCGTGCTTATCAATTTATTTTTTTCTAGTTCTCTAAGCTTTTTACTTTCCATTAATAACATTTCTACAGAATTATTAGGTATCCTTAATATTTCCACGACTCGCGGTTGATCAGGCCGTTTGTCATTGGCTACACTAGGGATTACACTCCTATCGAAATGCCTTTCACGTTCCTCTTCCTCTCTTCTCCTCTGTGCTCTGGTCATAACAGCCATGATATTATTACTCATCTCCTTTAACTCGTCTGAGGTAACTATTATTCTAGATAACGCGTCTGCGACCGGATTATCTTTTCCTTTTACATACACAATTTTATAGTCATACTCTTCTAACGTTAAGCGAAATTTTAATAATCTACTACTAGGATCTTTCATTCCAAACAAATATACCAATGGCTTGTGGTCAGTCATAATAGTAAAAGCTTTTCCAAACAAATATGGACGAAAATATTTAATACCCCATACAATAGCAAGTAATTCCTTTTGAATAGTTGGGTAGTTTTTTTCTGCCTTATTCAAGGGCCGACTAGCGTAAGCTACGGGTCGTAAATCTTTATTGCAAAGTACGGCTCCTGTCGCTGTACCAGATGCATCGGTTTGTAGGATGAACTCACTATTTGTTGAAAAATCGGGATATTGTAGAACAGGTGGGGACATTAAAGCTTCTTTCAGTGATTGGAATGACTGTTCACACTCCATTGTCCACAAAAACGGTACATTTTTTCTGCATAACCTATTTAAAGGTAATGTTACTTCAGCAAAGTTTTTTATAAATTTCCTATAATAATTACTAAAAGCAACAAAACGCCTTACATCATCTGAATTCTTCGGTATAGGATAATTTTTAATTATTGAAATTTTATTTGGATCTGGTAATATACCATCCTTCGTCACACTGTGTCCTAAGTATACTATTTCCGTTTTTAAAAATTGACATTTACATGGATTTAGCTTTAAGTTTACTTTTCTCAACCTTTGAAAAACATCCAGAAGATTTTTATTGTGTTTCTGAATTTCTACCAAATATAACAAGATCGTCGAGGTATATAAAACATTTTTCATAAGTAAGGCCTGACATTGCTACTGTCATTACGCGCGAAAAAGCACTGGGACTTATTTTTAAACCCATCGGTAATCTTTTCATTTGATACTGTCCTGTATTCGTTGTAAATGCTGTGGCATTACGACTTTCGGGAGAAAGTGAAACTTGATAATAGGATTGACTTAGATCTAAATGAGAAAAATAAACAGCTCCTGACAATGAATCTAAAATTTCAGTGATATTTGGTAATGGGAACTTATCGTCTTGTATTTTTTCATTTAGCTTTCGATAGTCCACCACTAATCTCCAACTTTTACCTGTATCCGACTTTTTTGGCACTAACAAAATAGGGCTGGACCACTCACTGCACGTTTCTTCGATAATGTCATCTTGTAACAATTTATTTATTTGCCTCTCAACTTCGGGTTTCAAACTGTTAGGAATGCGATAAGGTTTGGTATATACGGGTTTCGAGTCTTGTTTTAAAACAATCGACTGCTCATAAACTTGAGTTGTTGTAAGTTTATCACCTGGCAGTTGAAATATGTCAGCATATTTTGAGCAAAGGGACTCAATTGTTTGACGTTCGTGAGAACTCAAGTGGTCTAACTTTAACAACGATAACAAAATACTTGAACGTTTGGAATTCGACTCGAGTTTACTAAACGAACAAAGATTGTAATTTTTTAACAGTTCTAAATCGGGTTTAAAAATAGGTAATAAAATATTATTGTCGCCTGTATTGAGAATTCGTATCGGGATAATATTGTTTTCAGGTTTTACTATAACACTTGCCAAAAATATGTTTTCCTGAATCTGTTTCGGAAGTACAATACATTCTTCAGTTATATTTGTATCTAACTGTATATAATGTATAGATTCACATCGGGGCGGAATATTTAAAAATTCCTTACTAATTACTGGTCTCCTATACAACGTTAAGTTATGACATTTTTCATGATTTTTTAAAGTTAAAATAGAGTTTTCTAAATCAAACGTCACTGAATTGAATTTATCGAAAAAATCTTGGCCGATGATACCATCTGAGTGACATGGTAGTTTTTCAAATAAATAAAATTTATGTTTAAAATACGAATTATCGTGAGTTTTTACAGTTAAATAAACATAACCCTTCGAAATACTTTTTCCTCCAATACCGTTAATAATAATATTGTCTGTATAAATTTGTACATTTTTTGGTAAAATACAAGCATTTACAGCTGATAACGATGCTCCAGTGTCAAGTAGCCAAGAACACCTAGTATTGTTCACATATAATGCGATGTAATTTGCATTACTTATGTCACATGTCAAAATGTTATGTTCTTTAGGCACGAAAAAACTGTTTTTTACTTTGATTGCTTTCTACTGCATCTTGAGACTGAGACATGTTATTATCATTACTAGTTTTATACTCAAATTCGCCATAATTAATTTGCTTATGTTGTCGAGGCAGAGCACAATTGCTAAAATTACGGTAAATTCGACGTCGATTCGGTTGCGTATATCGTCCTCCTCTATTATAGTTATGAGTCTGATATTTATGTGAATTGTTGTAGTTATTTGAATTTTCTCTATATTGGTTCGAATAACCACGAAAACCTCTCTGAGGATAACGACCACGCCCTCGAATCGAAGATTGATAAGATCCTCGAAACTTACCTTGAATATTGCCTCGCATATTCATTATTGAGGTCGAGCTCATTGAGGTCGATGCTAACTCCTCATCCTGCGCAGCTCGTACTGCGTCCTTCAGCTCCGTATAGTTTCTAGCTGAAATTATGGTACCTAAACGCTTATTGCGTAACCCATCCGAAAATTTTTTAATTGCCATCTGTTGGTTTATGGGTTTTAAAATTTCATACGCCTTTTCATTAGAATCAGCCTGAGAAATAGTTAAATCTACAAATAGTTCTTCAATACGTGAAGCATATTCAGAAATTGACATTAATTCATTTTGTGACATATTGTTAATTTGTGTTAACAACGAATTAGGTGACTTTTTTGTTAGTAAAAACGATTTCATATCTTTCACCAAATCAGCGCACGAGTCATACTCTTGTTTGAGTCTAAGTTTAGCTGATTTACTTAATCTAGTTTTTAAAGCAAACGTAGCTAATTGTTTCCTACACTTTGGTTCGCTTAAACAACTCTCATAAAGTTCTAAACTGTCAATAATTTTTTCTAATGTCTCCTCTTTTCCATCCATCACTGGAACCAAGCTTGCTGCCGTTTTTAAATTAAACGTCTCCATTTTTAAAAGAAGTTAAAATTATCTTGACAATATTCCTTAATTTTCTGAAAATTACACTACTAAATACTCTAGTTATGTTACCTATTCTATGTTAGAATTACATTACATACCTTATTATTCTATTAAAATAAAACGGTAAATCTTGCAGTTCATAAAATAATAACGTCATGATATCGAAGTCTGAAAACCGCTTTTTAAACTTTGACACTAATAAACTTTGCACTTATAAACTTTTTTTTTAAATTACTGCGGCGCTGGATTGATCCTCTTGATTTCCCTTAGTACCATGACTGGACAGCCTCAGGATCCTTCGTAGAGCACCTTCACGTAGCTCATCAGTAATCACGCACATAATATATTTTATTAAGTTCGTCCTTATTTAATAATTTATTTTTCGTAATCGTCCACTTTTGACATTTTATTTTTCACGTAGACTACTAATTTTCTTAAATAATTTTTTATTAAATTAGTCACTTCATTATAATATCAGTCAATAGTAAGATATTAGCCACATTATCATTTTTTTTTTCTCTAATCACATTATTTTATAACTGTTTAGCCGTCGGGCTTCTTATTAGAAACGCATTATAGTTTTTTATATGCACTCGGTAACCGGACACCTCGGCTACGCGGCTTTAAGCGTTCGGCAGGGTCGCCATGTGGTGTGTAGGGTCGATCAGTTAAGGGATGTTTGGAATGACTACACTTGACGAGGTTTGAGTTAATACTGTTTAATAAAATACGATCACTTACTTATATATACTACACCCTAAGTAAGGGCGCGCCCCCTGCCTTTAGGAGTTCGGAGGTGATTCCGTCTTCTCCAGGGGCTTTCCCATTTTTCTGTTGTTCAAGGGCCAACACGATCTCATCTATGCTAACATCCGGAAGATCATCGGTAAAGTGGCGTGTTAGCTGGGCTCTGGGATCCTGATCACAGGTCTTAGGCTGTGGGACATGAGTCTTATATAAGTCACCATAGAAGTCCTCAATCTCAGAGAGTATGTCTGGCTTGGCACTAACGGTACAACCACTTGAGGTCTTAAGTTTCGTCATTTGGCATCGGCCAAGCCTCTGAGTAAATACCTTTGACCCCCGGTTTTCTTCTATAGCTTTTTTTATATTTTCGGCATTTAGACGCCGGAGGTCTCGGCGAATTGATCTTTTGACCTTTCTATTGAGAGCTTGATGATCCGCTGGAGTGAATTGTACATTCTCGCGCCTTTCCTTCATGAGCTGTATAGTCTCATCTGAGAATTTGGACTTCCGGTCCGAACGCTTTGTTCCACAGAACCTATGGCCTTCTTCCCGGATGATATTTGCCACAGTTTCGAAATCCTCGTCAATATCGATGGTTTGTTCCAGAGTACCGAATCTGTTTTTTAGTTCCAACTGGAATCGTTCTGAGCCAGCTTGAGTCTGAAGCATTGTAGGCCGGAGCGTAGACTTCATCATACGAATTCTTTCCAGCTTACAGTTGATACTCAGAGTGCCTCTAACAAGTCTGTGATCGCTACCTGTGTTAAACCTGCTGATCACCGAGACATCTCTAAATATATAGCGTTTGTCTGTTATGATGAAGTCTATCTCATTTTTCGTCACATTGTCGGGGCTTTGCCAGGTCCACTTTCTGTGGGGACGTTTCTTGAAGAACGAGTTCATCAAGAAAAATCCCTTCATTTCGAGAAAGTTGACCAGCATTTGGCCCCTGTGGTTCCTGCTCCCATACCCATGCTGTCCCAGTACAGACTCGGAACCGCTCTGCGTCCCTACCCTCGCATTGAAGTCCCCCATGATAACGTTGTAGTGGGCCTTAGAGGTGTCATTTAAGGCTTTATTAATGTCATCATACATAATTTCAACGTCAGAATCTGAATATGTTGAAGTTGGTGCGTATACTTGGATGACCTTCAGAGAGTACCTCTTAGTCAATTTAATTATAAGATACGCTACTCGTGATGATACGCTGGATATCTCCACAACGTTATCAGTGAGGACCTTATTGACGAGGAATCCGACGCCACCTTGCGATAGGCTGTATCCTTGCCGATGGTAGAGAAGGTGGCCTGATTCTAGGATTGTAGTGTCCTCCCCCTCTCTTCGGACTTCACTCAAGCCCAGAATATGCCACCTTATGTTTTCCAACTCTACCTCGAGTTCTGTAATACTTTCATCGAGCCTTAATGTCCGTCCGTTATATGTCGCCAGAGTCAGTTGTTTTTGGTAGCCCACCGTCACCCGGAGATTCTTGGCACCCCCTGCCCCTATCCCTTTGACCGCTACCAGAGTCAGGAGAAGTGGAGCCGCCGGGAACTAGGGGCCGTTTAGTTGTTGCACTACTCATAAGGATTAATGCCCTAATCGCCACGCTGGGCAGGCGGGTTGGCGATCGCAGGGCTAGCCTTTTTGCACCAGTGTAGCTGCTGCCCGACACTGAGCCTTGTCATTTAAGACTAGCTAGTTATTTTTGTAATGGTTATACCGCCATTGGTCGGTCGCCATTTCCTCGTTCGTCAGCCAGCAGGGGGCACCACGGGCAGGTGAGGTTGGCAGTTGGAGCACTAAGGTGGAAGGTGCGCTCCCTTACCCCCTAGTTTAATACTTAGTTATTAAATATTACCTACCTCGGACCGACGGCATATCGTGCTCACCGAGGCATGAAATAGTTATTTGTGTTATATGGGGCCAAAGGAATTTTTTGTTCCCCGAGGGCGTTATTTTGAATTCAGAGCGAAGTGAAGGATCCTACAGTAGACTCCCGAGCGCAGCGAGGGATTCTAAAGTAGAATCCTGAGCGTAGCGAGGAATTCAATATACGCCGCCCGAGAACAAAAGATTTTGGCCCCGAATGACACACACTATTTTTCATCATTATGACCTATGAGAAAAGCTAGGAGTATCAACCTACTATGTATAGAGTATAGACATTACCAATACGTATATTGAAAATTTAAATAAAACACAAATAAATTTTTATGAAATAATTAAACATTAATACTTATGTTGGAAGTATGGGCGTATATGTCTAATCGACAAATTTGATCACGTGACTTATCGTAGGCAACAGCTTCTCAAATATTTTTGAATTTCGACACATTTTTGAATTCTCTCTTCTGATTGGTCCGCGTTAGTGCTTTAGTATGCTAAAGCACTATAACGCGGACCAATCAGAAGAGAGAAATAAAAAGTCCCATGGGGTTAAAATGAAATTTTGCTCCCGCTGTCCTCTGAAGCCAATATTCGTTTTTCGAATAGGTATGATGAAAAAGCCTTTGGACAGCATACTTCGGTCACCCATCCAGCTACCTACCGACCGGGATCAACGTTGTCTTATTTAAATACCTACGCTATCTCACGTAGCCCCTAGGCCCAGAAGTGCGACTGTCTAAAGTTATTCCATTGATCGTAATCGTATTCGATGACATGACAGACGAGATGACAGCGTCAAAGTAAAATAAACCATAACAGCTCAATTTGGTGTGTGCATTCTTATACAATTACGCATGTACGATACGCTCCTTAACGCTCCATATTCAAATACGTTGTACAGTACCCGGCGATATCTATATATTGCACATCGGCCTTTGGAATAAAACGCTATTTCTATTCTATTGCAAGGATAGCTAGCCAGAAATTCACGTAGTAATTACTGAAATCTCTTCACAATCGGCGAGCACATCACGTAACATTAAAAAAAATGCAGTCGAACTGTGAATAGAATAGAATAGCGTTTTATTCCAAAGGCCGATGTGCAATATATATCGCCGGGTACTGTACCTACTGAATTTGTTACTTTAAATGAATACAATCAAGGATTATTTTACTTTGACGTTAATGTCATCGAATATGAATACGATCAATGGAATGACTTTAAGACAATTGGTACCCAGATCAATCTCGTCGCTTCAGTAGGTTGTTGACGACCTCCCTGGCTCAGTGGTGAGCGCTGTTGTCTTATAACTGGGAGGTCTCGGGTTCGATTCCCGGCGGGGTCAATTTGGGAATTTATAATTTCTGAATTGTCTCGTTACCACCCTACCGTCAAAGCCGTGCCGCTAAGCGATTTAGCGTTCCGGAACGATGGCGCGGGCGTGTAGAAACCAATTAGGGGTATAGGTGGAATTTTCACTGCTATACCCCTTCTAAGTTAGCCCGCTACCATCTTAGACTGAATCGTCACTTACCATCAGGTGAGATCGCAATCAAGGACTAGCTTGTCGTTGAATAAAAAAAAAAGGTAATAATAATTAATTTTCTACAGGGCACATAATCCGCTCTAGACGTGGTCGCCCCCTGCTGCTTTACAGAAGCTTCACGTATTCTCAATCGTCTGGTTTCCACACGAAACATGGACACAAATGGCTCTGCTGCTCCCATAGATCAAGAAAGTGCAAGGCTTACATCGTAACTGGTGCCGAAGATTACGTAATAAGAGATAGTATGGAGTCACACAACCATGAGTGTCCTAATTACGGACCTTACTATCCTATATATGGACGCTGTTAAACAATAGTGTGTCAACCCACACGTTCGCCATTTTGATTTTTGAGTAAATCGAGTTTAAAGTTTTTTAATCTTAGTATTTATTATAAACTAATTTGTTAAAGAAAATAATAGATCAATATCTAATTAAAAAAAATATATATTTGAACTCTACTTAATGAGTTCTAGCCAATGATACTCCACATGCCAGAGTAAAACAATAAAATTTTATTTCGACTCCTTTTCCATGTATGGGAGCCCCTTTTACTTTTAATGTTATTTTATTATAGCGGCAATAGAAATACACCCTGTGACAATTTCAACTGTGTACCTATTACGGTTGATGAGAACGAGATACAGCCCGCTGACAGACGGACGGACGGAAGGACAATGGAGGCTTAGTAATAGGGTTCCGTTCGCACCCTTTGGGTACGCAATCCTAAAAACGTGTTAAGGCTATTAACACCTTATTGCTTAATTAAAAATTGCGGACCTAAAATCATCTTTTTCTAGGCTATGGAACTTTACACTGTATTGACTTATCTGTATTATACGATTAAAGATGCCAAATAGTGTCATGAAAGAAAACAATCAAGACAAATCGTCATTTTGTGGGTTGACACAATATTGCATAATAGCGTCCATATATAAGTAAAAAATCGGCCAAGTGCGAGTCGGGCATCGCTCTTTTAGGGTTCCGTTAAAAAAAATTAAATAAAAGTATTTCCATGTACCTATGAAAATATAATTATTTAATTTTTTTTAATTTAATTTTTATTATTTGTTGTTATAGCGGCAATAGAAATACATAATATGTGAAAATTTCATCTCTCTATCCATTACGGTTTACGAGATACAGCCCGCTGACAGACGGACGGACGGACGGACAGCGTAGGCTTAGTAATAGGGTCCCGTTGGTAGGTACCCTTTGGGTACGGAACCCTAAAAAACTTAGAACCAACTACAGAAAATGTACATACTTAAGGTACTATAGAAGAGAGTGATGGCTCAGTTACACTAGGAGAGTTTCTCGAATGTAAGCGACATTTTCGACACTCGCATTCGAGCATCGCTTATATAATGCTCCTGCTCCACCTGCGCCCTAACGCGTCAATTAACGCGATAATTAAGCCATAACGCAGATATAGCCACCATTTAACGCACTAAAATGTGATGTGGCGATATTAATGACGTTAGACATTAGACTATAGCTCGGGAGGCGGTCTCCGAGACGCATCAAAGGATTTTAGCGCATCAATTAACGCACTAAGCCTCGTTGGCTACATTTGCGCTGTCTCATTCTGTGCGAGGCATGCATTAAGTGAAGACGTATATAGGGTGTTTGGCGGGAAACTTCAAAATAATAGAATGGTCAAATGAAAAAGCACTTGAATTTTTAGAACTATTTCAACCGTGTCTGTGGGATCTACGGCTACCATCCCACATAAATCGGTCAGCGATGAGTGATGCTTGGCGGCGAATAATTCCGTCTATCATTTCTAGTATCATTAGATGAATATAAAAGGAAAGAACCGCATTTTTTTTTTTCAAGATACAAGTTGTTTATTAGCAATTTGTACCTAGTGCCTATACCTAATTAATAATAGTTTTTAAATTTTATAAAGTACCTACCTAGGTATTCTTAAAATAATAATGTATCTACACAAAAAATTACTAGGTACATAAATGATTTTATAGTGTACAGTTTATCAAACAAAAAATTCTTATCTCTTAAGTATGTAGAGTAAGTTACACTTCAATAACTCATACTTTAAACTTTATAATTATAACAATATCCCTCTATCTCTATATGCATTTTTCTACAAACTTAAAAAAATGCAGGTACTTACTCAATTCTGTTACTGTACATAGAAGTTGACAAAATTTCAAATAGGTAGGTGCTAAAAATACAAGAATAACATTATTAATTAACTGGAGTATAAAATAAAACAACAAAAATTATTTATTTTTTGCTTAAATTATTGATCTAATTCAAAAAAATATACTTACTACTAATATCACTTATCTCTACTAATTAAAAAAATAATAATTTTAATTGAATTTAACTATTTTTATGTATATTATGGAAACTTTAAGAAAAAACACACAATGAGGTAGAAATTAAATCAGTCTTGCAAAAATGTGCCATACAACATAATATGCATATGCATACCTACTAGAATAAAGCCAGCAGTAAACATCCAAAATCAGATTCTTAATTCAGAACCAAAGTTCAGATTCCTACACCAAAATGCTCAGAATTGAAAATTGTTGCATGCAATTGTTTAAGATTTTATTATTTATATGTACTATTTCCATTTTTAATATGTAAGTACTTGTACGATAAAAATACAAATTCTGAATTTTCTGAATTTAAAAATTTCCTTATTTTAGTGATCAGTCATTAATCTAAGGATCAATCTGAATTTTTATGAAATGTGTGAGGCTTGTATGAGGCAAGTAAATGTCCAATTTTAAGATTCTGAATTAAGAAACAGAATTCCATTGATTCCAAATGATTATGGCCAGCCTTAGAAGGTTCATTATTGGATTAATTTAAGTACTTACTTGATGTTGCTACAATAAATAAAGCTTCTAAATATTTCTGAAAGCTGTTCATCATTCATTATCCTTGACTTACACTAGCGGCACGCTATGATGGCCGGTTTGACGTTTGTCCGCTCATGAAGTTCCGTATTAATTGATAACGACTTTGAAGGAAATAATTGTATTACTTTATTGACGATAGTGATGTGCAGAGATTCATAAATTTTATCGAATGTAGTTTTAGGTTTAGGACTCAAAATAGATAATATTATAGAAAACGAACATATAATTATTAATGTAGGTGATGATAGCAGTGACGACAGTGAAAATAGTAGTATGGACGAATCTGATTAATTATGGCCTTTTGTGGCACCTTTTTTGGTATCTTTTGTATTCATATGTTTCTTGTGTGCATATAAAGTGTGTATATTCATTTTCATTCAAATATTCAGTTCGTTCAAATAAATTAAATAAACATATACATTTTTGTTTTATTAAACCTATTTAATCAGGTACAAAAACAAAACTTAATTGTTTTTTGTTCGAGAATAAATTGACATTCCACATCACTATTGTAATGTGTCAAACCGGCCATCATAGCGTGCCGCTAGTGTAGTAAAATTATTCACTAAAAATGAACCACTTAATACCAAAAAATTTACAAATAAGTAGTAGTAAAATATCTACTACCTAGATAAACAAACACAGTATTTTTACATTCTGAACACATTGAGGTTATGAGGTTTAATCTACATAAACATGATAAAAATATAGTAGTATTATATCAGTCTTAATTTTAGAACAATATTGGCATGTATTTAATTAAACTGTATTTAATTAAACTTACAAGTTATAGCTAACAAGAATAATAAAATAAAGATGTTAAATATTAACTATACCTACTTATAAAAAAAAATTGAGCACAATATTATCATAATTTTTGTATAAAGGCAGTCTTATTTTAAGAGGTAAGAAATTAAATCAGTCTTTATTAGTAGTCATTACAAGTCCATTGTTGTAAATGGATAATGGATGTAAGTGGACCTTCCATTGTAAATGCCACATGTAAATGTAATAAGCTACAATGAAAATTGGTATGAGTCATATTAAGACATTTTGAGAGTAATGTTATGGGTGTAGTGTAAACTGAAGTAGTCTTGGTGAGATCTATAGATCTCTCACTCACTCACTCACTCACTCTCAGCTCATACTCAAGATTTAGTTAAACAAGACAGATTTATGTTGGAACATATTTTGAGTCTCATTTTAACTCTATCTTGAGTCTTGAGCAGAGCCAGAGTATGATCTATAGATCTCTGCAAAAATAGATCATTAACAGATGTAATAATTTTAGCATATCATCTCTGAATTTTTAGCATCTCTGAATAATATTAGGGTCCATAAAACGCATTGCTTTACTCTGAACTGTACAGGCATGATGTCTAGACTGCATTTCAATGTTACACAAACCAAAATGGCAAGTAGAATAATTCAGATGCAGTTCTAATGAAATTCACATAACAGCATGGCAACTGTGAACCAACTGCAGTCCATTGTTCTAGAAATGCAAGACAACTGCACAGTTGCTTGGCATTTGCGTCATGCAAAACAACTGTATCTTAATGTATTGATAAGAAGTCTGTCTATCTATACCTAATGAATGTGGAAAAAATTACCAACTTTATTTGCAGTCCAAAAGCCAATTGGGCCAACATTAACAAGTTATGGCAGAAAAAACAACTTTGTACTACCAAGTTATTTCTGCTGTTCATTACTTTTGCAATCTATTTTGAGGGCCAAATAATGTTGGTCATTTTTTCACATTCATTTTGAACAAGGATTGATTATACAATATATCCTTAAATAAATGCGAAAGTGTGTTTGTTTGTTGGTTTGTCCTTCAATCAAGCTGCAACAGAGCCACGGATTGACGTGATTTTTTGCATGGGTATAGTTGAGGACCTGGAGAGCGACATAGGCTTTTTATCCTGGAAATTCAAAGAGTACCCAAGGGATTTTAAAAGGTAAATCCATACGGACAAAGTCGCAGGCATCAGCTAGTACTATATGATATAGACTATACAATTCTAAAAGATCCATCATTGCGTCGGTAAAAGCCTGGCGGAGGGTGGTTGTGCTTGTTTCTTACCCTATTCACAAGAGTACGCAGCTGGTGGGACACTGTGGTCACATCTGCATAGCATCCGGTCTTGGTGCGAGAAGTACAGTACCATTGCTTTTTGCCATAGGCTAGCTTATTCTTTAAACGGAATGCATATCCTTCGTGCACTAATAAGGTACTCCCTTTTCTTGTCGGAATAAAGTTTGCTTCTGAAAAAAAGGAGAAATATTAACAAATGTGTCTGAAGTCTGAACATCGTAACTATATTATGTAAAATACTAATGTTAAGTATTATGTAGAATAATAATCAACAAAATAACCTGTTTCCTCTATTTATTTCTTTACATCCCTTTTATTTAATTACTTATCTTTATTTCTTTTTATGTACACAAACATTCTTAAAAATAATTATTAATATATACATAGATAGTGTACAATTTTTTTCAAAGTTAGATGATATACCTACTTAGATAGTTGATCCTTAGATGTCCTGGCTGTTTAAGCAATAAAAAGTTCTTGCTGCAGCCTATTACTGACTGAAAACCGAAAGGTTGGTAGTGCAAACCGTACCTGTGGCACTATTGTCTTGCACATTCTGGTATACATAATCATTAATCTGTGTTGCACATTTCTGACACACGTTTACGCTTGGTTGAAGAACATGTTGCCTTAGTAAAACATATCCATATAAATAATACAATTAAATATCTATAAGTATATAATAAGCAGATGTAGGTACCAATATTTTTTTACCTTGCTAGCTCCCTAAAGTTTTCTTTACTTATTATCAGTTTTTGTTTTTCTCCATGGTTTCATAAGCTTTTTTTTAGCTTAAAAACCATGATGTGAATATTACTACTTAAGTACGTTGGTACTTAGCTTGTTGCTGGGTATAAAGTAAGATTTGAATTCATATGCCAACGGTTGAAATACGTAGGTACCTAAATAAAAGTTAAATCTACTTACAGAAAATATGAGATTTAATTTTATTCACGCATATCAGCTCAACTCATGCTTTGTTTACCCATGTTTCATACAGTTTGTAAATATTAAATAAAACACTGACATTTGTTTATTTTTTTATTATAAACGTATTTTAATAATAAATCTAACAGTATGTACCTACAATTACTATTAATTAACTTTCAATTTATCATAAAAAAAACAATAACAAGTAGGTACAATACGCGTCTCCCTATCCTAACCACAACAAAAGAACAAAACTACTACTAAGACTCTATTTGAACATAACCCAAAAATTAAAACTAAAAATCATCGAAGATATCACGATAAAATTTAAATCTTTGATTTAATTATACTTAAATCAAATGCACAGTTTGAAGATACTGAAACTTTATAAAAGTCACGTACGCACGGCAAACTGCAAAGCACAGATCACTATTAAAGTCAGGGGGGTCAACTTTGTATGGGGCAGATGCTAAGATGTAAATATGTACCTACTAGGGCAAAATCTCAGAGTACAAAATCACTTTTTTTAACCTAGTGTTCATCGTCTATGGCGCGTTATCGTCATTCAACTCTGTGATTCAATCTTGTTGTTCCTGGTCTGTGGATTCAATTTTCAAAAAGTTTCAATAATGGCGTCTTTGTTATTGTTTCGTAACAATATTAACAAATTGATTTCTTGCAATTCTATGAACTTTATCGTGCCGAGTAGTTTACTTCACTGAGTAATAATCAAGTTTATGTATTTTAAAGTGCAGTGCTACTCTTGTTTCACGGAGACAGGACTTGTGTATTTTGTTTTTAAAATGGCTTAGAGAGAACAAGAGGAAATGTTTTACGTGTTCGCCGGCTTAAAACAACATTGTTTCGATTTCCTAAACCTGCTTTTAGGAATCTGGAACTAAATGGTACGTATTAGCTATGTTCTAAAAGTGCTACTTTACCTACTTAAGTTAAAACTATAATAGCTAATGCCCGCGTCTTCGTCCGCGTGGATGTAGTTTTTAAAATCCCTCGGGAACTTAGATTTTCCGGGATAAAATGTAGCCTATGTCACTCTCAGGTCCTCAACTATACCCATGCTATAAATAACGTCGAACCGTAGCTCTGTTGGGGCTTGATTAAAGGACAAACTAACGAACACAAACATTTATAATATTATTATGATTATGATTAATTATCCTTTTACAGACACAAGCATACCTTTTGATATTTAGAGTACTTGTGTCTATAGGATTTTTCAAAATTCAAAACTCTTTTTTCAAAAATTATCGGTTTATAAAGAGTATACATATAATAGTTTTGTGTTTGTGTTTATGTCAACCATGTCTCACACTTGCAGATCCAATATACAAATTACCAAAAGGCTATTAGAAATACTAACTATCTTTTATTAGGGCGAGCGGAGCGAGACCTAATACTATCCCACAACCTGAGCATTTTGTGGTACACTTTACTGAAAAACTATCATGCCTATAGATTTGTGATTTAACACAGTAATTTAACTTTATATCCAGATGTGTTATCTGTCAAAAACAACATAATTTAAAAACCATTAACTTAAAATCATTATCAGTTGGAAAAACTATGTGAACCCTCACAAAACTCAGCTTTTTGCTAGTATTATGGTATAATAATATAATTATAATAGGTACTAAAAAGAATAAAATTGTTTCTTTTCAGATGTGAACTATGCTCAGTACATTTTTTTCCTGAAACAGACTACTCTTCATCATCCCTGCAGGTGAAATTGTACAGTGAAGATAGAATGTTGTAAAAGCGTTCGACAAAGAAAACTAATAATATATTTACATAAAAATAAATGATCATTTATATTCGCTAGAACAAAAAACCTGTTCTTTTCTTTTATACCTGAACTGAAACCTTATTGATATGGTATTTTGACTCTAAAGAGAACTTGTATTTTAAAAAATTGGTTGCCTGTAAAGTCGGTATACGGGCGAAAGTTTTACGTGACAACCGAAATAGAAGCGCAAGACATGAACCGGTGTGTATGCCTATCTCTCTCACTCTCTCTCTCTCGCTCTGTCTCTCTCGCTCTTAGGCGGGCTAACTGTGCTCGAGTGGAAGGGACGCGTGCCTTTCACTTTTTATGTCTGTCTCTCTCGCTCTTAGGCGGGCTAACCATGCCCGAGTGGCTCTCACTCGCTCTCATTGTGAGCGCATAACGTGAGCGGAGCGTAACGCAGTTTCTTGAAGTGTCACCCGGCAAACCAATTTATAAGACGTTGTCACGTCAAAATACCAAGTTCTCTTTAGAGTCAAAATACCATAACTAGAAATTTAATTTGGGCTAGTAGCTTATCTCCACATTTGAATCTCCCGCCTTCAAAGACTTGTCACTGGGTTGAATATAGATGGCGCTAGTAAGAACGGTCCCCCTTTTTTTAATATGAAGTTATCATTCTTCTCCGCTAGGAGTAATAGTGTTCTGTGATTAAAGTAGTCTGGGGTGGTCTGGCTCTGGGGACTGCAAAAGAACTAATATTTAACATCGACAACGAGTCCGTCGAGTCGACACTCGACAGATCGACACAGACACAGTCACAAACAAAACCAAAGAGTAAAGACTACATACAATATTAATAATAAACTATCCTAGGGTTCGTGGTCTATGTACTAAACTGGAGAACAAAACAACCACAGACCATCCAGCTGATTCTGTAACTCAGTGGCTATCAAAAAATGATAGCCACTGACATTTTATTTTTTAATGGTTTTTTTTTTTAATTAAGGATGATTAAAGTCTATCCAACGAGTCGAGATCCTACATAATATAAACAAACCTACAGGGTTTTGTAACCTTTTTTACTTACAGTAATTTGGAAAATGTAAAATAAAATATTTTGATATGTAATACTATTTAAGAAGTATTAAATCTTATATAATTACTACATATATAGCTGCTCGTGCTGATTCACTGATTGACTGACTCACTGACTCACTCATTGATCACCTCTCCTGTAAAAGTTTGTATGAATTTCTTTCTTTTCACCGATGGTTTAGTATAGAGGAACAAAATTCATTCGGAGCTAAAATATGGAGAGAGCTGATGATTGAGGATTTCGAAGATGGGTGAGGAGCATGGCCAGGTTATATAGGGCCAGAGTAGTGGGAGGTGCTCGAACAAAAGTCACTCGAAATTTCATCCAATTGGCAGTAAACTAAAAAAATTCCAAAATGGTGGATTCATATATGGTAAGCATTAATTACCATATTCTTTTCAAAAACACTGAAACTCGTCTTCTAAAAAAAAAAGGTAATATAATGTGTATTTAAATAAACCCATTATTAAGGCATTACGAAATTCAATTTGGTTTAGTTAGTTAAAGTTAGCAAGTTAAAGGTAGGCTATCTTTGTAATAAGTAGGTAGTTAGGTACGTACCTTTGGGCGTTTTTTCTTTGGGGAATTAAAATCTGTGGGTGTTCCTTTTGAAGTGCTTGGCTGAGGTTCCATCATAGCCAACTAGATTTTAACAGCCACAAATAACAAAAACAAAAACCAATACAACAAATAACTATAACTATAAAACCAGTAACAGTTAACAGTAACAGGTAACAATAATTAAAGCGAAAATAATAACAGGAAATAACAGAGAACGAACGAAATTATGTATCACCCCGAGCGCTTTAGGAGACGGAATGAAATAGATTAAAAAACTACAAAATCAAATGGCCATCCGAATGTTTTCAATCCCTTCTATAGCCTCGTTTGACCTTGAGCATTGTATCCGTGAGCCGTGCGGCAGATAGCAAACAAACAAGATAGAAAGAGGTAGACTTTATTTTGTTCTGTCGTCGGGCAATGTTTATATGTAGGATCTCGACTCATTAGACTTACTTTATACGAGTCTGCCCGCGAAATTCAAATTTAATTTGGTTTTTCACAATTTGTAAACTAATACGACAAACAAGGCCAATGGCATTCTAATTGCGCCAGTAGAATTATCATCTTCACAGGTTTACATAAAAATCTTTACTTGAAAGTGACCAGTTTAAGAAATTAATCAAAATACTGAGTTAGACGTAAGTTACTCACAAATTAGTCGATATTTTGAATAATTTCTTAAACTGGACACTTTTAAGTAAAGATTTATAAATAAACCTGTGAAGATGATACTGCCATTGTTGCAATTAGAATGCCATACGCCCACTTTGTCGACAGTTTGTCGTATTAGTTTACAAATTGCGATAAACCAAATTAAATTTGAATTTCGCGGGCAGACCCGTGTCTTCCACCTTAACAATAAACCTCTACAAACATAGTTAACGATTAATAAGCAAATTAATATAATATTATCGTTTTACTTTTACTTCTAGAGTACGGAACCCTCGGTGCGCGAGTCCGACTCGCACTTGGCCGGTCTTTTTTATTTTAGTTTTAATTGTAGAATAAATTTAGTTTTAATATAATTTATAGAAATACGTTATTTAAATAAAAAATATTATTTGTTCATAAAATAAATTAAGCAAGTTTGTCCAACGACATTCAGAATTATGGCCATTATAGCTACATGGAACTAGGAATTACGACTACGAACAATCCATAGAGCAAAGATAAAGTACTATTATCTCTCCATGGTAGGTAGTTCACCTTCATCTAAGTCTAACTTTCAAGACAAACATCTGTGACAAACATGACAAATTGACAAACATCAAACATGTGCAAGCCGCAAGTTTGAAGTTTCACATTTCACAGAAATCGTATGATTCCGTGAAAATTTATAAACTTCGAGGCTTAATTTTTTACACTAGCGGCACGCTATGATGGCCGGTTTGACGTTTGTCCGCTCATGAAGTTCCGTATTAATTGATAACGACTTTGAAGGAAATAATTGTATTACTTTATTGACGATAGTGATGTGCAGAGATTCATAAATTTTATCGAATGTAGTTTTAGGTTTAGGACTCAAAATTTATTTAATAAATTGATTTCTAAAATGTATACAAGTGTAGAAAAATCAGTTTGCACCATTTAAGGGGTGAATGTACTTGTGAATATGAACAATTAAATATGAACAATATTCATATGTTTCTTGTGTGCATATAAAGTATGTATATTCATTTTCATTCAAATATTCAGTTCGTTCAAATAAATTAAATAAACATATACATTTTTGTTTTATTAAACCTATTTAATCAGGTACAAAAACAAAACTTAATTGTTTTTTGTTCGAGAATAAATTGACATTCCACATCACTATTGTAATGTGTCAAACCGGCCATCATAGCGTGCCGCTAGTGTAGTCTTGTTAGCTAAAAAAGTTTTGAGTTAAAAGTTTATCTCTATAAGAATTTTGTGAATAAAGTTTCTCTTAACTATATATAGTCTATAGCACAAAAATTACTTTTAATGCTTCATTCGATCTTGGATGTCTGTGTTGTTATTGTTGTATTTTTGTGACTATGTTTAATAGTGTTGTAGTTAAATCTCTGAATATTAAGGAATTTCTGTGTACGGTAACAGTAAGGTATCTTTTCATTAAAAAGAAAATACAATAAATATTAACGAAGTTACTAAAGACATAACTACATAAGTATAATTCCCAGTTGAAGATTTTAGTTTAAAAAAGATACCGGCTGAATTGAGAACCTCCTCCTTTTTGGAAGTCTGTTAAAAAATTCCTTTGCCTTATGAATAAGGCCCTTTATCTATGATCAAAAATTAATATTTAAAATATGAGTCACAGTGTAGTATGGAAAAACTATTTTTTTCACTCGATACTCTCAGTAAATACACAAACTGCAACAAACTATGAATTAAATAAATGAAGAAATTACACCTTTGTTTTATTTCCATCTTTATCAGTAGCAGTATGTTAGTAGGATAATAATTTAATAACTTTTTAATTCTATCTTAAAAATGTTTTTATTTTCAGGTATATTCATAAACACAAGAGGCAACTCGAAATTGTTTATTTACCAAAACCACACATTCAGATTCATGTACAAAAAGGCGTACGGGAGTCAACTTTGGTACTGTTGGTACTTCTTCAGCCGTTCCTGTCCTGCCAAACTGAGGATAAACAATGCTGGCAAAGTCACAGAATGCATCGGCAGACATAACCACGATCCACCGACTTGTTGGATGACACCAGATGGAAAGTCTTATAGCTTGCCACCTCTACCGGAAAGACCTACTTAAACTTGATGGGTTCTGCTAACTCCAGTAGCATTCATTGAGAGGGTTCTTGTATTAAGAGATAATGCAAGAACTCTATTATAAGTACCAAGCGATAGACATAACAGCGCATAGGTACATACAGTAGGTTGTCGTCATTCAGGTACAATATCTTTGAATTATATTATTGTTGTGAACTAATGAGTACCAATAGTACCTTCTCCTGCACAAAAATGCAATTTATTATGAAAAAAGCGATTGGCTATTGCTTAAACTGCTATATTTAATAAAGAATAACTCTGAACAGACTTAGACAGGATGAGATCTATAGATGGCACTCCCACTCAGCTCAAACTCAAGACTGAGTTAAAACGGGACAGATTTATGTCAGGACATATTTGTGTCTCATTTTAACTCTATCTTGAGTCTTGAGTAGAGCGAGAGTACGATCTATAGATCTCAGCCTGAGATTTCAGGCTTGAAAGTTCAAAATACCTAACTACCTACTTGTAGTGACTGAGCAGTTAAAACTGAAGGAAGCCTGCTTAATGTTGTTATAAAATTCCTGATATTATGTGTATTTATGTGATTGTGACTCAAATTTCAACTCAAATGTCAGCATTTTCATAAATTATGATAATTGTTGTGTTTGCCTTTTCCTAGCAACTTTACTAGGTAGGTAAGTACCTGAGTAGTAGTAAGTAGTGTACCTACCTACACTATTATTTTTTTTATACAAGAGGCATAGTATATAAGAAATTCATGATTGTGTTTTATAAACACTAAATAGACTTATTAAACAAAATTACATTTTACAACTCAAATCAGTATTTTCCAATCAAAATTCAAAATGCTAGTAGGCAAGACTTGAAATCCTTACATCCATTCTGTTTATTTAAATCTTTCTAAAATTAGACGATAAGTTACACAGCAGTTGCCAAAAATTGTATTGACTTTTTTACATTGCTAAGAAAGTCATCTTAATTTGTTTATGTAGGTAATGGAATATGTATTAGTCATGTAAAACATGAGTGTGTTTGCGATACTAGTGCAACAGATGTGAGGGTTGAAGTGTTAAAATTGTTGAGAATAGACACCTATCCTTAGGTAAAAAAGCCAGGCTTTTAAAACTCTTTTCTTACTATTGTTTAGTAGTAAGGCAAATGAATTTTAACTAAAAGTTGTATTTCAATAGTCTATACCTAATTATTATGGTTAGCAGATAGTTATATTAACTCTGGATACTGCCAAATAAACTAAGCCCAACTTCTACCAAACTGCTTAATCATGTTTACAATTGTAATGCTGTCCTTCTCATGTCAACTCTGAAATAGTGACAGCATTGCAAAATTTAACTAAACATGATTAAGCAGTTTGGTGCAAGTCAGCCTTATAGTATTTTATTTTTGTTAATAATTATTTGATGTAATTATTGCCCTTTTTTATGTATAATTGGATTATACATAAAAAAGGTCAAGTACATAGTAGTAATTAAAGTACTTTATTTACCCAAAGCTTTTAAATAGGTAGGTAGGTACCTACCTGAGTACCTAATAGGTATCCTACCCTCACTAATTTGTTAATAAATCGACTTAATTTGTGGTACACAATCTCTAAACTAAACTAAATTGATAGAATAAAAATCTGTTGCTATCCTTTTCCGCAAGGAGCATTCCGAAAGGGGTAGCACTAGATTTAGATCTATCAATTTAGTAAGTATAGTAGATTGTGTGCAACAGAATTAGCCACGTATCGGACTTGTTCTTTTTCTTACTTAGTAATATGTGTAGTAATAATTAATTAATTAAAAATTCATGTTATGTTTCCTATTATATTAAATAAGATAATATATTTAAAGTGCCTTAATCAAATGAAACCAAATATATTTTTTAACAAAATGTATTGGTACTGAGTTTTTCTTACCTTATCAGTTATCACATCATAAGTAAGTACCTAATTATATTATTATCTGGTTTCAAGAAAGTATAAATATTATAACATAAGTAGGTAGGTACCTTAGCAACGGCTGGGTCATGGTCGTGAACGGGTTCCACCGGCGGGAATGGGGCTACTTTATGTCTGCCCATCTTAAGGTGAATTATACGGGTCTGCCCGCGAAAATCATATTTAATTTGGTTTTTCGCAATTTGTAACCTAATACGACAAAGTACGCTTATGTCATTCTAATTGCGCCAATGGCAGTATCATCTTTACAGGTTAATAAAAAAAAATCTTTACTTGAAAGTGTCCAGTTTGAGAAATTAGTCAGAGTATCGACTAATTTGTGAGTAACTCACATCCAACTCGATACTCTAATTTCTTAAACGGGACACTTTCAAGTAAAGATTTTTATATATAAGCCTGTGAAGATGATGCTGTCATTGTCGCAATTAGAATGCCATGCCCATAAGCCTACTTTGTCGTATTAGTTTACAAATTGCGAAAAACCAAATTAAATTTAAATTTCGCGGGCAGACCCGTATAATCAACCTTAAGATATTGTATTGTATGTATATTGCATTGTTAGTATTTGGTAGGTACTAGGTATGCATTTTTAGAACTTCCAACAATGTGGGTTGTTTTGAAAAGAGCAACCGCCGAGATGTTTTGATGAATAAATTATTCTTATTCTTACTAGCGACGCAGAATATATAATAGTACTGCTAGCGAGAAAGTTCTACCCAAACAAAATTATTTTATACAAATCGCACAGATTAAGGGCCTAAACACAAAATCGCGTTGCGGCGCCGCGCCGCTACGCGTCACTGCTGTAGAGTGAAGTTACCATATTTCTGATTCTGATTCCTGTCGGGCTAACATGCGCGCCACGAGAAAAGGAGGTTGGGAATTTTGACCCAGCATTTTTAAATACCGTTCAGATTCAGAAAACATTTTATTTTAATTAATATTTTTTTAGAGTATTTTTCTGTGTAAACCCCATATTTTTAGACGATGGGGATCAAAATATAATTATTCACAAGTTCACATTATAAATAGCCGTTACATGGCAATACAAGTGAATATCTTTTTCCCCCAACTTTATTTGATAGACTTTGATAACTTTTTTGTTAGTCTGGTTTACTAGAACAAGTATGAGAAGTTTGATTCGTGAACGTGGGCGTTCAGTGTTCAGTTCAGTTCGTCTGGGTCAGAAACTATGGCATTCGCCAATCTCCTTTTGACTACTCATTTACCTACTCGTGAATCTGTAAGGGATTTCACGAGAAAACGGGTAGACATTTTCTCGTTGCTGGATTCGCCTCTCCCATGGATCGCAGTTGTACTAGTTTAGTTATTAAGAAGACATTACAAATCAATCACAATGCAGTAGCCGAAAATAGAATATCCTAAGGCCGTAAACTTCAATTTGAGGCCGAAAACTGAAATTTTAGCGATTTTCCGGATTAAATCTATATAAAAATGAATGTTGGAAAGCGCATAACTCAAGAATGGATGGACCAATTCGGTTAATTTTTTTTTGTATGTTCCTTAAGGTCCACGGAAGGTTTTAATAAAAAAAAACAAAAAAAAAAATTAATTTTTACTTTTAACTTTTGACAGGACGAAGTCTGTCCGGGCAGCTAGTGAAAAATAAAAATAACTTTTAACTTCAAGCGCAAAACAGTTTATAAGACAGAAACTTCATTATATGGGCATTCATCTAACATATTGAGCATAGCAAGGAGCAACTATATTAAGGTTGTAACTTTTTTCTGATGTCCTAAACTTAATAGCACTATAAGATGCCAAGACCGGGACATCGACCCTACCTATGTGTTTAGGCTCTACTATAGTAAAATTATAATCACCCTTTTATTTTTATATATCTTATATTTCATTTCTAGTTTGTGAACCAAAGTACGGAATATCGCAGCGAGGCAAACCTACGATGGAATTAGGTGGCCATAGGTTCACCATTCACTCGTCGCTTGGCCCGAAAACGCGATGGATATGTACAATGCAAAGAAAATCAGGATGCAGGGCGACGATCTACACTGTCGACGATGTTCTTGTTAAATGTATTGGGAAGCATGTTCATACGAGGGTGAATCAAAAATGAAGTGGAATCAAAATAAAAAAATGAAACAGAACTAAGTATTTTATTTTTCTACATACCTAATCTCCCTTTAATTCCATAGACGAATGATATTTACTACCGTAATAATTGGACTCGCCTCGCAAGATCCTTCCCCTCTGCCACAATGTAATGGATTCAAATCTTGTGCACTTATAAAAACTGTTTTCGAATCGATTATATCATTACATGAATCGTTTTCGCACTCGTAGGTGCTCCGTGAAAAATGCTGATCTGAGCGCTTAACATGTGCAGGAATAAGATGAATACCTCAAATTTACAAAAATAGGAAATTACATTCCATTTGGAAGTATTTTTATTGTGATACATGCTTTCTTTCTATTAAAAATATTTAAAGTAATATCATAAATAATAATCGAGAATTTCATCGTTTAGCTGATCTAGTACGTATTATCTCGTTAAAATCGGAGTGATAATCGTAAGTTGAGTTGTGACGTAACCACACTCCCCACGAGACTACTTTTTGTTTCTTTTTTAAACAATTTCAACCTTTGGTTGCTACAAATAAGGTTTAAATTTGAACACGCAAGTACAACACGAGACTACTTACTACTATTTTACTTTTGTATAGCAATTTCAACCATCACTACATAGAACTTAGGTTCAGATTCGAAAAATGAATAACAAAAATCAAATTGACAAGCAAAACTGTGTAACAAGACTACTAGTCTAAGATCCGGCTGCAGAATTCACTCTCAAGAGTGCACTCATCAAGTGTTTGCTATAAACCAAATTTTTACGCATATATTTATGATGAAGAGAACATTTACCAGGTTGCCTATCAAAATGTGGTTGCTATTATTTTTAATTAAATTATTGTTAATTGATTTTTCGGAACAAAAATTCATTCACTGTTTTTTTAAATAAAATATCGTCCTCTTCACGGCAATATATATAAAGACTGAAAAATCACGGATGCCGTTGTGCACTTGGCCGCACCTCTTCGTAGCCAAGTATATACAGGTATGATTTTGATACATTTTAAATACGTTCATAACGTACATTTATTATTTATATTATATCAAATTAAAGCTAATTATTTCTGTTTATTATGATATACGATTGCTTAGTTAAATCTGGCCGCAAATAAGGGTTGCTGTTTGTTAAAGATGGTAAATATTTAATGTAGAGTGAAAGAGAGTTAGCGCGTTTATACATAACTAGTCAGACGAGGATAGCGATTGCCAGCTGTACGACCGCGATGATTTAAAGTCACTGCGCATGCGTCGAATGCTAGTGTTTTCAACTGAATAGCTGCGATATTTTTATTATAACGTAAAAAACGCAACATAAAAAGAATTAAAGGTTTAGACTCAACGCACATTCCACCGTTCTGGAAATCTTTCAAACAACAATTTTTGTGGACAATCTGTTAATTCGACGTGTTTAAATGCCACTGAGTCGGAATGTATCAGATTTTGCGCGGAAAATAATGGCTGGATGCTATTACTTATTAGATAGTTTTCTAAAACCAACATGGTTCCTGAGAGACTCAACTACAACGCAAGTTAAGAGTGTGCTATGTGATTTCATGAACAAATCTTCCGATATTATGTCGACGAATCTGATATTTGTAGCGATGAAAGTGATAGCTGCGATGATAGTGTAAATGAGGGCTCCGATGATTTTTTAAATAAGAGTCACGGAAATATAAGACACATTTTTTAAATTTTTAATTTGCTTAAATGTTTAATTATTATGTAACAGACGGTTGAATACTTGAATAAAATCTAATATTTTCTTTTATATAAGTAAACCAACCAAGTTATATAAGTAAAAACCAAGGGGTTTTGTTTTTCATCAATATTGATTTTTGTTGTAATTTTAAAATTTGTCATTTTGAAAAGGAAGATTTCTTTTGGAGTACCTATTTATTAATTCGTTTCTACTACTGTTTGCACCGGTAGTAACATAATGACCACCAAACAACAACAACAACAAACGTACGTACGGTAGTACAAATTATTTAAAGTGCAGTGGTACCTAATTTAATTAAAAATACTAGCGGTCACATTTTGATAGGCAACATCGTAGATGTATATTCTGCAGCTAGATCTCGTACTATACACCCTATCATTTTGCAAAATTAGATTTTATTACATAGTGCACAAGGTTGCAAACTTTTAAATTTAGTAAAAGTGATGTGACTGCGGTGCGGATCGATAACGATAAAAAAAGATATTACTCATTGAAGAAGCATCGAAATTCATCAGCAAGCAATAAACTAAAGAGGATTATAACTAGCAAAAAGCTGAGCTTTGTGAGGGCTCGCGTAGTTTTTCTAACGGGTAATAATTTTTAAGTTAATGGTTATAAAATTATATTTTCTTTGACAGATAACATTTGGATATGAAATTAAATTACTATGTTAAATCACAAATCTATAGGTGTGATAGTTTTTCAGTAGAGTGTACCACAAAATGTACAGCTTGTGGGATAGTTATAGGTCTCGCTCCGCTCGCCCTAATAAAATGTAAATGAACCAATTCATTACATTAAATAAATTCGACAAAAATATCGGAATATTGATATGTACCTATATATTAAATCTCCCTTCAATTTTATTTAACTTATGCCGAACGCTAATGTATTGTTTATTAACTAAATGTTGATTTTAGCGGAAACTTTTTAAGTTTTAAGGATAAAATATAAATAGCCTATATTGTGTAAATTGAGAGTAACCTAATCGGTTCGAATGTTTAGATGGACAGACGGTCGGACTTGACTAGACTATAAGGGTTCCGTGTTGTTTTACTTCGAACCCCTAAAAAGTGTAATGATTAAAACATATAAATATTACATTTTTATAATGTTTTCCTCTTTACGTTATATTATTATGATTTTATTGAATAAGTTGTCACGGCAGCATCGGCATATGATGCGGAGGAGCAAGTTTTTAAGATAATTTTTAGTATAGTTAGTTAATAAGTTTTAGTAAGTTTAATAGTTTTAAGAGCGGAGCGAGACCTATCACTATCCCACAAACTGTACATTTTGTGGTGCACTTCGCTGAAAAACTATCACGCTTATGGATTTGTGATTTAACATTGTAATTTAATTTCATATCCAAATGTGTTATCTGTCAAAGAAAATATAATTGTTTTACCACGGAACCCTAAAAAAAGACGTGTTACGCTAACCAAGTAAAGAGTTAGATGATTAAAATTTTCTGGTTTTTCTTAGGAAAACTATCGATATAAAATATCGATATGGTAGCATCGCAATTAATTTGTCTGTCTTACACTGTATTTAACCTATATGTGTGCGTAAATGTAATAGTGTTGGAGATTTTGTCTTTTGTGTGCCATAATGACACAAATGGAATTGATAAAGTGTGCAGTTCTGTGTATGTAGTGTTTCCTTCCCCCCGCACCAAAAGTGGCAGACTTTTTTGTACATAGCATTAGGCGCGTTACTGGTCCCGTGGTTCATTTGTCAAAGTTTAATTCAATGCATTTAGCATACCGCCTTAAGCCTTTCTAACTTTCTTATTCCTTGCAAAAATTTTTGTCTCTGAAAAAAATCTTCTACGGCAGCCATAGCCGCGTCTCGTGAAATTTAGTTCCACGAATATGCTCTTATTTTTGGGAATAAGTGAAAATCACTAGGGTGGGTCAAGGAGATGGAAGGCAGCACAGCGGATTGCGTTGAGTGCAACTTCAGATCGATGAGCAAGAGCATTATCGTGAAGAAACAACGCGCCTGACGACAGTTTTCCATGACGTTTTTCTTTAATTGCTTCACGCACTTGCGAAATTAAAACACTGAGGCCATAACTTTGCCAGCGGTAGGAGCAACTCGAAATTTTTTTATGGATGGAGAGGATGCTCGTTTCCAAGACATGCTTTGTTTCTTAGTCTCTGAATCGAAATGGTGGACCCACGATTCATCCATAGTTACAATACGATGGCAAAATGTATCCGGATCACGCTGGAACATTTCGAAATTTCGCTTAGAAATTTTCAAACGTCGCTTTTTGTTTTCATCGGTTAACATTCGTGGCACTCATCTTGCTGACACTTTTCTGAACCCTAATGAATTAATTAAAACCGATTGAATGCTACCAAATGATATCTTAAGGATATCAGCTAAATGTTTTATGGTTATTCTTCTGTCTTCCAAAACCAGTTTCTCAACCTTGTTGGTATTGTCTTCCGTAACGGAGGTTGAAGGGCGGCCAGAACGCGGGTCATTTTTACAGCTTAATCTACCTCTTTTAAATTCAGCCACCCAGTACGCAACCGTAGAATAGGGTAGGTACAGCATTATTCCCTAATGTCTTCTGTATGTCCAAAAAACATTTTCTTCGTGGACATTTTTTTCAGGCAGAGGTACTTTATCACCGCACGTAACTCACTTTTCTCCATAATTCTGTGTTTTTAGCAACCCGCTGCACAAAACAATTTATAGCTTGCGAACGAACTGATGAAATCAAATGACATTTGGCATAAATATTGTGTGATAAAAAGGTTTTATATGTACTTATGCATTTCTTTTTGATTCACCCTGGTAAAATATGAGTTCCATACTTCATCAGCATCAACCCAGCAACGGCTCACTACTGAGCGAAAGTCTCCTCTCAGAGATGGGTAGTAGGCCATAGTCACCACGCTGGCCCAAAACAAACTGACAGATTTCACACACCTTTGAGAACATGGAGAACTCTCAAGCGCGCAGGTTTCTTCCGAGAAGTTAGAAGTGCGTGCCTGGCATCAAACTCCGGAGCTCCCGAAAAGAAGGGCCAACCGGGCTATCACCACCTCTGTAAAATAATGCCTCAATAGCCCAACGGTCAAAAGTGCGAACTGAAAACTAAAAGGTCACAAGTTCGAACCCCACCCGTTGCACTATTGTCGTACCCATTCCTAGACAAGCTTTCCGCTTATTTGGAGGGGATACGAGGAATAACTCAACTTCAGCTTGGCTGATATTTTTTTAAATAAGGAATAATGCCTACTACTAATTAAATATTAATTAATTAATAGTTTTCACTGCGTTAATTTAATTTACGGAATATTGATAGGTAGTATATTATACTTGATTCAAAGATACTTAATCGTTAAAAAATTTAGTAATTGTTGATAAGATAAAGTCATTCAGAAATATTTAATCGTGACTTTCAATTGCTTAAATAATAACTAGATTCTAGCTGATGCCCTCGACTTTGTCCGCATGGATTTAGTTTTTAAAATCCCTCCGGAATTCTGATTTTCCGGCATAAAAAGTAGCCTATTATGTCACTCTCCAGGTCCTCACCTATACTCATGCAAAGAATCACGTCGATCCGTAGCTCTGTTGCAGCGTGATTGAAGGACAAACCAGCAAACGAACACACTTTCACATTTATAATATTTAGTATGATTATTGTGACGTAATTTTTATCTTTACTTACTAGCTTATGGCCATTGGCCACAGCTTCGTCTCTGTGGACATCAATAATCCCGTAGCAACCCTTTGATTGCCAGCATAAAAATGAGCCAAGATCACTCCTTGAATAATGAAAATGTATTGTTTTAGCGAGCTTCAAAAAAATTTTTGTTAATAGGTCCTCTTTACTTTCTGTTTTTGTGCTTGAGACGTTACGATTCTAAGGAAGTCTTACTGGGAATTTCTTTGTTCTTCAATTTTTTCTTCTAGGCATCACAAAAATCCGAAATCACATAATAATATGTAGTCAATTTATTTAGTGGCACACAATTTTGCACCTTATTTATTAAAATAATATTAAATATCTAATCACAAAAATAATGTTGACTTCTTTCTCGCCCAGTTAATTCTACGAAATAGACTTAAATTATTTATTCGTAGAGTTAATTTAAATTAAACCAGTAAGTATAATATTGTAGTCTTAACTAAACCAGCGGCGCCGTTGGGGCTAAAATAAAATTACAATCTCATATACAGCCCAGATGATGTCTTCACGTAAGACTTCATGGGATGATTGTGGTCCGGATTTCTGTAGTTTATGTAAAGTTTGTCGTCCACTTTCAGGCAGGCCTTGCACGATGCAGATGAGGTGCACGCCCACTTGAACAGTTTCCCGCATTTGTTCTTCTTGTAGTACGTGTATCCGTCCAGTAAAATGACTTGCTTGCCATTGATCATTGTTATTAGTTCAGCTGAGGAAAATAGTGTGAATGTTTAGGATATTTTAGGAATAAAATAATGTAAAGTAACTACAATTAATGTTCAAGTTGCTAATCGCAGAATCGAACGGAGCGAAACCAGCGCGTCGTGAGTTTTACGCGTAGCGTTGCTACGCGTAAAACTTACGACGCGCGCCACCTAGAGAAAGATATTAGATGTTTTTCACTGATTCTGTTCTTGCTTTGTAGGTAGTTTTCATCTTATTACATAACCAGAGAGTAATAAGTATAGGAAGTATAGGCTCAGGGTCACTCAGCGGGCGATGGAGAGCTGTACTCGGAGTATCCGCTGCGAGATCTAATCAGAAATGAGAAGCAAAGTCACCGACATAACTCAGCGAGTCGTGAAACTGAAGTGGAAATGGGCGGGGCACATAGTTCGAAGAGCTGAAGGCCGTTGGGGTCCCAAGGTGCTGGAGTGGCGACCCCGCACCGGTAAGCGCAGTGCTGGCAAACTCTCAAAAACTACCAGGAGACCTTTGTCCAGCAGTGGACGGACGTCTATCGGTTGATAAAGAAGAAGATATGTATAGAGAGGTCATATAGGGCATTCGGATATGAAGTGTTTTTCATTATTCAGTCGTTAAATTAGGTTAGAGAATTTTATTTCTGGAGTAGGTATATACCTACCTAATAGCTTGATGTTTGATAATTACTATAAAAGCTTTGATACACAAGGACGTTCATTGTGTTATCTCGACCGACCTTTCGACTGTGACGTCAAACCCTGCGCAAGCAAGATATTAGGAACAAAGAACATAGTGTAGGACGTCGATAGTATGACCTTGACCTAATGCTATAACTCTACATTATGGTACAATTATGATTTATTACTTCAACTGGTATGAATATTTTTAATATTTTTGATTTTTGAGATACGTTGCGCTTGACGACAATCAATGCTGGAAAGCACTGATGAGGTCTACTGTCTAGGTTAGAGCGCGCTTGCCTAGAAAATGCATATTCACTTTTGCCATTACTCAAATATATACGTAATACGTGGCCGGAAACACAGACGCCGGAAGTGCGTCCCACACCTCAGCGGTTCATTTCAGAAACACTTATGGCTGTGTACGATAAAATATGTGGTAAATAATAATAATAATATTCGGTGATTATTAATAATTACCACATCATTTATTTGATAAATGTGATAAAAACTATGAATTTCATCACTTTTATCAAAATTCAAAATTCAAAATCATTTATTTCATGTAGGCCAACCTGTGGCGCTTATGACAAGTCATGAATCTACCACCGGTTCGGAAAGCGGATTCTGCTGAGAAGAACCGGCAAGAAACTCAGCAGTTGCTCTTTTCAAAATTACACATTTTACAATATTTTTTTGTAAGTAAGGTGCCCCGGGGCTATTGTAACTATGGGGTTATTGTAGCTTATTCGTTTATCTTCCTTTTCATAATGTTTTATGAAAAGAAACACCTATCAAACAATAAAGGATTTAAAGCTTACTAACTTTAAGCAGAGAGGGCGTTAGTATCATGCCTGGTGTTTTACTGACGACGTCAAGTTTGTAGTCGGCCATTTTTTGCTGTGGTTGTTAGTAAACAGCTCTCGTGTTGTTTATAAAAATATTTGTTTCTACGGGCTTTTTCATCAAAACCTTACAGTAAGTACAATTATATTAAACCATTCATCGTTATTTGTTTATAAGTTTCTTGCTGCGACGTAGTTTTCTAAAGTTATTTATACAGTTACATTAGCCTCACTCAAATTGAGACACGGGGTAAATGTAACTATAAAAAATAGACACAATAGCCCCCGTAGTATTAGTAAGAGAATACAATTACTAGTGATGTCAACACCATATTTTGTGTCGATAAAGTAATTAATATAATTTAAAAAAAAGTATTCGTCTTAATCGATATACCTACATTATGTTCGTATTTAACGCTAGAGGCCGTTATTAGATGACTAGCTGCGCCCCCCAATTTCACCCGAGTAATCAGTGGAATTTCGGAATCTAAAGTATCCTATGTGCTTCTGCGTCCCCTAAAGTAACACTATGCCGATTTTCATCCAAATAGGTTCATCTGTTTGACCGTAAAGAGAGAACAAACAAACAAACTTTCGGATTTATAATATTAAGTGTGGATTTAATATGGTTTGCTAGACTGATAAACCTTGCACCAAAGTGCAAAGCAAGGATGTGAATTAAAATCGAAGTAGAAGTATTATAGTACAGTAACGTCTTTTTTATTTTTAGATGGTTCGTAAATACAAGAAAAAGCGAATGAAGGAATATTGTGAAGAAAATTTATTGGAGGCTGTAGAGGCTGTAAAAACCCAAAGAATGAATAGTTATAAAGCGTCAGAAATGTTTGAAGTTCCTCGATCAACTATAGTAGCTCATGTAACTGGTACTCGTGGCCAAAAGCAGCCAACACCTGGAAAACCCACGGTGTTCTCCAGGCAACAAGAGGAACATCTTGCTGTTTTACTACATGCCATGGAAAAAGCCGGCCATCCATTGACAAGGAAGGAAATTAAAACTTTAATTGCTGAGTATATACAAAGAAATGGTATAGTCACCCCGTTTAAACATGATATTCCTGGGGATGACTGGTGCCAAGGTTTCCTTAAGAGGAACATTTTACTACATATTACTTACAAATTAGTAATATAAACAATATCTACGAACAAAAAGAAAGCAATGCTGCTTGTGCTTATTATTAGTGCTTATTTAGATGACTGACTGATGATGTTGGCCGACTTCATGGAGAAGGAGGGCCTCTTTATGATGAACTCCTTCTTCAGGAAGCGGCCACACAGAAAATGGACATGGTTGAGTCCCGATGGTTCCACGAGAAATGAGATCGACTTCATTATGTCGACCAAGCGGCATATATTCAATGATGTCTCTGTGATCAATAGGGTGAAAACCGGTAGCGATCACCGGATGGTAAGAGGCACGTTGAATATTAATGTAAAGCTGGAAAGGGCCAGACTGGTGAAGTCCACTCTCCGACCTTCTCGTGCTCATATCCAAAATCCCGAAAACTTCCAACTCGAACTGCAGAACCGATTCGAGTGCCTAGCTGACTGCGTTTCTGTGGACGATCTAAACAACAGGTTCGTGGAAACTGTCCATGCTGTGGGGTCTAAATTCTTTAAGACCCATGGCAGGAAAAGAACCGAAAAGTTCTCTGACCATACTCTCAAGCTAATGAAGGAGAGACAAGAGATGAGGCTGCAGTCATCGGCAGACGCGGCTGCCTACCGGCGGATTAATAGGCAGATCTCTAAGGCACAAACTCGCGACCTCCGTGTCTTTAATACCAAGTGTATTAAAGATACCATTGAGCGGAACAAAGGCTCAAAAGTGTTCGCGAGAGATCTGTCTATCGGACAGAGCCAGCTGACGCGGTTGAAAACTGATGACGGCCGTCTCGTCTCTTCTCGACCTGAGGTCTTGGGAGAGGTTGAGAAGTTCTATGGACAGTTATATACCACGACACAAAAACCTGTTGAAGATTTGGCGAAAGATCCCAGAGCCAAACTGACCCGACACTATACCGAAGATATCCCGGACGTCAGCCTATACGAGATTAGAATGGCTCTCAAACAGCTCAAGGACAACAAGGCACCAGGTGATGACGGAATCACTGCGGAACTCCTGAAAGCGGGTGGAAAACCGGTACTTAAGATCTTTCAGCGATTGTTCAATTCCGTCATCCACGAGGGCACAACGCCGGAAGCATGGCACAGGAGCGTGGTGGTTCTGTTCTTCAAAAAGGGTGATAATACCTTGTTGAAGAATTATAGACCCATCTCGTTGTTGAGTCATGTTTATAAGTTGTTCTCGAGAGTCATTACGAATCGTCTCGCTCGTAGGTTCGACGACTTCCAGCCTCCCGAACAAGCCGGATTCCGAAAAGGCTTTGGTACCATAGATCACATCCATACGCTGCGGCAGGTTGTACAAAAGACGGAAGAGTATAACCAGCCACTTTGCTTAGCGTTTGTGGACTATGAGAAAGCCTTCGATTCGGTGGAAACTTGGGCTGTGTTGAGGTCGCTGCAGAGATGCCGGATTGACTACCGGTATATCCAAGTGTTGAAGTGCTTGTATGAAAACGCCACAATGTCAGTACGTATACAGGACCAGACTACGAGGCCAATCCACTTGCAGCGTGGAGTGCGACAGGGAGACGTTATCTCCCCGAAGCTCTTTACCGCTGCGTTGGAGGACGTCTTTAAGCTTCTGGATTGGAACGGGCTTGGCATCAACATAAACGGCGAGTACATCACTCACCTGCGATTTGCCGATGACATAGTGGTCATGGCAGAGACTCTGAGAGACCTCAATACAATGCTCAACGATCTCAGCAGGGTTTCTCAACAGGTGGGCCTGAAAATGAACATGAGCAAGACGAAAATCTTGTCCAATGCTCATGCACCGCTCCACCCAGTAATTGTTGAGAACTCTGCACTCGAAATTGTCGACGAGTATATTTACCTGGGACACACAGTCCAGCTAGGTAGGTCCAATTTCGAGAAAGAGATCAGCCGCCGAATCCAACTCGGCTGGGCTGCGTTCGGGAAGCTCCGAGATGTCTTCTCGTCCAAAATTCCTCAGTGCCTGAAGACTCAAGTCTTCGAACAGTGCGTGTTGCCAGTGATGACTTACGGATCCGAGACATGGTCGCTAACTAAGGGCCTCATAAGTAGGCTCAGGACCGCTCAGCGGGCGATGGAGAGAGCTATGCTCGGAGTGTCCCTGCGGGATCGAATCAGAAATGAGGAGATCCGTAGGAGAACCAGAGTCACCGACATAGCTAAGCGAGTCGCGATACTGAAGTGGAAATGGGCGGGGCACATAGTTCGAAGAGCTGATGGTCGTTGGGGTCCCAAGGTGCTGGAGTGGCGACCCCGCACCGGGAAGCGCAGTGTTGGCAGACCCCCCACCAGGTGGACCGACGACATCAAACGAGTCGCAGGGAGCCGCTGGATTCAGGCGGCGCAAGACCGAGGCCTGTGGAAGTCCATGCAAGAGACCTTTGTCCAGCAGTGGACGTCTATCGGTTGATAAAGAAGAAGAAGAAGAAGATGACTGAAAAATATTTTAAGCAGAAGTAACCTAAAGTAATGTGATAATAAAAATTTCTATCCTAATGTAAGATAAAAACTATTAATTAGTTCAATACGTAGAAAACTTCAAAGTGCCTACTTACGAAGTTCATTTTTAATAAAAGTACAAAAAATTATAGTATGTATTTTTACTTCACAACATTATCCATATATCGATACACCACTATTAGGGAGTAAATCCCAACACTACCTTCATGGTAAAGAGCTACAATAGCCCCGCTTTTTTGTAAAAAGTATTTTTGAACGAAAATAAACCTTCCTCAGTTGTTGTAGGGTTCAAATCAGTTTGTTATTTGGCTTCGAAATACATATTCTGTCATGTATGCAGTTATATATCTACAAAATAAATAATTATAGATGCCAGTTACATTAGCCCCGTCTACGGGGCTAATGTAACTATTACCGGATTTTAGAATAAAAGTCAAATTTCTAAAGGACCTGTTTGTTGTTTGCTAATATATCTAGGTAAAAATGAATACTCGATAGAAGTCAGATAATGATACATAAATATTTTTCTTGTAAATTATTTAGTGACATGAGAAGGACAATTCAAAGTTTCTTGATATATTTTTTTAGGTACAATAGCCCCGGGTCACCTTAATATGTATTTACATTTTAATAACTTTTTATAATATCTTGTGGGCAGCTGGATGCCATGCCGATTTACCCCATGCAACTTGTTAGAATAGAACATTTCCAACAATACGATGATATAATATTTATAGAACAACTCCAAAAATACATAAGTACAATATTCAATACATGTCGACTGGCAGACCAGCAGCCCCGCTTCCGACGGTGGAACCCGTTCACGAGCATGACGCATGATCCAGCCATTGCTTCGCTCAACCATATTTGAGGGAACGTAACAACCCGCACCACACGACACCACCTACAGAAACGTTAAAGATCGGTTATTATTAACCGATAAAAGTGATTAGGTTGCCTAGCAACCTAAATCTCGAACTGTATAATATACTCGTAATATGACTGTCGTGTAATTAACATATTTTAAGCAATAACAAATAATTAAGATAAAAACTATCCTATCTTTCAAGTTGGGCCAAATTATAGATAGTTACGAAGTTTGATCAAAATCGGTTCAGTAGTTTTCAAGTTTATCCCGAACATACATCGTGACTCGAGATTTTTATATATATAGATAACGCCACCACGTTAAAGTGCGTTTAGGGACATAAATCTATAATACAAACACTGCGTGGGAGATAAAAAATTAAAACCTACCTTATTTTAAACATTTATTTCATTTAAACTCTTTATACACTTCCCTTCCCATCTTATATTACAAGAAGTAGTTCAACAAGGTATTTTAATATGTGCCCTTGATTCCAACTGTGCTCGCGTACATGAGCAACATTTGTCTACGCAAAAGTTTTTTCTCACCTCCGGGCGGAAAGCGACACACCACGGGCAGTAAATAAGAAAGCCTCAGATCACATGTTTATTGACCTCGGCTTCGCCTCGGACAACAATTACATGTAATCTGAGACATTTCTTATTTTACTGCCCTAGATGTGTAATATACTATGTTTTACTATATACCTAAGTATAAAGTTCGGCCGTTTAGAGAATGCGTTCCTGACACCTGTCAGTTAGTCACGACAACTGTCACAAAATTATAACATTAATTGATTATTGATATAATAATGTTGTTTTAATGCTCATCAATTGTTAAAACGGTAAACAACCAGCAATAATATTTTTATCGTAACTGCAACGCCATTACAAAGTTACGTCGTCAGTTCAATCGCGACGTGTCAGGAACGCATTATCTGAACGGCCGTAGTATAGTACGCCAATCCGCATCCGCAAAGCATGCTGAACTAAGGCTGAGATCTATAGGTCGTACTCTGACTCTGCTCAAGGCTCAAGATAGAGTTAAAATGAGACACAAATATGTCCTGACATAAATCTGTCTCGTTTTAACTCAGTCTTGAGTCTGAGCTGAGTGAGAGTCCCATTTATAGATCTCACCCTAAGACCTAGATTCTTCATAATTGAGAGGAGACTCGTGCCTCGTTTTGGGCCGCGACGATGGGTTGAAATGAATACCCAAAGTCGTATGAATGCCGAAGGATACTTTACATGACGTAGTTCAATGATATCGCATCCCTAAGATAATTAAGGTATTGATATGGGAGACGAAACGGTTTGTAAACATAAATTGCTCGTGTGCGCGCAGCCTTATTATACATGACTAAGAAATAACTTTTTATTGCACATTAAAATACCTAAACACAATAAATTACAGACCATAATAAGGTAAAGAAAGAAATTAAAATTATAACTCTAATATGTACCCCACTAAATGAAACTGTTAAAGTTCATACTCAAATAATAAGGCGTTCTAAATAATTTGCTCTAAATATTAAAATAATCAAGAAAATATGAGTGCCGTTTTGATTAGGTACAACATACAAAGCACAAATAGATATTCGTAAAAGGAATGTAACTTCCTAGGCCCTATCTCATTAGGAAACCATGGCAGCGACGCCGGCAGCGCTGCCAGTCAAAACGTTTCATTTTGTATCACAATGTACCTAACCCTACCTCACTTGGGCGTCGCCGATACAATTTGACTGGCGGTGCTGCCGGCGTCGCTGCCATGGCATCCTATTTAGATAGGACCCTAAGTCCCATCACATTACCTACTTAGCTGTTGATATGAAACATGTTTTGTAAAGAACCAATAACAGAACGGCATCATTTAATATCGCGACACAATATTGTGATGCCGGTTTCAATACACTAATTATCAATATTGACAATAATATTATTATCAATAATATTATTGACAAGACCACGAATACGGAATATCGTGATGCTCTGTTGATACAGGATCAATCTCCTGATTTTTGCTTTACAGTCAATTTGTTTTAAATAGCGCCGTTAGTTTGACGACATTGGCACGTCTATCGTATTCTGATTCTTATACACACATAACATCATGTGTACCTAAGTAATATACCGTAAAATATGTAACTTAAATAAATAAAAACCTAATGAATATTATATTCAAGATGTTTTTATATTAATTCCCAACATTAAATTGAAGAATTGTATGTGTATCAAGTAAAATATGACCAGATAGTCTGATCAGACAGTCGGAAACAAAATCTGATGTGTATTCCCAGCATTATCTACCATTTTACAGTACTGCAGAGTATGTGTTAAGAGAAAGAGGCTGTGATCCACGCTCTGGACTCTGGAGCCTACCTGGTTCAAAGGTTGTCCATCGCAATAAAACGCGGCAATGCTGCGAGCTTAAAGCTGCCTTTGGCTCAGGGATAACCATTTTTACTAAATTTTTGAACATATGCTTCACTGAAATTTCATTTTACATTATTATTATACTTTACATTTTTGACAGCGGTGCAGTGCAATAGAGCTAATTTTGCGAAAAAAAAACTATTCGACATTTTCTATCTCATACTCCGACTCGGTGATTATTTGATCACTCGAAACGACGCCATGCTCCGTCTTGAGATGGTGCAGGATACATTTAATACTACTTTCGGCGTCCTGGAATTTGACGCACTTGAAGTGGCATATCTTGCAGGCGATCTGCTCAGCTTCCTTCTCAAACACTTTCCATATCCAGTTGTGGTTTTCGGGAACTGTGAAAAAAGTTGCCTCCGTAACTAAGGGTGGCTTGCATATCAGGCTTTTAGCTTATAGTAACGGTTAAGGTTAAATTTTATTGCCAAAAATGCTATTTTTATTTTTTACCTAACTGGGTATTTGACTGTTGTCAAAATGTTGATATTAATTAATTATAATCGAAAATGTAACTTGTAAGAATAACATATTTTGTGAAAACCAAAAATAAATTGGTCCAAAAACAAATAAGTTATATGCCATTTTACTAAAAGCAGGCCAATCTCTACAGAGCTTGTGTGCGTTAACAAGTTTCTATTCCCTCACTCTCATAGTCCGATGGGACGGAAATTCGACACGATCGGAGAGATCAGGCATATGACCGGCGGGGGTGATACGTCAACTTCCTAAGTCCGGGCAAGTACTGTGAATTTCTTGCCAGAGAAAGCCAATATGCCAATTATTTTTCATATCATAGGTATTTCAAAATCATTTTTAGATTTCTCTTATGATATTAGGATTTGTTATCCATGTAAAGTGGTAGTAAAAAAAGCAGTGATAGCCAAGTGGTGGACTGTGGTCTCGTATTCGAATATCACATGCTTCAACGGTGAAGGAAAACATCGTGAGGAAACCTGCACACCTGATGAAAGTTCTCCATAATATTCTTTAAGGTGTGTGAAGTCTGCCAATTTGGATAGGGCCAGCGTGGTGGACTCCTTCTCTGAGAGGAGACCTGTGCTCAGTAGTGAGCCATTGATGGGTTGCTGATGATTATATAAAGTGGCCTACCCGCAGTTTTGTTGTGCACCATCTTGAGGTGTCGGTTCATGTTGCCGGTCGCGTTGCCGCCGTGGCAGATGCTGCGCTGGCACAGCTTGCACTGCGCCAGCGTGCTCGACACGCGCTTGAAGTACGACCATATCCAGCTGCGTCGCTGCCTCATCACCTCCGCTGTAACATGCGAAGGATTAATTACTTACACTCTCTTCTCAATCCAATTTTGTCTTGGCCGTAGGGATGCATTGAGCTCTAATCTCTATAGTTAATCTTTGATTAACAGTGAAGAGGCTTCTGTCATATTTTTTGGAAGTACTCGAACACCATTTTGGTGCTGTAAGCCAATTTTATTGTAATTCTCAAAGTGGTCGATATTGACCCCTTGGGGTCGACGAGGTCTAAAAATTGATCCCTAACAAGTTACTATTTGAAACTTTCAAGATACTGTAAAAGTTGTGTTACATGTACCAACTTGTTATAAGAATGACTAATATTTTAGTAGGAAGTATCAGTACTTATACGTAAAAATTAATAATTACACTTGATATTTAAGTAAGCGTCAATCGAAGAAATAAACAATACAAATAAAAATAACAAAAACTGAAACTAGGGATATGTGTTATAATATTGTAATACTTACGCAGAGCGTCTTCCTTATTTTGGCCACATTCCTCATCCTTATTTTGGCCACAATCATCATCTTTTCTCCATTCCAGATCCAGTGGATCTATGTAATCAATATTATGTGAGATATTCATAGGTGTGGTATCCTCATGTTTATTTTCCATCTCTGCTTTGTACACACCAGGATGCCTAGTACGGACATGACGGTTCATGTTGTTAGTATTACAGCCCTTTATAGATAGGACAACAGTGCAGAGGTTGCAACGGTATATTATGTTGGTTAATTTATCAAAATATTTCCAAACCCAGCTACGTTTCCTACCATATTCTGTAAGCAAAAAGAACTCTTTCTAATAAACAGAACAAGTTATCAAATAAAGTTGCAAAAAGACATTAATTCTGAATATTAAAATACTGTTATTAAAAAAAATTAAAAAATCAATTTATTCATTAATATAAATTCATTTATGTTATGAGGGTGCTTTTATTATTGTTTAGTTATAAACCTGATTAAGTGGACATAATATTATTATGATTAGGGTTTTCTATAAATAAAGAATGTTTAAAAATTAAAAAATAATATTTATAACAATGGTGCTAATCTTGATATAAAAAAAACAATCTTACCAGAGGAAAAAAGATAGCATTACATTTAGAGCTATCAATTTGGTTTATCCTAGAGATTATGTACAACAGTTCAGTTCAGTTTGATATCCAAGTACACCAGGCTCAGATATCTATAGTAACATAATGTCCAAATAATCAGATCTCATTTCTACTAGACACTATAAAATAAACAACAGACAGAGTTTTTACCACAGCTCATCTTGCTCTTCCTCTTAGAAGGCACCAATAGGAAGTCCTTACTCTCAGGCTTCTGTTCCACTCTCATAATTTCACCGGTGACCTCACAGATCTGCTCCAGCATAATGGGTTGTGGCTTTGGATCTTTGACGTTCAATTGGAGGAATTCTATTTGGAATCCAATCGCTGGATCCTGATCCACCTTCTTCCAGTCCTTATGAAGATTGTAAATTTCCTTGTGTTTAGTTTTAATGTGTTGCAGTGGTTCCATTGAGTTAACATCTGTTTTGACGACATCTTCACATATATTACATCGATATTCCTTATCATTGTTTTTTACATAGTATATTGGTATCCATTCTGGTAGATCTGTAAATAAAATACAATATAATATAATAATTGGTTATAATAAGGATTTGCATTTTAATTTACTGTATTTTAACTATTTTGTATGATATTTTAAATACAATACCTGTCATTGGGTTAGGACAAAAATAAAAGAACTCATGTGTAAATTTTATCTTTAATTTAAGTAACAAAATATCATTTTTATGTATAAAAAACATTTTGTAACAACCAATATTATAATATGTAACTGGCAATTTCAACAAAACAAAGATAGTACCTATAGTAAGTGTATAATCAAATACCTTATGAGGAAAATTATGTTATTATACCTAAACATGCAATACCTTTTATCTTCAAATAAGTACAAAAGATTGTCAAATTAGTTATTTACATGTGATGATAATACTGTTTATGTTCAACTAGTAATATGCATAATTACTATCTATCTGTTTATTAAACTTATACAAGAACACCTTAAATGTTACTGTTTCAGTTTATAGTAATATGTACCTAGAATACTTGATATTACTGACTGTTTTCTTACTTAACTTGATCTGAAACTATATTAATTCTTAATATACCTAGGACCTGCAAATAGAGGCAGACAAAATATTATTGTACCTACTTGGAAAATCATTGTTCAAACCTCAAAAAGCCTCAAAAAACTTTCAAAACAAAACCAATAAATTTATTGAAACAACCTCAACGCAGCGTATTCATAATATCCCATGGAGGCACAATCAAACAATAAATACCCCTACAAATTTTTATAATTCGGTAAGTAATTTAAATTAGTAAGTTATTTATTAAAACTTAGTTTCCAAAATAAATTCTACCATAATTCTAGGACTGACCTCATCAGTCACCTGTCACCTGACGGATCCAAATTGCATTTGTCAAAACCTCAAATTCATCAAGTGTCAAATGTCACATGCACATGAAGTGACATGATCCCGTTGTCGTAATTCCTAGTTCCATGCATGTTCCAGGTTCCAACCATAGAATAGAATAGAAATGTTTTTATTCAAATGAACTTTTTTACAAGTGCATAAGAATTGTCGATGAGTCTACCACTGGTTCGGAATGCCCAGTGGTAGACTCATCGACGACATCTATCTAATATTATAAAGAGAAAAGATTTTTTGTTTGTTTGTTTGTACCGAATAGGCTCTGTAACTACTGGACCGATTTTAACCTAACTTTAAATAAAAATTATATTATACCAATGTTTTGTACAATATTACAAGCTACAAAAATCGAACGGGAAAGTTATCGTCCGGGAACGTAAGACTTTTCCTGACACGCGGAATCGAAAACTTTATGGTAAGTACTACAGTAAAAAAAGAAAAGAGGACAACTCAACTCAAGGAGATTAAAGGTGGAACCACATTTGTGAGGATCGATTCGGATTTTGCCTATACAAAACTGTCATTTTCCATACATTCGTGTACGCATCGAAAAGCCGATTTGATCCGTACACGTTTCTATGGAATTTGACAGTTTTGTATGGGCGAAATCCGAAACGATCCTCACAAATGTGGTTCCACCCTAAAGTAAAGTTTAGATTAAAGTAAAATTGCGGTTATTCATAGTAGGTACGACGCTTGAACTAGCGTACCCACATAGTCTCATTACATAGCAACCAATGGTATCTAGTAGCGACTACCAATTCTAAATCCATGGACGGAATAACTAATTAATTTAAATGTAATCATCATCATCATCATTAGCAAATAGCAACCGCATCAACGGCTCACTATTGAGCGCAGGTCTCCTCTCAGAGAAGGGCCATAGTCCACCCACAGAGTCCACCACGCTGGCCCAATGCGAATTGGCGGACTTCACACATCTACAAGAACATTATGAAGAACTCTCAGCCCTCAGGTGTGCAGGTTTCCTCACGATGTTTTCCTTCACCGTTGAACTTTGAAGCAAGTGATATTTAATTGTTTAACGCACTTGACTCCGAAAATTCAGAGGTGCGTACCCGGGATCAAACCTGCGACCCCCCGAATAGGAGACCACAGTCCTAACCACTAGGCTCACTGCTTTTTTTTACTACCTACCACTTTATAGAAATGTTAGGTATAACCTTTTATACCGCGAAAAATAATATAATCGTCTCATCCTTATCTCATAGTGGTCTCTAAGCAATATTAAAAAGTTATTTCTCAAAAACATGTTTTCATCTCGATTAGAAATCGACCCGACCTATTTATGAGCTTACGGTCTATACCTCCGCTAGGAGTAATAGTGTTCTGTGGTCTATACCTACCCTGAACATTCCTGAACGATTTTTTAAAGCGTTTCTACAGTTGACAGCTTAATTATTGTCTGTGGTTGACAGTGACAACTTTAGCCGATAGGAATCCACGAATTTACAAAAGAATAGTTCGATTTGATTAATTCTGCTGTTTTCTCCAAAAACTTAGAGAAACTATAGTGAATTAACCATTACATTGAATTTCGTGTTGCGAACTGTACATAGAAGTGCTCATATATCTTGTCATAAAGTTATACTTATGTATATTGTTTGCGAAATAAAAACATTGAAACTGCATTAAATTTCCGTGTTTTGAATTTCAAGTGATTCAAAAATATGTAGCTATGAAAAATTTACAATTTCATTGATTATTACATAAACTTGCAGGTGATGAAATGGTCCAATGTGTGCCAACTAAGAAGGGGCATCATATACTATATAAAGGCTACACATATGTGTTTAAGAGCAGACTACAATGTGGTGCTGAACAGTGGTGTTGCTCATACAGGCAGAAGACTGGCTGTATATCCATTATAAACATGCAAACATATGGTGTCGAGGTGGTAAGGGATTTTCATAACCATAAAAAACCTATGTTTACTGATTAGGGTTGTGTCTTTACCATCTATTTTTCTCAGCTGTCTATAACAGTAAACAAGTATTTTCTCGTAGAAATATATAAGCGACGCACTAAGCACTGTGCCAAAGTTCTTACTGCACTTACAATGAACCTGAGTAAGTTTCTATAAGTGGAAAACCAAACTTAGCTGCCTGGCTACATTAGTTGCTTACATGTTTCTCCAAAAAGGTTTTCTACAATTTGTTTACCTTTAAAAAAGACTACAGGTACTTAGTTTGATAAATGCAATAAAAATAGTATTCCAAATTCATCATCCTCTCAAGTGGTAAAGGTTCCAGTTTTGGTCATAGTAGTAAACAGCCCAAAACATTCAAATACCTAGAAATAGTTGACTTCTTTATAAACTGGAACTAATTTAACACAGTTGAATGTCATGCCTGTATGCCCCATGAATTACATTTGGCTCATAGATGTAATAAGATGTTTGTATTTTAAAGGCAGTGCAAGGTTTGGGATGTTTTAAAAAAATTGTTTTTTGATGCTTATTTTGATGTACACCATCTCTAATCTATTGACAGCTCTAAGTACTTTCCTTTTGAAAAAGGAACATTGGAAAAGGAAAGAACTAGTTTAGAGATTGTTTACACCAGAATTAATTAATGTACCCAAGTTATTTATATTATTTAATTCTTTGCAAAATTAAAGATTGAGATTTAATTTGAAGTCATGTTCCATATATTTGATTTTAATAATTACTTTAAAATATACAAATTTAAGATGAAATGTTGTTTTATTTGATTTAGTGCCTATTTCACCAACATCAAAATATGATGTTTAATCTAGGTTTATATGGGTTGTTTTGACAGTTTGAGTATTGAAAATCTGCCAAAATATCAAAACACTCGAATAAGACATATTTAAGTTGGTGAAGTGCCCAGTTGGCACACCTAAAAGCCATTACTTGGGAATTGAAGTTGGTGCTAATCAGTATGGGATAAGCTTTATTTAATTTGTTTAGATAGTGATCTTAAAACAACGACTAACATCTAGATAGTTTTTGAATTGAAAATCTGTAAATTCAATTTATTCCTCTGTGGTAGAGAACTAAACCAGATTACATGGTACAGATAACAGGTACAGAATCTTAGGCTCTCTTTTAGGCCATAGTCCATCATGCTGGCCCAATGGTTTCCAGGTAGAGAATAAAACATATTAATGTTCTGACTAGTTTATTCTTACAAACATCAAATTACACAAAGATAATTTTTCGAATATAATAATTTGGCAATATTCCTTGATCACTAACACAGTAGAGGTATTTAATATTAGAATATGTAATACACAACCACAGGAGACGTATGAGAGTGTTACTTTGTTAAGAGGTAGACAGGTTCTTTTTACAATGAACATTGGTAACAATATCACTTATAACATACTTGAAGTATACAATATTGATAGGTCATAGGTATATTTAATGTATTTTGTTGCTTCAGTCAACACACGTTTATCTTGGCAATGTCATAATACATTATATATATATATACAGTTTTAGCAATTCATGAAGGTTACTTCATGTGCATGCACATTGCATAAGTGTGCGTGCCTGTCAAAGCCTAGGTGGGAGTGGGCAGGCGCGAGCATTGCGCTCGCTCACACTTATACAGATACGACACATACACAACCATAAGTCAGTCGCCCTCGTGTATTGCAAGAACTATATCAGCTGTGGGATTGTCTAAAAATGATTGTTAATCATAATCGCCTCTGATTGGCTGGTACTTTCTAAATATTGGTTAAAATGCATTAAAGCAGAATGAACACAGTATATTCGGCCAATAAGAGGTGATTGCAATCATCACACTCTAGCAATCATTTTAGACAATCGCGCAGCTGTATTTTGTATAAGTGTGAGTGTGCTTGCAACTGACTGCTGGGACACAAACTGACAAAATGACTCAATGTACATAATATATGTATGTATATGCATAACCACACACTCATACACATATGAGTAAATTGGGCTGTAACTATAATAAAAGGAGGTGTCTCAAAAATGACCCAGGCCTGGCACAAAAGTATTTTATATATAATTTCTCTAAAATAGAATAAATGCTCAATTCAATGGCTAAAGTCGTATTTTTGCCTTATGAAGGTTAAAAATCAGTTTTTGATATGAATGCCTAAAACTGATTTTTTAACCATAAATCGTAATTATAAAGCAAAAATACCATTTAAACCATCAAATTGAGGATTTATTCTTTTTTAGAAAAAATAAACTATTAATATACACTTAATTTTAACATAATATATTACTTTTGCACCGGGCCTGGGTATTTTTGTATGAAATTTGATACAGCTCCTTTAATGACTAATTTTTATTACCACAACTAGGTTTACTCCCAATAAATATTACTTATTTTAATGATTAGGTATTACTATTTAACAATTATTATAATATGTAACAACATTAAACCAATAACCACCTGACATACTACATACATACACCTGATATACATGACATAAAGTTCTTGAAGTATCATACATGTATCTTATGCAAGTTAAAATAATGATGGCAAGTTATGCAAAAACCATATTTATTATTTTATTTCAAGAAAGTTAAATTTTTTGACGTTATAAAATATACCTACATCTGATTATTTGGATATTTATTTAAGTATTATATTTAGCAACATCTGATTTAAATATTGATGGAGGTTTGTATTTATTTATAAATTACTGAAAAGTTTCAATATTCCTATGGTTCAGGGGACAGACAGGCTGGTCCATGGTTCAAACCCTACAATAAATAATGTTACACTATTACAGTACCAGTCAAGCCTACTCCTAGCACAAACTTTGCGCTGAACTGAAAGGGGATTCTTCAGATTCAGGATAGCAAAAGTTTGGAATTAAGGTTTTTTGATTCCCGCGCGCGTGAATTAAGGTTTTTTGATTCCCGCGGGGACCCTTTAATTTTCCGGAATAAAATTTAGTCTCTATATTCAGCGAGGGTATAATCTATCTCCGTTCCAAGTTTCAGCCAAATCCGTCCAGTAGTTTTTGCTTGAAAGAGTAACAAACATACACACACACACATAAAAACTTTCGCCTTTATCGACCGAGCGAAGCGAAGGTCTTTGAGTCTACTTGAGTGAATTTGCACTTGTCCGTCCGTCCGTCCGTCCGTCTGTCAGAGCCTTATAACTTCTGAATTACTGAACGTAATTACTTCAATTTTAGATATAACATGTAAACCGATGGCCTCCAGCCGAAAATGGCTTAAAAAGTTATAAAAATCTTTATTTCAGGGGGGCTCTCATAGAAGCGAATGCGAAGAAAAAAAAATTTTTTTGCTTTTCATAGGGTTACAGTACGTCATTTTAAAGATAATTTAGAACAGAGTACAAAAGTATTTTTTTTTTAATTTTTTTCCTAAAATTGACGAAATGGGGGGCTTTCAAAGTGGAGATTATATTTGACCTCACAACGGAATAACCATTGAAAGCTGGGGCTTGAAAGTTTTATAATTTTAGCGTAATATTATGTACTTGAACAACAAATACTAAAATTAGATAAATGTAATAAGGAAACTAAATTATTTAACTTTTAATGAGCAGCAACAACAGAACTTCACAATGATGTCAATAGATGGCGCTCTCATCTCATATAGCAAATGCAGCTATATGTAACATATTATTCGATTTAAATTATTATTTATTCATTTAGCAAACATCAATAAAACTTCACGTTGCAGTTTGTTTTTACATGTTTTCTGATCGTATCGATAGTTGACGCTGTGTACAAGTAATTTAATTTGTATGTTCCAAAAAACTATACCTAAGTTTGATTGAGGCCTTGAGGATTTCACTATAACAGTTCCCTAACCTTTACGGGCTACATATCTTAAGTTAGTTGACACTTTCTGTCAACTTTGTTATTACAAACCTCTACGGGACAACTAAAGGTGAAAATGACATTGGGATGTTAGGATTGTATTTAGGGGCTACCTACGTAAAGAGACTTCTACAAAGGGGTTGATTTAGGTATGGTTGGTGAAAACGGGCATAATAATAATGTCAATTTTGATCGTCATGTAATTGAATGAATAAGTAATTATGGGAAACCGTTACCGCGAGGTCTCAGTTCGGGGCGAACCACTAGTAATATTATAGTGTGAAGAGTGTGATGTGATGTGATGTGAAGTGTGATAGATCAAAAAGCCGTGATAGCCCAATAGTTAGGACTTCGGCGTCCTTTTCGATGGATCACGGATTCTATCCCAGGCACTCATCTCTGACGTTTCGAAGTATGTATACATAAATATTTTGTATAAATATCACATGCTGTAACGGTGGAGGAAACCTGTATGCCAGAGAGTTCTTCATAGTATACTCGCAACACTATGTGAAAACTGCAAATCCGCACTTGGCCCGCGCGGTGGCCTTATTCGACATGAGACCTGGGTACCTGTCTAAAATTTGTTATTCCATTGATCGTATTCGTATTCGATGACATTAGCGTCAAAGTAAAATAATCCTTGAACGTATTGATTTAGTCACAAATTCAGTACAACCGATTTTAATACAGAAAGTTATGGAGCGTGTCGTACATACCTAAACGTATAAGAATGCATACACGAAATTGAGCTCTAATACAATGGTGTTATGGTTAACTTTGACGCTAATGTAATAATAATCTTATATATAAAATTCTCGTGTCACAATGTTCGTTCCCGTACTCCTCCGAAACGGCTTGACCGATTCTCATGAAATTTTGTGAGCATATCGGGTAGGTCTGAGAATCGGCCAACATCTATTTTTCATAGCCCTAAATGATAAGGGTGACCAACCACTAAATATTTTTGCTGGCGGTACGAAGTTCGCTGGGTCAGCTAGTAAATATAGAAAATCGCACCTCTGTCCCCCGAGTACGTGTGGGCCGGCAATGGTCAGAGATGATAATTATGATGATTGCGATCCCATGTTTTATGTAGGTTAATAATCCAGTTAATAAAAACCTTTCCAGCTACACTAATTACAAGAAAGAATGGAAAGAAAGCGATACTTCTGAACGGTTACACATATTACAAGAAGAACAAATGCGGCCCGTGGTTCAAATGGGCCTGTACAGTGACCAGTGCCTGCAAAGCCAACGTCAAGGTGGACGAGGACCTGGTCATCCGCCAATTGAATGAGGATCATTTTCATCCCCGGCAGATGGCGACGAATGTCAACCCTCGTTATTAAATAATGCCTAATTTAAGGCGCACTAAACGGGTCTGCCCGCGAAATTTTAAGGTTTTTCGCAATTTGTAAACTAATACGACAAAGTAGGTTTATGGCATTCTAATTGCGCCAAAGGCAGTATCATATTCACAGTTTTATATAAAAATCTTTACTTGAAAGTGTCCAGTTTAAGAAATTAGTCAGAGTATCGACTAATTTGTGAGCAACTCACGTCAAACTCGATGCTCGGACTAATTTCTTAAACTGGACACTTTCAAGTAAAGATTTTTATATAAACCTGTGAAGATGATACTGCCATTGGCGCAATTAGAATGCCATGAGCCTACTTTGTCGTATTAGTTTAATAATTGCGAAAACCCAGATGAAATTTGAATTTCGCGGACAAACCCGTTTAGTGCGCCTTAAGCCTCAATAGCCCAACAATCCAAGCCAACGGTTAAAGGTGCGGAGTTGCGGACTGATAAAATAATTGATAACTGATGACGGTTTAATCACCACCCGCTGCACTATTGTCGTAGTCACTTCTAGCTCTTGCAGAAAATTTTATTTGGAGAGGAGAAGCGAATATTGGTGAAGATTGGCATGGCTGATATACTTTTTTTTTTTAATTTTTGAAGCCACTGGTTTCTAATAATAGCTACAAGTTTAAAGGTTGTGTCACACAAAAAAGTTATGCGTTGTAATAAGGTTGTAGTAATACATTAAAAAAATCGGCCAAGTGCGAGTCGAGCCTCGCTCTTTCAGGGTTCCGTACATATGACCAAATCACTTTTTTAAAACTAGATACATATTATTTAGATATCTTAGTTCTTAGATAGTACTAAATTAAAATATGGGGACAAAATGCTCGTTTGTTTTGGTTACAACTTTGAAGGCCCCCTACATTCCTTCATTTTTGAAGCTAAAAAATAATAAAAAATATATTTGAACTCCGGTTATTGAGCTCTAGACAATGACACCCCACATGCCAGGATAAAAAAATAAACTTTTATTTTGACTCCTTTTCCATGCATGGGAGCCCCCTTTTATTTTTATTTTTATTATTTGTTGTTATAGCGGCAATAGGAATTACACACTCTGTGAAAATTTCAATTGTCTACCTGTTAAGTGTTAAGGTTTACGAGATACAGCCCGCTGACAGACGGACAGCGGAGGCTTAGTAATAGGGTCCCGTTGGTACACTTTAGGTGCCAACGGGACCCTAAAAATATATACGCAACGACTCAAAGACCTCCTTGTTCTCGTCGTCGGTTGAAAATGGCAGTTTCTTTTTATGATTCAGCGCCTCATCGAGTGTAACTGGAACTAAAGTCATTTTCAACCGGAAAATGTTCACGAAAATATTGACAAAAACTTAAAAGACTTTTTCATGAAACCCGTGCAAGTACCTACCTACCTATTATAAGATACGTATAACTAATACATAAATATATAAGCCTTTATTTTTCCTTATCAGAGATACTATTTACAGTTTAAGCTTATCTAAAGGTTGTAGGTACGTTAGTATTTGGTTTATGTACTTACTAAGTGTAAGTTGTTGTGTGTGTGTGTGTGTGTGTGTGTGTGTTATACTTACTAAGTGTTGGTTATGTCTTGATTTGTGTATAATATGTGGTCTGCGAATGTTTTAGTCTGTCTTTTAGATGTGAGTATGTGCGTCCAAAAGCAGTGATAGCCTAGTGGTTAGAACTGTGGTCTCCTATTCGGGGGTCGCAGGTTCGATCCTGGGTACGCACCACTGACTTTTCGGAGTCAAGTGCGTTTAAGCAATTAAATATCACTTGCTTCAACGGTGAAGGAAAACATCGTGAGGAAACCTGCACATCTGAGAGTTCTTCATAATGTTCTTGAAGATGTGTGAAGTCCGCCAATTCGCATTGGGCCAGCGTGGTGGGCTATGGCCTATAACCCTTCTCTGCAAGGAGACCTGCGCTCAGTAGTGAGCCGTGGATGGGTTCTTAATGATGATGATGATGTGCGTCCTTATCGATAAGAATAAAATTTTCAACCATTCATTAAATAGATTAGATTAAGATGTATTTATTAATACACTAATAAATAAAACAAATCAAATGGCACGCACATACTCACAAGATACGGATCTATTGGATGATTTTTACATGAATACATAATAGTTTATCAAAATTTCGTTGTTTAATTCAAAAAGCCTCTTTTGTCCTAATAGCGGAACGTTTAAGGCGCAGACTTAAAACATAAATGTCAACGGTTCCCACCCTTTACACTGTTAACGTACCACGGTACCCACTCCTAACACAAGCTTTGCGCTTATTCGGTGAAGGGAGTCGTGGGATCCGTGGGAAGTCGTGGGAAGGGATCGTGCATAAAAAATTGTGCCTACACTATAATCCGCCAGTTTCAGTAATATGCCGTTAAATGGGATCTTATGGTTGCGGATTAGCGGGATGTAGACTGGGTTTTATATATGTACGATTCGCTGTTAATCCTCCGACATGGTTATCGGAGACTTTTTATAGCTTAACAAGGCCTTCTTTTTACGTACTAGGTAAGTTTACCTACTGTAAATCAGCTATACTCAACCTGCGGGCCAACGGGTGGGCGGTTAAAATATACGCGATGAATTCGTTCATCAATGCTTACTTAAGTCAATTTGTGACAATCACGAAAACCATTAGGTACCTACCCGCGAAACCATAACAAACACGTGTTTGTTATTTAACATGAAAAAAAGGTTGAGTACCACGGCTGTAGATTATTATTTCACTAATTTTTTCCCAGCCAAAATAATAACAATAGTAGGTACGTTGTTATTATTTTTGGAAGGAAGTTGATTCTACACGACGGTAATACGTTTTACAAGAAAAGTAAAAGCGGGAAGCTGTTTAAATGGGCGTGCACATCCACCGGACTTCGTAAAGCGCATGTCAAAGTAGACGACAACATGTTGATTCGAGATGTGAACCCATATCACTGTCACCCCAAGAAGGAATATATAAAAACTTCGCGGGTATTATGTTAAATTGAATATAATATTATGATATGTAAAGCTGTTATAATTAGACACCTAATTATGTGTTTCTTGAGGTAGTAGTCCCGTGACGGTAATTAGACTGTTAAAATCTCCCCTCCGGAAACTTACCTAGCAGTGGAACTAAGACCTTCTCGGTGCCTAGACCGGTGGATCGGTGAACGTGGGTGGGTTGACATATTGACATATTGTTTTAGTGGCCGATATATTTTGATAGTACCGCTACAGAGGAAAAACTGATTTTTCTTATAATAATTAAGAGTTGAAATATTTATAATTACTTATTAGAATAGAAGTAGAAGAATTAAGTTTATCATACTAATATTATAAATGCGAAAGTGTGTTTGTTGGTTTGTCCTTCAACCACACCGCAACAAAGCTACAGATTGATTTGGTATAGTTGAGGACCTGGAGAGCGATATAGGCAACTTTTTATCCCGGAAAATCAAAGAGTTCCCGAGGGATTTAAAAACTAAATCCGCGCGAACGAAGTCGCGGGCATCAGCTAGTATTCAAATAAGTAAACTTTCACAAAGTGCTTTCAAATTCTATTATACGTCTACCCTATGTCAAGTCAATCCTCAAGTCCTCAACTACCTATACTGACCTATTACCTATATTATTAACTCTATGCCTATACCCAAACAAAAGATCAGTCCGTTCGATCCGTTGCTCCGTTGATGCTTGATTGTCAGACAAACCAATAAACACTTTCGCAATTATAATAAATATTAGTAAAGATAAATAAATAATAATGAATTAACTAATAAGTTAACTACATACATTAATTTTCCTAGTTTATTTAGATTTTATAAATATAAAAGATAATTTTTTTAAAGAATAGTATAGCCACGTTGAACATGACTAATATCCTCCTTTCCCCTACAAATAAATGTATTAGGCGTGGGCACGACAATAGTCCAACGACTGCGGTATGAGTCTAGTACGTTAATTTTGAAATAGGTACGAGTAGTTTACATAATATAAATTTTGCTTCCATAGATCAAGAAATTTGGTTATTATTTAACATTGCTTATTATCGAAGAATATCCTATATCCTTCTCGAGGATGCAAGATATTTCTGGGATAATGTCAGGTAATAATAAATAAATAGTACTCTGGCTCTGCTCAAGACTCAAGATAGGGTTAAAACGAGACACAAATACGTCCTCACATAAATCTGTCTCGTTATAACTCAGTCTTGAGTCTGAGCTGAGTGAGAGTGCCATCTATAGATCTCACCAGCAGTGAAAAATCGACAGTCGGACACACTTTCGCATGGTATTCGCGTAGTGCAG